>OLMO02000006.1:8436684-8476395 GCA_900291935.2 Cassiopea xamachana
GGGGGGGGGTTGGAAAATCTTTCAAAAATTAATTAGCGGGGAGACGGCAATTAGGCACTTAAGAAAAGATAACTTCTTTACTTCAATTAATGAAACCTAACTCTAAGCATATAAAATCAACTCCATATGAAATCAACAAAACAAACCACAAAACTTTACGGCTTTTAAACTGCAAAAATAAATTTTTAAAATTAGTTAGTCAACCAAAGGATAAGAGTATGAAAATACTGATGATAAGAGTACGAAAATAAAATAGATAAAACCATCACAGTCACGATTGCAAACTTTAAATGATAGATGATTTAATGTAGCAGCATATCCTATCAAAATTTTGTAGCCATTCTTCTAAAAATCAAGGAAATAGCAATAAATGTTTGCTTTGTAATAAAAGAGACAGCAGTAAATGCTTGTGGCATCATATTTTATGGCAAATGCTCAAATACGGTTATCTTGAAAGAAGAACACGCGGGGCTTACTTTCATGGAATTAATATAGGCAGGCTGTGATTTCATGGAAAAGTTAAATTTGGAACCATAACAATTGGGTAAGGATAGGCCTCGCATTTCCACTAAATCTGTTCCGTGTGGAACTGAGGCTGGCAAGACTGCACAAAAGACAGCTGATTGGCGGATGTACAAAAGGCACAAGACGAGTAGAAGAAGCGCACCAATCACATTTCTTAGAGTTTCATTCACCTCTTATCCGTACCCAGTTGGTACAGTTTCAAATTTTTCCATAAGTACGGTTCAAACTAGGATCTGGTTTACACGTAGACTCATTTATGTCCGATTAGCAGTTCCAACTCGAACCATTCCTAGCAGTTCCACGAAAGCGCAAGGCCTATCCGCACCCAAATCTTGTACGGTTCCAAATGGAGCCGGTCCTTCGGAAACGTAGCTTTAGGCTAAGTCCACACGCATCCGGATCTTTTTCAAAAAGCACATTTATCATCTGCTTAGAAAAAATCTGTTTCCACACAGGTAGCCTTTTCAAGAAAGTCTGCGTCCTCATGAAAGCGAACAGATACTGAAGACAAGGAACAGTACCTAGAAAATATTTTGGAATAGTGCAGCAAATTGTCTACCATCTTGTACTATGGGATGCAAGAAGTATGTTCGTGGCTGTGATGTAGGCGTTTTAAAAATAGATGATCTCTACCAATACACACAAACAGCAAAGAAATGAAGTTTCAAATACATGAAAATCACTGTCTAAGTTTCTTTGTACTTTAGAGTATATTACTGAAAACACCTTTTCCTAAGCATTCGTTTTTATACAAACTATAAGAAAAACCAACTTTAAAGAATTTCATATCATTACATTATTGTCATAAAAAAATCCACTTTGGATCACGTTTTCAAAAAGCCCCAGTATTGCAAACAAATACACCGGCAATTTAAACCAAAATATTCGCTTTGCAAAATCAGCGGATATGCGTAGAAGAAATATTATACCTGAGCTCTTCAAGATAATTAACGGGTAAATAAATACAGTGCTCGAAACTAACTGTCTTAGTAAGTTGTCCTGGCCTAGTAGTGTATGCCATCTACCAGTCCTGAAGGCAATTGTCTGCCAACCATCACCTGGCCACAAACATGTAATACGCAGAATATAAACTTTGTTATTTTCAATAACAAACAACAATGAAAAGTATAATGTGAGCTTTTATTTAGCTTCTTCGGTTATAAGAAAACACTTATAACGATTACATATATATATATAAATATATATATATATATATATATATATATATATATAAGTATATATATATAAATATATATATATATATATATATAAATATAAATATATAAATATATATATATAAATATATATATATAAATATAAATATATATATATGTTTTCAAAGTGGCAGTTGTAAAGTAGGTATTCTGAGCCTAAACAACGTGATTCAAAGAACAGCTTTATAATATTACATGCGACTTTAGCAAGTATGAAGCCAAGATTCGTAGGCTCGTTTATGAGGAAAACTTATTCAAAATTCTACTCGTTCTTGTCCAATTTGTTCGTTTTAGATGAGTGAACGACCGATAGTTTCGAGCACAGAAATATAAGAAGCGCCATCTAACAGCTATCGTGCACTCTTGCTATTTGACAGAATAACACACCAGTCTTATGTACCTTATGCTACACACAACTTTTTTATATACATATTTCGGTTCTGTTAATCTCGAGCCCCTTACCTCACAAAGATTAAGGCATTGATTCCTTGCTGGAGCGAGAATAATTTGAAGCAAAACACAACAATTCTTGCAGGAAACCCTCTAGTCTGGTGACATGGTTTTCTACTAATAGAACTGGGCACTGAAAGCACAGCAGCAAATGCACATGCACTATTTGAAAAAGCTCCTGGTACTACAATGATGGGAGTTTGACAGTTGAATTGTTTCCACCAGCATTGTTATCAAATGTATCATCCAAATCATCATCATAAGTCAACAAAGATGGACTAGAACATAAACCGGTTGGACATACACCGAATGCCGTTTCAGCACTTGAAACTTGCTGAGGGTATCTAGAAATAAAACAATAACATAAATTTCCACTCATAAAACCGTGAATGTTCTAACAGTACAGTTAGGCAGGGATCTCCAAACATCTCAGTCCGAGGACCGCATCAACTACCTTCCACTGAGATTGATCTTGGTAGGATACGAGCAAATTTCCCTGACTTTTTCGTAGACGATATTTATCTCCGTGGGCCAGATGGGAAGGCGTTGTGGACCACAATTGGCCCGTGGTCCATAGTTTGGAGCCCCGCAGCAAGGCATTGCCACTAACTTTAAATTTATATGATCTTATTCAATTTCAAAGGCATTTAGGGGCAAAACTTGGGTGCTTCCATTCAGGGAGAGGGGCATAAGGCATAGTTGTCTGACAAAAGGAGTATCATGCCTAAAAATCCAGTATTCCAGACTCTCAGAATTGCTCAACTAATACATGAACAGCTAAAAACAGTGCTCAAAAAGTGCTGAAATGTGATTATTGGTAGTGCTGCACCCAGAGTTCATTAATCTGTGTGAATGCTGCTCACCGGCAAAAAATATCACACTTCAAAATATGCAATAAATTTAATCCAAATCTGTCTTATAATGACAAAATAAATACTTTACTTAAAGTTGACTTATATATACATAGTTAAAATGAAAACTAATTAATGCCAATTATTTACCAAATAATAAAAAACTTAAATCATAGATAAAACTTTCAAAGATTCTGCAACTGCATGAGTTTGATCTCCAAGATCTTATATCTTTCTTAAAACTTCCAAGACTAGGAATGCTTTTTAATAATAATGGCAGGATTTGCCAAAGTTTATTTCCAATGAACCTGGCCATCTCAATGTAGCATGTAATTGCTTTGAAAACAGGTAAACAAGTGTCAGATTCTTTCCAAATGGTCTGGCCAGTAGGGAACTGGTTATTTCTGGCTGGGCGAGGGGGTGATCACTTGATGGCTCCCCCTCCACCAGTGGTGGCTTGGGTAATTCTGACAGGGGTGGCCAACAACTTGCTTGCGCTCCGCTCATGAAGAGCTAACATGTGTAAATGGTAATTGCTTTACAGTTACTTTGGGTACTATGGTTGCAACAACATCATTTACCATTGAATGTCATGAACCAGTACAAAATGGAAGCATCCAAATAATCTAGCTGCAAATAAGCATGCAAAATTTTGCAAATTGTACACAGTATAATTTGATGGCATCAGTTGCGTACAAGAGAGCAGTGGTGATTTCGACAGTTTTAATAAGGGGGGCTCTAGAAACAACCACGCCCTTGATTTGGGTGTGGCCCAGCTACAGCCACGCCCATATTTTCAAAGATGGAAACATGATACTTTAGTTCAATACTGATATAGTGTAATCAACAATAAGAGATGCCTCAATAACCATATAGCAGCGCACAATTGATCATAGCACTTTGGAAGCAAGGCCAATAAACTGCCTCAATAACCATATAGCAGCGCACAATTGATCATAGCACTTTGGAAGCAAGGCCAATAAACTCTGAAAAGCTAAGCCAATGCAAGAATGTTAGGTGGGCTGAGCCCCCCAAAATGAGCAGAAATGTTAACAAGCGGGGCTCGACCCTCCTGAGCCCCCCCTAGAAATCACCCCTGGAACAGAGCCTTCAAACAACATGCAAGCAGGCAGAGCAAACATTTTTTGAAGCAACACATAATAGAATGTTGGAGAACATCCTGTTGTAAGGTAGCACGAACATCATGTGCATCATTGATCTCTAGACAGAGAATGAATGCATGCCTTCATCAAAATCTATTTTGAATTGGGTGGTTCAGTACATTAGACCTATCCACTATCCATGTCCATTTCAATTTGATCTGATGCATCTTTGTCATTAGGATATTCACAAAAGACCTTTAAATTCAACTGTAGCGCCATTGCCAGACTATAGAATTAATTTTTGTAAATGAGTTCCATCTAGACCTGTTGAGATATGCTTGTGCATTCATGGAGGTTTCACCTAGGGCTCTACTTAGATAAGTACTTTTCTTGGTGAATTTACTGAGCATTGAAACTCCATGCTCCTTGATTCCACTTGCTAGTTGTAGAGAAAGTTACATGTGATATTGAAATATAGCTAAGGATATGATGAAGTACAGCTGCCTTTTTACTATACAGCTGGAATAAATTGGTCACTTCCAGTATTACACTAATTGCTCCACAAGTTTAGTCTTTAAGGGCATCTGCGGTCATCTTAGCATCAAGACATTGACACTGATTCAAGCAATATGGTGCCTACAATGACCCAATGGTGTCCAAAGTTCTAACAAACATGCAAAACTCTCAGTTCTTTAGCATCCATTACTAATAGCAAGGTGATACACACTGTTAATACTGCACAGCACCCTCTATTTTCTAGCTCAATTCCTCCCTTTTAAAATTCGTTTTCAATAGCATGTTTATTCACAGTTTTATCTTTTCTGGAGACATCTAGCATAATTTTCAACATTTTATTAAAGCAAGCTCAGACAGGCTTGTTCAGTTCTAATTAGTCAGTGTTTCTTAAACAGAATTTTCAATATAAAATAATTATACCTAGTCACTGAAAAGCATGCTCTCATCAAATTTCAAACCTCACACAGTGGTTCAAACTTTGATACATGTAGCATTTTAGTATAAACTGGTGTAGATTGGTTCAAGAAGACTCCTGTTGCTTAAAATACACCCGCATATCCCACAAATCAAACTTATGGGGATTTGTAGTTATTCAACTTTTTCCAGCCTTCCCTTTGATAAGGTTTTGAGGAAATTTCAAATCCATCCAACTAGTTCAACTCTGTTCCATTAAGTGTCAAAGAGTAAAAATAGAAGGTAGTATATGAAATGCAATAAAACTTCAATTTTTCTGATATCACACAACTAGGTTTCCTATAACTGACTTCAAGCATCAAAAACTACATGACCTAACAGAGATAAATATCTTTTAATCTAGTTGTATGCAAATGTTCCCACAAATTCAAAAAAAAGTTCCATGCAGACTGTACACATTTTCCTAAAAACATACCTTATAGGGGGCAGGCCAACATCTTTGTTGTGCTTCCATCGCTTCAGAAATTCTTCAGATAATTTAACTCTATGAGGAAACTGCTGCAAAACTTTGAACAAAAAGGGGTCATGCCTACATGAATTTAGGAGCTGCCTTTGTCCTTCAGGGTGACTGTTTAGCTGAGAAAGAGTGACAGCTGCACTTGCCTGAACTATGTCATAGGGGCTACATAGGAGCTTGCATAGTTTCTGTATGGTACCTATTGAAATAATAGCATCTGGAACTCCTGATTTGAGATTTGAGAGGCCACATAGAAGATTGCTGCTAAGAGATTGCACTTCCTCATTGTCAGAGTCTAACAAGTCAACAAGAATCTTGATACCAGTTGCAGATGTCAAAGCAGGTGCTTCATCTGGAATTATTTTTGATAGGACAGTCATCTGGAATGCAGCATGAGCTAAACAAAATTTATTATCAGACATCAAGAATGGAACAAAATGCTGATAAGGAATTCCACCAGCAGATGCAATTTCCTTTAGCTGTTTTTGACTATCAAATGCAAACAATGCCAAAGCACTACCAGATGCCTCCTTCACCCAGCTGTTGTTGCTATAAAGTAATGTCAAAATATCAATATAGTTGAATTCTGGTGTCTTTTTTATAACTGAAAGGTTTTCTTTATTTCCATATGTAATGGCCCCAAGAGTGTGGAAAGATTCAGCCTTCTCAAATTCAGTCCTGCCAGTTCTTGCATAAAGTAAAATTATCCTTACTGCCCCTTCATTTACACATTGTCTTTGGTTTGTCAGATGTGGGGAAAAGCCAGGTGCAATGCATAATGACCTCAGGGACTTAAGTATACTCAAGGCAACAAAGCTTGGAGTTGTGGTGTTGCCCAAAATATGCAGCAATCTTTGAATAGCTCCTGCTTTAGCTAAATCATCAATTTCATTACCAACACCATTAGTAAGGGTATATATTGCTTCAGACCCATAAAAATGCAATTGATTAGGTACAGAGCTGCCAAGAAACTCTAAACAGGTACTATAGCCCATAAAAATAGATATTGCTCTCCTCTGATGAAACTTATTTCCTGCAATTGCCCATAAAGCACCAGCAACAGCTGCTTTTCCTTCAATGTGTCTACTCCTTTTCAAAATCTTAGTCAAGAGCTTTATTGTGCCATGTTTTATGAATAACTCTTGGTTCTTCTCATTGTGATATGCCAGCCTCTGAGCCAGCGTAACTGCATTAAGGACACAGTTTGCAGACTTAGATTTCATAATAGCTAGCAATACTTTAATGCCACCAAGATCTGCAAACATTTCTTGAGCTTTTTTATTATCTGCAACAGCTGCAATTAATGCATTCAATATTGAAAGAGTTATATCAGGAGTATCAGAGTCTTGAAGAAGCTCAATCAAAGCAGCAAGTCCTTCTGCTTGTGATGAAAAACTATCTTGAATCATACTATCCTCTGAAATGATAATTTTTAAGGTTTCAAGGCACTCCTTAACAAGATTTGAACAACCTCTGGAGTCTTTCAAGATCTCCACAATAGACTTCAACCCAGAGAGCTCTACAATTTTATGCTTTAATTCTTTACCTCCATACCAAGCCAGCATCCCCAACAACTTTACTGCTTTTAGAGTGATGCTGGTTGAACTAATTGAGATATTCTCAATTAAGATTGGAAGACCACTTACACTAACAATCTCGTCATTGATTGGCTTAAAATTCATTAGGTTCATAATGATGTCAAGGCAGATGTCTTTTGATTTCTCATTTGATAGCTTTGATTTAAGGTGACCAAAAATGAACTTGATTCCATCATTCTCAATTATCTGATCACATACATTTGCATCTGCAGACAAAAGATGTAACGATGAACATGCTGCTACTTCTAATTCACTATTGTCATACTTGCCAGAGAGACAATCAAATAGTTTCTTGATAACGTTTACCTCTGCATCATGCTTTTCAAGGAAATACTCGAGCAAGTGTATATTACCATTAAGAGACGATAATTCAACAACTCCAAGCATTTTTCTATCCGATGCTTTCAAATTTGCTCCTAGTTCTATCAACGTGTCCACTATTTCTCTCTGTCCACTTAAGCATGCAACCAAAAGTGGTGTGAGATCCTGTTCATCTTGAGTGACAATTTCCAATCTATCTGGTTTCATGTTCAAGAAACGAACGATGCTCTTCTGATATCCGTTAAATGCGGCATGGTGGATGTGTGCCCAGCCATTATTGTCGAATTCCTGTTCACGCTCACCGATGTCTACTGTAAGCGTACCCAACCGACCAGGATAACTTACTGCAGCCATCGCTGGAATAACACTAACGCTATTTCAAGAAGAGATCACAACTGCAAAATTTGTGGCTATTTTCCATTCTGACAATTGTTGAGGTAGCTGCAGGTAAGTGTCTAAATGCAGGATCAGCGAGTTCTGCAGCAAGATCAACCACCATACCAACAAAACGCTTGTTTGTTTGCGTAATCTGAGGGTTCATGGGTACGAGGTCACAAGACACTAACAATTGGAGCCATGGATACATAAAAATATTTACTCTCTGATAAGTCTTGTATGCCTGTTACCGATTGTTGCATACCCGTTGCATGGGAATTTTTACAGATAGCAATGAAACACAGGAAATACTAACAATTTTATGTGAAAACCCTGACAAACAATCATATAATAAATGGGCTCGAGCGAAGCCTTTTTGTTGGCAAATCGGGGTTGCGCATTCCACCAACAACTTTCTTTAGCTTCCCCCTGATACACTCTTTTTTTTTATAAGAATAAAGTCTATAAGAATATTGAGGCTCAAAATTGCTAAAATTTAAGAATAATTTAAGAATATTGCCAGGCTCAACCTTCATCAAAACTAAAATATTTTGATAATCGAATCAAATTTAATTAAGAGTTTCCTCCCAAAACAAAACATTTGTCACTCTGACGCTATATATATATCTATATGCTTTAAAATTCGTTGAAATTTATGGTGAATCAACACATCAAAAATGATTTAATATGTTTCTTTGATCTTAAGGCGAATTTACACCTTGTGTTGAGCAAGAACAATTTAAGAATAATTTAAGAATAATCTGAGGCTCAAAACCGAAAATTTTTAAGAATATTGAGGCTCAGAAAAAAATTAGGTATTCTTATAAAAAGAAAAGAGTGTAGCATGATATCTCGCTATGCACCTTGGGCATTGGTGTTGTTTGCAAGAATAAGAATCATTAGTGAAGGAGGCGGAGGGGCAGGGGGCCTCGGCCCTCCCAAGCTGGGCAGAAATCCATTTCACTCGGGCAAATTTTAATAGGAAATTTCAATAGGAAATTCGAGCTGAAAGGTTACAGATAGTTCATAGCCCTCCTAAACCCATATTTCCTCCAAAATGCGCCCACCTTCGATAACACTACTCGATAATAGTACTGTTTTATAGTAAGCTTTGAGAATTAATGTTGGTTTAATGAAAACTACTTACAAAGTAGTTGAATGAAATGGGTAAAAAAGTTAAAACACGCCCACCCTCGAAAAAGCGCACATCCAATAGCATTTACAATTTAAAAAGCGACTGGGAGCATTTTAGATGAAATACGGTATTCAAAAACCTTAGGTCATTTAAAATGTTTACTATTTGGAGGGTGAGCTTTCAGTAAGAATATTGATTTTCAAGAAATATTTACTATTTGGAGGGTGAGCCTTCAGTAAGAATATTGATTTTCAAGAAATATTTACTATTTGGAGGGTGAACCTTCAGTAAGAATATTGATTTTCAAGAAATATTTACTATTTGGAGGGTGAACCTTCGGCAAGAATGTTGATTTTCAAGGGGTAAATATTGTAAAACAAGTAGAAGTTTTATAGATATAAGCAATATCAACAACAATTAAGAAAAACACACGTTAAAAGCAAACAAATGTTCCAACTCGAAAAGTTCAACCAGTCCAATGACAGCACAGCAACGGTAAGTGACAACGTTAACGATAGCTTCAACGTCTTCAAACAATAACTGTAGCGGCAACTTTTATCATACGGTAACGGTAACTGCAGACCACTTCAACTTATTGACTTCAAAATATCAACTTACACGATTGTACTCACGGCGATCACACTTCACAGCAACTTGAACACGACTGACTCAACAAAGCGATACAGATACTGATATCACACAAACAACACTCTCAAATTACCTTTAACAGAGAGGTGATGAGAACAACGATAGTGATCGAAGATCATGCACTGTGGATGACTACAAAGAACAGGAATCAACAGAAATAAATGACACACTACACAGCATTATGTAATTAACAAAACCAGTGCTCTTACTATTTAGAAGGTGAACCTTTACTAAGAATATTGATTTTCAAGGGGTAAATATTTAATATTTGGAGGGTAGGTCTTTTCTAAGAATATTAATTTTCAAGGGACCTCCTGCAAGACATAATTTTCAGTTCAGTTCATTAATTTTCAAATTTCACATACATACAATTTGAAAGATAAATAACAACGAGAGCTACAAGTTGTAAAGTTACAATATAATTTTCTGAATATAAGCAATTAAAATAAAAGGAGAATTATATGTAAGGGAATTTCTTGAGGAGAGGCCTTCCCAGTAGGTAGGCTAACCGAGGAGAGAGCACCCCCTCTTTTCAAAATTTAACTGCAGCGCGTTCTAAGAAGTACAAGCTAAAAATAATAATAAGATGTCATGTAATATAAAAAATGAAGGAATGAACAATATTGGAAATTCTCTACCTTTTCAAAGCGAAGCTATATTATTGTGGCTAATTTAAACATAAACTGATTTGCATTCCTTGAAATCGGAGCTGAGAAGCGCGTGCAGGGATTGCTGGGGAGGTCAGTGGAAAGCTTGAGGACTGTGGCCTCCAGGATTTCATCGAGCCCCGCGTCGACACACAAATTTCTATGCACACCGGAACTTTTATAAAGTTCATGATGCTTTCATTTTAGTCTTTTTAGCCAATACGAAAGGTATTGTCCGTTAAAGTTCTTTGACACAGCTCAGTGTCGGCACTTTGACATTCAATCAACCAATCAATCAACAATTTATTTATAGTAGGGAAAAGAAATTAGGATGGCAAAATTACTGCTAACTAAGGTCTGCTGGCTTAAAAAAGTAAAATAAATATTGATGCATATCATGCTAGGTACCCAACCTGTGGTATATATATTTTGCAAAGTCTACAGTTGCAGTTCTCGTCCTTCAAACATTTAATACGGCTTTTCAAAAATAGAGAGTGTACTTGGTTGTTTGATTATATTTGGTAAAGTCGACCAAAGTCTATTTTCAAGGAAGGTTATAGTCTCAATTCCATATGTTGTTTAATGCACTTGTGGAAGCTGCGAGCCGTTACCGTGCCTTAGATTGTAAGCAGTATTCCGATCAGCAAAAATACCCTTCATAAAAGGAGGACTTAAGCCAGACCTTGTTTTATAAATTTCAGTTATAAGCAACTGAAGACTCTTTGCTTGGTTAGATACCAAATTCCTTTGCTCCAGAAGAGACCCAAAACCTGTTTGATAATCTTTGTACGCAAAACGCAATGCTCTTTCATGGATATGATTTATTATATAATGTAAAGTTCTGTCATAGAACATCCAAAGAAGGGGACTGTAGCTAAAGTGCGATAAGACGAATGCAGCATTAGCCCCCAGCATTTTCTGGCGCCACCCCTGTGTGCGTGGGTGGAAGCAGTGAAAATAACTCCGCAAATAGGGATTGCGCTGGTTGAGGTAACAAAAGTGACACCACGACTAGACCTTTCACCAAAGTATGGCCACAGAATACTCCGTATGAACACTGGTTTCACGATAGGTGCGAGTAGAACCAGTAACATTGTGCCGTAAATGCCGTAAACCCTCGAATATGCTTATTTGCAAAAAATGAATTTTTGGGTGGGGCTTTTTCGAGAGGAGGGCTTATTTGAGGGGGGGGGCTTATTTCAACGGTTGGCATTTTCCTCAAAGGTTTACTAGAAAGAACGGCATAATTTTTTCAATCAACTAAACTAAGAAAATCACAAAAAGGCTATTTTTCAAACGACATTCATTAGTCCGCAACGATTGTTATCATTATCACCACAATAATCGCGTTTCTTTCTGCTTTTTGTCTCCAGTGAAGGGAAGTAATGCTGTCTAGCTTTTGTTCTACAACTATGCTTCCCTCGAATAAAGCCCCATGGGGCTGGATTCGAGGGGAGCATAGTTGCAGAACAACAACTAGATTGAATGGGCTAGGAGCTGTGCCCCCATAAAATTGAAAGGACTAGGGGTTGTGCCCCCTATAAAAATTTTTGACTATACTGCAGTTGAGGCTATTACTATATATGTGAGAGACTTCAAACACTCTGTTTGTAAGGATAAAAGTTTACAAAAAAATTGAAGCCCCAAAATCACTGAACTTCAAGAATAATTTAAAAGTAATCCGAGGCTCAAGCATTATCAAAATATTACAATTTTTTATGTATCCGAGTTTTAAGACTGCTTTCAGGTATACTCTTGCATTTTTGATAAAAACATAAAATCTTGCTTAGTTTAATGATGTAGTAAAACATCAGCAAAGATTGGAATACATTCCTTAAAAGCTTTAGGTAAAGTTGCATCTTTGGCATTTAAGAATAATTTGAGAATAATTCTAGGCTAAAAATTAGAAAAATATAAGATATTTAAACTTGAAAAAATTAAGGTATTTTTATAAGAAAGGAGTATAGATCTTTTGCATTTGCTTTTCAAAGCCATCCTCCATAATGCAGATGTTGTTTCAGGTTTAAACGTTTCTCGGACACCAAATTTTTCGTCACTGTAATGAAAATGAAACCTACTCTTGGAAAACCAATCGTAGCTGGCACCGATTTTTGAAAATGTCACATTTCCATTTATAAATATCCCTAGCTAAAGAACTTTGTGGAACATCCACATCTCCTTATTCATTAAGAAAAGATTTCAAAGTTCTAGAAAGAATAATTAAATTAAGTACAGGGGCTTTTGAGCACAAATCAACGCTATGAAGAAAGGAAATGAAAACAAACCAGAAAAGTTGGTAGACGGTGCAAGTACACACTTCTGGAGACTATATATATATATATATAAATATATATATATATATATATATATATATATATATATATATATATATATATATATATATATATATATATATATATATATATATATATATATATATATATATATATATATAGTGATTGCAGGAAATTTATATCTGTTAACTTACTTCACCCCATCCTTAAACAACCCCAGATTACATTGATTATGGAAAACCATATCCATTGAACATTGATTACCGAAACTCCCAAACATTGTGGTTTTTAAACAAAATGTCAGCCCCTTCCTTATTATACCCCCTATTATTGGGTGCCCAGGAGTAACAGTCTCAAAGGAATATATCACGTGTTTAGGGTCCTCTGTCCCCTATGACCTGTTGTGCGATGGCTAAGTATTCTGTATAGGACACAGCTGATAGTAAGAAGTGATACCTGTGAAAAATGGACAAATTAACAAGGAAAACAGGTGGACAAATTGACGGTTAGTAGAGAGGGTGAAGCTCGATTGAATCCAGCTGTATAATGTGCTCTTAGAAACGCTATAGCTGTTATAAAGAAAGTTCGAAGTACTTAGGCCAAATGCAAGCTTTGGAATTTCTATGCAACCCAAAAGTCATCGTTATTCTAATTCAACTGTTCCAGAGTACTGTTGAGTTTCTTGCCCCTTGCAAAAGAACGTGATAGGGATGTTTTTCATAAAGTTGCTTTTAACAAGGCCTATAGATTTTTGGAATAGCCTTGCAATTTGACACGTTGCAAGTGCCCCTATGCATGTGGGGGGGGGGGGTTCTTTGAAAGACAGTGGTTAGAACAATGTCACATTTCTTAGTTGGAAAATGCCAGAATGGTCCTCTTACGAAGGAAAATCCTTAAAAGCCCACTTGTGATTATTGATTTATTGCTATTGTGTTGTTATCTGGTATAACTTCCTAGTTTATAATCTAGGACCAAATTGCCAAGTGTTGCATCTGCACACCCGATGTATGTTTTATTTAAATCATTTGCAAACCTTGGGATAGGTTTGATCCAGGGTGCAATGAGTAGATCAAAATATCCATGTGGGGAGCTTAGTTTGGAAGTGATTGAGCTTGTACTATTGCATCATGCAAGTTTGACTTCAGACTTTGTATCCAAATAAAAGCTTATTTAGCTATATTCTCAGATAAAGAATATTAATTTATTGCAGAATACACTGCTCACTTGGTGTACACAATTTTCAAGTGCATGATGCAGTCCAAAAGTAGCATTGGGTTGCAAATGTGATAGTATGTTTTTATGTGAATAAGTGATGACTTGTGTGGTTATAGATTGATTGAGTTTAAGTCCAAAAATTGTTTATTGAAGATTTTTGCAAACTGATCAAAGCTTATTTGGAGTATGTCTTTTGCCTCTTATAGAAAATCTTAAACTTTGTTGAAATTGACTTGATTTAGCTCAAGTACATTTTTGTGGAAACACTGCTAACTAAATAAAATAGATTTATTTATGTGGCTACATACCACAGAACCATGAGTAACAATTTTTTATGAAAAGTCCACAGTTTTACAGTAGGTAAGGTATTGAGAGTGTTAGTGGCATAAATTTCCTATATAGGAAAGTTTACGTCATTACTAGCATTCACAACACTTAAGATGAAAAAGTACTCTACATATTTTGGCATCATAGCAACAACTATCTTTTGCTGCAAATCAAATGCTTCTCTGAAGAATTCAACTTACTGTAAAGTTGAATTCTTCAGAGAAATGTTTGATATGCAGCATAGCTTAGTTGTTGCAATAATGTCAGAATATGTAGAGTACTTTTTCATCTGAGGTGTTGTTATGATTTTAAATGTAAAGAATCTCCTTTAAGATTCTTTACTTGTAAAATTATTATATAACAGTTCTACCTGTAAGGAGCATCATTGTTGTATTATTCAGTTTAACTTGCAACATAGTATAGTTTTTCCAATGATGCAAGAATGTGTAAAGCACTCTTCCTTCTCTACTTGTTTATATCTAATATCACTATATTTGCAAATAACTTCATTTTCCAGTGCTATGTTCACCAATAGCTTCTAAGCAACCAATGGTTCTCATTTGTAGACTTTAAATCACGTATTTGATTTTCCTGAACATTTGCTGTTATTGCTTAAGATAGAGCACAATTTTCACAGTTGCTTGGAGTTTGATCTATTTTTGACAATTGCAATGTTTCATTTTATTTACTTAATTCTTTGATGGAATTGCTAATCAGCTATTTTTAAAATCTGTAGCACACCAAACTTGGAAAGAATCTTGGCTGCAATATGTTGTTCTTCAACATAAATGCCTTCATTTTTGTTTCTGTAATTCAAAGCACCTTTAAGACTATGGAAGATTCTAATGAGAATATTTGAAGAAAGTTAGATAGCTGACATTTTTAGCAATTTTTTGTCCTTAGACATTGTGAATTCATTGATTGATGCTGCCTACGATAGGAGCAATGATGTCAGGAAAGATATGTCTCAAACACTGTATGAACTTGGAAAGCGGCAGCCACTTTTGGTGTTAAGTTCCTGTCATTTGTATCTGAACAAGCACCAAAAGGTTGTCTATTTATTTATTCTTTGTTGTTTTTTGTTCTTGTAAAGTGCAGAATTAGTTTGATAGGTACTAGATGCAATGCTAAATGTTTGTAGCATGTTGCACCAAAAAAGTTGGATTTTTGTCATTTCAAGATGAATTTCTAGTTTGGTCAGAGAATCTGACTATAGAATTTGTCAAGAATTAGAAGATTGCATGTATTAATCATTGGAATATATTAGTTGATATGGGGAGGGCCTGTAGAATACCATAGTTTTGTATCATTTTTCTTGACAAATTTTCTGGC
The DNA here is from genome assembly GCA_900291935.2 of Cassiopea xamachana. Classification (NCBI taxonomy): domain Eukaryota; kingdom Metazoa; phylum Cnidaria; class Scyphozoa; order Rhizostomeae; family Cassiopeidae; genus Cassiopea; species Cassiopea xamachana. The sequence goes on from OLMO02000006.1 coordinate 8,452,167, forward strand.
TGTTGATTGATTTAAGTGTAGGCCTTTTGTGAAAAAATTGTCATGAGGGCAGTGAATTGCCCATGCAAATCTCCCAAGGAGAGCAAGTAGGTGATAAAGAATTTTGACCCTATGCATCTAAATACATGGAAAACATACAAACTATGGATCTGGCAACACATTGAATCATAAGTTTCAGGGTCTAAATCAGGCTTTTATGAGGGCAATCAATTACCAATGTGAAATGAAGAGGCCTTCTTCAGTACTTTAGTGATAAAAAGTAAGACTGAATAAACGTTTATTGTTATTTTTTTAGTTGGCACAAGGTCATAGAATTATACTGCTAGATGCTATGGCAAGAATAATTAGAGATACTCCAGATTGGGAAGATATTGATCTCACAAAGCAGCTCATACAATTAGCCTCATCTGAAATGACAAAGTCAAAGGTATGCTTAATAGACTATTATTTTTGCAGATATTGTAATCATTATTGGTTAGGTTGCCATTCCTTGATACCACCCACAACATAATTTATCTGATAGGATATTAGAACAGCAAAGTTACTAAACTAAACACTGATCTAAAGTTATGTATGTGTGCTGTAAAATTTGGCTGCTTGATTATCTCTTTATTGTCAATGTTTTAGAGTGTATCATCTTTAGACACCATTAAGTTTTATTCCCAAATATTTGTCAGGAACTTTTTCCTTGGAAATGCTATCATCCAAATTTTTCTTCAATTACAGAACTCATTTGCCCTATTCAATTAATTACCAATTTAAGTAGTTGTCTTGTAACATTTTTGAGAGTTTTATGATTGGTTACTTTGAGAAACACTCCTATTGAATTGTTTGATGGCAAGTTATGTTTCTAACCATGTTTCTAATTGCATGACATGAAATGACCATATAAGATATTAATCACATTACTCAATGAATTATAGCTTAGTAAACTATTTCATATTTAATATACTTGATCATTTCTGAAATGTCAGTTATGCTGTGGCTTTTGAGGCTCCTTGTCTGTTTTTTTATGTAGCTAAATTGTTTTCTAGGATCTTCAACCTGAGTGGCAAACCTCTGCATCAAAAGTGCTAGTTGCTTTGGGCTCTAAAGCCAGTGACGAGGTCATGGCAGCTTTACTACAATTGCTAGTACCTGGAACTTTGCCCCATTATTTTGTTGTTCTAACCCTAGCTAATCTGGCCACAGAAAATGGTGAGGCACTAGAAGTGATATAATTTTTACTTGCATATTTGATGCTATTGATCATTTTGGATGTTGGAAGCTAATGCATCATAGGATGTTTCAGGCCAGCCAAAGTTTTGGAAACCTGGAGATTTTACATTTTCCTTATAGAAAAACAGGAAGTTTTGGTCAAAAACATGGGGAGATCATAGAAATTTGTTAAGTGATTAAATATACCTGATAGCATTTTGTTCTCAGCAAGTAGTTTATTGCCAAAAGGATATGAGAAGTCTTGTCATAGTAATGTTTAGTGTGTTATTGTTAGTCAGTAGGCAGTAGCAAAACATTTTTGTCATGTAGAATGTCAGTGTGACCAGGGTATCATAAGTATAAGTTGCAAAACTTTTCAAATGATTCATGCAAAACTCAAATGAAATATTAGACAACCAATCAAATAGCAGCAAAGGTCTATATTGATGTCTGCTAGATGAAGTCTTTAACACCAGGAGAAAATATATATAAACTAGGAGACTGGGAGGAATCATTCAGACAGGGAGCCTCCTGGCAAAATTGGGAGAGTTAGCAGATCTGATGTTTTTATGTGTTGCCTGATATTTGAACAGGTTCTTATCCACATTATCCTTGTTATGCTTTTTATCATGTGTGAGTCATTTCATGTCAGTGTAGGACAAAGCTTCATCCTTTCATACTATCAATAGCTTGAAGTTTTGAACAGTTTCTGCAAAAGAGTGATTTAGCTAGTTTTTTGGTTTGAAATACTATTTTGCTCTCTATTTGTTTCTAGTATTTGGTGTAGTCCCTTTCCTTAAAGACATTTTCAGCAGAATGTTGGCTATGCTGGGAATGGTGAAACAAGACAATTTGAAGTGGGTATTTGCTCATTGTAAGTACTCAGATCTGTTAGATCCATGCATTATCATTTTATAATCTGAATTTATTACCTTTTTGTTGTTGGAACAATTGTGATTATATGTGGGTTTGGAAGCAAGAATTGAAACATGTAATGTACCAAGCTATCAACAAAGAAACAATGTTAGCTGTATGTAAACTTAACAGCAACAAAGTATCTAGGGTAAAGGAAGTACCCTTTCAGCAACATGCATAAAGTAGAAGATGCATGTGATTCCAATACTAGCAAAATTACTTTGTATGCAGAATGTAACATAGAATTTTGTATGTTATTTTGAATGATAGCTCAACTTTGAGTAAATTCTTGCATGTTTACAATTATTCCACATTCCTTGGGGAACTTTAATGTTATGTATAGCAGAATTTCTTTGAGGTATATCTTTTTGTTTACGACAGGTATTGGATGTTTTAGTGAAGCCATTCTTGATTACTGTGCAAATATAGAAAATGCTCCATACCCAGACATATCAAAAGATCGATTTTATGGAGAAATTTTTTCAGCCTATGAAGTTATGTTTAATGTTTGGCTACAATCGAAAGAGGCAAAGGTATTTTATCTCTTTTGAATAGTGCTAGTCATGTTGTTTAATGTACATGTTGTACTGAGGTGAAGTGTAGTTCTTTCCCCTCAAGGGATGAAAATTATCTTAAGTATTCATGAGTATCTATAAGTGTGCTCTAGAATTGGCCTGGTTAGCATGTACAGTTGTGATGTTTATTAATGACATAATTTTATGTATCCTTTCATGTTTCTCTCCTCCAAGCAAATTACGCTATATACAATTGATTTGATTGTTTATGTTGAGGAAATTGACTGGCTCCTTATATAGTATTGGTGTTTCTTATTTCTCTATAGGGAAATAAGAAACAATACAGTTTCATGTGTATGACCTATCAACGTTATCAGTTCATTGCATTAACCTTTTTAGGGTCACTGGGGTTGCAGGTTGGGGGTATATTCATGAAGCTGTATTATGAAGACTTGCAAAAATCCTTTATGAAGAGCATTACAAGAATACCAAATTAATGTCTTAGTAACATAGGCTGCTACTGATACAATGTAGATATTGTATCTTTTGTGATATTTCTCATTAAACTAGTGCTGACTGTTCAAGTTGACTTGATGCTTCATTAGCAAATCACAGCTATGCTCTTTGGTAGTTACTGGTTGACCTTCTGCTTCCATTTTCCACCAGATTCGGCTAGCTATTGTTGGTGCTCTTGGACATATGTCCCATTTGATGGCTAGGGACAAATTGGAAGAACAATCTCAGAGGCTTTTGCAAGGAATAACAGGACTTTACAAAAGACATCAAGAGCACTACAAAATAACCCAAGTAGGAATTTTGTTCAACTACTAAGTTGACAATATTTTTCTGGAATTTTTTGAAGATTAACAGCAGCTATGGTAGATGCAAAATTGTTGCATTCTTATGATATCATTGTCAGAAAATTTCTGGAATAGTCAAAGACCCATTATGTAATCTTGTTTTGGCAAATATTTGTTCATTGTTTTATCTGATGTTCCATCCATCAGGTGCCTTGCTTTGTAGTGTTGGTGATCATTTCTCTCCACACATCTTAATCCTTGGCAGCTCTCAGCATGTCTGTCACTTTTTGATGTTACATTGTACATATTTGAATTGAAAATATGAGTTCTGTCATCTGAGAGCCCATAGTGCTGCTTTGAAGGAGGTACATATCTATGGAGAACTATGGAGTAATGGATTTGTCAAGGAAATAATGAATGATTGAATGAATGAATGAATGAATCATGGCTCCTGTATTGATCATTGTCTTACTCTTAACATTTATTCTCAATCTGCATTTCCGTACATCAAAGTTTGTTGCTACTATTTTTAAAATGTTGTCCTTTTGCACAGCTCATGAAAACGACATGCTTTAAAATAGTAAATAATTGCCTACTCTTTTCAACAGCTCTCCTCAAATAGAGTAAATGCGTGTAGCTATTTATTTCTGTATATCTTGTTTTTACTTGTGAATCATTGCGTGGCATATGATGAAACTTCTGTTGAATTATGCATGAATTATTCTAGAGTTTATGCATGGTTTTGGATGCTGCAACGGCTGATAATGCACAAACACTGCTGCCTTTCTTAGACAACCTTATCAATGGAATCCATGCACATGTATGTCAGTTGATTCATTATCCTTTACTTGTACTATTCGTGAATTTCATTTAGCAGAATTAGGTGAAAAGCAAACCAACAAAAGTTGCATGAAACATGGTGCGCATAATATGGAAATTGTTTTGAATTCTGTTGTTTGGCATTCAGGAGCGAAGCTAGAGAAAATAGTTGGTTGTGTGCACAACCCCAATTCGCCGACAAACATACTGCATTCGAGCCCAATTTGCAGACAGATAGGACTTTCCTTGGGTTTTACTAGCAATGCAACGTTTACCAGCACTATTGATATTTAGCAAATGTGGCGACAAGCTGAATTTGGGGGGATACGTTTGTTGTCATTTCCCAAGAGTAAAACTGTAATAAATGCCCATGCAATACTCTTTTGTTAATTATCTGTATCTTGTAGGTAAGACTTTATGTTATAAAATTAATTTTGCCTTCATTTTTACATGCTTATTTTTCTACCTTTATGTCTTTCCCAGAGCTTGATTATTCTCTTTTGTATTTTAAGGCTTGCGTTGAGCCAAATTATGCTGAAATTAACACTGTTAAGAACTACAATGAAATTCTACGCTGCTTTCAAGTTTTAAGTAAGTACTATCTCATTTCTCTATAGTTCGTCTTTATTGATATTTGCTTTTGTTTCGTGCCTTTTTATTGCACCTTGTTGGTGTAGATCTTGCAAAAAAATCTTCAATAGATTAGAAAGTAGTATTATTGTTGCTATCATTAATTTATTTATTACGCTAAAATTTTTTCTTCAGTACTGTTTATTCGTCTCAGTACTCTTTACTTGTCTCTATTTCAATAACTGTACTGATGCAGAGTTTTCCTTGCTACATGTTGGGATGCTTGTTTTCAATGATTCTTAAGCAGCCTGGGCCCCTGTGATTTCAATGTTTCATCTTATTAATCTTTATCAGCCAAGGCCTTCTCAGACCGCATAGTTGGCTTCCTGCTGCAAAAATTGGAATCTGGCAATGAGAAGGTGAAGGCGGCCACTTTAGGCGTGATGAGACATGTCATATATTCTTCAGGTAGCTATAAATTATGTCTCTTCTCTACATTTTTATATTCTAAGGGTTATTGCTTTTTAGATTAGCTTTGAGAGGAATTGAGTTTAATCTCTAGTGCTTTGCTTATGTTGAGAAATCAGAATATCGTTTATGGTTCCTATAGGAGCGTTTTATATTTGCTTGTTGTTGTTGTGTTGTTGTTGTTGTTGTACTTGAATGAATTGATGATGATGAAATTGGACATTGAAATTGAAAAATTGAAGAATTGAAATTGTGTAGTTTGAATAATTGCTTAGCTGACATGCGACCCTATTCGTCTACGTATATTATTGCAGTTCTGCTCTAAGGACCATGGCCATCTTATGCTCCGTTCACACTGCTACGTTTTTTACTAAAACGCAGGTTTATACCTCTGTTTTTGTGAAACCGTTCACACTGCTTCGAACGGAAACGCATGGAAACGGAGGTTTACAAATACGCTCTTCAAAGTGGATATCTACATAAACGGAGGTATGAAATAACGCAGTAGATCAGTGTGAACGCACAAAAACGGAGATTTGTCCGTTATTTAAGGATTAAAACCAAAGAAAAGGATAGTGTTTCCTCCATTGCTGTGAGTAGTGTGAACCCATAAAAATGGATATTTTTATCTGGATGTTTCCACATAAACGGAGCAGTGTGCACGGTTGACAGATATCTACAGAAACGGATAAGTCCGTATGCAGAACATTGTGAACCCAGCCTAACTTGCCACACTATTCTATGGACCTAGATTATTCTCTGGATCTAGATTACTAAAATGTGATGGCTATGCAAATTCATCGTTAAAATGTTTCCTATTCACATTCTTTTAGATGAATTGCTACGAAATAAGAGAGAGGTTATTATTGGTGGTTTAGGAGCAGTAATAAATGACAGTAATATTAAGGTATAAGATATTGAGTTTAGTGAACTAGACAGTAATGTTACTTCTACCAGTTGATTTGTTTGCTTTGCTGTTGTGAACATTGAAATCCTCTTCAAATTTAAGCAGTTGTTTAGCTTCTCCAATTGTAAGGTTCAAGGATTTAAGATGATGAAAAATTTAGAAAGCGTTATTATGCTAATGTTCTAAGATAAAGCAATTTTGCTTGAAATCATAAAACAATTTTGATAAATTACATGGTCTATGTCATTTAGTTTGCTAAATAATTTTTTTATTTGAAATTTTTTGTTTCTTCCCATAATATCTTCTAAAGTAGAATCATTGACCTCTAAAGACTCTCTAAAAGACTTTCTAAGAAGTCTTTTTTAGAGATCAGTGGGTATATAATGCATTTTGGCATTTACTTGACATTGCAATAGTTTACGTTCGTTAGTTTGTTTCATCAAGAATTTCCTCATTTATAATTGCAATCATGTTTAATTTTGTTTTAGGTAAGGAAGGCATTAGCACAAGTAATAACTGCCATGGCGCATAATGGTTATCTAAATCTGGAAGGAGGTGATCAGCTGGTTGAGTTTATTGTCCGTCAATGCTCTGTGGATGAAACAGCGGTTGGTATTAAATCATATTATGTATTAGGTGATTTCTAGCTTTATACTTTTACCTACATTGCTGTAAAAGTCAAAACAAGTGTCGAAGAAATATCTGCTTTGACTCCTCTAAGAGTTTTCTCAGCTCTAATTAGCTCCAGGCATCCATTGTATGCATTTGCTGCACAGAAAGGTTTATAATGCTTGAAAGTTTATGATATCAACTCAGTTTAACTAAAGAGCTACTGTGTGTTTTTTGAAAGCCGTAGACAATTACTCTTATGTGCCTAATAGACGGGGGTTCGGAATAAGTCGGAATGAGCTGGGAATAGTAGAAAATTTAATTTGTGGAACAGTCTTAATAAGCGGGGATTTAGAATAAGTGCTTTAAATTTAAGATATTGCTAATTTGAAGCTCTCTATGTTCAAAAAACAGGCGGCAATGGCTGTGAAAATGTGACAAACGCAAAAAATTGCTGAAGGAAAGGAAAATTTGCTCAAAATAATTGTTTTGAATATGATTCAATAGTTTCTTCTGCACAAAACTAATAGGCAGGGGCTCCTACTAAGAGCTTAGAATTGGAAAATATTGAAAAATTTATAAGCATGTGGACTCCCTTAATAGGCACCTAAATATAATAAAAACAGGCTGAAGGCTTTTTCACCTACTCAACATAAATGAAACCCATGTTGTATATGTCAAATTGCTACAGAGAAGCCTTGAATGATGGCATTTCAGTTGTATGTTTATGTCTATATCACTATTGTTTAAATTCTAGTAGCTTTCACAATGTGATATGGTTTACAGCCTTTCTTTTTCACTGCTTAAAAAGTGAATTTGTCATCACTTTTTAAGGTTTCCAATCCTAAAATGGGAAATTCTTCTGAATTACTTGGTCTCAGATCTCTTGGCGAAAATATTCTGCATCTCTTAACAACAACCGTAGAAATAATGGAAGAGGTTTGTATTCGATTTTCTCCTAGAACACCATGACATTTTGTTTCATACTACTTTCTAATTGTATCGTGTTTGAATACTTGTGTTTGCTTTTCGGATAGCACAAGTGCCTGTTCGAAGGTAACTCATTGTTATTTGAACAGTTAGGCAGGATACCATTGCTACAATTGCTTGCAATTGATAAATGTTACAGTACATGATATGTAATGTTTTGTCTCTGCGTTGTATACTGTTGCAAAGAGTGCACATTTTCCAATCAGTGAAGAGCTCCACAGAGTTTTGGCTTGAAACCAGAATGGATCTTTGTCTGTCTTTGTGTTGTGTATATATCAAAATAGCTTACAATAAACCTTACATTGAATATCTGCATAAAGTAGCATTCAAGTGTATTTTTCAAAGGTCCTATGGCCGTATTTATTGCAAATGATACTTCCTGTACAATATACGAGGGCGATATCACCAGTGTGTAAGAATTTGGCTTACCTTGCAACGAAGAAACGAGATGAAGAAGCTGCAGATTATCAAATTGATTTCACAGCGCAGGGTGAGCTAGCTGATGTTTATATTTCAAAGTAACTTTTGCTGCGGTAGAGTTTCACTATTTCTCTACGAATGAAAATTTCTAACGTTTTATAATCATATATGGCTCCTAGCGCTTTTGAAGTTTTGGAACCTTACCTACCCTGTAGCAATCAAGGGTATTTAATTTTTTGTTTATAGCAACGTATTCGAATTCAGTTATAGTATATCGTCTTGGTAGCATTGTATTGTTTTTTCTGTTCTTTGCCACAGTTAATGTGCCAAAGCCAGCTGCAATTATTGCAAGACTGATTGTAAGTTGGGCCGAAATACTCACTTTTCCTGTATTTTTCTATTCAATTTTTCCAACGGTTAACCTTGTGTGTTGTTGTAGTTGTAATCTCAGCAGAGGTTGAATGGAATTAAGTTGTAGTGATTGCGTACTTGTTCCGCTTTAATGTTGTTAATCACACTGCAATGCTCAATCCACAAGCTTCATGTTGACCAGAATTAGTCCACAGAGAAGCGAAATGTATTAGAGCAAAGCCTATATGGGGATCTAGTAGCCTTAGTTAGTCACAGACATGTCTAGAGTGAAAGACTGTTGGTTGGATAATGGAGCACTAAAGTGATGACGTGATAAATACCTATTTTTAGCATTTTTGAATTTTAACCGTATTAGCTGTAAGAGCACTATAAATTAGGACTGACTGTCAAACTGTAGTAGAATACCTTGAAGATGGAATAAAATATGGTCATTTGATGCCAGGAGGTTTGCCATACAAACGACGAACGTGTTTCTGACTCAGTTCAAAATGTTTGGAACTCGACTGAAAATCCAGTGATTTGATAATAAATATGTCATCTCATTTTTTAATTTTACTTAATATATTTAAAGAGGTCAGTATTAGATTGTGTATATCTCTATCATTATGTGTTAGAAACAGTCAAACTTTCACGAAAGTGACTATTTTGATAAGCTTTTTCAGAATTTAAAGTCAAATTTGCGAATTACTAAAAATAGATATTTTGTGACTTCACATTTTGGTACTCTATTGAACGTTGAATTTATTGAAATTGAATTGCATTGTTATCTGCCTTGGAGAATCAGCACCTTTGTCAACAAACATCACTCCTGATATAGTTCACTTGTACAATGTACCATGAAACAAATACAATATCTTACAACTTATTTTGCACGGAGAACATTTTAAGAGTCTTTTATGAGCGTATTTTTATGATCTTTCTTGAGAATTAGGAAGTTGATAGCTTTAGTAGTTCTTCCTTGGGGTTATGCAATGATTGTCAAATCCCATTGTATAGAATAATTAACTGCTCATTTGGCTGTAATGTTGTGTGGACAATTGTTTTAGTTTATTTTGCTTAATTCTTCCTAGTTGCATAAAGAATCCTAATATTGCACCGTGTATTATTTTTAGAAATTTATTTCTAAATTTAGCTATCATTTTATTGCTGACCGTGTTCTAGTTTAAATGTTACTGCTAAATCCCTTTCTTTACCTACAATGCATCCATCTATTTGTGCGTTAGTTGTCTGATGCTGGACCTCTCTGTTTATGTGTATCTATTTCTTTCTTTGTAGGTTGTAGCTGGCTTTCCCCACCAAGGCAATGGCAGAGGAGAGCATGTGTTAAAATTGCTACAAGCTTTGTCTTTGAATTTGCATCCCAGCATTGTTGAAATGTGGGATACGGTCATTCCTAAACTAATTCAATACTTGGAAGGTATACTCTTGCTTTAATATGAAAAACGTATTCGCATTTCTTCCAGCAGAGCAGATTGTTTTTTTTCTTAATTTGTAGAAATACTTGAAGGTCATTAGCTAACATGTATTTGAATAGAATTTTATGCCATAAATCTGATCCTTTATATGTAAAAGGAGACAAAAAGACTAAAAATTATGGTGGAAAATTTCATGCAGAATCGAAATGAGAGTTTTTAAGTAGAAAATGTTAAGTCTTTCTACACCGTTCTCATAAGTTATTAATAACAACTATTAGCTGTATTCTTTTTCCTTTTCAACTTTATTATTTTTCCCAATCGTCTTTTTATATATCCCCTTAATTTAGCAGCTTGTTTGTTTGTATATGTTGGGTAGACACTAGCACCTTCTTGCAATGTGACAAAATTATTTCAAAGTGAATATGTGAATATTTTGGTGGTTAGTATTTTGAATATTGAACGAGGGGTTTCCTTTGTAGAGAATTCATTAGAGATGGAGAACTGGAATCAAAAAGCATGGGAAGATTTGATACTGAAGGTAAATGACGAACCTGAGCATTTTATTTGTTGGCAAAACTATTCGTTTGCACACTCCCTAATACGCAATAGATGGTGTTTGGTGCTGATTTCCACTGTTCAGTGTATGATAGCAATCGAAAGTGTTAAAACTAATAGTCATAGGATGAAAGTTTTCACTTAATTTCCTTGAATCCAGGAATCCAAGCACAATCCAGTCAAGGGATCGTAAATGGGACCTTAACCCATTGACACAACTGGATGTTCTATTTTGTACTATAAGTCCATAACTGGATGTTCTCTTTTGTACTATAAGTCCATAGAGCTGCCATAAGTACATATTTACATATCGGTAAAATGATATTCCATGAACCATGAAAGGCACCAAAAAGTTTTAGCATTTTCAAGTTTTATTTTTCATTCACTGATTAATGGGTTTGTAATTAGGTAATTGTGACACTAACTGTTTTCATTCGGCCTCACAGTTTGTGTGCCATTAGTGTAGTCAGTTCCGTGGATAGTCAGAGAAAGAACAACCCTGTAAATAGTTTCACTTTTGTTGTGAAAATTGCTAGCTTCAACGTATGGCTGTTTTCTATATACCTTGAAATTCGTTATACGAGTGCTCTCTCAAAATTCCCCTTTTTCTATATGACGAAGTTTCTTTGCTGTACGTCATTCGTTTGAACGCTGGCCTGTTTTCTCATTTAAGTTGTTATTTTTCATACAGCTGCTATCAAAGACAATTGGTGAAATAGATAGTGAAGAATGGAATCTTAGCTTAGGAAGGGTTATGGGTGAACAGGTCACACTTTACCAAAAATATCCAGAAGAAAAGGTAATAATTAATGAATTTCTTGTTTGCTGTACCCTCTTTTATTCAGTTCTGTGCAAAAGCATTCTCTAATTTTAAGAGAACTAGAGAAGTATTTTTAGATGAAATATGCGCTGAGTGCATTATGTTTGGCCTTTGTTGCTGATTTCTCACAATCATTTATTCTTGTAGCCACATAAATGTTCTTATTTCAAGCAAAACTTCCACGAAATATATATTCATTGCGTGGAAACTGTTCGTCTGAGGTGTGTAGTTATTGAAAGTCATTGATTCCCTCTTTAGGGCTTTTTATATAAATGCATTGGCATCGTTTTGCGAAAGACAAGCACTACTGATTTTGTTCGAGAGCATCTAAATCTAATATTCTCAACTGTTGACCATTCCAATGACATTGAAAGAGAAGGTTGTGCTATGGCACTTGGCTTCTGTGGAGCTTCACACTTGGATCAATGTCTCGTGAAATTGGAAGAAGTAACTAAAACTGATATGGTTCGAAGGTCAAGCGGATTTATGGGCTTTATTAAGGTTAGCATCTTGAACGATTACATCTAATCTTGCCCTGCAAAGGCTGACTGTAATCGTGCTTATAACTGGATTATATTATTCGCATTACTCTGTAGCTTTCGTGAGAAACCTTTCAGTTATTTTGAATTCTAATGTATACGTTTCGCACGCTGCTAGGCCAAATTTGAATTTTGAACATTGCTTCGTTTGGAGTTGTTGGGAAAATTAGTTAAAAGAGCAATTGGACAAGTGCCTTTTTTGCTAGCTTCTGCATTTATTTGATAAATTTAGTAGAAACTTTTATCATGTTTGTCAAGACTCTACTTTCTTCATAAACCTGATTGGTTGAATTCTGTAATTCTACACGTGAGGATTTAGAATAAATCATTTTTTAGGACAAGACCGAAGCAGATGTAGATCGTATTAAATGCACTGTTGCTTTGTCCTATGGCTATGTTATATTTTACGGACCATCTGGGTAAGTTTTTTAGGTAATGCTTATTGACAAACGTAGCGAATACAGCTACACGCTTTTTCTCTAAGAAAACCACCATTTTGCCTGAGACTCAAATTTCTTATCTTTTCTTGAAATTGAATTTGAGATTGTCTTAACTATTTTCTTAAGATTTTAACCATGTCAGCCTCATTATCTTAAAAACTATTTTCTCATGAAAAGGTATATGCAATCAGAGAGATTAACTGGTCTTCATCAAGTTTCTTTACACATACAGCATTTTCATGCTGTTATGTCTCTGAGAACTTTTAAAGCCATTTATTTGATTTTCTCTTCTAGATTGATCACATCACGACTCGAAACCAACGTTTTGAGGGTTCTTACTCCGTACTTTACTACTGCAAAGGATCCCAGAGTAAAACAAAGCTTAATAAAATCTACATCATTATTTGGTAAATCATTGCATTCCAGTCATCTGCATGCCGAATATGTCTTTCCTAAAAGGAATTCATTACTTAAATTTGTACAGGTATGCTTCTTTTTACTATGTCTGTATTTTGATTTAGTTGAAAAGTGATTGGTGTCACAGTGAACAATGATGTTTCCCAATTTTTGCTCATCATTTGCTGAATTTTCTGAAAACCAGTTTTTATGCTTAGCCATAGTTTGAACCTTTGATTCTAAGTTTCTTTTGCGTTGCTCCTTTGACTTGATTGATCCGTTGCATTGATAAACTGCCTTTGCTTCTAGTACAATACACTTTTTTTATAAGAAAAAGTTTATAAGAAAATGAGGCTCAACTTGTCAAAATCTTACGAATATCACGAGGCTCAATTTCCAAAATTTAGTGTTTTTATTGGCCAAAAATCAATATTTCGTCGTTATTGCATTGAAAATGTTAAAGATGGAATTCAAATTCAAGTATGCAATATTAGTAACGAAAGCGTAAGCCAATTTGAGTCTCAGGCAAAATAACGGTTTTCTTGTAAAAAAAGCGTGTATATACTGTTAAGTTTGCCTTGTATGCTTGCGTTGTACTGCAATAAACCTCTGTTAACTAGCCAATTTCATTTCAATTCGTTTTATCTATAATTTGCGTTTCTTTATTTTAATAGAATTTCCTGTCAGCAGAGCCAAAATCTTCTTCATCAGAGATTCGGCCTCTTGCAATTGAAGCTGCCACCAGCCTCGTGTATCCTTTTCATTTTCACACATCTTTAGGCCCATAAAATCAACAGTTGTTTTTTTGCGGGCTATCGATTGCCATTATAGCATCTCAATGTTGTGGAGGGTAATGCCGAGTTTTATTGAAACTTCCTACATGATGGAATGAGTAAAATTTAGCATGATATTTTGACTAGGAATCCATTTATTGGCTACATTTCGGTGCATATAATGAGGTACCCCCTTCTCAAGTCAATTTTTTATTCAAGATAGCTGCAAAACTAGTGGCTTTTGCAAGAAGTTTGGATTCTTTCCGTTGCACAACCTGAAATCATTTTGATATAGTGGTCAGGTGTTACTAAGAATTTGAGGCTGACTTTCAGCCTGTATTCCCTTTGCAGTGTTTTACTAGTGTTGGAATGCTAAAATAGAGCAGAGATGCAGGACCTTTTTAGGCATTACGAATACTTATCTCCCTTTATTTGATACCTTTTCAGTCTTAATCAACCTTTGGTATTCTGTTGGGAGCAATTATTGAACTATCATTATTTTTGTTTCAAATGGTAGACCATTATTGATATTCTCAATTGTAGATTTCAAGTAGCGCTTATGTTTTGTTATTATACTAGGTTAGATAATCCCTTGTTTTTTTGCAATGATTGCACCTTAACTCTTCGAACAGAAAATTAGATCCCAAGCTATCAGATCAAGAGCTCCAAGATGTTGTAAAAATATGTTCTGAAAGTGTATATCCTAGTCTTGAAGCTATAAGCAATGATCCAGACCTGTGGGTGAGTTGAACCGATCACCGTGCTATTACTGTGCTATTTACTACCCAGATAATTTTCATTGCCCGGCTATTTCATTGCGTAGAAATCCAGATATAATACCTTTACATGAGTGCTGCATTTACTCTGCTGCTTCAAATATTGGTCAATTTAAGATATTTGCGCCATTTTCTAGTGCCTGATAGCCTTGTTTGCATTTAGGAATCCAAGACGAATAACTTTGCAAAGTCATTAGAGAATTTGAATGAATTGATGAAACAGATTTGTGCCAAGGATTGTTCTCCCCAAGGACTAAGATCTCTTCTTAAGGTAAGTCTAATTTTAACGGAATTCCAATTCAAGGAAATATTTTCCAGCTGTGCACAATCTTGTCTTTACTCATTGTTGTTTTACGCTAGTGTTTGCAAAGAAGTTCCCCTTCAAGCTTATGCGGTGAGCTTGGTAGGAAAATATAACAGCTATAGTTAATAGTTAAGTAAATGCATACTGATATTGATATGGGGTAAGGGGATATTGATATGGGAGTCCCATATTACACTATCTCTTCCCCTCGAATCAATGTTGTTCCCGCTTAGTCCAAGAAATGGATCAGGGTTTTTTCTGGTGTGTCTAATTTTCTCAATGTTTTCATGAACTCTAGTTAGAAGTTTAATTTTATGAAGTGTCACTTACATTTATAATGCTACTATGATGCCAAGTTAACTGAGTACTAACGTCAGGCCTAGTGTCAATATGTAGTGCAGCGCAAGGCTGTATAAGATTGGGTAGAGTTGCACAGAATTGATTGTTAACTCATAAAAATTTTCACTTGATAGACACCTCTATCCCCTAGAACCTAATGCTCGCGCCTTGCCAGTACGCTTTGTTTTGTAATATTAAACACTATGAAATTGAGAAAGTAGCAGAAAGTTTTGAAGTGTCGCAGTTCTAGACTGTCAAACAGCCAGTACTTATTACTTCAACAATATTATGCCACTAAGTAGAAGCGAGATGGGGCTTACTTGCTCTGGAGTAATAGGACAACTTTTATTGGGAGTATTGTGGCTATAAGAAATTTTGCTTTCTGATTTTTAAATAGTGATTCGTGGTAATTGTTATTGGTATTCTTGTCTAATTATTGTCAACAAGGGAGGTATAAGCTATGAAATGAGTATGGTTTAATTATCATATGTGTATTTTATATCTTTACATATGCTCATCTCTATTAGGCAATACTTGTTGTATCAAACAAAACATTTTTCATTTGTTTCAAGTATCTAAATGTGATGTACTTATTTTTAGTTTTTGGAACCATATCTGTCATCACAACACAATCATGAGAGAAAAGGATCGATCAGAACAATAAATGCCGTTTTCAATCATTTTCTTGAATCATTTACAACCAGCGTAAGTGGAACTTTGACGATTTTCTTGAGTTTTGCTCCTGAGTAATGCATAACCTTGAAAGTTCAAAGTTGGTTTATCACATCATTTTTGGATTTTTCTGTTTATTCATGAAATATTCAAGTTTTGTTACTTGTCTGATTAATTTTCAAATTACAGTTTTCTTTTCTGGATTTCTGCTGTTATTACTAAATTCTAATTTTCTGTTTTATATTTCGTTTTCGTGAGTTTCTTTTTTATTTTTCCAAACTATTTTCGATTATTGTCGCTTCTGCGATTGCTTTTTGTCTCTATTTGACCTTACCCTTTCTATTTATTATTTGCATACTTAAGGAAGAGGAGCAATTTAGTCAACTTGGTGTGTTGCTTGGAACCATTCTTCCACGCTGTACTGATCCCATTGTTTGCGTGCGGCAGGACAGCATTGAGTGCATACATATTCTCTTGAATATCAATGATCGATGCCAGGGTGAGAATATTGTGTACATTTTCAATCTTTTTCTTAGTGGTGTGATCTTAGAAAAATAGAGATCTACGTGGTATATTAGGAAATATTTGCAATTGAAGTGATCATTGCCTTATAGCAACACAAGTTTTGTGGGAGCATAGCTAATTATTCTAGAGTGCTTGAAAAGTTCAGAAGGCTGAAAGACACAGACAGATCTTTTGTTTTTTCTTACATCATAATATTCTACTGAGAAATAGTGAATGGACCAAATCAAATGCCGTTGTGTCCTTTTAATTTGCATGTCACATTTAATGCCTATGAAAGTATCTGCAAATGTTTTTGTTTTCCTTTTTCGTTCAGGAATACCTGCAGATGTTAGCGATGAAAGATTGAAGAATCTCTCTAACTTGAAAGAGAATGTAACGAGTAGTGAAGCATCAGATCTTTTTAGTGTCGTCAACGAGCTTGCAAACGTATGCTACCAAACGTATTTTTATTGCAGTTTATTCATTGAGATGCTTGTGTGTTGCACTTTGAAGGGGGCTTTGGACAAAGGTCAATGTATATCTCTCAGGCATGTTTTTACAACATGATGTTATGTCTTTACTGATTCTAAGAAATTTGGATCCAAGACATCAAAAGATACTAAGGATTAGGGATGCAAGAAAGCTTTATTTTGAAACAATGTGGATGTAGTGACTGAGGTTATGTATGCCTCCAATCAAACTTAGGAGCCGAGCATTATTTCACAGTTTACCCTAAGATTTCAAGACATGAGATAAAATTTAATGTCTGCCAGTATGACTGAGACCTCAAGTTTGCTGAGGAATGACCACTGAAATATTTATATAGGAATTATTGCAGAACGTTTTTAGCAGTATGATTGTTTTCCATGTTTTGTGAACTTACGATAGTATGGAGTACCTTGATATATGTTCAAAATTGTTTTTCACTATTTTCGTTAGGTTGTGAGCAAGAAAACACCAGATTCTCAACTGAAACATCTTGTTTATGCCTTACTGGATGGATTGGCTGATAAGCATGCGCAGAGTTCCAATGGTGCTTGTGCTATATTGAATTGCTTGTTCAAGCACAGAGGCTCTGAATTGTACACTGAGGTATGGCGTCAGCCACAATATTCATGCATTATTGGCAAATTGACATCTGATAGGAAATACAATGTCTGACGTTTCATGAATTTTTCCTGCAGATCACAAAGCTTGTAACAGAAATGCATAATAAGCTATTGCCTGTTACGTTTCCTGCTACAATTACCGGAACTATTGTTGCAATGCGAACACTGGCTTCACACCATTTGATTATTGTCCTCACTGCAATTCTTGGATTCCCACTTCCTTTCTCATCGTAAGTACATTATTTTATGTTTTAAAAGGCATTTCTTCATGTCATTTCTTATCCATATTTCATGTTGGTATTTGCAATAATAACTTAATACTAATTAAAACCAACTATTTACAATACAAAAAACAAAATAACTATATACACAGTATCATTCTTTTCCAGCCCAATATTTTATCCTTTTTTGACTACTAGAAGAGTTGGTTCATTTTTGATATTGTAGACTAGGCATATTGGTTGAGGATACCGAGGACGGACTGCCCACATTGTAAAAACCTGTTGTCTAGCCGTTGAGGTTCAGAGCCAATGGTTGGGCCAGGGAATCTATTGCCATGCGCAAGCCATGCATCAACCCATTGAACTGTTCAAAATCAAGCGAAACTATGCCCTTTACGCATGCTCTTAGATTCCCTTTAGGGAATGACCATTAGCTCATGAACTTGAAGGATTTGTATCCCCAACATATTATGATTCTTTTTCAAGAGATGCAGCCTGATATTATTGCTCTGTATGTATGTTTCATCAAATGTTTGGAATTTCATTGCAACCATGTGCTTTCCTTGGTGTACATTGTAAACATGTAACACTACGCGTAGCATTGCAAAACCGCTTTTTGCATGGCATTAGGTATAGTTAGTACCATTTTGCATTCATTCATTCAGCCATTCATTCTTTCATTAATTCCTTAGTTCATTCGTTCATTTCTTCATTTATTTGTGTACATATTTACTATAACCATAATATGTGTGTCTACATATTGACAATAGCCATACCCTCAAATATTCTGTCTTTATGTTCATCAAATGTCTGTGTTTGTGTTCATCAGTATGTGTATATATATTTTTTTTTCATGTTATTTTTGTTATATGTGTACTTTTTAGTTGTATATCTAGTACTATGCAGCTTCTCATAGGTTTTATTCATTATTTTTAGCGTAACGAAAGAATTCTGGCAGACATTAGGAAAAGACAGAGATTTAGCTCAAGACACATTTGATCATCTTCTTGATATATTAAATCGTTCACCTCCTTACACAGAAAGGGATGATATTAGAGACAAAAAGCTTTCATCGCGGACCGCTACATTGTTGCCAATAGCCGTATGTTGGATTTCTCGTATCAATTTGTTTTGAGTCTTATTTCTTGTATCAATTTTAGACCCCATGCACATGGAAGCGGATTCATTTGGCTCTGTTTCCAAACTGGAGTGGATAGGCCTTGCGTACATAAGATACCTCCACTATCCGATCCAGTTTGGCTCTTGCTATCCATCCTAGTTTGAGTCTGATAGAATAGCCGCACCAGTTTGGATAGGATCCTTTTGGGCCCCATGTGGACGCACGGATACGATCCAGAACTGGTGCAGATGCGAAATGAGGCTTGTTTTCATTATTAAATACAAGAGTTTCCTGTACACGGTACTCTTTTCACATCCGCACTACTGTGGATCGGATCCGTATCAGTGGTGTCCACACGGGATCCTTATAGACCGGACCAAAATGAGAACAGAGCCAGAACAGATCCTCTCCTATGTACACGAACCTTATTTTGAGTCTTGAGGGAAATCATGTATTCAACTCTTACCCACTCAAATTACCATCGTTGAGTTTTATAAATGGCAGTGTTTTACTCATTATTTTCTCCAGTTATTGTAACCTGAATCTGATATATTCATTGATGTGTGATATTTATATATAGCACGAATACCCTTTAGGGGTGGCTAGATGTATTTATATTGACATCGAAAATGTTTAAGGAGGGTAGTCCTTCAGCCATAGTTGCTTTGCAAGGAGACCTCCACTTTATTATGAACATACATGATATTAAACCTTGTAAAGTTAAGGAAAAAGATAAGACCTAATTGTAATTGCAATATAGTGACTAACGGTGATAGAATGAAAGAAAAAGAAAAAAATAACAACTACTTGTTTAGATAGTGTACAAATGTGTATAAATATGCTATAGATGTCTTTGCAGTCCCAGCTGAAGGTACTTTTCTTAACTATTTTGCTTCAAAATTATTCTCATAGTCTTTGTTTGTATAGCTAGCAGGATAGAATCTCTTAAATAAATTTGTTTTCAATATGACGAACTCATTTTGTTCAATCTGTACAGGATATCGATAAATTTGTCTTATGACATAATTCATCCACTTTGGACATATTCTACTTGAGTTGTCACAATTTTCTTGTTTAATTGCAAATGACCTTTGCTAGCAATTTCCTCGAAAGAAAAATGAAGTATGAGTAGTGTCATTTTCAATTCGTTTTATTCATTCCCAGGTGACATGCGGCTTGACAGAAATTTTTCGGGTATCAGAAACTGAAGACCTTGTCACTACAATGTTTCCAAAGCTTTTCTCTGCCATTCTGCTGCGAATGGGGTCATGCCTTGGTGTGAAGCCACCTGTCCAAGAACAAAAGAAGGCTTCAAAACAGACTCAGCCTCAGCCGCTGAGGTACCAGTGTATTCAATTTCGATCATTAGATAGCTATCTACCACGTTTCCCGTGCCGTTGCCCAGATACTGGTAGTGTAGATCACTATTTTACATTGTGCAGTTCAGTTTGGAGGCTGCTGTGGGAAAAGTGAAATTAGCAGCCTGCCAAAGCTGCAAATGTAATGTAAACAAGCATAGGCGTCAAATCTTGATTGGCTAACAAAAGAATCACCATCGAAGGATTCCTGCCAATAACGTTGAGAGAATTCGTTCGAAAAGCATCGAGAAGTGTGTTCTGGTGGTAAAAAGTGTACTTTCTTTGCGAAAAAACAGATAACACATATTTCCAAATAATTGATGAATATTTTGCAAGCATATTCAGAAGGCTTCAATTCGCATTTCCAGAAGGAGCAATGTCTATATCTTGCGTAGATAAAAAGTTATCGGCATTAAAAGAAAAGATGGATAGCTTGTAATATCGATAACTTTTCATTTGTGCAAGGTATAAAAAGTGCTCCTTCTGGAAATGTGAATTGAAGCCTTCTGAAGATGCTTGCAAAATATTTTTCAATTATTCGCAACTAGACACCTTTTACCACCAAAGCGCACTTCTCGATGCTTTTCGAACGAATTCTCTCAACATTATTGGCAGGAATCCTTCGATGGTGATTCCTTTGTTAGCCAATCAAGATTTAACGCCTATGCTAAATAAGCATCAATTTATAAAACTGCCACATTAGTTCTAAAATTTATGCACTGTTCCGCCAGCACTGGGGTCGGATTAGGTTATAGCCAAAGTCTGAGGCTGGTGACCATTGAGTCTGGCCATTAGCAGCGTTAGTAGCTTAACGAATAGGATGTCGCTACGGAGCAATATTGTTTTTTGAACTGAGCCAACGCAGTACCCTGCATGTTTTGCATGCTTCATAACTCCCACATGTCTAACAGGGAAGGGCTACTTCAGACATTCCATCAAATGTTTTCCATCTGTAGTAAGACTGGCTTAGCTCCATTTAGACAATGTAATGTCTTAGTCAATGCATGTCAGCAATTTATCATTGCAGCAAAAATTAAGGTTTAACTCAAGTTATTATCATTTATATTCTTTCATTCACATTAGCAATTTATTATTTATCTTAACTATTCACAGCTTGGCGACAGAATGCTTCAAGGAATTTTTGGTTCGAAGCAGGGCTAGTAATTTGCAAAAGCACATTGAAGAAAACAATGGGTGGTATTTACTAGAAGATGAAAGTACTTTTTCAGATGGACTAGAAATTATTGTAAGGTCAGTCAATTCAGATTTTAGATATGAGCCCTTGATTTCACTTAATGCCTTTAGAAAGCAACCAACGTAGGTTAGGGGTTAGGGCAATTCTTATGAGCCCCCAAGATTTTGAGGTCCTGAAAGAGCCCCTTCAAAGATTGTCAAGAGACGAAATTTAGAGGGGATATTTACACGGGGTTCTAATCTTATTGAGTTCCCGAGGGCCTTGATTGTCTCTGTTACGTCACTATAGATGTCAATTGCCCGTGTTCTCCATAGAAATTGCGAATGCTTACATTCAGTTATTTGAGAGGAGCGTGCTCAATCTTTTTGCAAACTAGTATAGGACCAGATTGTGGGAATCGCAACTTTGCAATAAAGCTGATTATTAGGATGACGAGAAAAGCAGAAATATGTACATGTCCAATGGCCAATTAGAATAAATCTTGGCAATACAATTAAGTTGACAATACCAATAACATAAGACTTAGCCATGCCACTTAACAGAATTTACGGTGACTTGGACGGTGACTTGGACGGTGACTTGGACGGTGACTTGGACGGTGACTTGGACGGTGACTTGGATGGTGACTTGGACGGTGACTTGGACGGTGACTTGGACGGTGACTTGGATGGTGACTTGGACGGTGACTTGGACGGTAACTTAACCGTGCGAGTTAGACAGGAATTCATCCGCAATTATGAGACTAATTAAAGAGCCTGTTCGTGCAGAAATACGGAATGTTCAGTTTGAGCTATTATTGTGCTCCACCCATTTTCTAAGTCTCACACTGTGTGTTATTTCTAAAATCATATTTCTAACTTCAGCTGCTGTTCATCTATTTGAGCTTTTGTAAACACTTGATGATATTGACCTTTCTGAGTTGCATTACTTGCTTTTTAGGGGCTTATGTGATAGCTTGCCAAGACATATTAACGACATTGTATCTTGTCTGTTGCAAGCACTACAAAGCTCTTTTGATATGCAAAGGGCTGTATCCGCTGCAATTTTCGCGGAGGTAATCTACCCTTTGGCAGTTGATCTCATTTTTAAAATTTATTCTCGTTTTCATTCATTCGTTCATGCATACATACATACATTCATTCATTTATTCATCAATTTCTTGATCTATTTAATTAATTTTATCTCACAAATACGTTAGAAATTATCGTTTAAATGTTTTTAGTAGTTTTTCATTGTGTTCTTTCCTGCTACCAAGCTGTCTTAATTTAGCTAGCGCTTTTAACATAATAATTTTCCTCTTTTTATTCATTTTCTATAAACTTTCTTGAAGAAGCCCTGTTAGTTCACATGCTACTGTATGACTAAAAATACTCTCATAATTGAAGATTAATCGAAGTGCGAGATTTGATCAAAGGTAGACTGCATAGCAATATAGACAGAGTTTATTGATAAGACAGTTATGCCTATTTTCAAATTACACATCTTGGTGCTTTATATTTCAAGGAGCTTACGATTTTAGTTCAATATTGCTTCTCAAGTAGATTACACTTGTATCTGTGCTCATTTTTAGCTTATAAATCAACGTTGTCGCGGAGATTTACAATTAGTTGAACTCCTGATGAACAGTATGTTGTCTAAATTAGTTGACCCGTGCCATTTGGTAAGAAAATTATGTATCAAAGGCCTTGGAAATGTGTCCAGCGTTGGTGGACAGAAGGTACGTGTTTTAGGAAATATAAGTTTTATTATTTGTTTCTCTGCTTATCTGCAGCGCTGTACGTACGAGAATCGAGTGGGAAAGTTAAAATCGCGGAGCTACATGTGCACCAGCCCCCTGCCTTAGTATTCACTGCATTCGCAGACGTGTGGCCTAGGCTACCTGAAGCGGAGATAGGCGTTACCCTTATGTGCCCTTAGCGCAGGAGAAACTTTAGCTTTTTTATTACTTGTTGAATGCATTGATATCGAGGCTATGCTAAGAAATGGCTGCTGCAAGAGAGTAAGGGATGTAGAATAGATGACTTTATGAAATGTGATCTTTGTTATCTTGTAGCTGAAGTGACAACATCATTATATATGACGCGATTACTCCGTAGCCAGTAATTACTTTATGATCATATATTTAGTATGGATCCCAGTTCATTATATAGAAGCAGCTTGCATAGACTGCAGTTACTTTGTAATAGTCTGATCTTAATGCTGTTACTCTTTTTGTGCTTAATTGGGGGGTCTAATTAGCAAAGGGTTGGAAATTTTTCTAGATTTTCATTAAGTGGAGGGGTGGTAGTAAATTAGCCTACCAAGAAGTTCGCAACAATCCTGAAGGAAGTAGAAGAGTTAACGATCCTACCAGATGGTGTTAAGTGAAAATGGGATGGAATGGTAGATAGTGTTCCACCTGACACGGGTTGTGAAGTGCTTGATGGAGAGTTGACTAATGAATAATGGGCTGAAAATGATAGTGAAAACTTTGCTGATAATGATTGTGGCTAAATTTTGCTAAAATTTGGGGGAGGGAGTCATTATAAATGTTATGAGTGGTGAAAAATTTCAAAAATTCCAATATAACCCCCTTACAATTAAGCGCAAAGAGTATGCATTTTTAGTCATTGACTAGCCAGGTGAGAATTTAAGTGCAGCATCTTTAACGGCATTTATTTAGCAGCGTACTGTACATCGTATATTGCCTTTCAGCTTCAAACCTATTCGACTACAATTCTATCGGCAATGATGGCTGGTATGGATGATAAAGAAGACCCAGAGAATACAATAACACTTGAAGCCATGTCTGGTTTATCACGTATTTTATCACAGTTAGATGAACCTAGTGTGAGACAGATTCTTATCAACATATGCTTAAGAATAAGACCTTGTTATGAAAAGGTTAGTATCTTCAAAGCTCAATATACGTCTTTTGTCTCTCGAAATAATTGTCATTTAATTAATTTTTAATCGTTTTAGATTCTTCTGTGTAGGTATATATATATATATATATATATATATATATATATATATATATATATATATATATATATATATATATATATATATATATATATATATATATATATATATATATATATATATATATATATATATATATATATATAT
>OLMO02000006.1:8476826-8487198 GCA_900291935.2 Cassiopea xamachana
TATATATATATATATATATATATATATATATATATATAATATAATTTATTACATATTTTATCTATATGTGTATATCAATAAATAGGTAATGTAGATATGTTGTTGAAAAGCTGACTTGAAGAATTTTGCCTATGCACCCTGCTTCCTTTTCCCAGGATAGCAAAGATGTAAGAGCCGCATCAATAGCATTATTTGGAGACTTGTCTCGTTTTGGTGTTGGAGCTTCAGAAATGCCTTACCTAGAACAGATTCATACTAACTTTGTCAGCATTCTACTTCATCTGGATGAAGAGACAGATGTCACAAAAGTAATATTGCAGTGCTTATCTTTATTTTATATGATTCATTGTCATGAGGAATGTTATCATGCCCCCATTTCAGCACAATGTAGTGCAGAGTACTTTTCGCTATTCTTGCATTCCCTGGAACTTTGTCTCCACTAAGGATGTTACCCAAATTTTCACTCTAAAATTGTTGCTTTACATCTAAGAAGTTTCTATTTAGCAACTGTGTTGCAGTGGCGTAGCCAGGGGGCAAAGAGGGTGGCCACCCGCCAATGTCAATGAAGTCATAACCATAGTCAACAATTGTCAAGAACATAGCCACAAATTACATTACATTTTTATAATTTTTTTACGTTTCTGGAGGCGTCTAAAGAGATTTCTCTGGAAGGGTTTTGTGGTTGAAAGATTCCTATTGAAATAAAACTTTACCTTCGTTAGATATATGTTAGTTTGTATTGCTTACTGTTTTTTTGTTGGCTGCAGGAGAGATGTGCTTGAACACATCTCCTGCAGTTGCATCCTGCCAATCGTCTTGTAGTGTGGTGTAGTTGATATTTGATAGTACATTCCGTTTTGTGAAAAACGTTTTTATTAGCTATACATTGTTGCAGTTGTAGTTATAAATTTTTATTGCTTTAAAAAATGATAATAAAGTTGGTGTCCTTGAAACGCTCAAATCTGCAATAAAGTTGATACATTGGAAAGTAGCTTTGAAATAGCAAGTGCAACTGCTCTTCTCTATCTAGAAAAAAGCGTATCTTTATATGTAAAAGGGTGTTTCCCTCATATTTAACGGGTATGATCAGAATAATTTTTGAAGGGGGTGGAGCCCCCTGATCCCCATTGCTCTTTGTTTCTTCATATTGGATGGTGTGCTTCATCGCTAGTATGAAAGGAGGTTATTCCCACTACCCCTAGTTAACTAGACGTATATCTAGGGTATCTGAATAGCGACCAAACACTGTATTCCAAGTTTATGATCGACAATTGTGTGGTTGAGGGAAGTGTTGTGAAAGTATATCATACTGATGATTGTATTCCTAAATGTTGTGTTTGATCTTTTAGGCATGCAAGGAGACTCTGCGGAAATTAGGACCACGTATGGGCTCCACTGCTATTAATGATTCATTCCAAAAGCATTTACTTGATGAGGGAATGCTTCATTACGGTGAATTTATAAACAATTTATCAAGATTGATTGTAAGTAGCTCTGCACCGTTGGTGCATTTGATTTTTCATCTCAGTTTAAACTTGATAACTTTTAAACGTTGCCCTTCAAGCTATCCATTTTCGTAGTTCTTCAAAAATGCCCCTCGCAGCATTTATTCTCGAGATTACACTCAAAATGAATAGCTTAATATCCCATAAAGAGCAAGATTTCTCTGTAATTTCTTTCCACTGTTAAGATAAAACCAGTACAAAGGCGTGGGATATTAAACCATTCATTTCACTCTTTAGTGTTAAGCATGCTATTATTTTCATTGCTATCGTATTTCACACAAGTCGCTGTGTGTGTACATTACTTCAACGGAGTATTTAGCAAGGAGAACTCGCTTATTGATTTTGATTTTCGGAGTTTATTTTGGCTTAGCTTGTAAGAATACTAATTTGATGTGGGGTTAAAGGTGGTTCGATAACGAATGTTTTCCACCTCTAACCCAATATATTGAAGTTCAAAGTTGTTGCCTGTTCTTTTTAATTACATATTTTATAATGATAAAACAATAACGCTAATGCTGTCATTGTATTGCTGTGTTTTTATCCAAAAACTGTTTTAACATCGATCTTATTGGTTGTTTTCACCTTCCATGGTAGATCGCTGATTTCCCTGACAAAGTAAATCTCTATGTAATGGCTTGTGTTGGCTTCTTCAAGAGTCCTTATGAGGATATACGAGCGAATGCTGCCATACTAGTTGGCTTTCTTTTGGGTAATTTACCAGCCACCAAGAGGGAGAGTATTTCCAAAGAGCATGTTTGCAGTGGTAAGAGCTTTTTCTGTCCTTAGGGATAACAAAACATATCTGCTCATGTTGCCGGAATTTGCTTCATGCCATGCTTAGTTATTTGATTTTCTCAGCTGTTCAAATATTATATCCGTACCTGTGTGTAATAGTAAATATTGTTCGTCTTTTCATTGCCAACAGATTTCCCAATTCTATTGAGAATCCCAATCAATGAATTGGAACATTTTTGTGGCGTAGAGCAGATATCCGTTCCGGTTAAAATATTTATTTTTTTTACCTTACAATCTTCAATTTTTTAATCAAACCTTATGTACAAAATGCTATGATGAACACTTCATATTTTATTTGTTATGAGGACAACTTATATCCCAGCTGAGTTTTTCACCTGCGCAAATTTCTTCACATGTTTTCTTCCAGCGTTGATTATGCTTCTTAAAGACTCGTCGCCCAAAGTGAGGTCAAGAACTGCCGAAGCAATGGGCCTACTTTATGATTATTAGTAGCGGCTATGATTAAAACTTACGTAGAATCATCCACTCGAATGCAGAAGGTGGGATCAATTCAGCTTAATGGTTGATTTTCATTTTCAAAATTGCAGCTGAAATGCAAAGCAGATTTTCTGGATAATTAGCCGAGCATTCTAAATGTATGTTAAATCCACATGGAATGGGACGATTTTTGATTATAATTGTGGGCTTGTGGGTTTCTACTGATAAGTTTTTTCTATCTCAAAAACTCTGTCGATGTAATCGTCTGTAATCTATAGCGGAGCCAGTATGTTATAATTCATTTATAGGGCCTCATCATATGGACTCGGTTATCCGGGACAGCCTGCTCTGCTGAGATCTCGGCTTTGTTATCAAATGCTATTAAAACGCAACTTGCTGTTATATGACAAGCAGGCTAGCTCGGTAAACCGAGATCTCGCTTTCTTCAGTCGAGATCGCGGCTGAGCGAGCTGTCATTTTCTCATTTGATAGTTCCAGCCCGATTTACCGGGGTAGATTTTATGCTGTTTGCATACATTTCCCGTAATTTTCGAATTCATTAGACATCGCATCGCGAATGACCTGAAACGGTGCTTAATAAAACATTCAAATGATAACGAGCTAAGTTGAGCCCGGTAAAGCTGGTTCATGGGATTAGGCCCAAACTCAGTGCGCAATAATTGTAAGGATCCTTTGTGTTCTTTTTTCCAATTGCGAGCTTATCACTTTTTTATATTGAAAATAGTATAACTTCATTTACTAAACTTGAAAATGAAGTTTCTTGAAAAAGAATAGGCAGTGTTTCTACTGCTAATAAATTGAAAATGAACGAGGATAGATCACTTGCATTGATTATAAAGTAATTCATTCTTACACTTCCCTGGAAAGACGTAGGATAGATAAGTGAAGAATGTGCTTTCGCTGGTCGTTGGCTAAGGGTTCAGGAAAGTTTATTTGCATTATGATGAAATACTACGTGATGTGCCATATCGACTCTAAGTGTATTTCAATTTCCCAATTTACAAGTATCTGAAAAATATTATTCACTGGCCATAGTCTTTTATTCTAGCTTCATTTTGTTGGTTATCTTAGGCGTTTATGGAATTAATGGCATGTTGACTACATCAAGAGTAATTAGTATCCCGGCTATTATCTTTATGTCAATCAAAGCATAGATAAAGGGACCTCGTCTCTACCTAATATACTTGATCGTGAAGCTTTTCTTATTTTGATTTTTCTTAGCATAGTTGACATTATATCTATTTAATCAATGAGAATAAATCTTGTTCTGTAATTATGCGTTAGAATTTTTTGTCAAATGTTTCCAGTTACAAAATTTGAATTGCATAACGCTTATCATTACTTTTCAAGTCCCTCTTCCTCCCATCTTCCCGTTTTCTCCCCCTTTCTCTTTCCTTCCTTGCTTTCCCTCCATCCATCCATCCATCCTTCCCTTCCCATCTATCTGTCCTTCTCTCCGTCTTTCCTCTCTCCCCCTTTGCTTTGCCTCATTTTTTAGATCACATCTTCGTTTCCTAGTTACTTGTTTTGCATTGCATTGCATTTGATTCATTCAAAAAGTACACTTTTTTTGCTTTATAAGGAAGCTAGCCTCAAGGCCTAGATCTAAAAGTTCCTAATTTTTGGACCTCTTTGTATATAACTCTAGTAGTGAAAGTTGCTTAACAGTTCTTTAATTTTACTGCACATATAGTACCGTAAGTGTGGTACTGACACAAGGAACCATCGCAATGCTGAATTTTGCCTTTAATGTTGGCTAGAACTCAAGGCTAAAAGCACAAACAGGGTAGAAAAGAAGTTTTATAATAAAGGTATTTATGTAATTTTTGAATGTAAATGAATGAAACCGGCTTCCCAATTCTGTATTATTTGCAGTCAAACAATTTTCAAATTAAAAAGTTCCTTAGGTTTTTCTGTTATTAGTATAAGCTTAAATATTTCGGCCGTCTACATCTAGGTTCCTTATAAATTGTTTCCTTTTTTAAAAAAAGGATGAATTTCAGTACAACTCACACCGATTATTACGTCTCAAATATACAGGGTGGTTGGAATTATTGGGGTGAGTGCGGAAATTTTTCGGTAAACGAGCTATGGATGGGTCTCACAAGTCGTTTCAATTGTAAACTGAATGGGGAAACAATTTCTCAGATTACAACACTTGATTAAATTACAGGCACAGCAATAGTAAACGAACACCCTGGATGGATTATTCAAAAATTTAGTAAGTTGGGGTGCGTTCGTTCAGGACTGATAAGTACCAATCTTTCGGGTCTCCCATTCTGTCATAAAATCATAAAACGTCACAAAAAATTGACTTTTTGAAATTTTGTTACACATTGTCATAAAAAATGGCTAAATGTCATGAAAGTTTGCATAAAAACTTTTTCAAAATTAGCCCTTTTGCAAACAAGCTATATATCGACTGTAGTTCTCTAAAAAGTAGATATGAAGTATTTGAGATTGATGCTGAGGTATTTGGTTGTTTACATTGGCATATGTGTCTTTACAAGGAAATCTCGCACAGAAGTTTAAATATGACTTGGTTTTACCATATTTGTCAGGATCATAATTCAGATGAACAATGAATGATGTATCTTATCAACTGCCATAAAGATCACTAAATAATGTCCTAGAATTTACTAAGATTTCAGCAATAGGAGTCAGAATTTCATCATAAAATTGTTAACTTTAGAATTGGAAGCCTAACTGTTGTCACTTTAGGAGCAGTGGTGTTGTTATTGCCTGGCACAAACTCCCCCACCCCGTGGCTAAAATTTTAGCACTACCGCCCTGCTTACTAGTTCCCCATTGCCTCGTGCTAGAAAATAAATATGAAGGGTTCTTAATGTAACCTGTATAATCCCGATAACCATCGATCTTACTTGCAGCTGTGCATTCTCGACCGTATCTAGGCTCCACTTAACCGGAAAGCGCGACAAAAGGTAACATTTCTACGAAAATATGTATGGCCTTTGTACTTATGTAATTGTGGAACAGGTGGTATGGAAAAGCCTGTCGCGGCAGCATTAATGTGTTTCTATAATATGACATGGTGCTGCGGGAGAGCAGAGGTATGCTCGGAATTTTAAACATAGGAAACCAATCGATTTGCTCAATGAGCAATTACAAGTTCATCCTTGATAGAGCTTGAGAAACAAAGAAAGTATCTCTTCTTTCCTTGAGATGAATTGACCATTCGCGAGCGCACGGTCACTATTGGCTGATATCTCAATAGAGCCTACGACAAGAATTTACAAAGATACACAATTTTGTAGGCTTTCTTCTATGAATGGAGCAAATACTTTGGTGCAGGAATTGTTGCAGGGTGTTTTTTGGAGCAATCGCCCAGTAGGTCTCTCTTCGTGCCCCACTATTAAGGAGAAAAACAGCATATTTGCCCCAGAAAGGACCCATATATTGATCTGAGGCAGCAGAATGTCATTCTTTGCGGATAATGTAATGTTTGTGATCCACATTGTAACAATCTACATCAAACTTTTACAATGTTTGAACTAAAAATGTGGATTTTGAACCAACTATGACATTATATACCTGAGTCAATCCCTTCCTGACTTTAAATTAGAAATTTGTTCCAAAAAAGCAAATCAAAATATTTTGCAATAGTATCTGGTAGAAATTACCGACTTTTGAAGCATTTTGTTGATAAGTAAAAGTCCTTTTTCCGCGGATGCTGACTTTTAAGTTGCGCATGGACAGAAAATTGTCAAAATAGAGATGGTTTACATTCTTTTTTTAACTTTTGCAGCATTCGCGGCGATGTACATATATCTGAAGTGCAAGCGTGTAAGTTCTTAGTTCTTAGGCAATGCCAACATTAAAGTGCATATCCAATAAAAGATTTTGTGCTCTAGTGATTTAACCTGATTTTAAATCACAAAACGGGCGAATGAAATCCATATTTATGAAGAAATGAAAAATTGATTTCTTCGCAAATTATATTTTCATTAAACACAACCAAAATACCCAAGTGATCTCTTTTGTGCCACTGGGTTATTTCATCCAGTCCCACCTTAAAAAGCTCGAGTGTCATTTTTCTGTAAGAGTACATGGAAACTGTATGGAATAAGATGCATGGACTTAGGAACCAGGGGACATAGGGGGCACGTGTCCCTCCATTTTTCACAAATTCGTAAGTAAGGTACCCTTTAAGCTTACATGATGCCCTTTTCTGCTAGTAAGGGTTTCCTTAAATATATGTACCCCCTACTTTGTAAATGCTTCCTACGTCCCTGATAAGACATATAGTAGAATGGGATGAGTTGGGTGGACTGTCGATTTAGTCTCTTTCTACTATTCAATTAGCGCTAGTTTTTTGTGGCTTGTGTTCAAAAAATGAGTACACTCTTACTATGAACTGGCAAATTTTTCGCTGAACTTCAAATGCTCTTAAATTTATTTGATTTTGAGCCTAAGATTGCTCTCAAATTGTTCTTTAGTGAATAGTGTAGCTTACCTGAAAATGAAAGGAATTCATTCCAATCCCTTGCTGATGTCTTACTCTGTCTATAAAAAACTATTTTTGTAAGAACCAATGTGGATTCTAAGGCTCAAATCCAGGAAAGTTTAAGAATAGTGAGGATCAGCAAAACTTTGGGTATTCGTATAAATAACGCATACATCAATGATGTGCTGGCAGAGGGGCACATGCCCCACCTGGGAAGATTTTCTAGAGGGGCCAAACTAGCATTAATTTTTCTATGGTGTGCTCTCTACTAGAGGGGCGGCGTCTATCTCCATTTCTATGGCCCTAGGCCACGCGTCTGTGAATGCGGTGAGGGCTACAGCGGGGGGCTGGTCCACTAGTAGCCCCGCGGGTTTAACTTTCCCACTCCATTCTCATATGTCGAGCGTCAGACGGGAAGGCAGTGAGTACCATTCTTAAAGTCTGTGGTATGACTCGGCCGGGGCTCGAACCTACGACCTACCGGTTGTGAGGCAGATGCTCTACCACTGGGCCATCACTCCGGTTACTAAGCAGGAAGCGTAGAAGAAATTATATCTTTTGCATTTTATTATCCCATGATTGTAGCAAAAACGAGATAATTTAAAATTAACATCCACCTGTAGTATATTGTTATTATTGTCAATTATTGTCAAGAGGTTCGCCTCGATTTGAATATAGGACTTAAATTACTTAGCTTGTTCTCTCAGTATAGATTTACGTATTTCCAAGCACATTGATTACCCTAAAAGGAAATACGCTACACCACCCAATAAAATACAGTAGCAATAATGAGAGATGTTGTGTGTTGCAACAACGGAGTGAACTGCTGCTATAATTTCTATGCGTTGCCTTTGATAAGCTGCATTAAAATCACTCACCAGGCATCTACAAGTAACCTAGAGAGAATGAAGGCAGGGATGGCACTAGCGAGGGAGCTTGGGGGAGCTGTAACTCTCCCAAAACTTTTGCTAGCTCCCCGTTGGCACCTAAATTTGCATGCACCGTAGGCACTTCATAAAATCCGTGACCTTGTCCTTTAGTCTTTTTAGACAATACGATAGGTATTGTCTGCAAAGATTCTCGGACAGCGCTCACTATCGGCACTTTGACAGCTCTATCCCCTCCCCCCAGCAATTTTTTCCTGACACCATCACTGAGTGAAGGTGACGTGCTCGTACAAAAAAGGAAATAAAACAAAATAAAGCAAGAGTGGAGAAGATAAAGTAAAAATGAGAGAGTTATTTGTAGAACATATGCTGTGCTGCTTAAAACTATTTTTTGTATTTCTTGGAGTAACGGGGACCTGTGAATTTTCTCAATGAATGCATTTCCCCCTTCTTTATGAGACCGAATATTCCAACAACCACTGGAATCACTTTTGTTTTCAGCTGCCACATGTTTTTAACTTCAATGTCTAGATCTTTATATATGAAGCCCAGAAGAAGAGTAGGCACGGTGCACCATGTTTAGTCTGCAATCAAGGGCGTTACCATGGGTGGATTAGGGTGGGTTTGCCCACTTTACTTTTTTCTCATAAGGGCGTTCTTGGTATTCTAGAGAGCAAAAATTTAAAACTTTTTCTGTGGGAAAAAGAGAAAAACTATAATCTTAGGTTCCGAATAAGCTAGGAGTTCTAACAAGCAGGGAGTTGGAAAAGTTCTTAAGATGAAATAAGCTGGGTGAGGGCTTGGAAGAAAGCGGAAGGGTTGGAAGTTTGGGCTAGCTGATCAGCAATCAGCACAAATACAAAAACCCTGATTAACATCACTGCAAGCAATCACTTTTCGGAATCTTGCCAAAAATATTTCATTCATTATTTGGGTAACTCAAAAAACTACCTACGCTTTGCAGATCTCTCTCAGAAAAGTTGAAAATTCAATACGCGGGGGCCTAATAAGAGAGAGAGGTTGGAAAATTTTTCGAAAAAAGTAAGCGGACTCTTATTCAGGACCTTAAATTAGTTCTTCAGATTACTCTCTACACTATATGGCTCTACACATTCAGATACTTTGATGCTTTTAGACGCTCTCCCCATCCCCAACGAGGACTGCTTTGCAATGGCCCTGGGTGGAGCATATGTAGCTTACATTGTTAAAGCGGCAAAATCGTGCTGCAAAATAATGACAATTAATCTTCATGATGCTCTTGCTTCCACGGAATGCCAATTCTATCTTGTAAAAGTGTGGAAGTGGAAGCATCAGAACGACTATTTGCTAATATTTTCGCAGCACCATTTTACAGTATAAATAGAGAGACAGTTTCCACCGTATACAAGTCCATAACTTTTCCTATTTTTCTACGAAATTACAATGGTGAATAGTACTTCTCTTCTATGAATACAACGTGGTCAAAAATCTGCAGAACGACTTGAAGCAAGTTTTTAAATAACTGCCCTTTCTTTCACTTTCAAGTTCGCCATTAAAACGTCTGTCCAGAAAATTTTCTGCCGTAAGTATATGAAGCACTTTAGTTCAAGTTTATAACTACACTTTTTTTTATAAGAATACCTAATTTTTTTCTGAGCCTCAATATTCTTAAAATATGCGCAGTTCCTATCAAACTCCCCTGAAAAAAACTATCTACTAAGGTGGAATGGGATACCTTCCATTCACTAAAGGTGACACACTAAAGGTGCTTTACTGTTAGACCAAACATTGATCCGCATTTAGTCAATGGAACTACATTACCGCGACGAATTCCCACAATGAATGGACCCTCATTCTTCAAAATTGGTCGGTCCTTGTTTAGAACCACAAAGCCTTGGGTTGTAGCTTGTTTGGATGAGGATAGTCCTTACCCTGACTAGAATACTGGGAATCCCCCGTGTACCGTCTCCCTCTATGGTCTTCCTTCTTTTCACCTTTTAGAGATGATATGATACAGGCCCGTCGGAACCGGGGGGGCTGGGGGGGGCTTCAGCCCCCCCCAATAATTTGCTAGTGTTTGTTCCTTAAATTCTCGAAAAAATGCTTTAACGGGCAAGCTTTAAGCTGATAAAGACATTAGAACAACCAGTTATCCCAATAAATCATTTATTACTCGTTCATAGATGTATACACGCATTTTTTATAAGAAACTTGGATCAGCACCTAGTACTAAAAGATTCTTAATTTGGCATGAAAGTTTCGCCATTTTAGTACTAAAAGTT
>OLMO02000006.1:8504758-8533494 GCA_900291935.2 Cassiopea xamachana
ACGTCACTTTGGAAAAGTACTAGTCAGAGCATGAACGTACAATATGACTCATATAAAAACACAAAGCATGTTCTAAAGATGGTGCGACACGAGCACACTGAAAAACTCCAGTCCCAGCTTCCATCCCAAGGTTTTATCATTACTTTCCTTTTAAATCACTCTCTGACTCAGCTCAACTCTCTATGGTCCTCTGCACAGAGTTGCTTGCCTAAGAACATTTTTAACTTCACAGTTCGGTACCTCAACAACACACTGGCTAATCGCACAAATCTTCACAAATGGAAGCTCTCTTCATCACCTGACTGTTCTTTTTGTTTGAAACCAGAGTCTCTTCTTCATATCGTTGCAGGCTGTAAGTCATATCTTGAGGATGGCCGATACACATGGAGACATAATTCAGCCTTACATTTCATTGCATCGACATTGCAATGCATCAAAAACTCTACTATGTATGCTGATCTCCCGGGCTTCCTCTCACCTTGCATTGTAACTGGTGACCACTTGCGGCCTGATATGCTTACCTCCACTGTCTCGGCTACTATATATATCATAGAACTCACTGTTGGGTTTGATACTAACATCAATCTAAACGCTGAGAGAAAAAAAGATAAATACATGCAACTTACTCGTGATCTTTCTTCAAAGTACCGTAGTGTCAATTTCATTAATCTCTCCATTAGCTCACTAGGTATTTTTGGGAAATCTTGTAACTCTTTCATTGCCATGTGCAATGATCTTAATATCGACAAACAAAACTTAAATTATGTCTTGAGGAAATTAACTGCCATCATCATCCGATCTACCTACTACATATTCTGCATGAGAAACAAGCCTTGGACTAACCCTGATCTTCTTACTTACTGAACTATAAGGTAATTACACTGGTTTCACTTTGTAGTTTGGTTTTTTTTTTGTTTAATTTAATGACTAAATGTAACCTTGTCAGCCAGATACAAATTACCTGTATTCAGAGAGATTTGTATTTGTAAATTTTAGTTTGAATATATACATGAGAAGTTTCAAAAAAAATTATTATTATTATTATTATTATTTTTGACATTTCGTAGAAAATTTCATTCCTTTATGATATGTCAATGAGTCTACAGCAGTTCCTGAATAACAACAATCTCTGCCAAAAGTTCTTGGAAGACTAATTAGCTAATTCATAATTCTTAATGACAATGATTTTTTCATCCATGTCAAACGATTAGAACCCCCTCCCCCTAAAAACAATGTTGAATTTGGTTTTTATTTGTCAGAGAAAGGTCTGCTAGCATAGCAACCACTTCTATACCTTGCAACACTGTATTTAACAACATTGTTTTGAGGGGGAGAGTGGGATACTACTAAATGAGCAGCAGAAATAATGCAAGTATTCCAATACATTTGGCAGATATTGTAGCTACGTTGATTCTGTATCTATCAGCATTATTTGAAATCTTAAATGTATTGTAAAGCTCTGGCGGAACGCGACGAACAATTCAACGGACAATGTTCAACTTTAATGTTCTGCAAATGTTCGTCACGTTTGGCCACCATTTTCGATCATAAATTTCATGTTAGGCAATGTGCGGCGATGTTAGGAAATTGTTTGATGAAGATCAAAACATTTTTCGAACTTTTTCATGTTCTGCAAATGTTCGTCGTGTTTGGTCACTCGGACGAACATATCAACGAACAAATGAGATTTTCCAATGGACGCAAGCGTATATAAGAAACTTTCCGACCAACATTTGCTTAGTTCTTCGTAGATTTTAGAATTTGAATGAATCTAAAACTGATTTAATTTAAAGACTCATGAGCAAATGCATAGGACAGCAAGATTAGGTGATTAGCGGGATTATTTTATGAACTGGGCCCAAGTGTTTACGTTTATTCCTTTCAAGTGTCTAACAACTCTGAACCTAATATTTGGTCCGTGGAAATATCATTTCCGATAAGACCATGCTCAATTCTCATCACTTCCATGCTCCATTCCTATCTTTCTCATAAGTCCAGCACAGTCGTGGGAGTCTGCATATTTTATTTGCTTTCTTCTGAGTTGGCGACTTTTCATTGCAAAATGTTCGTTGAATTGTTCAGCACGTTTGGCCAGATCGGCCAAACACAACGAACAATTCATTGAACATTTGAAGTGAATGTTGGACATTGTTCGTTGAATTGTTCGTCGTGTTTGGCCAGGGCTTAAGTCGCATAGTAATAGTTATTTGTTGACGTGCGAAGCACATCCATGCGTAGTTTAACTCCATTGCCAGGTGCTGCTAATCCATGCAATATCTCTCATCCAAGCCAGAAGTTTCCAGTTGGATCAGCGAATTTATTCTTGTAGCTATCCCACCCACAATAGAAATCTATAGTTCCATCAACTCTTCGCTGAAAAACAATCCAACCACCGCTATCTGTTATCATATCACACCTGATCTCAACAGTATTCAAGCCAGGCATTTGAAGTGGCAATACTCCATCGTCTCTTATGCCGCTGCCATAGGCTTTCTTGCAGCTTTGGGATCCACCTTGGAATTTAATAGAGACACCAAATCGTAGTCTTTATGATTACAAGTTTTTTTTTATGAGAAACTTAGCACACGGCCTAGTACAGTGCTTCTCAACCGGGGTGCACATGCACCCCTTGGGGTGAATTCGAGATACTAAGGGGTGAAATTTTGAAAAAGGGGGAATTGGGGGTGATTTATACACAAAGGGGTGAAGTTGTAATTGGGCAGATAGTTTGGTGTCAGCTATATAATACGGGTTTCCTGTCATTTCAGATCGTTATAAATCGTGACCTACGGCTAAAATTAACAAAGCTAGTACCAAGAATAAAAACTCTTGTTGATCAACATCAAGCCCAAGGCTCGAATTGATAATCATGTTATTTGCTTTTAGTAGTAACTACTTACAGACTAAAATAACACCCATTTATGCTGTGAAAAAAGAACTTTTGTTGTTAAAATACAGTATTTGTGCCTTGTTATAGTATACACCCTATGTTATTGCCTCCTAGTTTTAATTGTCCATAATATGACGATTTGTCGTGGTGGGGGTGAATAGCTGAGAATTGTTTCTTAAAGGGGTGACGCGGATCAAAAAGGTTGAGAAGCACTGGCTTAGTACAAAACGTTCAATACACGGACTTGATTCAAATAGGCACTGTCATTCATCCAACAAAACCTTTCTACACAGTTTACGGCTTCTTGAGTTTCATCTCAGACATGCTCCAACTTCCAAAGCTAAAAATAGGATGGTTCCAGCACATAAGCTCTTTAACATCGTCTACCCCAGCTGCACTTGGATGACGCCCATTAAGGTGTGATGTAAAGCAAGCATTGAACCACCATCCACCCTTCCGTTTCTTTGCACAGTTGCGAGTTGCGTGCTTGTCATTGTCCTGATCTTTGGTAGAAAACTTCATTCCATTGTGATATTGTAATCCATCGGTAACAGTTCCTGAGTAGCCACCTACTGCAATTCTATATCCATCAGCCTCATCTGATATCTCGAATGAAGTGTACATAGCATGATACATGACCTTTGTAGATGCGTCCTGCAGATCAATTCTTAACATAGCTCCATTATCAGGGGAGGCTAATCGATGTAACCTCTCTAATCCAAGCCAAAAGTTTCCATTTGGATCTCCGAATCCAGTTTTGTAATCATCCCATCCACGATTGAAATTTACAGTTGCATCGACTCGTCTCTGAAAAACAGTCCATCCCCCGCTACTTGAGGTCATATCACACCTGACTTCAGCTGCATTCAACCCAGGCATCTGAATTGGATATACCCCTGTTTCTTGCATGCCACTACTGTAGGCCTCTTTACAGCTTTGGAACCCACCTTGGAATATAATAAAAATACCACACTTAACTCTATAGATACAGTCAAGATGAAGTAGGGACGATAGATCCATTTAAGTACAAAGCTATACTTTCATGATGCTAGGTATTATTAAGGGCTATTAATCGAGCATCCTCCACTTATTACATACAATCATTAATAGCCAGACACTTGTAGTACTCAAGCACAAATCGGAGTGTCGAATTTTTTACAGTATTTTGACAAGACTTACCGTAGCTTGTGATGTGGCATTCGTACCCAGGGTAGTTACAAGAGTCTGTGCACTGCACACCAATAGGGCAAGGCTTGAGTTCTTGACAATAGTAACCGATCTAAACAAAAAAAATTGAATGATTCCTTCATACATCATGACAAAAGACGATATATGTCATTGGTTAATGGGAATTCAGCTATAGATGCCAAACACCTAACAAAAATATACCAATTCGTAAAAAAATCTCATAAAGTTGAACCTCTGTTGATCCTTTATTAAGAAATTTACTCTTGCTTGCAATATTGAAATTTGGCAGGGATTATTCATGAAGCTCACGTATGCATCTATGCATATATTATCAGCGGCGGATCCAGACCAGGGCTACATGGGCTTGAGCACTGGTCAGATTTTTATTCCTAAATAGGCAGCTGAATTACAGCAAGAATTTTCAAAGACAGTCAACAGAATTTACTCCTTATTGACAATTGCTAATAAAGCCCTATCTCTGCTTATTTCACTCCTTCTTCTAGGAATAATACCAGGTGTCTTTTGCCGACACCGAAGAAGGCATTATCCAATCAGTTTGAACAATGGAATTGTTTACCAAATAACTATTCCGCTTCTCTGTCACATGCTTCATTCCTTCCGAACCTTGATGGGTCTGTAATTTATTGAGACTGCATTAGCATGGATCCAATCAGATCTCTCTACTTCATACAAAATATTGGCACAAACCATCAACACTCACCAAAAGTCCTGGGACACTTTGTACATTTTTTATCTGGACGGAGGATTCACCCCCTCCTCCCCCTAAACAATGTTAGTTACTGAGAGAAGTACATGCGGTAACGGAAAAATTTTCCGTGCACAATAACGCCAAGTGTCTCAGGAACAGACCAAAATCGTTTTAGGGGGAAGGGGGTTTGCATCAAGGCGTGATGGTTGAAATGCTGAGAAAGCTATGGTTTTTCATAATTTTTAAAATGACCCAGGGACTTTTGGCAAGTATTGATGGTCAGATTGAAATATTCTGTTGTACCCAGTAAAGGCCGATTTACAATCATTGAAAAGTGAGTGGGAGGTGTAATGGATTGGGTACCAGACCTCCTAATAGGTAGCCCTAAAGACATGTGACATAGGAAGTTAGTTGTTGAGAGTGATATGCTAAACACACGTTTATGTTCTTGTCTCAAACTTCTGCATTGATACATGCGCAAGGATACGGAATATTATACTGGCGACTAGTGAAAAAGGAAGACACAAGTATGTCACATACTATTTCCCTCCAAACTGTCCCTGAGTTCAACCCCAACAGCAGAGAGGTGGGTGCAAGTCTTGCCACACTGTGGAAGAAATGGCTAGCCGACTTTGAAATCTTGATTACAGCGGCTGGAATTACTGATGATACTCGTAAACGTGCACTATTGCTATATCAGGCTGGGTCCCGTGTTAGAGAAATATTTGGACAGTTGGAAAACACAGGCGAAAACAATGCTTACGATACAGCAAAGGCCAAGCTCACAGAATATTTTGAGCCCCAAAAGAATCGTAGATACGATGTATATTGTTTCCGACAAGCCAACCAAGAACCCCAAGAAACTTTGGATCAGTATCATACTCGATTGAGAACATTGGCTGTACCCTGTGAATTTGGCGATAATTTGACGTTCGAATTAGAAGAATAAATCATTATCGGGGGCACTTCCTCTCGAATTAGGAAACAAGCACTTCTTGACCCAAAATATTAACTAAAAGCCATGCTTCTAGATGGTCGAAGGGATGAAATTAGTCACTATCAATCGAAAGAAATCGAAGCACAGAAACCTGAACGGCATACAGAGGAAACAAATCGCATTACTGCAACACAACCTGCCTTAAAATTCCGAAATTGTGGAAGGGCACCTCACCAAGGTACAGTTTGTCCTGCGAAAGGGAAAGAATGCAATAATTGTGGAAAACTCAATCATTTTGCTCACGTTTGCCTTTCCAACACAAAAGGAAAATCGAAGGCCAGGCCAAATAAACACGCCAAAGGGCGCAAAAGTCTTCGACCACTCTCCCATGCAGATTCAATTTCGGATGAAGAATACTTATATCCAGTCAAGACAAACGCCAAACGTAGGCCCTACACACGAGTCAATAGTTCTAGGCCATTCTTTCAATGTTATCGTTGATACTGGCGCTTCCATAAATGTTATTGATAAAGAAACATTTGCCAAATTACCTGAAATTCAATTGGAGCAGACAAAACTCGCGCTTTTGCTTATGACAATGACCAACCCGTTAGATTTATTGGTAAATTTGATGCAGTATTGGAGACGCGAAAACGGTATACGGTCGCGACATTTTATGTAGTTAATAACAATAAGTCTGGTAATTTGATCAGTGCAGACACAGCACAAGAATTAGGATTAGTGACACTGCATTTGATTAAGATTTCATCACCTAGTACGCTTGCAACACAGGTGACGAATGATCAAAAAATTGAAGGAAATTCTTGACAAGCACTCAAGTGTATTCAACGGATTAGACAAACTGAAAGATTATACCGTGAAACTGAACATCTGTTAGGATGTTATTCCCATTGCGGAGCCGCAGAGCCGCATACCTTTTCATATTCGCGAAAAAGTTAAGCGTGCCATTGAAATCCTCGAGAAAGATGGCATTATTGAAAGAGTTCCCGGTACACAAGCTACACCATGGATCAGTCCTATTGTAGCCATCCCTTAGGAAAGTGATGACGTACGTATTTGTGTAGACATGAGGAAACCAAACCAAGCCATCCAGCGAATAAGACACCTCATCCCTACAGTAGATGACGTGCATCTCAAATTGACAGGGGCAAAAGTATTCTCGAAACTTGACATGTCTCAAGCTTATCACCAGCTCGAGTTACACAAAGACAGTCAATATATAACAACGTTTAGTACCCATGCAGGACTGTTCCGTTATAAAGGATTGAACTACGGCACCAATGCAGCTGCAGAAATTTTTCAAAACGCCCTACAAACTGCTCTCGAAGGCATTCCAGGTGTTTGCAATATAGCAGATTACATTATTGTATTTGGTAAAAATCGTCCAGAACATGACAAGGCGCTCAATGCCTGTCTTCATCGGCTATCACATAAAGGTCTTACCCTTAATGCTTCCAAGTGCAAGTTTTTAACCAAATCATTGTCTGTTTTTGGACAAATCTTCTCAGCAAATGGTACACACCCAGATCCAAAGCATATTCAAGATCTTCAAGATGCAGCTGTACCCACAAATGTGCATGAAGTAAGAAGTTTTTTAGGAATGGCTAATTACAACTGCAAATACATTCCAGACTATGCTACAGTCACAGCCCCTCTGCGAGACCTGACAAAGAAAGATGCACATTTCAAATGGGAAGCTGTTCACCAGCATGCCTTTGAAAAGCTAAAACATAGTCTCACATCTGTACCCTTAATGGCTTATTTTGATACGCAGAAAGACACCGTCATAACAGTTGATGCTAGCCCTGTGGGTATATCAGCAATTCTTGCCCACGAGAAGCCCCATAGTGATGACTGTGGCATTGTTGCTTATGCCAGTAGGGCATTATCTCCAGTCGAGAAACGTTATTCGCAGACTGAAAAAGAAGCTTTGAGCATCGTATGGGCAGTTGAGCATTTCCATTTGTTCATTTATGGCAAACCGTTTAAACTTATCACTGATCACAAGCCCCTGGAAGTCATATATGGTAACCCTAAGTCAAAGCCATCTGCCCGCATTGAACGATGGGCAGCCATACCAATTTACCTTGCAGTACAAACCAGGTGTAGAAATCCTGCAGATTTTCTCTCACGGCACCCAACAAAGGACAGTGTTTCTCAACAAGAACAAATGACAGAACAATATATCAGTTTAATCACTAGCTCAGCTGTTCCAAAAACCATGACAATCACTGAGATAATGGATGTCACAAATTGCGATAGGACATTGCAAAGTTTACGTGCAGCCATTAGACTTAACCGGTGGGACTGTGATGCGATCAAACCATTCCGACGAGTAAGAGACGAGCTTACCATAGGAGCCCATAATCTTATACTACGTGGAAATAGAATTGTAATACCACACTCACTACAAAAGCGTGCTATCGACCTTGCACACGCTACCCACCAAGGTTTGGTGAAGACCAAATCTCTGCTAAGAGAGACGGTTTGGTTTCCGGATATCGATAGGATAGTGAAAGATGCAATCGACCAGTGCTTACCCTGTAAAGCCACTGGTAGACCACCACCCCTGAGCCATTACAGATGACTGAAATGCCTGATGGCCCATGGCAGAAAATCATGTGGATTTCTACGGACCATTGCCATCAGGAGAGCACCTCCTTGTTGTGATAGACAAGTACTCCCGGTATCCTGAGGTAGAAATTGTTCGCTCTACCAAAGCATCTAGTGTCATACCAAAGCTTGACAAAATGTTCGCCACACATGGGATACCAGATACCATCACATCTGATAATGGTCCTCCCTTTAATGGCAGTGATTATGAACGATATCTTACTATCCTCG
Organism: Cassiopea xamachana; assembly: GCA_900291935.2. Taxonomy (NCBI): domain Eukaryota; kingdom Metazoa; phylum Cnidaria; class Scyphozoa; order Rhizostomeae; family Cassiopeidae; genus Cassiopea; species Cassiopea xamachana. The sequence goes on from OLMO02000006.1 coordinate 8,513,348, forward strand.
GCATCAACAAGCATTCATCCACTCCAAGATGGCCTCAAGGGAATGCGGAGGTGGAAAGATTCAATCAGCCCTTGGGAAGAGTGTTAAAAACTGCAACTAGTGAAGGGAAGGTGTGGCAGCAAGAGATCAATCGCTTCCTGCTGCAATATCGTACTACTCCCCATAGTACTACCAAAGTGTCACCTGCGGAGCTGCTGTTCAACAGAGTAGTAAAAGGGACATTTCCTTCATTGACGAAAAGCAATGTTGTTGATAAGCATAAGGAGGCTAGAGAAAATGAACTTTCAAGTCAAAGATATAACAAGCAGTATGCGGACAGAAGAAGAAGAACACAGCCTAGTGACTTGAAGGCTGGGGATTATGTAATTGTAAAACAAGACCGACGAAGCAAACTGACATCAAAATTTAGTGAGACACCATATACTGTAACTCAAAGTAATAATTCACAAGTAACAGCTAGGAACAAGCAAGGACATACAGTTACACGTAACGTTTCACATTTCAAAAGTATAACAATGCCAACAGCACATGATAACGATGACGTACATTAAGAAACAGGACTTATGAGAAACAGCAATGAGAATCACAAAGACAAAGACAAAGACAAAGGCTTGACTGGTGAACAAAACAAGCCCTTAAAGCGATCCAATAGGGTTAGAAAAGAACCACAAAGATTTGGAAGTCCTTTGCCCTCAGCTCTTCATAGAAAATGAACCGAACAATGGTAGAGAAGAACTTTTAGAAAAAGGGGAAGTGATGTAATGGAGTGGGTACCAGACCTCCTAATAAGTAGCCCTAAAGACATGTAACATAGGAAACTAGCTGTTGAGAGTGATATGCAATACACACGTTTATGTTCTTGTCTCAAACTTCTGCATTGATACATGCGTAAGGATACGGAATATTATAGGAGGGCAGAGATTTTAGTGATCAACGGAAGTTATGAGAGCGGGTACTAGCAATTCCAATGACTGACGGGCTAAAGCAAAGCAAAATGACTTGAAGTAACCATAGTTGCTGTTTACAAACTATGGATACTTCGAGAGAAAATTTTAATCCTAGGGATTTTAAGGTGCAGATGAAAGCTTTTCAAAAGAGCACAAACCAAACAAGATCCTTCCTTTGCTGATCCTTGCATAATGGGACGTGATATCTCATATTGAAGGGTACGCTCTTACAAGCTCAACCATTGACTCTTTGAAGCTGACTTGATTGCAGTAGAGGATGGGATTTAGCCAAAAGTGAAACATTATTTCTCTCAATTTGGTTTTGCTGCAGTGAATCAATTAAATAGGCTTCCCAAACGAAGCTTGTTTGCTTTCCAAATCCACAATATCTTCGTTGTCTGCCATGCTTTCCACTCACAGTCACTGTATTCTTATTGGCTCACTTACCAAGCGTACAATGAGAGTTTGGATTGATTTAACTTTCACGAGCGTTGTTTTTCCGCTAGCGTCCGCAAACACTTCGATGCAGAGGTGATAAAGCTCATGCTTTATTTCCAACAACACTCCTTTTTGTGCCCGCCCGCTCACTTTTCAATGAATGGAAATTGGCCTTAACACATCACCCTGACCAGAGCTCAATTTCTTTTAGCCAATCAAAATGCTCTGTGACGAGGGCTCCAACATGGCAACATGAATACTAAATGTGATGATGTTAATATAGAAACAATGCCCTCGTGGGGAGACAGATAGTAGCTGTCGTGTTCTTTAAGTGAGGATGGTCATTTCTTTGAGGTAATAGAAATGTCTGAATCGAATGGAGGAATCCATGATGCTAGTTATCAAAGCTACAGTTCCTTGCTTATCAGGAAACCATGTTCTAGTATGACACAAGTGAAGTAATTCGCTTTTATTGTTAGGACAACATTACGGCCATTTGACTATGAACGTAGACATCATGGGCCAATTTGCATTCCATGCACTTAGGCCCTAAGATCTCTGGCATTTAATTAGCTTACCTGTCAGGGTGGTGGCTTGCATATAGCCAAAATTATACTCTTTGGCTTACTGGCATAATAAAATGCAAATCTCAATGTACGGTTCTTTTTTGCCCTTAAGGCGTACACCAACGTGCAATGATGGCGAACACTTTAGTAGCTACTGGCGTACCCCCGGAGTGGGTTTTGCACGGAATGCTTTCTGGATAATGGGGACTGGGGAAACTTGCCCTCCCAATTTACATTAAAATTTTGGTAATGTTCCCCTTTGCAGCTTGTAGAGTTGTAGTTTTGTCCTTTTTATGTGCACTCAAATTTCTGAATGTTTCCAACTTCCCTGCATTTGGCTGTTACGCAGAAGTTCACTTTAGCCCAGCACTAATTCCGCCTTTAACTGTTTATTTCGTGTTTGCTTTATTATAAGGCCTTGAGCTCACTTAGCGAGATCTTGCCCAACCCGCAGTTCCCGTTAAGAAATTGTATTTCAATTAGTGTAAACACATGAACACACACATATGGTGTCTGTGTGTCGGTGTCTGTGTCTATATGTCTATGTGGCTATGTATCTGTGCTTAAGTCTATGTAAATCCGATAAGGAAATGCGTTGATAAATGCACCCACTTCACAATAGCTAATCAATCAAAGATAGAAGCTTACATTGATTTCCATATAGTCTGTTGATTTGTAAGTCCAGCCTGCTACCTTTGATAGCTTTATGCCATCGAATGGGTCCTCGCTTGATTTGCTGTTAAGTTCACATGTGTCGTTGTTGACATTGACTGATTTGCATTGTCTATGCTTTATGCAGTGATCTTCACATTCACTTTCACTGAGGTGTGCAAAAGCTGCTAGAACTGTTCCGTTTTGCTTATAATCTGCTTTAGCAATGCTGAAGTTCCCAAATTCCAGGCAAGGCAGCCTTAAAATGTGTCCATGAGTAATTTTTAGCCAGCCAAGCTGCATGCATCTGTGTAAGATTTATGGATTTGTTACTATCGCTTCTTAATAAAAATGGAATGCAAGAGGCAGTGAATATTGTGTTAAGATGTAAAAGAAGTTAATGTTTGTTAAGGAGTCTTTTATTTACCAAGCATATTTAATTATGTTGTTATTTTAATTGTAAAAGTAGGGGATTAGCGAGTCATTGGTGTAGGACGGGTGCTAATCAGAGCGTCCATGAATATATCAGGGCATTGACTTAGTGGGCCTTCTTCCTGGCTCAATCGAAAAGCAATATTTAAGGTTTTTGGTCCAGCAGACCGGACTTTTCATAGGCTGCTTATGAATGCTTAAAGGTAGATTCTGTTTATAATGTCTTCACATAATTAGCATAAATTAAAATGACGTAATCACGCTGAATATATATACATATATATATATATATATATATACATATATATATATATATATATATATATATATATATATATATATATATATATATATATATATATATATATATATATATATATATATATATATATATATATATATATATATATATATATATATATATATATATATATATATATATATATATATATATATATATATATACTACTTGATTGAGAAAGAGAAGGAATGTTATGCTGAACCGTCCAGAGGCTCAAGCTGAAGCTGTGATTCTTAGATCTTAGATACCAGATTCGAGAATGGAAAAATCCTAGAAGATATGGACAGAACATTTATGAACAATAATATCCTATATTTTTATATATTTTACTATTCTTTTGTTACTATTCCAGAAGAGACTATTATTTCAAAGTAAAGGGGAGATATAATGTCTTCACATAATTAGCAAAAATTAATAGGACATAATCACGCTGTGAAAATATATATATACTACTGCATTGAGAGAGAGAAGGAATGTTCTTGTTATGAGAGATATTACGCTTGTGTGCTGATAATAAGCGTGTTTCTATGAGTCTTGTCTACGAAGATATATTAGAGCGTAATACAGATATGTTGCGGCATCCTGCAGCGCGACATAATGTGGTGCCGAACGCGGCAAAAACGCATGGTTCTTTTTGACACATACAGCGAGTCCCACTGTAGGGGAAACAGCACACCTTCGAGTTATCTGATAACTACAATGGTGTTTACGCTTCGCAGTTTTGCCCAATTGTTGTGACATTGCTGAAGGTGGAAGATACTGCTTGTTATATTTGGTTAAGGGTTGGCAACTCTGACACTAACGATATCACATAAAGAAAGCATCTGATAAAGCATGTTATACATATCATCGAACATCTGTTTACATTTGCCTTCACAAAGAATTTTATCGCTTTGTTGGGATGATTGCCTATAATTTTACACTAATTTTTCAGACATTCTTATGATACTTTTGTCTTCAATAATCTTGTCTTTTTGCATCATACGTACATGCGCGTGGATTTCCTTTCAAAATTCGATCAATCTTTCTCTGTCAACTTGTTTGATATCAAATATGTCTACAGAATATAATACCACTCTCTATTGTTCTTGTGCCGCACGATGCGCAGAGGCTGAAATTTTTCAGGCTGGTGACCATGGAAAAAACGCTTACCTTATAGTTCGCCACAACCGGGCGGCAAGAAAAACGCGACAAGTGTGAATCTACCTTTGCACATTCACGCTCTAGGTATAGCATTCTTACATGAAATATAGTCAATAGTTTGCCTACATCTCATATGCACAAGATTCATGGAAGCAAAAAGCACCCGAAACAACAAGAAATCTCTGCACTGGCCTGTCGTTTCATGTCCACATGTATGTGAACAGCAGCAGTTATAAACATGTGTTCAGTTAACAAATGTAAACGCTCTGATTATGGTACTTTCTTCATGTTGCAGGTTTTCCAATATATCGAAACTTTGACTGATGATCATATAACTGTCTCTTTGCCTCAGGACGCTCTATAATCATCAGCTTTGCTGGAACAGAAGATAACATGTATCGACAGCTGTATGCAGCGTTGACACAGATGAAGAAGATGACACCTATGGTGACGGATTTATTGATGAGGAAGCTAAGAAACTACTTGAAAATCCTCCATCGGAGTAAATTTCTCAGTTTTGAAGCAAGAGTAAATTCAGCTACATTTCTGACGTGAATCACTATATCCTATGCATATACATAAACATATATGGTGTCAATACTGACTTTACAGTGCTCAGTGCAAATAAGCAGAGCATTAATAAACAGTAGAAGTATAACTTAATGGCAAGTCATGCATCTGTTATTCAGAGTTTCGTGCTGTTCTACACTCATCAGAAAGACAGTCTGTCTGATGAGTGCACAACAGCATGAAACTCTGAATAACATGTACATGCTTTGAAATTAAGTTGTACTTCTACTCATATATATATATATATATATATATAAATATATATATATATAAATATATATATATATATATATATATATATATATATATATATATATATATATATATATATATATATATATATATATATATATATATATATATATTCAAGTCTAGTATAACAGCACGTATTTAGTGAGTTGTAGTTCGCAATGCATGGAAGCAAGATGCGCTAGTCTGTGTCAATGCGATTTATACGTTGTATTTTGGTTATGCAATACTATGCACTACATTGGTGTGGTTGTAATCCTAGTTATAAACTTAGCATATTAAAAGAAAGGTAGGTATGTGGATGATCAGGATTCACAAAGAACTTGCAGAATTGAGGGCGTCCTCAGCGTTTTGAAGAAGCACATTATTGTAGAAATTATGATTAAGATAGCTGAAATCTTTAAGAGATGCATATAAAGCTAAACCATAGAGCAACTATAGGCAGCATGTTTTCTAGGTATTGTCATCCAAGTTTTTTCAAAAGACAGCCTATATACTACAAAACTCATATTTCAATAATGCATTGTGGAAGGTTGCACTAGAACAAGTTGAACTGTCGCGAGGGAATGAAAAGTAGAAGACAATTCCAATAAGTTAGTATTCGATTTTGATAATACCATGCATTACTTTGAACAATGATATTAATTTAACAGTAAGTTAAAAAATTATTTGCTCATAGCTTCAAAACGACTCACAAAAGAAGAGCAGGTGGAAAGATCATTTTCGCTCTGGTAACTTTGAGGAATTGATGTCAATGACGAACGTCCTCTCACAAGATAATATGCAGGCAACTGATATTTATAGATAATAACTTAGTGAGTCATATGTTAATCTCTCTGATTGAATTAGATTAAATAGCCTTGTATGGTGCTCTTATGAAACTTTATTATGATGAAGACCAAGTCAGTGATTCTATTAAATGCCATTGAAGGTGGCGTTATAGATAATATAGATTGATTTTAAATAGAAGCTTTAAAATTCTTTCAGTTGACTAATTTGCACCACAGAAATGGTGCAGCTGCGCGTTACTCTAATTAGCCAATCAATGAATAACGTGTACTTGACGAGAATATGCAGCAAGTGTGAACGTTGTATATTGGTTCCATAGTACTTTGAATAAGGGCTACCCTTCTTTAAAAGGTTCCTTGATGTACACGTCCCCATTCTAACGGCTTCTAAGTAAAGGCCCCTGGCTGTTAGGCACCACTCCCAGAGACTTTACCTTGTTTTAATGGAATTGACGAAGATTGATTGGACCAGGAACTGCAACCTTAGACAATATACATAAAGAAGACCAAAAACTAAACGCAGAACTAACTATTCCTTCAGCTTCAGCTTAGCCATAAGTGATTAAGACCCATCTCCCCCAGTAGAGCACTACGAAGTGATAAGAAAACAATTCCATGCCATTTGGTCAGCATTGAGTAAGGAAATGGAAGCAATGCACATTGTTTTGGAAAACTTAGGTCTATCCCATAACTTTTTATCAGAGATTGCAGATATTTTGTAAAAGTTTATATTTATTTATAGCTTGCAAATGAGACAAAACCAAGAAAAAGCTTGATAAAGGCCTTCTCTTTTTAACGCTCCTTTAAATAGAAACCATCTTACAAAGTTGAAAAAGTAGAAAAAGATCAAGGGCTTTTTTTTGAAGCATTACGTTACTGTTATTCCCGTGGTTTATGAGCATATATTAAAATTTTTTCACGCCACAATTTGACTCAAGGAAAGAAAAGCTAAAGACCACTCTCAAGGCGTGTAGATTTGATTTCCAAAAATTCTTTTCAAGTAAGTCTTTATGTTAAGTTCTCGTATAGGAAAAGAACTAATTTTTAGTGGTTCTGTGTGCTCTGGACTTAGAAGATAAAACTATGAAGAAGGAAACACCTTTTACACACTCAACACAAGCAATTCAATTTGCTATAAAATATAAAAGAAAATATACAAGTCTTTCTCAAATGTCCTGGGCACCAGTTTGTTATAACGAATGTAAAATGTTATTCCCTTCAAAGTTATCCACATCATGAGCATTACATAACTTCCTATGTTTCAGCACCATTGCTTCATCTATTCTTGCCTGGAGGTATCGGTTCTACAAACGAACTGGTGGTCTTAATTGCCTGCCGGACAGCCGAGGAATATTTTGTTGCTGTTGTTGTTGCTGTAAATTTTGCAAAATTACCTCATCTGTGGGATTGGCAGCTACTTGCGTATCAAGTGTATCATCGTTATCTGAACTTTCAGCAAAGTTGTTGTCTTCTGTAGTCACACGTGAACTGTTCCGCTGAGCAACACTCAATGGAGTTTCATTTCACTATGGAGAAAATTTGTTTTCCTTATAACTTTCCATAAGTGCATAATCTCCTTTTGCCATGTTACTTCTTTTAACTCCTCTTCTTTGATCAGCATGGCTCTTGTTATAGATCTTGCGCGATTGTTCATTCTCTAAAACTTCTCTGTGATGATCAACGAAATGTTTCTTTTGTACCGAAGGGAGTTTGCCATAGATTACCCGATTGAGCTCTTGTTTTGACATAGGAGAGGGTGCGATATTTGAGGAGAAAATGGTTTGTTTCTTGTTGTCATACTTTTCCATCCAGTTTTGCTGTTGTGAACGCACGATTGAGGAGTTGACTATGTTGTTCAACCTCGGCGTTTCCATGTGGCAACTCTGGCCTGGGATGACTTTTATTGATACCTAAACTTCCACTTATTGACTGCATTCAGCACTGTTAAAAGGGGGAGACATTATCAGTTGTCATGGATATGGAAATTCCATGGGTGGAAAATATCTTGTCAAACTTAGGAAGTACACTTGATGCTCTTTTTGGATCTTACAATTTCTACTTCTGGGTACTTTGAATAACGGCCAATACGATAAGAAGATATTCACCAGAATGAAGAGGGCCGTAAAATTCAGCATGGACATCTTGCCATAGCCCTTGTGACATGGCCAACATTTGCAAAGGTTCTGGAGGATTAGGTCACCCAGTAGCTTTGCAAGAAATGCAGTGATTTGTTTTCCAGCCTGTAAGCGTGTTGGAAGTCCGGAGTCAAATTGATCAGCTATATCGTTCAAAGAAAGCTAGTAGGAGCTTTCTTTGAACGCATGATTTCTAAATATATCTGCTCACATGTCTGTAGGCTCCTATTTAACTTACTGTGCGCCTTTTAGAGAAGGACATAGCACAGAACATGCCCTATTCAGGCTTACAGAAATGTGTCGAAAGGCCTTGGCAGATGGGAAAGTTGTGGAGATGGTACTTATGGACCTATCAAAGATTTATGACTGCATTTCTCATAACCTTCTGATAGCTAAACTTGCGGCTAATGGATTTGACCATTATAGCCTATTATTGATTCAACTACCTTTCAACTAAAAAACAACGGGTAAAAGTGGACTCCGAGTTTAGCGAGTGGCTAGACATCAAGTCAGGGGCTCCTCAAAGTTCCATTCTTGGACAACTATTTTAAAATACTGTCATAAATGATCTGCTTCTCGAAAGGAAAGAGTCAGAGATTTGTAATTTTGCCGATGATGCTACAATATATGCAAAGAGTATTGAAAATGTGATACTAACTCTTGTGGAAGACCTGTCTAACACCCTGAACAGATTCACAGTTAATATACATATATATATATATATATATATATATATATATATATATATATATATATATATATATATATATATATATGTATATTAGCTTTTAATAACAAGCATTCTTTGGCATACCATACTTAATAAAGCAAATTTCAGCAAAATCAGACATATGGGTATGGAGATATGATAATTTGAGGTTGGAAGAAGTTGACTGGCCAAAAAGCAGGGCAATTTCTGATGAAATTGACATTGTGGGAAGAGTTTCAATGACTTTCAGGTGGACATTTCTCTACTTCCGCAACTCCGATTATAGCCATTTTTGCTTTGTTTTCTAGGTTTCTGCCTATATTTAATCATAATCTATCGGTCTCTAAAACTAAATCAAGAACATTTTGTAATTTGCCTGTTACTTAAGCTATAATCTTTTTGCAACTTCAAAGCCGAAAAACGGAAAAATTTCGCTCTACAGCTAAAAGGAAGGAAAGGGCGGAGAAAAGTGAAAATGGGACTTATTTCCCCGTAAAAGAGTCATATCTTATGGGCTCTATTGCTTAAAGATTTGCACAAATTTGCACAGATAAGGGAGCCATATCATTTTGAAAAATGCTACTCTGGTCACTTGAAGTTAGGGCAAAATCGTATTTCTGCTCATAGATTGGGATTTAGTTCATAATTCTATAATTAACGTTTTCACACCATCCTTCCTACGTCAATCTAGTCTAATTCACCTTCTTCTATTATTTTAATGAGTTAAGAGCTTCAAAACAAACCATGTTTTGAGTCCAAATTCAACATGATTATGTGAAGCAGTTTTGGTATAGATAGTGCGATTTTCTATTCCTCTGTCAATAACACTAATTTATTATCATTTGTTGATTTTGCTTTCCAATGGCGCTTTTTCCTATAGAACTCACTTTTGAAGATGATACAAGCTTTCGCATATAAGTTTTCGTGAATTTTATAGCTTTTCGATCTTCAACATGATTTATAAAGCTTTAGATAGCCTTTCTGCTACGCTCATGAAAGTATGACTATACAAAAGAAGTTTGTTTTTTGGGTCAAGGGGCAAAGAGTCAATTTCTTTTAGCAGTTCAGTAAGCAAAGAGCTAGATTTATATGTTTGAACCTGATTACTCAGCAAAGTCGAAATAGCGTCCAAGATAACGAAAAGATTGACCTTGTTTAACAGCAGGAAATGGTGTATAATCGACTAAGAGAGAAGGTTGGAATTGGATAGAGCGAGTAGAATACTTCTTGATACCAAAAGTAGTGCATTTGTCTACTCTTATAGTCATATTTGCCCATTGATAACATCTAGTGAAGCAGTTCAAGAATAACTGATTGTCTTTGGCACTTGCAATAACTGCAGTGTCATCAGCGAACTGAAACCAGTTTACTAGAAGAAACAACAAATCAGAATATCGAAGTTGTGCAAATTTTTCGGCTTTTATAAACTGATTGAAAATGTTAAAGATGTTACATAGCAAAGAGCTGAGACAGTCACCTTGCAAGACTCCTCTACGGCCGGGGATAGGTGGAGATCGTAAAAGTCCGTGGTAACTGAAGTTTAGAAGTTTTCATAAGGACCTGAAATCAAGGATTTAATACTTTCGGGTACATGATGGTAGGTAGGAACAGATGAAATCAAATTATGGTGCACAAGATACCCGAGGTCTCGATAACGGTTCTCTATGACTAAGAGAATGTCCGATGTACCCAGAATCTGAGTTAATGGGAATCTACTGCATAACAAAGAATAAAGTGAATTTGAATGTTTCATAAGGTAATAATGTCCACCTTAGAAGAAGAGTCTAGGAATAGTCCTAGTGCAGCATGTATCCTTTCAGTTTTCTTTTCAATATAGCTATTCCAGAACAACATATAACTAAATCCTATTTGATGCTTTTTGTGGTATTTATTATGAAATTGTACATATGGCTACATCAATGTAACTCAGTGTGCTGATGTGCGTGCAATGTGCCATCTTAAAAGAAAGTCAGTAGCAAGAGAACTTGCGTAATTGCACACGGAAATGATTCAAATAGGTACTGTCATTCATCTAAAATCTTTCTCACACATTTTACGGCTTCTTAAGTTTTATCTCAGACATGTTCCATCTTCCAAAGTCATAAGTGAGATGGTCCCAGCACATAAGCTCTTTAACATCGTCTACACCAGTTGCACTTGGATGACGCCCATTAAGGTGTGAACTATGGTGTTACGTATAGCATGCATTAAACCACAATCCCTTCCGTTTCCTTGCACAGTTGCGAGTTGTATGCTTGTCATTGTCCTGATTTTTGGTAGAAAACTTCATCCCATTGTGATGTTTCAATCCATCAGTAGCAGTTCCTGTGTAGCCATTTACTGCAATTCTATATCCATCAGCCTCATCTGATATCTCGAATGAAGTGTACATAGCATGATACATGACCTTAGTAGATGCGTACTGCAGATCAATTCTTAACAGAGCTCCATTGCCAGGCGAGGATAATCGATGTAACCTCTCTAATCCAAGCTAAAAGTTTCCATTTGGATCTCCGAATCCAGATTTGTAATCATCCCATACACGATTGGAATTTACAGTTGTATCGACTCGCCTCTCAGAATAGTACATCCTCCGCTAATTGCAGTCATATCACACCTGAATTCAGCTGTATTCAACCTCTTTCTTGCATGCCACTACTTTAGGCCTCTGTAAAGCTTTGGAACGCACCTTGGAATTTCATGAAAACCACCAAGTTATATTCTTTATGATTAGACGCTTTTTATAAGAAACCTAGCTCACGGCCTAGTAAAAAAATTTTCTTAACCCTTGGCCATATTATAGTTCCAAAAGTTTCTTCAAAGTGTCTTAATTTAGCGAGCTAAACTGCCATGAAAGCGTACTCAGAAGGTGAATCTAGCAACTGATTTGTCCTACAACAAACAAAATGGGCGAGTGTGAGTTAAATACTAAGCATGTCCATATTCACATTTTGTGGTACAGCTTTGCGTTGAACGGGGTAACTATTTCAATAGGCTATTTATTTAGTTTCTTAGCTCTTTCTCTGTATTTCTAAGAGTTTCTTAAATTTATAGCTAGCTAGTTACTAGGTTACTAATAAACTCTTTTTTTGTGAAATAACAAGTGTAGTAGATTAAGTGGGAAAGGATATCCTGCTTAAGCATAATACTCATATTTTTTATAAGAAACAAACTCTCTGGTTTCAGCTTGGATGTGTATTTATATTTCCTCAATTCCAGCCTTAAATGTTTCTTAAATTTAAAGATTTCCAATAACAATAACAACCCAGATTGGGCAACTGTGCTACAAGAATAAGGATGCTCAGGTTTCCTGAGGCATGTAATGGATGTTAACCCTATTTTCTTGCTAGTTTGATCAAAAATCAGGTGGCCCGAACTTTATCTTTTGCCCCCGGGGCTTCAGAATTCTCTCGGTGGCTCGGACCATATCAGCATTCAATTGCCTATATCTCCGTCATTTTGTTTTAGAAGGAGCTGGAATTTGTCAATGGTAGCTATTTCAACATGTTGCTTCAAAATTTAAAGCAAAAATTAACATACTCTAAGCCAAAATTAACATATTCTAAAACTAGAATATTTGTGATGCCACACTAATAAACTCTATGATAGATGATATAAAATATCTAATTTTAGACTACTTGCTTATAATATGAGTCCTAATTGTACAATTTTTCTGGTTGTATATGGAATATTCACCCATCACCAATCACAGTTATGTTACTATCTAACATGAAAGGAAAAATATGGTGAATTTTTAAGTGTATTGCAAGACCTAACGTATTGTGTGATTATACATTCGAATCTAGGATAGTGGCAAGAGTCCATGCATTGTACACCAATGGGGCAAGGCCTCAATTCTTGACAATAGTAGCCAATCTAAACACAGACATCAAATTAATACTTTCATGAAATCTGCACATAGACTCTATCTATCGGTGGGTTCTGAAAATTCAGCAGTGAATTATATATATTATATGACATGCAAATGTCTACTTGCAAAATAACAACTAAATTGTATCTGCTTTCAATCTTTATTAGGCACGTTCCTCTCACTTGAAATACTGAGATAAAATAGCAATGATGTGTAAGATACATATATTTCAATTATATTTGCAAATATTTATTGGAAGAAAGAGCTAAAACTGAGGCATGGTCTGTAAAACAGTCTGATTTCGTACTTGAGTACTTAGTAGAGGTGGCTTTTAGCCAAGGTTCATCGATAAGTTACGTTTAGTTGTTTATAATCTGTCGATTTGAAAGTCCACCCTGCTGCTCCTGAGAGTTGTACTCCATCGAATGGACCTTCGCTTGTTTTGCCGTTAAGATCACATGTGTCGTTGTTGACATTGAATGACTTGCATTGCTTATGTATTACGCAGTGATCTTCACGCTCTTCTTTACTGAGTTTGGCAGAAGTTGCCAGAACTGTGCCATTTTGCTTCAAATCTGTCTTAACAATACTGAAGTTACAGTTTCCAATTTTCAGGCAAGGCAGTCTTAAAATTTGTCAAACATAGTGTGTAGCCAACTTAAGTGGGTGCATCTGTACGAGATTCATAGATTCTTATACAGATGGCAGAAATTTTCAAGAATGATGCGTAAAAGATTGTGCTGAGGTGATAGGAAGAAAGATGGAATAGTGTAACAACAGCAACAAACCTGCCTTAGTTTTGAATTCTGGGGTATAGAAGGATTTTTGTTAAAGTGTAAAGAAATTAATAGTACATGTTCTTACCATCATGTTCCCTGGGGTGGTTTTTAGAAACCTTAACAAGGGGGGCCTAGGTGCACTGTCATAAAATGGGTACAGTCTTTTTGCAACCACGTCCAAATCTTTAAACGAAAAAAAGATGATAATTCAGTCTATTTATCTACAGTACAATATAACCAGCGATTAGAAAAATCTCAATAAATATGAAGCAGTGAAAAATTTCATCATAACCATACAATATAAACATTGGAAGCAAAGTCAATGCATTTGAAATGCAAGCTTAATTCAAAAATTTGGGAAGGGGCTGGACCACAAAAGGAACAAGAATTTTAACAAGGGAGACTCCGACAACCCTGAGTTCCCCTAGAAATCACCCCTGCATGCTCCATGTTTCGAGTACGAAGGCATTCTCAATTTTTACATCTTTCAGATATGGCAGAGGGATTTCAGAGCAGGCTTCAAATATTCCATGTGCACTTACAGATACATTGATAAATTCAACAATAGAATTTGATTCCTGAATTTAATTCGAACATTACTGCACATTGCAGTTACATGAAGCTCTGAATCTAATAGCAATTTCACAAATTGTGTCAGCACATCACAGCAAAGTACTTACACAAGAAGAACTGGAAAGTAGATCATTGTCATTCTTGATGCTTTGACAATTATTTCAATGGCGAACGTGTCCTTGCGTTACAATATGCAAGCATTTCACATTTTTAGTTGTAATTTTGATCAGTCTTAGTAATTCGATCTTGAAACATCAAAATGACATAAGAAAAAGACATCAAATGGACAGAAATGTCTCTCCTGTAGGGGTGCTAAAGTTTGAAATAGTTTACCGAGGCATGCAAAACAGTCACCTTTCATATTTCTTTTTAAATTTTATACAATATTTAATTATTTATTACTTGAGCTTGTATGTTTTCTAAATATGATTCTTAGCAATTGTAAATATACTTTTGCAATGTGTTCTTTTTAATTTGATTACTTGTAAAATGAGAGATCCCTTGACAATCAACTACGGGTGAAGGGCTACCTTTCTGTATCTTTACTTACAAATGAAATGAAATGAACCAATAGCTCCAATTGCACTCTAGGGTTTTTGTATAAAACGTTATAATCAGCTCATTGAAGTATAATTGATGGTAGTTTGATAGATAAAGCGAATGTACTTTGAATAAAACATCAAACACTCATTCAACTCATTGATAGAATATCTTACACCTGCTAGAATTGCGTGAAACGATTCATCTACAAGTAAATAATGCACCATGTAAAGGGCTGTTAAATAATTAAGTCACACTAAAACTGCATATTTTGAAACACCTATCCCCTTTATAGCGATCTGTTATGTTTGGTCACAAAACTTCCTAGCGTTGCGTCACTCTTATATCAAACACCCCCCTCCCAATGCACAAGAGGCCCGATGTAAAATGACATTCCAAAATACCAAAAAGGATAGGGAAGATGTAAAGGAAGCTCAGCTCTCTTCTACGTTTTCTTCAACTACAAATTTTTTTCTTTTCATAAGCAGGTTTATGATATAAGGCAGACAGTTGGCAAAAATTAAGAAACATGTTAAAAAACAAAATCAGGCAGGGTTTTAAATAGTAAGTGGAAAAAGCTATTTTTACATGAAAGTTTTTGAGCAACCTTGAAGCAAAATAGAAACAACATCCATTGCATGCTTCACAAAACTATTCACATCCTATTTCTTGCATCACAGTTATCCAATCTGGGCTGCTTTTGTTGTTGGAAGTATTAAAGATGTACGAAACAATTAAGAAAACATAAAGACTGAATTTATCCAAATTTTAAGATACATCCAGGCTGAAGACAGACCTTTCGTTTCTTATAAAAAATGCATGTACAGCAACAGCAGTGTTCTAAAATGCCAAATAAACGGGGAGTCCTAATAGACAACGGGGGTTGGAATAATTTTGAAATTTTCATAAAAGAGGGTTAGAATTTGAGAAAAGGCTTGAAATGAATATAGAAGTACGGAAAGAACAAAAACAGATTGTCATAAAGCATAATGTTAAAATATATACAGCAGTACGCTATTTTGTCACAAAAATTGGACGTAAATAGTACTAACAAAGAAAGGAATTAAAATGTAAAAATGTCAATTTCAACGGGGGTTAGAATTTTCTAATAAGATCCTAAAAGGGTCTGGGGGTAGGAAAAAATCGAAAAATTAATAAGTCGGGGGCCTTTATTTGGCACCAGAGATTAGGTGCAGCTACAGAATTTATAAAGCAACAGCCAAGGAGGAATAGCAAATATTTAATTGTCGAACGCTTGTCGAAACAGGTCGCATATCCACATCATTTTATACAAGGTGTCCACTTTTGCAATCATCTTCTGGATTATCACCTTCCTAAACTTCAAAGACCCACTGAAAATACAACGTTTGACATGACGTAATTATTGAACTGCTCCTAGTTGTGAAAAGGAAGCAATGAATTGGCGGGTATGAGTGCACGAAGACTACCACAATATTTTTTATGTCAAGAATGCAGGAGGATCACTAAGAGGCCTAACATTTAGTATGAATTTAGCAGTCTCAAATCAAAGCAATTAGCTGAACGTGAAGCTTGCACTTAAAGCAACATACAGGGGCGTAGCAAGGATTATAAAAGAAGGGAACATAAATGAAAATGCATTGGCCACGCCCTCTACTTCTCTGAAGATTTGCTACTACTTCGTACCCTTTAGCTATTTTCTTATAGATTTTTAAAGAAATCCGGAGACCATCTTGATAAGAAGTGGGAGCACATGCCTTCCATTCCCTCCGTGGCCAAGCCACTGTCAACATATAAAAGACATTTGATCAATAACTGTCAGTTTTCATTTGCTGTGGAGGCTCTTAACAACATGAGAATAGATATTGTTAATAAGTACAGTCTTCAGTCCTCCTCTTTGCAAGCATTGATATGGACGCAAAGCAGTGTTGGAAACTTTATTTTTTTGTTTTGGGGGGGGGAGTGTAGTACCTTTTGAGCATCGTCAATTTTTGCCTTCTGCGAACCGGTGTCAAATCGGAAATTTTTATACTCTGTGGTTTCCGAGAATTTTCCCTGCAAAATTGGATATTTTGTTGGAACTTAAAGTGAAACTTTTGCGAAAGTAAACTGTATATTATGACACATGACTTAAAATAAACTGTTCCAGTGGTGAGGAAAGCACTATAAAACATCATTTTTCTAATCTATGAAAGTTCTTACTGGATTGATACAAAAGTGTATTTCAAGGAAAGTTCGTAAGAGACATTCATTTAGCCACCTATGCCTTCGGTTCAATTCAGTTAAATTTTATTTTAACATGCCGCTATATAACTACCTTATTTTATTCCAAGGTAGTAAAAGTACAATGCATTCAATAAAAAAGTAAACCAGCTTCTTCGAAAGGGTAAAGCCTAAAATTCCATTATTACCAGTAAAAGTTCATTGGTGATGAATTTTGCTTAGAAGTTGTTGAAATACTATTACTTGTACAGAAGCTGAAAGTTTAGTACATGTACTGAAATACCCTATCATAACTGGAGATGTTTTTAATACGAAAATCACTGCCTTTATGGTTTGCAAGATAGTTTGGCCACATCACACTGGGAAACAAAAAATTTGTTCTTGAAATGTGTTTAAAACTTCTAGCTGATTCAAAACTTTTTTGAAACGCAGAATCGAGGATTGCCAACCATCATGTCAGTTCTCTTCAATTCGATTTTGAAAATTCAATACTTCCTCTGTTTTCATTTCATCTTTTGACACTATTGACTAAGAAATTATATTTGAAATCACCTTTCAGCAGTGGCGAAGCTAGCTCTGACGAGTTGGTCATGCAAAATTCAGTGCGCATGCGCAAATATGATCGCGCATGCGCAATGCAATCCTGTTTTAAAAAAAGTATGAGTTATCAACCAGCTCTCACTGGTTACATTAATGCAATTATTTATGATTACTATTTCCTGTTCAGATGCAGTGTAGAACTTAGTACCATTGCCAAGGCAAATTAGTTCTCAATATAGGATACTGAGTTAAGCTCAAGCCCCAAGTCAAGGGTTTGCCTCTTGCTTGAGTTTCCTTTTAGGCTTAAGGAACCCCACCAATTCCATGGCAATGAAGGAATTGGGGGTAAGCAACCTGAATAAGTTCTTTGGCTTACAAAAAAAGTAATGGCATTTCCTCTGCTGACTTTTCCATTTATTTAGGTATGTACAAGGACATAGCTCATAAGAAAATAGCATTATTGTTCCAGATCCATTGAGAATTGCCAGAAACACAAGAATTTTTCTACAATCCCTCCCTCCCTAACTTGCTCTATCTAATCCGCCAAAATCTATAACACAAATCAGTGATATGTTTATGGGGAGTATGGGGGCATGGTGACCAGAATATTTTCAAAAATGCAAGAAAGTTGGTCAAAATCTGGCTATGCTGCAAGAGAAATGATCACAGTAACTTCTGTGACCTTTTCTTGTTTTAGTAATGGTAGCTGGTCAAATGGTCAAATGCCCTCCCCCTAATGAAGTGTCTTGGCACATCTCTGACACACATCATCATGCTTTCCAAGCACTAGCAATCTATGGGGTGTTCTTCCAATATTCCTGAATGATATCCTCTTCCAAATTTAACATCAAAAAACATGATCAAATTTCTCTCTCTATTGATTATTCTATTCAATGCCCTGTTGTGGGCTTTGGCATTGACTATGGGATTTTCCCCAACACTACATACTATAAAATCCCAATGACAAGGAGTATCTATATAAAAGGATCTACTGATTTGCTTAAAAACTTAGGGAGCAATTGGAGCTTCTTCAAATGATATCTATCTATCTATGTGCCATGTCCAATGACGTTGACGATCATAGTGCCCCAAAGTTCTCTGTCCTTTGTACTGTGTATTATCGCATTATCTGTCCATGACAGTCCCAATCTTCTTTTCAAACTAGCAACATATCCCTGCCTCTGCCTGCCACGATCTCTCTTTCCATCAAACTTCCCTGTAGTGACCAAGCACTCCAAAGATTCTTTCCTGCAGATATGACCAAAGAAGGACATTTGACGCTTTGTGATCATCTTAATCAGACTTCTACATGTCTCTGCCCTTTCTAGCACTAACTCATTCCTTACCTTATCCATCCATGAAACTTTTAACATTCGCCTATAAAACCATAATTCTAAAGATGCTAATTTCTCCTACATATTCTTGCTAACATTCCAAGCTTCACAGCCATACAAAAGCACTGACCACACATACGACTTTAGTATTCTTTTCCTTGTATCTAATTTGATCTTACTGTTTGCTAACATAGTCATTTGGTCCCTAAAAGATTTCTTTGCCATACGTATCCTTTGTTTTATTTCTGTGTCGCATCTGCCATTACTTGTCAGAATACTACCTAGGTAACTAAATTGCTTTACTTGTTTGATACTTTGTTCATCTACAACTAAATGACACTTTGGAGACTCCTTCTTCTTTGATATTACCATACAAAAAGTTTTCTTTACATTCAACGATAGTCCAAACCGGTCGCTTGTACTTACAATTCTATCAACAATATGTTGCAGTTTACTCTCTGAGTCCGCTATGAGTGCGGTATCATCAGCATATCTAACATTATTTATATTTTCCCCATTTACCTTGATACCATCTATGTCTTTTATTTCCCGCATAATAATTTCACTGTATAACAGAAATAGATCTGAAGATAGGACACATCCCTGCCTGACACCTCGTTTGATCTCAACGTACTTACTTACATCTTTATCGATCTTAATTGCTGCTTGCTGTCGCCAATATAAATCTTGTATCACTCGTAAACCCTTGCTATCAATTTTTATGTCGTTTAGCATTGCCATCAAATCTTTATGCTTTACTCTATCGAACGCTTTCTTGTAATCAATAAAACAAACGTACAAATCTCTTTGCATTTCAATTGCCCTCTCAGCCATTAGTCTCATCATGTAAATAGCGTTTCGAGTCCCTCTATCCTTCATGAAGCCATATTGCTCATCTGATATCTCCTGTCTAACTTTGTTCCTTGCTCTCAACAAAATAACTCTAGGTATAATTTTGGTCACATGACTCATTAAGCTAATTGTGCGATGTAAGTCACATTCTATTGCTCCATTAACTTTTGGTAGTGCAATGGATATTGATTTTGACAACTCATCTGGGAACTTCCCTGCATCATAAACCTTGTTTGCAAACTTTGTTAATTGTTCAATACCAAACTCTTCAAGTGCAATGATCATTTCAACAGCTATTTCATCAATTCCAGTAGCTCTTCCTCGTTTCATTTTCTTAATGGCATGTTTGATTTCGCTTTGTAATATTGGTGGCCCTTCCATATGTCTTTGAATTTTTAGTTGTGGACCTCTATCCTCATCATCATATAATTCCTTTATGTGCTCTTCCCATCTCACAAGTATCTCACTCTTATCTATAATAATGCTTCCATCTTTTCCTTTAATACATCCATTTGAACTACATTTTC
>OLMO02000006.1:8533594-8608796 GCA_900291935.2 Cassiopea xamachana
AGCACTCATATCCATTGTCCTGCTCCCGACAACTTCATCGTAACCCTGATATGGGGAGCTTAGGAGTTACTCGCACTTGCTCAAGGCACTACTCCAGACTCGTGGAGGTGGAGGCGTCCTAATGTCTCCTTGATAGTAACACTGTCACTACCCCACTACCTGATCACATTTTCTTAGTGCTTCAAATGATAAGCACTAAGAAAATGTGATCAGCACATGTAAAAGGTTCCGCTAAATATTTTACTGGATTCCTTCTATCACAATAATTGAAATTTGGAAAGAGAATCTATCTGGCACAGAATATGATTATCAAAGCCATATTGTGAAAGGCTATGGTATGTCAGAAAATAAAAGAGGATCTACTAAATATTTTACTGGATTCCCTCTATCACAATAATTGAAATTTGGAGAATCCATCTGGCACAGAATATGATAATCAAAGCCATATTGTGAAAGGTTACGGCATATCAGCAAAATGGTAAGATTATTTGAATACAAAATTAAGCCTTCTTGGCTTTTCTATGAATTCATCTAAAATCAAGGAATGCAATAGACTTTTATTTTCTAGCTCTTTCAATATGTCCTTGTGCACAGATATTCGACACAAGCACCCAAGGCGGTCCTGCTCCATCCTATTTCTCAAGTAGGTTTTAATTCTCTTTAAGCATGAAAAAGACCTTTCTACTGATGAGGAAAATATAGCAATTGTTGTGTTTAATAACAGAAGTTTGAAAACTTCAAAAAACATGTTTGCAAGTTGAGATTGTTGATGTAATTCAACAGCTCTTGAGAAGTTGCTTTGTGGAAATCAGAATCTCTATAGATAAGCAAAAGTTGCTGTTTAAGCAAAGAAAGTTTAAAAAGAGGACCATATATCCTTACCAATAAAAGAGGACCATATATCCTTACCAATAAAAGAGGACCATATCTCCTTTGTCTATCTCATCTTGAATTACTAAATCTATAGATTCAATAATATCATTCTGGATATCAGATGAAAACCCAGTAAAAGTCCTACCCCCTTCAGGCCCTCTCTGTGAATCTTCCAGCCTTCCATGAAGGCGACGCTCAAATTGGGGATCAAACTTAGCTATAAGCTCATGAAGCTCCCTATAATTTTTTCCCTTATTTAAGCTGACACTCGATTCATCGTGCCCCCTAAATGATAGCTCTTGTTTGCTTAAATAGAGCACAGCCTCAGACAAAATGTTTAATGTAACCCTATTCTGCCTTACCTCTTCAATAAACCGCTCAATCTCCTTTCTTCTTGATCTAGAGAATATAACGTCAACCCTCTCCGATACGTCGAATGTACTCAACATTTTGTATGCCTCCATGTGAGACTTAGATTTCTCGTGTTTCTGGCAATCTGACAGGAAACCTTGCATATTTTTAAAGCCTACTAAGATCTATGTGGTAGAAACTCTAGGCTTAAAAAGTAAGCATGGCCAGCAGAACAGACCTTGCCTTACTTCACTTCAACACAACCAATCCTTCTTCTCATACAACTGTTGACGAAACGCTCTTCCATGGCTTCGAATGGGAAGCTTCGGTTTGGGTCGATTTTGTTGTACAATTAAACGTTGTTCAGCAACACCTCTCTCCAAGAACGATTTATGGATTAATTCTGATACAACATCTCTATTTGTGACAATTTCTTGCGCACGTAGCTGAGCCATCAGAAATACACTGGAATGATATTCGTATAGTCTCTCGCTTTCAGTTAGGCCAAACAAAAGTCACAAGGTCAAGGTAGTACCCAGTCTTTCGTTAAATTACTGCATCACGCATTCTGCAAAGTGCATGATACCACGTGTCTAAGGGGTGATGTTCCGAGCTTTGATTGGTGAATTAGCTATGGATTTGCCCAATGAAAGCACTCTAAATTGCTATGACATCATTTTAGTCACTCAGCATTAAAAAGTGCATGACCATTCGTGATTATCATAATAATGACTTGCGAATGTTGCAACGGATCGAATCCAACCCATATTCAGCACTAACTCCGAGCATCCAAGGTCAAATTAAGTCATCAGTAGGGACAAAAGGAAACAGCTTTTTGTTAACAAATATAAGCCTTATTGTAGCTTATTTTTGCAGAACAATTTGCTGACGGAATTTTCAAATAAAATTGATATTCCAGAACAGCATTAGTCATGCAGTGCATGACAAGCATGTCCTCTAGCTTCGCCACTGCCTTTCAGCAGATAACTTTTCATTTTCTACTAACTTGCAGTACATAAATAGTCAGCAGTTTATCAGTGTTAGCATTTTTTGGTAGTTCATTCATCCAATTGAAATCAAGGAATACGTAAAATTACACTCTAACTTGTGTATTCAATTGTATAATTTTAATCAGCTGACTATGAATACAAAGATTAGCTTACTATGGTATATAATTGCTAGCAGCTAAATTGCATTGTACAAAAGAATAAATCTGGGAGCCTTTCTGATTTTTTAAGATGTTTTAGAGGTTCTCTTACTTTCTCCCTGATAGTCAGGACAGCATTAAAGTTCATGACAACTCCTGACTTCCCTGCTTCCACTGAGTTTCATTCCATCCTTGCTTGATGATGCAGGGACGTAACCAGCAAATTCCTTTGGGCTGTGTATAAGATTTTGCCCGATATTTTGATTACTGCCAATTTTTTAGATTTCATTGAGGGTATTCTTGAGAAAGCTGCGTCCAAATTATGTTTTGTGGTTTGGCAGAAGCATTTTTGCACTGCTTTATGACGACACTAACCATAAAATGTTAGTAATGCATGGAAGAAATCAGGGTAAAGGGGATACGTGGGCTTGCCGTCAGTAAAGTTTTTAGGATCACGCTCTCTAGAACGTCGGAAAGCGCTCCTTTTCAAAACAGAATATAGCTTGTTTTGATCATTGAAATTTATATGTAGCAGAAAAAACTGATCCCTCAAACTGACTTTGTTGAATTTTCCAGACTTATAACTAGAAAGGGAAAAGTTTCACCGTCCTCTCCTTTTCCTGTTGAATGCTTGTATGTCAAGATGAAAAAGAACGCGATTTCACGCCGGATATATCTGGCGTGGACTACTTAGAATCCACTGAACACTCTGTCACCATGTTGAAGCTTTCAAAACAGAAAACTTTGTTATTGTGCATGATAATGGAGACAATACAGTAATATTTTTTTGAAAGCATCAACTATTGCTCTTGCATAGCCCGGGCAGTGGATGTTAGTTACCATGGGAGATGGCGATAATATCAGACAACAAAACTTATTTTGTCTTGAAACATCCTTTCGACAAAGAAGGAAATTAAGACATTAATTCTTAGTATTTTATTTTGCCCAATATTTAACAATATCTTGCTTGGCACTTGCACTTAAAAATGCAGGGTTTTGATGTTTAGGGGGTGTCACACTCAACACACATCTGCTCAGATGCTGTCAATAAAGAGTCCTGTTTTGCAAAGTGCAGTCCAGTTTGGGGTCTACTATGGGAAAAATGAAATGGGCAGACTAAAAATACCACAAAATGAAAAGCAAGCATTAGCAGCTCCACAATAAATAAATAAATAGGTTTTTTTAATTTTTGTTCTCGCTCTATGAATTGTTGCTTTTATTATAAATAATGTAGTTTGTTATTTCTTGTTATTGTTAATCTGAAGGGTATTTTTTGTATCATAAATTTTGTCAAAGCAGCACATTACTTCAAAATTAGGTGCAGTCTTTCCGCAAGCACTGGGGCTTGATTGGGTGTTACTGGCCCAGGGGACTGAGGCCGTATCTCTCCCCGGGGCCTGAGGTTGATTACCCCAGCCATATGAGAACAAGTAAACAGAACTCTGATATCATGGATGCATCCACCAGAAAATAGTACTGATTTTTATATAAATTGAGCTTTCCAAGCGCATTTGCCATTGAATCGTATAATGGTAGCATTATTCGAAGTTTTCATACTCTGAAGATTGTCGGACGAAAAAGCTGTTAAGCATGTCAAAAGATTGTTGCCGCCTTTTCGTGCTGTAGTAAAGTTCTGCAATGCCAACAGAGTATTTACGTATTATTCCTTGGATTTATGGGCCTATTCTGATGCTTGCTCACGCCACTACCTTAACTCAATAAATCAAGTGCCAAGGGCCACTCTTAGCTCATATGACCTTGTTTTCCAAAATAGCTTTTTAAGCTACTACTTTGCGATTCCCGTAAACGAAAAGAGCAAATTTAGTGTGACGTTCTTATACATTTCCAATTGCCTGTATTACTTGCTCGCTATTGTTGAGTGTCGCCATGCTTACCTTGCTCTTAGGTTTCGAAAAAACACCCCCAGGCTTACTTTTCGAAAAATTGTCCAATCCCCCACTCTTATTAGGGCCCAACCCCGCACTTATTAAATTGTCAGTTCTACTAGAAGAAAACTGCAAGAATTTGACACCTTTGTTGAGTTACCCAAATAATGAGGAATATGTGGCATGATTCCAAAAATTATTTCCTTCCAGCGACATTAATCGCGGTATTTTTAATTTGTGCGGGCTCTTGCACATTTACCCCAAACCTCCAAACCCCCTCCCCAATTAGTAGATATTGACGAAATTTTGAACCGCCCTGCTTATTAGGACCACCCCCCGCTTATTCAGGAACGACAGTAAAAGCTAGAAGGCAAGGCAGCAAATTGTATCTCTACAAATATTCTTCAATTTAATCTCAACAATCATATCTCATGGAATAGTTAAAAGTAAGTAAATTAATAAAGCTTTGATTATTTGATACTACCTTTGAATAATATTTATCCACTATCAAGGAAATTATCCAGGAAAATCAAAGAAATTATCTGATTTGTAAGAAACTGTAAGGAAATTCGGTATTCACAGAATTTTCACTAGGTTCCCAAGCAAAATTTATCTATGGTTTTCAGGATGTTTTAATTGTCAATGTTTAAATTGAATTTCGAGTGAACAAAAGAGCCCTTACGAGGTGGTGTAAGCATCTTACTTGATCAAACTATGGCATAAATAAGCTTGTATAATCATATACTATTGCTGGTGCAATCAGGAAACCTATTGCGAATTATCTTTGGCATGCTGGCAGAATGGAATTTTTCGAGATCACAATAAATTTGCTTGGTGAGGACAGACATAAGGCATCGATTTTTGCATTCTTTGAAAGATATATACCATATTCCCGGAAAAATCAATGAATAAAGTTTTTATCTTGAAAAGGAAATTTTGTTCAAAATATAGAAATTTTTGGAAATCCAATCAGACTATAGTGGAAGCATCTTGTTTAGGAACTACGTAGTAAATATAACTGGCTTCAGTTTAAAAGAAGAATCTTGCAGTCATTTATTTCCTTGGATCCACTATCAAGCATTGCTCAACTGTTGGGCTTTGTAACTTTCTTTGAAATGTAGTCAATAGCAAGAGCTATGGGAGCGTGTATCTTCAGTCGTAAAAGTAGGGATGCTGTCTATCATGTGAGCAATTAGTTTGGCAGTTAGAGCTCCTTTACGATGTGCAGAAATTCCAACGGTATGCAGAACCGTCGGGTCTCGGTTTTGTAATCAATGGGAATTCACATCAGCGTGCTTAGATGAAGTAATAGAATTTAGGGTGTGGTGGCATAGCAGTTATAGCGCATGCATGCATTGCGGAAGGCCTACGGCCCGAGTCCGACTCGGGGCTTTGACTGAATGCTCTCTCATTACTTACCTAAAGGCGAATGGATACCTAGTGGCAACACTGGGGAGATAAAGGTGACGAAGAGAGGAACTAGCCTCCTTACCTCACATTCTGATAGCTCAGGATAAGTTTTCTATCTAACAGGCAATCCCCTACGTACGAAAGTATTCGGGGCTAACTTTACCTAGTAATATTTACTCGTACTGAAGAAACTGCTGCTCCCAGTGGAACGGTGCTTTAGATAAGCGATAATGTATAATAGCGTAAAGGAGACACTCGGGACCCTTGGGAAATTGATGAGATTGAGGCTTGATGGTAGTTTTCACACCAAATAATGCAAAAGACATGTCTCCTCAAACCTCTGAAGTGCTTGAAAGGGTAGAGGCCTTACTTGGTGTGCTAATCTCACTATATATTTGCCACGCTACTGCTAGTTTAGCAAGTGCTCTTTCAGTTTGCTTTGAATGTTGCCATGCCAGATGACCACAAAACTCAATAAAAGTTAAAGACATTAGGTGACGCTGATTGTATTGCTTAAGGCCATATTGGCACCTACAATGTACCAATATCGATCTAAGTCAGCAAAAGAACAACAGTTACAAAGCTTTACAGGTCCATTAATTCAAATAAGCAGTAGCACGTTTTTTATTTATTCAGGGACGGATCCAGACATTTGCAACATTCGCACGGGCGAATGTCAGATTTTATAGCCGGAAATAGTCCGTTGCAAACATCAGACTTCACAATATTTGCAACGTTTCTTTTCCTGTAGTGTCTCCCCGCCGCCCCAGTTTCGATACCCCAGAGACCGTATGCACATATCTATCTGATGCATTCCATCAGTCTTCCTTTTTGCGATCTGTGGATTCCAAAAATAGTTCAGTCGATTCCGTCACCATCTACGTCGTATCCATCAGTAAACATCGTGAAGCAATGTCGTGAAGATATCCTCGTAGTCATAAATTATAGAGAACCAATTATTTTAGGAGCGAAATTCGAATAAAATTAAGAATGCGTGCGCACATGAACAGTAAGCGAAAACAGAACCCCAAACAGCTGCGCGAACGTCGGACTGGATGGTGGAGCATACCACCCTGGAGATCAATAAAAAACATAGAGAAAATTGTCGCGCGAAGGTTGGTAGAGGCGATGGATGATGTCTAGCATAAAGCAGAGAAGCCCCTGTATGACTGCAATAACTGCAGCCTCCTTGCAAATTTCTGCTTAGAGTGGTTGCATTTAAGGCTCTGGACACTGTATAAACTTTCAGGTTTCATAGAAGCAGACGATATTGAAGCGATTAAAGTACTAATGGATAATGAAGAAATAACGCATCGATAGGTGTCCTTCCAGAAATGTTATGACTTTGAGGTTGCAAGGAAGCAATTGTCTTATAGCTCAAGGAAGGCCAAACACTGGTTGAAGCAGCAATGCCACTAAAGTAAGTGCGCTGCGTTTCAAGCATAAATGAAAGATGCTCCCCAATAATTTCCTGCACATGTATATTACTATAGGTAAGTGTGCTGTCAATCTATTTGTTAAGGGTATTTTAGCTGCAGGGTCATTCCATGTCAAAGCGATTGCCATATGTATCTAAATCGACAGTCTTGTCAGAATTGTAAACAATACTTTTGACCAACTTTCTTGCAGTTTTAAAGAGATCAAGGGGTCACGCCCCCTATTAGCACATCCCTGCTTCAAGGTTAGGAACGTTTGTAGAGCTATAATGTTTTTAAGCAGATTAGAAAGTGCTTTCTCAGTCAGTAGAAAGTGCAGCGGCATCGTGGTGAGGGATCAAAGGGCACCATGGCCCCAAAATGTTTCGCAATAGTCGGATTTTCGGAAATTTTTAGGCTTCGTTGGAAAATTTGTGTACTTTTGCTGTTAGTAACGACAATGGCTTCGAATTTTATCAGAAAGTCATTTAACTTTGCCCTTCCCTACTCTGCTGGTACCATGACGCCCCTGAGCAAGTGATGTGCTCAATAGGATCAAAAGAAATTTTTCTGAACATTTGAAGGTAAATGCACTGAAGAAGTGCATGAAATATTGCTCTTTCGACTGTTGTGGGGCTGCCAATTTTCTCAATTTATTTTGATTTTGGTAATGAATTTGCAGCCTTGGTAAGCAATTCAACATTGTATCCTAGAGAAAACTTTTCAAAACACAACCACTTTAAATATTGTTCGTCTGTATCTACAAACCACAAGCTTTCTAATCCTTCTAGACCAAACCATATTTTGCCTGTCCAAATACCCTCAAAAAATAAATGTCCTCAAAACTTATCAATCAAAAATTGCATTTCCCTAGGTCAAAACATTCCATTCATTTCCATCTTCTTTTTCAATTTATGAGACATATTTCTGATTTCAGCAGGGAAGAAAGAGGAATTCCTTCAATTTTAGATTCATATAGTCAGGAAGCACCAACTTCTAGAGCAGGTGATTTGGCAAGTAGTAAAATCAAATATAATATTAGTTCTTTCTATAATAAAGTTGACAAGTTGAGTTGCCATGAAAGGTATGATGTTGTCCATAATATTTTACTTCAAAAATTTAGCTTTCCATCCACTATTAATTCTAGATAGAACTGGAGATTTCAGCACAGATGGCTTGACCAATTTACTTGTCCCTAATAAGTCTTGTGTATTTAGACTTTTTCAAGATACTGGTGGCGATGCAATAACATATATGACTTAGAAGTACCACTGGCTGTGGTATAACTTTAAACTTATATCTTCATTATAATACCAAAAGAAATCTCTGCAGTGGCTGAAGTATGCAAAAAGTCTCTGCAGTGGCTGGTCATTCACAAATACTGGAAGGGAGGATATAAGTCCAGTGTTATGAGATCTATCTTCCCTAGAATTGTAACTATGTCCAGATACTTGTATGTACCACTCCCACTTCAACAGTTTAAGTTCAACTGACCACACAAGCAGTCTCTCAGAACTGATGCTTTTTCAAGTATGTTTTTATATAAGTGATATGTTTCATAGATAAGAGGTCAACTGACTTTGCTCACCACTATAAACAATAAAGCTTTAGAAAATTGTAGACTTGGAAGGTGGCATCCTTTCATCATAGCATCATGGCTTTGTCTGGTATATTGGAATTACCTATCATCTATCTTTACCCGATGTGCAAAGAAGCCTGCTGTTGCTTTGTGTATTGTAGCTGTTCCCCCAAGAGTAATTGCACTGAGAAATAAACTGAGATGATTCCTTTGGTGATTTGGGCAATGCCCCCATTGAGTTGGGATCATAGAAACCAAACTACCCCTAATGCTAATCTTGCAGTATGGATTGTATCTCACAGCATATATTCTTTGAAATTTTCTATTGCTAAACCTTCTTTTCAAAATATCAAGCTAGCAAGAGGCAAGAAGTGCCATTCACAAAAGGATATTTAAATTTATAGAGGGAGCCAAATGAAAAATACAACTCAAAAATATCCACTAACGTTTCCTCAATTCCAAACTTAAATAGTCTGCATTGTTGAGACATGGGAGGATCATATTCAATAAAGGACAAAGTAGTATGAAGGTTGAATATGTGATAAAACAAGGAAGGAAAGGAAGGCAAGTGGCAAATTTTCATTGGCATATCATTCAATAGGAAATATTTACCATAGGCTTTTGCACACTTGGGTTTCTGTTTTCTGCTGCCTTGGCATATTCTAGAAAGGTAGGTGCTGCATTTGCCTTCCTTGTGCACTTTATGGTAGAATGATACAAAAAAAAACTAACCAAAGATTATGTTTCTTTCAGAACAGTGTCCACAAGCAGAAGAAAGCTAGTGTCTTGTTTAAAATTGTACTGGTGTATGCATGACAAGTTTCAAAATTTTGAATTATTGTGGCATGGTAACACCAATAGACTGAACTATCTGTAGCCTATTCAAATGGGTGTGGTCATGTGGGTGTTGTCATAAATTGCGAATATCACGATTTCTTCTCGATCTGCCCCTGCATATATTTAATATTGCCTTTCAAGCACAGCTTATGGCTTCTTGAGTTTCATCTCAGACATGGCCCATCCTCCGTGTTTTTCATTGAATGTAAACCAGGTAATTCGCTTTGCATTACTGTCTACTCCAGTTCGGGTTGGATGACGTCCATTCAGGTGTGACCTGTAACAATGCTTAAACCACCATGCTCCCTCCCATGTCTTTGCACAGTTGTGGGATTCCTTCATGTCTTTGTCCCGATCTTTGGTGGTAAATTGCATTCCATTATGATATGTCAATCCATCGGTGGCAGTTCCACTATAGTTACCTACTGTAATTCTGTATCCATCAACTTCATTCGATATCTCAAATGTTTCGTAAATAGCATAGTAGCGGGTCATTGATGAGCTACGCTGCAGATCAACGCGTAGTTTCACTCCATTACCAGGTGCTGCTAATAGATGTAATTTCTCTAATCCCAACCAGAAGTTTCCATTTGGATCCCCGAATCCATTCTTATAGTCATTCCATCCACGATCAAAATCTACTGTTGCATCAACTCTTCGTTGGAAAACAGTCCATCCACCACTATCTGTTGACATATCACACCTGACTTCAACTGTACCCATTCCAGGGAGGTGAATTGGATATATTCCATTTTCTCTAATACCACCATTATGGACTTCTGTACAGCTTTGGAATCCACCTTTGAATAAGATGACATCGTGACTCTTTAGAAACATTAAAAGTTAAATATGGAAGAATATTCCCCTTGAGCATTTTGTTGTGTGTGCAAAATTTATTACAACTGTGGAGCTTTCTAGAAGCGCATAGAGGATTTTCCCGGCATGGTACATACATCGACATACCGTATTCATTCGATTGTTGATTACTCAGAGATAATTTTCTTCCCATCGTATTATTAGATAGGGTGCTACCAAATGGTGCTTCTTGTATCTTTGGCATTAAATGTAAGTCCAACCATCAAATCGTGCTGGCGTTTTTAATAATTGTTATTATAGCGTATCTAATTAGACTATTTGCTTGCAATATTCTTCCTAATGTTATAATGTATTGGATGTCTATGGAATATTTGCCCTTGCAAATCACAATCATTGATAGGCAACTGTCATTGTTAGCAATCTATCATAAATCGAAAGACTTTAATCTGCTTTGAAAGACTTACCGTATTGTGTGTGCTGGCATTCGTATCCTGGATAATGGCAAGAGTCTGTACATTGTACACCAAGAGGACAAGGCTTCAGCTCTTGACAATAGTAGCCAACCTAAACAGAGAAATCAAATGAGTGCTTTCATGCATTCAGCAGATAGGCATACTTTACCAGTGGCTACTGTGAATCGAGTTGTTGCTCTATAACATGCAATAGATTTATGTTTGTCCCTGAAAAAGTACAACTGAATCTGTGTATCCGTGTTCAGTCTTTACTAGGCACGTTATTCTCCCTTGTGATGCTGAGATGGAGTCGGAATTCTGCATGAAAGTCATATACTTTTCATAACTTAGAAATACATTTGTAAAAGATAGACTTAAAGAAGAGAATCATTATTTACATTTCTGAGTTTATACTTGAACTCTTATTAAAACGGTTGAAGTTTATTACTGTAATGTTGATCTGCAAGTGGCGTAATTCAGCAGGTTGATCCACAGGTTGTGTAATATTGGTATCAAATTGACGGTACACAGTGGGCTGATAAGGGGAATAAGGATGTGAATAAACTTTTTTCTGCTTTGCTTTTTAATTTGTTTTCAATTTTCTGTTGGCCAAAGACCATGCCATTTAAGATCATTTTGAAGACACGTAATACTGCATAACTGCCCGTCAATAACGAAATTCACTCTCTAATGAGGTAAAATATATAATTTCGTCCCATAACTTCTGAAACCGCAATTTTCAACTTTGTATCAAACAAGTATCCAAAGAGGAACATCACTAGACCAAAATGTTACGGGATTCCAGATTTGAAGTCTAGTTGTCTTTTGAAGTCGTACAATGCTAAGGAGCAAAAAGCATTTTGAATTATAAGGACCGAGATTTTTCGCAACTGAAGAAAATTCTCTCACAAATATTGCCAACATTAATATCAGCCATAGCAACTTGATTACCCAAACTGCTTCAATTAGTACTGGGTGATAAAATGCAACTATGTTAAGTACATTAAGACAAATATATATTGCTGATTGTATAATAAAAATTGAAGGTATATATCGGGTTTTATTTAATGTCACAACTGAAAATTTTTCTTTTTTCACTATCTGTCAATCGTAATTCTCAAACTATGACTATTGTGGGCAGTTCGAATACGAATAGTGGAATTTCGAATACCGACTATTTAGCATCCAATATTCGAATAAGTGCGAATAATTTCGAATAGTTGAATATCAGTTCTCAGTTCAGTTCTCAGCTCTCATTTTAAATTCCACAACATAAAAGTAAATCAAGAATGACAATACGATAAATGATGAGATACAGGATAAAATTCAAATTCAAAAATGATGAAAAATAACTCAAATTTAAGCACATAAATAAAATTAATTAATAATTTTGTATGCAGGGAATTTTATGGAGGGGTTCTCTCAATAGATGAAATAGGTTATGTCTGAAGTTTAAGAAATCAAATTTTCTATTATTTCTAGAGCATTCAAGTTCTCAACACTTAAAATTGCATCTCAGTTTTTTTGCTAAATGACCTAAAGAGTACAATGTCCTTTTTGGTATTAAAGAAGCAAGCTTTTCTGAACAAAGTGTCATGCATACTTATTGCAAGTCTTCTGGCCTACTACTTTCTAGCAGGTTGAATCCCCTGTAAGTTCACTTTCTGTGTATAGTATGAAAAATAGGCTAATCCAAGTAATGCAGGTCAATGGCAAGCCAAGCCAATGATGTTTAGTGGTAATGCTAATAAAGGAAGCCATTTGGGACAAAGACAAGGAAACAAGAAAGAGGTACAAATTACTAGCCAGCAACCTGCCACCGGTGTTCTTCAAATTGAGATTTGTTTGATGTGCATAGACAGTTGCTATTCTTATTTCCTACTCTTAGAAAGGATTACCCTTTGATGAAAACGAAATATGGACAACACAGTTTTGTAGACCGGAGAGGAGGAGGGAGCTGCGACTATCAAGTGACTGTAAGTCAGCTAATACTCTTTCATCTCTTAAGATGAAGGACAAGGGCATCTTGCATGACCCCAATGCATTCGTATGTTTCTAAGTTTATGTGATATTTTGATTTCATCTTTTAGTAATTATTGGCCATGTAGTATAACCACACATCATACACGATGTGAAAAACAAAGCAGGTTGTCAGATTTTGCACAAGCTACACTACATAAAGTTAGATGTCAAGATGCTTTACGCTAGAAATTGGTATCCTATTTTGCTTTTGTTAAGCTACAAACGTAAACTTTGAATGGAGACGATAGTTGTTGCTGATTGCAGTATAAAAAGTGCGCTAGGATCCAGTTTACTTCTATCACATGTTCCAATATTTTTCAGTAAAATATTCGAATTTTGAATATTCAAATACAAATCTATTTGCTTTCCCAGGGTTAGGGTTGGTTTCCATATAATCGTAAGTATGTTTTCATATAATCGGAAGGTGCCTACGATGCACCGCCGATGCATCGCCGATCGTTCGCAGGCAAATATTTTTAATTGAAGCACTCTTGTTCCGACGTCTGCGATGCATCGGCGACTTCGTAACAGCATCTGGAAAGTAGAGCCATGTTGTACTTTCCCAATCGTTACGATGCTTTCCCGGCACCGTACATGGCTGTAAGTTATATGGAAACACTCATCCGCGATGCATCGGCGATGACCTATTGTTTTGGTATTCCACGTGGCATGAATCATCAACTATCAGATAAATTCAATAACAATACGTTCTACGTAATGTTTACATATACACTTCTTAAATTCTCTTTCCTTATTTACAAGCCACTTGTTTACCGCTTTCATTCTATATGGAAGCACTCTTCTGCGATGGATCGCTGATGCATCGCCGATGCAACTCAAGTAACTTATGATTACATGGAAACTAGCCCTAATTATGATATTTTTAGATACTTAGCAGCACCTGCTTTAGCAAAGATCTAATTTTGATGCAGCTATGTATTATACTTTTAGGTTTAATAGTAAATCAATTTCTTATTTTTAATTGTACATTTTAGGTGCATGTAACTGCTTATTGGTATTATAGAACACACTCTCTAACGTGCAAGAAGCTCTCGAGGGGGCTTGTATGTGGCTGTTTTTGAGCTCGTTGTATAGTTTTTTGTCTTTGTTTATCATGCACACAAGGGCAAGGATGGGAGTTGGCCAGAAGCTAGGGCAAGGAAAGAGAGAGCCAAGACGGAGAAAGTAGTTATTAATTTCTCATTACTCTACTTGTCTACTCTCAGGTAACAAATAAACGTCCCCACCCATGTATAATTGTTTCGATTTTTTCCAACCCCACGGACTTTAATAGGACCCCCCGTTTATTAACTTTAAGAAAATTGACTTTTTTAACAACCCCTGATTTCATTCCATTTCTTTGTTAGTACTATTCACTTCCAATATTCAAAGCAAAATAGAGTGCTTCTGTATATATCTTAGCTCTATGCTTTATGAAAACCTGCTTTTTCTTTCCGTCCTTGTATAATCATGGTGTGTCGTTACTCGAATTTCGACCCCCACTTCTATTTTGACCCCAACTTTTATTTTGACCCCCCCATTTATTTTGCACTTGAGAGTAGAGTGGGGTCTTATATTTATCTGTTGCTGGGCATTTTGCGCAAGTTCATACTTTATGCATATTACAGGAATATAGACTGCAAGTATGTGTTCTTTGTTTATCCTAGTATTTATTCCTTCGTTTTATGCATGACTATGGACAGACTAGTTTTATTGCGGTAAGAGTTAGTTCTTCTTTCCATTTATCATCAATTTGTTTTGCTTTAGTAAACTATATTTCAAGTTTAAATAATGGTAGTGTTATTTGCTTTCTGTGTTTTCTCCGGTGACTGGGAAGTTGGGAGTGTGTTTGAGCCTTGCTTTACATGGAACAGTTCGTTTTACATTGTTCGAGTCTTGCTTGCGTGCGTAACGAGAATAGTGCGAGAATGTGTGTAGAATTTTCAGTGTCAGTTGGGTGTTTCGTCACAGTGATAGTTGAGTTTGTATTATGGGTACTGTCAGCTTGGTGTCAAGACTGTTGTGTTTAGTTTAATAGGGTAATAATAGAAGCAGCGTATTGTAATCAGCGAGTTCGTCGGTTAAAGAAATAGATATAGCCCATCAAGTTGTTGTATTTTCTCAGGAGCTAGGCCTTCGGGCCTTGCCCCACAAATGCCTTTATATTCGTCCATATGAGAATACCTATAAACGTCATACATGTAAAATTTCGTGATACACACTCTATTGACACAAATGTTTGAACGGTTAGCTCAAAATGGCTGCCCAAATTGACCTTAAACTTGGAAACATCATTTTAACTCCACATATTTAGAAGGAAATAGACCTTAACCGTAGAAAAAAAATTATGAGAAGTCTGCGTGCATTATGGCTGGCCGTATGTAGCAATATTCATTCCTTTAAATATATATTCAATAAAGTGAAATGTATTCAATATTTTACTAAAATGTATACAATCCAGTCCTAATATGCATTCAATCCAGTCCTGATATGTATTCAATTCAACGTTGAAATATGTATTAAATCAGATGTTGACATATGTTCAATCGGAGAACAACATATGTTCAATCCAATGATCAATATATTCTATCTCCATGGTAACAAGCTCACGAAGACAAGTGGCTGTCAGAAAAAAGCATAGTCCAGGGACGTATGAAGCTTTATAGAAGTGTGGGGGCACATGCAAATGATGAGCAAGTTTGAGAGTACAGTGTTGCATGAAAATCAATTCTGGGAGAGAGATCTGATTTTTCTGATCTGGTGACAATTGATGAATGTCCGAAGTTATCAGCAACAAAACAAGACATTTTTCAACAACTTATCTGAGAATTGTGCAAGCATGAACTCAGAAAAGTTAATTGGGCACATTGTTTTTTGTGATGAATGTGTCAAAATTTATGATGTAATATTGATATAGCTATGTTTGTAAGTGTATATATGCAAAAATTGGAACACATTTGCTGTTCTCATATATATATATATATATATATATATATATATATATATATATATATATATATATATATATATATATATATATATATATATATATATATATATATATATATAATATGTGGGTAAATGTGGGTGGCAAGTTGTCTCATCCAATTTCAATAGCAAACGGTGTTAAGCAGGGGAGGGGCATTCCTGCACCAAAACTATTTTCTCTTTACTTTGCTGTCATTTTCTATCCCAAAGCTCAGGATTGCCATGATGGCATTTGCATAAAATATCGTAGCACTGGTAAATTGTTCAATATTCGACGTTTTGATGCCTCAACAAAGTCCTATCAAACCTATTTCGTGAGTCTCTATATGTTGACGACTGCTACCTCCTTGCTCATTCAAAAACTGAAATGGAACATCTTATGGATGTTTTCACATGAGCGTGTACTGCATTAGGCATGACTATCAATCTCAAAAAGACTGTTGTAATGTACCAATCTGCCCCAGGGAAGATGCACATTTCACCAATTATTTATGTATATGGCAGCAAATTCAAAGTAGTTGACAGGTTCTTGTACTTGGGCAGCACTTTGAGCTCCAACAACACATTAGATAATGACATTGTGCTGAGAATATGGAAAGCCTGTGAGTCATTTAGAAGACTTGAAAAACAAGCTCTGGAGAAGCAGAAGAATATCCGTTGGGACCAAATTGAAAGTATAAAATGCTTAAGTTGTTTCTTCCTTACTGCATGCATTTGAAACCTGGGTCTCTTATACGAAGTATATTAAACGAATAGAAAGATTTCATCAAAAGTGTTTAGGGGAATACTTGGAATAAAATAGCAAATGTACATATGTGATGTAGATGTCCTTGATCGCAGTAGGTGTAACAGCATTGAAAGTATTATCTAACAAAACCGCTTAAGATGGAGTGGCCATATCGTCAGGATGGATGACACACGCCTCCCAAAGCAGTTGCTACATGGTGGACTATTTGAATGTAAGATGCTTCGGTATAAGCCCCAAGCTTAGATACAAAGATTGCCTTAAAACAGTACTAAAGAAGTGCAAACTAAACACCAATGATTGTGAGCAAAATGCACAAGTGTGAGCGGATTGGAGAAAGCTTGTGAGGAGGGCAATAGAGCAGTATGAAAGAGATCGGAAGGAACATGAGAAACTTAAACGACAGTTGCGGAAGCAAAGCTCGAAAACATCACTTGGAGAAATTGGTATATCACATGAACTTGGTTGCCAAGATTATAGAAGAGTTTGTTTAAGTAAGTCTTGCCTAATAAGCCTTTCACGGAGTCACAATATATCTGGCTATTTGCCATCACTGTGGCAAACTATGCAAAGCAGTTCCAGAATTAAAACGGCACATGAGAGTCCATGGTGATTCAACAACCCATTCATCAGCTCAAAGCAATTTCTCTTGTGACTATTGTGGACTTAATTGTAAATCATTAACAGGAAAAGGAGTCACATGCATGCCAAGCACAAATAGAGCCAAGAATACAAAAGATGGACAGATAATTTGCACGATTGCAATACTTGACAACAAGTTTGCAGGCACCATGTCTATATGTATGTATGTAAAAGAAAGATATATATCATGATTACTCATCAAAAAGCCCGGAAGTAACCTTACATTAACTTCTCTGTAATCTGTTGACTTGAAAGTCCACCCTGCTACTTTCGATAGTTCCACACCGTCAAAAGGATCTTCGCTTGATTTGCTGTTAAGTTCACATGTGTCGTTGTTGACATTGATTGACTTGCATTGTCTGTGCTTTATGCAGTGATCTTCACATTCATTTTCACAGAGATGTGCAAAAGCTGCTAAAACTGTTCCGTTTTGCTTATAATCTGCTTTAACAATGCTGAAGTTTCCAAATTCCAGGCAAGGCAGTCTTAAGATGTGTCCAACGGAAAGTTGTAGCCAACCCAACTTGATGTATCTGCATGAGATTCAAGATTCTTTATAAAAATAAAAAAAATGACAGGCACGATGCATGAAAATTTGCGTAACTATGAGAAGGAGAAACATAGAAGTGATATAATTAGAACAGATAGCCTGAGGTTAGAAAGCTGAAGAGTAACAGATTTGCATTCAGCTTGTAAAAATGTAGTACTGCATATTCTTGCTATTATGCCTTTGTTTCAAGTACATCATTATGTTCATAGGTTGACAGGAGGATTTCAGAGTAAGCTTTAACTGTTGGAGTAAAAGTATAATTCCTAGACGTCAACTATACTGCGCATTACTTTTGCATAAATTTTTGTAATCTAACAGTGGTTTCAAAATTGATGTGATCACAGCTTCAAGAGTACTTACAGAAGACAAACTTGAAGAATGATTTTTGCCATTCCTGATGCTTTGATGAATGACTGTCAATAATGAACGTTCTCTCACAATGCCATATACAGGTAATAGATATTTTTAGGTGTAACATAGATGGATTATAGTGAATTCGATTTTGAACAGATTATTCCAGTGGCATTGCCGGGTTCTTTTATAAAGCTTTATGCGGTGAAGCCACCTCAGGTATTCAATAGAGGATGATTGAAGGTGGATTTATAGATAATATGAACATGTTTTTAATAAAGACGTCAGCACTTGTTCAACTAATTGATAAGATGTCCCATAGATGCTGGCATTGTGTGGGAAGTGAATACGACAACAAGTAATTGCGAATTAGGAAGTAATGAATGGCCAGGTATGAGCTCTCAAGTGCTCGATAAACTGGGGGTCTGATAGACAGGGGGGTCGTTAAAATTTCCGAAATTCAATAAACGGGTGGGTTGTATTTTGAGAAAAGGATTTAAATGATTATACAAGGACGGAAAGAACAAAGCAGATTCTCATGGAGCATAAAGCTAATATATATTTACACTATTTGCCATGACACGCCAGCGTAAATACTACTAACAAAGATGGAAATGAAATTAGTGGTTTGCAAAAAGTCAACTTCCTTAAAGTTGATTAGCGATTGGGGTCCTGATAAGATCCGGGGGTTGGAAAACAATAGAAAGATTAATAAGCGGGGGAGGACGTTAAATTGGCACCTGAGAGTAATGAAGTAGAGCACGTCTGAGGTTCCGGGTAGCAGGAGAATCGCTAGGAGGTACAATAGTTAGTATGAGATTTGCAGTCCCAAATCAGGGAAATTATTATAAGTTTACTGATGAGGGCGACGAAGAATGTCATTGGAGGACAAATTTCAAAAGAAGCCTGATTGACGTTTTACTAGATATCACAAAATAATGACAAACGATTAGAATGCTTTGGTACGTGCTTGCCCCATTTTCAGCCATGTATAAATAGAAAAAAGTAAGTTTTTATAGCATAAATATGAAAATATCATGATTTTTATTAGAAAATATTTTTCTGCCCCAGCACTGAAACTTTCCTAACTTTGTATTAGAGTTAGGAAGTTCTTTGCGCCTCCAGTACTAGAACATTCTTGATGGTTTTTTGCAAAAATTTTAATTTCCAGTGCTTTCCGAATGTACATAAGTTTAAAGTGGAAAATATCATACATACTGGAAATAATTTTAGATTTTAGTAAATAGCAGAAGTCAAACAGTTGAAGTGCAGCCAACATAACATTTTATGCATTCAACTTCCTTTTCTGATAAAGCCTGTTAGCAAACCTGAATCTCTGAAACTACGTTATTAACCTCCTTTTCAAACTGTGATATAGGACTATTCTAATAGGGATATAGGTTATATAGTACAATACCTCTACGTGTGCTCTATTGCTCCTCTCTTCATAGTGTCGGCCCTCTGTATATATCTCTATATATCTATATATGTCCATTGCTTGTTAACAAGTAGGACCCCTCAGGTAGTACTTAATATCATCCCATTGTAATATAGATAATTTATCATTGTAAGGTTATTACTGAAGTAGATATATTTCGAAACGGATACACAAGACAGATTTTATATCTGAATCATTCTATATATCTATTTTATATGCTACGCTGCTCTGATGTAGTTTACATATATATATATATATATATATATATATATATATATATATATATATATATATATATATATATATATATATATATATATATATATATATATATATATATGCACTAAAAGCTCGAGAGAATGTGTCTGAAATTGATGTAGATTGATGACTTATTTGGTCTTTCAAAAGCACTTTTAATTTCCTTTTGAAAGTCCCTTGTGATGGAGATCAATTTAGCTTCGTGGTCAATAGTATCAAAGGCTTTGTTAAGTCTATGAAAATGATGCCAGAGCAATGCCTCTTGTCGAAATTTAGATGCCAGAAAATGGTACATATTACTTCGCCTGTCAATACAAAATGAAGTTGCTTGAAACCTGACTGGTCTCAGAAAAGGAATTCATACTTAATAACGTATGCAAATATCCGATCGAAGATGAGTTTTTCAAGTAACCTTGAAACTACAGAGAGTACACACATAGGTCTATAGTTTGATCTCTCATAAGTAGAACCATCTTTATGCATGGGAGAGACCCTAGTAATTTTCCAGCTTCCTGGAAATCGACCTTGTGAGATGGAGATATTGAATACAGCACAATGAAAGACCAAAAATGCATCCCAATTGGGAGAAAAAGCTTGATATATCGTCAAAGCCGCATCTTGGAGATGTCTTAGGCTTGTTAGCTATTTTGCTAAGCTTTTTAAGGCGAATCATTAATAAATGAAAGCGCGCATGGTTTTCATTTACTAAATAATTGCCTTTGAAAAGTGGGTTTTCAGTGCTTGATATATCTAAACTAAGCTTTTCTCCAATAATACATAAAAAGTCGGTCATAGAATCTCCTATTTCATTGCCTTTTATCAGGCAGCTATCAGCTATTACTACGGAAGTAATGTTGGTCGCTTCGGAATGCTTCTTTAGAAGCTGGTTGATAATGTTCCAGGTTTCTTTCATGCTACCCTGATAATAGTAATTTTTTTATGAAAAATAGGCCTTTTTAAAATTTTTGTTCAGGCTGCTTACTCTGTTTCTTATATGACGATATGCTTGCAATAGGAGTGCAGACCCATTTTTATCACAAATTTCTATACTTTGTTTCTGAACTTTATATTGGCTTTTAGCTCGTAGTTCTTCAATGAGCAATGCCTTTCAGTTACCCTACGTTGACGCGTAGGTTCATGCTTTTCTATTATGAGCTTAAGCATATTTATTCTATACTCCACAGCAGGAACATCCAAGGAATGTGCCTAGACAGTTTACTTTGAGGGGGGGGGGGGCAAACGCTTAGACCATTTGACCAATAAGACTCTAGAAAAATTGACATGAGAGTTGCATCATCGCGATTCTGATTGGATGATGCACTTTGGTGGGCAAAATAAAACAGCATAATTTTAGCAAAAATGTCTAAAGATAGAACTGAAAGTTTTAAGCTGCAGCAAGCATACCAGTCACCAACGATTTTTCCAACACTGCATAAATTTTCAATGTCAGAATTATAAGCTACTTTGTTAAAGTTATTGCAGAGGACTTAAATTCAAAAGGAGACTTCAAATCACTGCGAGAGTCTTCGTTCCAGATGTTCATAGCCGGCTACATTCAAGATATTTATCTGAATATCGCTCAGAGCAATGTAGTTATTACTGCATGTTGTTTCCTAGATAAGCGAAAGGAAAGACATTATAACATAACTATTAAGCTTGAGCCTACCTCTGCAGACATCCAATTAGCTAGTTGTGACTGTGTAGCCGTAAAAGGACTAAAGACAAGTTGCAAACATATTGCAGAGTTGTTCTATGCACTGGAAGACTTAGTGCGAACATTCACGGATGATACAAAGCCAGTAG
This sequence comes from Cassiopea xamachana, assembly GCA_900291935.2. NCBI lineage: Eukaryota > Metazoa > Cnidaria > Scyphozoa > Rhizostomeae > Cassiopeidae > Cassiopea > Cassiopea xamachana. The sequence continues at coordinate 8,555,158 of OLMO02000006.1, forward strand.
CCCTATCATGCACTGATAAGTTAATGGATTGGAATAAACCAAGAAAAAGAAAGCTTTCTCCAAAAAGATTGAATGAAATAGATTTTTCTGTAGAATAGAAAGAACCAAGGAAAAAGGCCTGTAACTTGCAAGAGCTGCTCACCAAATCAGAGGATAAGATCACACAATCAGATATTAAAGCAAGTTATTGCATAAAAAATGATTTACAAAAGTATCAGCGAAGACACCCAAAAAGGAGAATATTCTTGATGACTGTCCTAGGCCACAAACATCAGGAATATAGTGATGCAGTTCTTCTACATTCCATAAGTGGTAGTACTGAACTAAGCTCTCAAAGAAAACTTCCGGGTTTCAAGTGTAAAGCGTTCTTAAATTTTCCATAAAACAAACAGGAAAAGTGAAGAAGAAAAATGGCTTAAAATGAGAAGGGGAAGGATAACTGGGTCAATATGTGGTAGGATTATAAATAGCTCAAAGGTTTTCCTCAGTTCAATTTTGAAGTCAATGCTATTTGCAGCAGTGTGAATACAGCAGCAATGCAGTTTGGAAAGGAAAAAGAACAACGAATGTTAGCTCGCTGCATGAACTATATCCAAGCTTCAACTGGGAATAAAGTCACTCTAGAGCCTACAGGACTTCTCATTCACCCACAGAAATGTTGGCTTGAAGCAGCTCCTGATGCTGTTGTCATAGAGAAAGATGGTTCAAAACGTCGCGTTGAGTTGAAACAGCAGTTTCCAGCTGGAATAATTCCATAGATGATGCATCTAGAAAGAGTAGCTTTTGTTTAAAATCTAATGTATTGAAACATACTCACATTTATTATCACCAATGCCAGCTACAACTTTTTGCTGGTAGTGACATCTTTAGCTCCTGTGATTTTGTAATAGCAACAGCACATGATGTTTTTGTTGAAAGAATAGGAGAAAATAAATACTGGATCCTTCAAAGTATCACAAAGCTTAAAAATTTCTATGATTCATTAATTTTGCCAAGATTAGTGGATACTTGTTGAATGATTCATAGATTGTAGTTATTTGTAAAGTACAGCATCAATTGTCATATATTCATTATCTCTACAAGCTCTTTGATACATGCTTTTACTTCATTAGGACTTCATCAAAGTTTGATAGTATACAACATATGTAAAATATTTCATTTAGCAGTGGAGCTGTGGTAACAAATGTGTGGAGTTGATTTGGCTTACAATTTTATATTCCTTAATATATCCAATGGCTCTTTTTACATGAATTCTTATACTGGAAAGTCTTCTACTGTGAGAAACTTAATTTGGACTGATTTGCTCACCTTTAACAATAAAATCTGGCATGTAGAGTTGTATTCCATGAGGTTTAGTCAGCTCTTCTATGAGAAATCCTCCACCAGCCATCATGGCATCTCCAGGCTGAAAGTGATCCACCATCCCACTAGACCTAGTTAACTCTTTTTCACTGACATTCCCACCAAACAACTCCGGTACAAAACTCACAGCACTAGTTAGTGAAATACCAACAAGTGCTTTAGCAGTGTTGGAGTTCTTGTAAAAGTTTCACTAAGACAAGGAGGATCTGCTCTTGAAGTGCAAGTCTACTTCCTGAATTCTCATGCAATTGACCATGGCAAATGAAGTTTTAGCGCATCACAAAAATATCTATATCAAGGACCCCATTGAAGTACCTTACTTTTCTGTCATCATGTAACACCTGTTTGCTAAAGGATTTTTCAAGCATGCTTGTGTCTCTTCATCAACATAACTGTAATGGCTCTCAGTTTGTGTCTTAATGGAGAAACTTGAAAGTAAGGTGTAATATGCATGTTGTTTACACTGGCTTCTTCTTGCTGAGCAACAACATTGCGTGTTGACGCACACGAAAGCCTTTCCGCCTTGCTGCAAACACTTGAAAATATGCCCAAGTCTGTATAATGTTTGCTTTTTTCCTTTCACACACTAGCCAATGCAAGCAGAATTGCAAACTTCCTACAGACTTCTCTTTTAAGAGTTGAACGCGTGACAAACTGCTTACTTTTGCTCTTCCTTCTTTGCCCTTTAACATTAAAATACTGACTACAGATTCTTGTATGACTGTTTACAGGAAATTTTCCATTGAAGGCAATCAAGTGTTGAAAAAGAGCTTTCAACACCTTCGGTTTTTTCAAGGGCAGTCAATGTAGCCTTATTACAGAACCTGTCTTGGTCCGAAATCCACAAATTGATCAAGTTGCAATCATACTTAGGGCTTTCTGCAAGGTAAACGGTAATTTATTTTGCCCACCAAAGTTCATCAACCAATCAGAATCAATATGACGTAATGCTCATGTCACGTGTTCTACATCTTATTCCTATGAGTAAAAAGGGTCGCGAAAAACACACTATGATCACTAGGAAGCTACATCTCCTGTAGCATGACCAACTTTCTTTGTTCATGCAAATTAGGGGCTGTCACGCCCCCACGCTCCACCATCAACACATCACTGTTGGCCTGTGTAGAACTTTGATGTTGTGAAAGAGCTTGCTTATTAATGATGAGTTTACGAATAGGCCTGTGGATATCCCAACACTGTTCTATTCGACTTCTTTAGTTTTTCGTGAGAAAATTCCTTTAGATGTCTGTCCTGTCAGGTAGCAGAGGTAAGGCCCTTTAGCTTTTCTTTTTGGTTCATTTCCCTATTCAAAACTCTAGTGCAACGAATTGCGAACAGAACAAGTTTAAAGAGACACAATTGTGAGCTATCAAAATTTTATTCACACTACTCATACATGTTAACTAAGCATACGATTTTACGAAACTCTGAAGATCTACTACAAACAAAGACATGCGTAGTGAGAATTGAGGAGATAAAAATATAAATTAATGAATGCGAATTAAAAATTGCAATTGCTTGAGACAATGAGAACAAAGAAAAAATGTGATTAACTGAATAATGGTGTGTAAATGTAATTAACTGCATGATTAGCTGCATGACAGTTGCATTATAGTAAAAAGTTACTTACAAGATCATCCGTACACATCAGAGAATATTGCTAAGTAGGCTGCCACGAATGACACTTGCCTTTAAGCAAAATCCCCCTCCCTCATTTAAATCTATTTTTAGCTTTTCCATTTGAATAAATAATGCTATAGTCATGTTTGAAATCCCTCCCATCCCGCTCTTTTTCATAGCGTGTGAAAGCTGAAAATTTCACAGTTATGGCACCACTTGGAATAACTTAATTTCCTTACTAACGTAAAAGAATTTGAGACCTTAGGTTCCTACGTTCCCAAGAAAATTGACTTATTTCACCCGACATCAGTAGCAGATGCAATCGTAATGCTCAATCGTTAAGTAAGAAGACACAAGGGAAGTAGTGCAATCTTTGGAGTCCTAGAATACAGCTAAGCAGGTTGATGAAAATATTTGAGAGATGCACGTGATAAGGAAAGGATCTGGCTACCTTACTTACTCTAAGACTGGCACTTCCTTACATAGGAGCCATAATAGGAAGTATAAAGTTAATACACCACATATGTACCCCACAGAAAATGTGTGGTGCCCCATCTACCAAGGAAATGTTATGCACGCAAATCCTCTCAAGTTTTTGCTCCATGAGTGTACCAAGAGCCACTCTCTTAACCAAAAAGACATCCGCCGTAAAAAAAAGCAGAGACTACAGTGCGTCACACATGTTTAGCGCGAGATACGTCAATTTCAGGCTAGTATAATATACCCTACTTTCAACTTTTACTATTAATTTTCAGAGAATTTATAAAGCCATATGTCATATGCCTTTGTGAGCACACACTTTACTGAGAATACCTACAGGAAGTAAGATGGGACACAATAGTTTCCGTAAGTTCCCCCATTCCTCTTTCACTTCACCGTGTCAATTTAACATAATTTAGGCACAAACCTATATTTCTATGTTTCAATAAAGTAGTAATAAAAATAAATGAAACAGATGTAATGTAACTGCAGCAAAAGGTAAAGCAAAATTTAATGGTGGTTAAGGAACTGCTGGTTGTGCTACAAACTGTGATTTGAATATATGATAATGCAGCCAGTATTCTTTCAATTGCTTTTCAAACGTGTTTTTACACTAATGGTGGACATTCCGTTAAAATAGCCCAATTGTCTCTTATTCAGCTTCAGGACCCACCTGGGAAGTAGATGAAGACGTCAGAGTTGACTCTTTAGTATATGGTAGGCGATAACACACAAATGTCTTAAAAGAAGCCTTAAGTTCTCTAAATCCTCGATCCTTGGATTGTAGTTATTTTTTATCTCTTTCTCAGATGCACCCACCACCTTGTTGATAAGTGGGGGTATGGAATATTTTTGCATATTTTTGCATGACTACAGGACTTATGACATAAATTTTTTTGGGAATAAAATGTTTGGTACCTCCAATGCTTTACTTTTGTCCTGGTACCTGTCAAACTAAATGAACAAATCATAAATATCAAATGTTGCTAGCATTTTTACTAATTGTTAGTATAACCTTTTACATAGTGTATCTAATTAGACTACTTGTATATAATATACTTCCCAAGCACAGGGGCGGCTCCAGACTGTCGCAAATGTCTTGCACAAGTCACTCAACCTTCGATTGATAAAGCTTAAAATTGGGGCAAAGTCAAGAACAACAATTGGTATTATGACAATAAGCGTAGGAGGCGGGGACAGGGGGCTGTGGCCCCCCAGACAGTGCAGGAACCCGTTTCACATAGGGAAATTTTCTAAAAGAACAATAGGAAATTAGAGCAGAAAGTTTACAGAATGCTTACAGCCCCCCCCCCAATATTTGACGTCCTACTACGCCCATGGTTCTAAGGATTGAGTTGTCACTATGCCTCACAGGTGGTGACGCTTTGAAACCATCTCTAAGCCCCAGCAGCTCATTAAAAAAGAATTCATAACAATAGACCAATGTTTTTAGTTTGCATGTGGACAATATTTGCAGCCTCACAGCGTCTGGCATGTTTGTTTTTGAGGCTCTCAAGTTGTTGTTCTATGGTCAATTGATGCTTCGGCCGTGGCCGCAAGTCAGTAGATGCAATGAATGGTCTTTATTTCCTTCACAGTTCCTGTCACCAGCACGGAAAAAATTCTCAGGTCGATTGCAAGCGGGAGTTTGAAGACCTACTTGCACTGGCTTTGACTTCATTTCGGCCACGGCAGAAACATCAAGCCACCACAGAACTACTGTCCTACAGCTTCCACGATAACAGCTCAAGAAGCCGTTCGCAGTACATACATTTGAATGAGATTGAAGTTTTATTTGATGTATATTTATTTCTAAGGATGTAATTATTTACTGTAAGAAGCAAACTGCATGAAGTCCAATCTAATGAGACTAGAATATGATTTCCAAGCCCATATTTACACGGGAATGGCCTAAATGGGTTCAATTCCGCATTAAATTTTGTACCACCAAAGTTTTCCACTCGGACGTAGGACAGTCCTTGGGAGCTTTTCTTTTAATTTAAGAAGTAAGATTTACTAGAATAAGTGATAATTTATTACATCGATGTATAAGTTACTCTTGATCTAGGTTACACAACGCACTTCAGATGGGTTTTATACAATTTAAATGTTGCTAAATGTATACCGTATAATGATGATTATCATAATCATGATGATAATGATGATGATGATGATGGTGATGATGATGATGATGATGGTGCGATAGAAAAGTTGTTCATTTTTTTCTGCAAACGTTCCAAAATTGTAAGTGTCAGCAGCTTAAACTCACGTTGTGTTAGTCTGTTTGTTGTTAAAAAGTCAGGAAACAAAGGACGTGGCAATCCACTATTCCAAAACCACGCATTTTTCCATACTTTGCGAGTCAGATTCCTCTCTGGATCCGCACCTGGCCTAAGTATATAGGTATTTTGGTTGTTTATGGGCTATTTACCCCTTGTTAATAACAGTGCATGATAGGCCATCAATATTAACTCACCGTATTGCGTGACCTGGAATTCGTATCCTGGATAATGGCAAGAGTCTGTACATTGTGCATCAAGAGAACAAAGCTTCAGTTCTTGACAATAGTAACCAATCTAAACAAAGAAATCGAATGGGTGCTTTCATGCTTTGGTGATGGTATAAAGGGCTGGATCATCGTGTCTCAGACTAGTTTCTGTTGTTCTGTCGGGTGTTATACGGTACAGTTTACAAGAAGTAATCAATATACCAGTCTCCGTACCAACTTGTCCTCTACTAATGAAGGGTAAATAGGGGGGCTGGGGGCATTAGCTCTTCCTGCACGACAATATTTCCTACAGCAAACAATTTATTGAAGTAATGCTTCTCTTTATTTTTGATAGTTTGGCACACTTTGCAACTTGATGGCGGTATCTTGGCAATCTATTGTTCTTAATCTTGCCCTATTGATAGTGTTATCTGAATCACTTTTGATCGTTTTAGTAAATGATTAGAAGTGATCTGGACTAATAAAACTGTAACTTTTAGGCCCCTTTCACACTGCTGCCGATCATTTTTTCATCCGTATCAAAAGTGAACCGTAACAACGTAGATAGGGCCTTAGTGAACTATCAGGATCATAATAATTTGTGCAGATGGATGGATGTAAACTTACGTTGACTTCCTCAAAGACTGTTGATTTGAAACTCCACCCCGCTACATCTGATAGTTGCACTTCTTCGAATTGATCTTCATTTGTTTTGCTGTGTAGTTCACATGTGTCGTTGTTGACATTGACCGCCTTGATTGTCTATGCTTTATGCAGTGATCTTCACATTAATCTTCACTGAGATTTGCAAAAGCTGCTAAAACTGAGCCGTTCTGCCTGAAGTCTGCCTTAACAATGCTTAAGTTTCCAAATTCCAGGCAAGGCAACCTTAAGATATGTCCAACTGCAGTATGTAGCCAACTCAACTGGCTGCATCTATGTAATAGATTATGTCATGGAGCTAAGTTGTAGATTACGAAAAGTACTTAAGGGTCTGAAAAATAGGCATGATAATAGCTTTAGATATAGACTGCATTAATTACAAACATTACAAAAAATAATTGGATGTAATTACTTTTAACACAGAAAGATAAACAAGCAAATAGTCTGAGCCAAGAACGCTAGAATTTGAAATTCTAGTGTGTAACGGGAAACAGTTTGCTTCTACAAAATAACTGCATCGTAGCAACATGCCTGATTCTTCAACCATCATATCTGCCAACTCACCCGTTTTCGCAGGGAGACTCGTGGCTTTGACTGCTTCTCCCCGTCGCCTGATTTATATATTTTTCTGCCGGTGTTAAAGACATTATTTAGCAGAGATCAATGGGCCTCTTGCGGCTGTTTCATTGGTTTCCTGACATCTCATTTGATTTTTGTGCGATTAATTAAAAAAATTTCCCGATTTATTCTTGTGATAAAATAGTCACATTGACTTTCCACATGGCAAAAGGGTTTTTTGTAATGCTTTCTGAGTAATAAAAACAGATATAAATGTTTTGAAGAGACTTATCACGATCAATTTTGGCATATACACCTTACCGAGTACAGCATTTTATCAAGTATATTTCTTCTCTTCACAAATATCTGCGATCCCCCAGTTTTTGACCAAATCTCCCTTTCTTATTGGAAAAATGCAGATTATCCAGACTTTAAACATTTTATGCTTGATAGTCGTGACAATTTAAAGTATTTTTGAATGACATTGGCAGTAACAAAATCGATTCATAGAAAACTCCAAAGATTGTGAAAGCACTTATGCTAATGCAAATACATTTAGCAATATAGTATGATTTCCGTAGGCAAGTATTTTGACGTATAACAACTGCGAATCAAGAATAGGTTCGAAATTATCAAGTAAGGGCTTCAAACGTTCTTAGAAAAGGAGAGCAGGAAAATGATCATCGTCATTCTTAGAACCTTGAGAAATGGGTGAAGATAATGAGCTTCAACTCTTGCTGCTGTATGCTGGTAAATGATCTCTTTTGGAACTGTCTTCATTGGTGAAAATAAAATCAATCTCCAGTAGATCGCTCCGATTTAGTTAATTAAGTAGAGCCCACACCCAATTATCTCCCTAAATATAACAACATTCTTGTCAATCTATTATCAGAGTATAGATGTAACCATCGCAGGGCAATATCCAGTGTTTAAATGAAAACATAGATGTTATGTCCCTGACCTTCTTTTACCTAAGCTTCAAACAGGGAGCTAGACTCTTTTTGTTTGAATGATAATGCCCATTGTCAAATAGCCTTGTTTTGAAATACAATACATAGCCTCGTTTAGAAATACATGAAGATATGCATGAGCCCCCCTAGTTATTAATCTAGCTCTACAGAACTGTATGGAACCCTATTATGCCTTGAGGCCGCATGCCCACTATTACAATCCTAGGGACCAAGACTCGCAAGCAAACTCCTTCTTATACAAGGTCAATATAATCCTATACAAAGACCTAATGTATTGTGTGATTTGACATTCGAATCTAGGATAGTGGCAAGAGTCTATGCATTGTACACCAACGGGGCAAGGCCTCAATTCTTGACAATAGTAACCAATCTAAACACAGACATCAAATTATTACTATCATACAATATGGACACAGACTCTATCTATCAGCGGCTTCTGAAAATTCAGCAGTGAATTCTATATGTTATATGGCAGATGTAAATGTCTACTTGCAAAATTGCAACTAAAGTGTATCTGCTCTCAACCTTTACTAGGCAACTTCCTCTCGCTTGGAATACTGAGATGAAATAGAAATGATGAGTAAGATATATATATTTCAATTATATTTGCAAATATTTATTGCAAGAAAGAGCTAAAACTGAGGCATGGTCTGTAAAAAAAGTCTGATTTCTTACTTGAGTGCTTAGTAGAAGTGGCTTATAGGCAAGGTTCATCGATAAGTTCCATGTAAACAAAGATGAGCTTACGTTCAGTTGTTTATAATCTGTCGATTTGAAAGTCCACCCTGCTACCCCTGATAGTTGTACTCCATAGAATGGATCTTCACTTGTTTTGCTGTTTAGTTCATGACATTTAATGGCTTGCATTCTCTATGCTTTATGCAGTGATCTTTATATTCACCTTTACTGAGATTTGTGAAAGCAGCTAGAACTTTACCATTCTGCTGCCTAAAGTCTTTTCTAACAATGCTAAAGTTTCTAAATTCCAGGCAGTTTAACTTTAAAATGTGTCCAAATATAGTGTGTAGCCAACCTAAGTGGGTGAATCTGCACGAGATTCGTAGATTCTTATATAGATGACAGAAAATGTCAAGAATGATGAGAGAAATTTTATGCTAAGGTGTTAAGAAGAAACATGAACATTGTATAAAAAACAATAAGCCTGAATTAATTATGAATTCTGGGATATAGAAGGATTGTTGTTAACGTGTAAGGAGACTATTAGTGCATGTTCTTACCATCATGTTCCCAGGGGTAGTTTTCAGAAACCTTAACAAGGGAGGCCTAGTTGCAATGTCACAAAATGGGTACAGCCTTTTGCAACCACGTCCAAATCTTTAAAAGATAAAAAGATGATAATTATAAATAAATGATACTGAGTAGCTACAGGGGTACCTCTCTTTAGCACCTAACACTAATTGTCCAGCATGAATGCACCCCAACATATTTGATATCCCGCCTCCATCTCTTTCATGTTATGATGGAATCTCTCCTCAAATCCCTCGTCACTTATTGATTTGAAACTATCTGTAAACCAATCAAAATTGGAGAACAGGTATTGCATTTTGGTGCATGCGCTGCATCCAAAGATTCTCAAAAGTAATCAGCATATTCTTGATAAACTCTTCATAGTTCTCTGTCTTGATGCTGTTTTGAAGGATCTTCAAAACAACTTCAAAGGACTTCCCCTCCTTGAGTTCTTCTTACTCATCGAGTTTTCAATCTCTGGACCCCTCTGGTAAGGTGTTTAGACCAGGGTTTCTTTAATGTGCAGTTCAACACAAAATGTGCAGTTCTAAAACAATTTTCACAGTTCAAACGAAAAACATGTGCAATACACAAGCTTATATTTTAATGACCAAAGGTGTAAGAGAGTAAATGGCAGTAAAAATGCTAGATTTATGCAGGAACTGATAGAGAAATGCAACCAGAAATGGAATTTATCTACACTTTCTAGCCATCTGCAAAGAAACAGAATTTAGTGCTGCAATACAGCATTGCTGAATGTTATGTACCGTTTTAAATTTTCCTCAAATAAAATCCCTGCAGTAGACCATTAAAATTTCATGTCTTCACTTGCACAAAGATATTCTTTCCTATGGTTAAACCAGGCAGAGCTTCGTGTACACATAGCTCTTCCAGTAAGGAGAGCGGCTGTCACCATTGTCTATAAGTTGGTGAACTGCATCATCAAACACTGCTTGATGTGCAGTTGTGGGACCAAGATCTTATCACGGTTTCCCAACAGTTCCTCTGTGGACCTCCTTGCTCTGCGAAGTACCAGTTCTTCCTGTGCAGGCAACTCCCTCGTTGTGTAATGATACATTCGACCTCCACTATCCCATAAACAGTGAAGGTATGCATGCTTGGTAAATCCGGACAGTATTCCTTGGAAAGAGCCTATCACCTATCAGTCCACAAAAACAAATCACGCATACTTATCATAAATCATTTTTCCGATACCTTAATAAAAACCAGCAAATTACCCAGAATCCACTCAGTTTAAGAAATAGGATAATATTTATTTATCATTTGAGGGAAAGGCATCCATCCTTGTACACAAAACGAGGAGAAATTTCATGATGGTAACTAAAACACTGAACCTGCTTGAGTAAAACCAATGTAATTTGTGGATTCAGTAAATAAAAATTGTCCTTAATGAGCTCAGAAAACTTAGCCAACAGATTTAGCGCTGTAGAGTGTTTTTCATATCTTTGCTAATAAGGGAAATAAGGACATGTAAAATATTTCATCTGAACGCCTGTGTAATGCTGAATTTGAAATCTTGAAAACTTCTTGCATTTACAACTGATATTAGTTGGATTGAAGGTAAAAGTAACTATGCTAAGATTTTTGTGCATCAAAGTTGCATCAAAAGCTTTCATAACTAACAAAAACTTGTCTTAAGAGTGCGAAAAAACATTATTAACAGCTCAATATTGCCTTAAGAGCACCCAAATTCAAGCTCTTTTCGGGCCGTATCTTACCCACGTGAATTATGTTTGACACCATTGCTGTAAATTTTTACTGCTTCTCATTTGCGATCTTACCAGATGAATTCGTTCATCTAATTGAAATCAAGGAATACGTTACATTGCACTCTAACCTGTGTATCCAGTAATATATTTTTAATAACCTGACTATGACTAATAAGATCAGCTTACTATGGTATATAATTGCTAGCAGCTAATTTGTATTTTACAAAAGAATAAATTTGGGAGCCTTTCTGATATTTTGAGATGTTTTAGAAGTTCTCTTTCTTTCTCCCTGATAGTCATGACAACTCCTGACTTCCCTGCTTCCACTGAGTTTCATTCCATCCTTGCTTGATGATGCAAAGACGTAACCAGCAAATTTCTTTGGGTTGTGTATAAGATTTTGCCCGATATTTTGATTACTGCCAATTTTTTTGATGTCATTAAGGGTATTCTTGAGAAAGCTGCGTCCAAATTATGTTTTGTGGTTTGGCAGAAGCATTTTTGCACTGCTTTATGACGACACTAACCATAAAATGTTAGTAATGCATGGAAGAAATCAGGGGAGAAGAGGATATGTGGGGCTTGTCGTAAGAAAAGTCTTTAGGATCACGCTCTCTAGAACGTCGGAAAGCGCTTCTTTTCAAAACAGAATATAGCTTGTTTTGATCATTGAAATTTATATGTAGCAGAAAAAACTGATCCCTCAAACTGACTTTGTTGAATTTTCCAGACTTATAACTAGAAAGGGAAAAGTTTCACCGTCCTCTCCTTTTCCTGTTGAATGCTTGTATGTCAAGATGAAAAAGAACGCGACTTCACGCCAGATATATCCATCGTGGACTACTTAGAATCCACTGAACACTCTGTCACCAAGTTGAAGCTTTCAAAACAGAAAACTTTGTTATTGTGCATGATAATGGAGATAGTACAGTAATATGTTTTTGGAAGCGCCAACTATTGCTCGTGCATAGCCCGGGCAGTGAATGTTAGTTACCATAGGAGACGGAGATAATATCAGACAACAAAACTTATTTTGTCTTGAAACATCCTTTTGACAAAGAAGGAAATTAAGACATTAATTCTTAGTATTTTATTTTGCCCAATATTTAACAATATCTTGCTTGGCATTTGCACTTAAAAATGCAGCGTTTTGATGTTTAGGGGGTGTCACACTCAACACACACCTGCTCAGATGCTGTCAATAAAGAGTCCTGTTTTGCAAAGTGCAGTTCAGTTTGGGGTCTACTATGGGAAAAATGAAATGGGCAGACTAAAAATACCACAAAATGAAAAGCAAGCATTAGCAGCTCCACAATAAATAAATAAATAGGTTTTTTTAATTTTTTTTCTCGCTCTATGTATTCTTGCTTTTATTATAAATAATGTAGTTCGTTACTTCTTGTTATTGTTAAACTGAAGGGTATTTTTTGCATCATAAACTTTGTCAAAGCAGTATATTACTTCAAAAATAAGTGCATTGTTTCCACAAGAACTGTAACTGGGCTAGGTGGTATTGGCCCAGAGGTCTAGGGCCGTATCTGGTCCCGGGGCCTGAGGTTGGTGACCCCGGCCATGTGAGAAAAAGTAAACAGAACTGTGATACCACGGATGCATCCACTAGAACATAGTACTGATTTTTATATAAATTGAGCTTTCCAAGCGCATTTGCCATTGAATCGTATAATGGTAGTATTATTCGAAGTTTTCATACTCTGAAGATTGTCGGACGAAAAAGCTTTTAAGCATGTCAAAAGATTGTTGCCGCTTTTTCGTGCTGTAGTAAAGTTCTGCAATGCCAACAGACTATTTACGTATTATTCCTTGGATTTATGGGCCTATTCTGATGCTTGCTCACGCCACTACCTTAACTCAACAAATCAAGTGCCAAGGGCCAATCTTAGCTCATATGACCTTGTGTTCCAAAAATAGCGTTTTAAGCTACTATTTTGCGATTCCCGTAAAGGAAAAGAGCAAATTTAGCGTGATGTTCTTATAAATTTCTAATTGCCTGCATTACTTGCTCGCTATTGTTGAGTTTCCCCATGCTTACCTTGCTCTTAGCTCTCGAAAAAGCGCCTCCCCCACGCTTACTTTTCGAAAAATTTTCCAATCCCCACTCTTATTAGAGCCCAACCCCCACTTCTTAAATTCTCAGTTCTTCTAGAGAAACCTGCAAGAATTTAGCCATTTTGTTGAGTTACCCAACTATTGAATGAGGAATATGTGGCAAGATTCCGAAAAGTATTTCCTTCCAGCGACATTAATCGGAGTAGTTTGTATTTGCGCTAGTTCTTGTACATTTTCTCCAAACCTCCAACGCCCTCGCTTAGTCGAACCCCCTCCCCACTTATTAAATGTTGAGGAAATCTCGAGCCACCCTGCTTATTAGGACCTCCCGCTTATCCAGGAACGAATGGCATAAAAAAGTTTGAATAATCATATACTATTGCTGGTGCTATAAGGAAATCTATTGCAAAATATCTCTGTTATGCTGGCAGAATGGAATTTTTCGAGATCACAACAAGTTTCCCTGGTGAGGACAGACATAAGGCATCGATTTTTGCATTCTTTGAAAGAGTACAGCGTATACCATATTTCCGGAAACATCAATGAATAAAGTTTTTATCTTGACAAGGAAATTTAGTTCAAAATAACTAGAGTTTTGGAATTCCAATCAGACGAGAGTGGAAGCATCTTGTTTAAGAACTACTTAGTAAATAACACAAAAAAGAATATTGCAGTCATTTATTTCCTTGGATCCACTAACAAGAATTGCTCAACTGTTGGGCTTTGTAACTTTCTTTTAAACATAGTCAATAGCAAGAGCTATGGGAGCGTGTGTCTTCAGTCTTAAAAGTAAAGATGCTGTCTATCATGTGAGTAATTATTTTGGCAGTTAGAGCACTTTTACAATGTACAGAAATTCTAACGGTATGCAGAACCGTCGGGTCTCGGTTTTGTAATCAATGGGAATTCACATCAGCGTGCTTAGATAAAGTAATAGAATTTAGGATGTGGTGGCATAGCGGTTAGTGCGCATGTTTCCTGTGCGGAAGGTCTACGGCTCGAGTCCGACTCGGGGGGCTTGACTGAATGCTCGCTCATTATTTACCTAAAAGCGAATGGGTACCTTTTGGCAACACTGGGGAGATACAAGCGACGAGGAAAGGAACCAGCCACCTTACCTCACATGCTGATGGCTCAAGATATGTTTCCTCTCTTACAGGCACTCCCCTACGTACGAAAGGATACGGGGCTAACTTTAACTAATAAAATTTACTCGTACGGAAGAAACTGCTGCTCCCACTGGAACGGTGCTTTGGATAAGTGATAATGCATAATAGAGTAAAGGAGACACTCAGGACCATGGGGAATTTGATGATATTGAGGCTTGATGTTAGTTTTCACACCAAATAATGCAAAAGACGTGTCTCCTCAAAACCTCTGAGGTGCTTGAAAGGGTAGGGGTCTTAGTTGGTGTGCTAATCTCACCTTTTATTTGTCACGCTACTGCTAGTTTAGCAAGTGATCTTTCAGGTTCCTTTGAATGTGGCAATCCCAGATGACCATAAAGCTCAATGAAATATAAACACATTAGGTGACACTGATTGTATTGCTTACGGCCATATTGGTACCTACAATGTACCAATGTCGATCTAAGTCAGAAGAAAACAGCAGTTACAAAGCTTCACAGGTCCATTAATTCAAATACGAAGTACCACTTTTTGTCATTTATTCAGGGACGGATCCAGACATTTGCAACACTCGCACGGGTGAATGTCAGATTCTATAGCCGGAAATAGTCCGTTGCAAACATCAGACTTCACAATATTTGCAACGTTTCTTTTTTTACAGTGTCTCCTCGCCCATCCCTCTCCAGTTTCGAAGCCCCAGAGACAGTATACACAAGTCTATCTGATGCATTCCATCAGTCTTCCTTTCTGCAATCAGTGGATTCCAAAAATAGTTCAGACCATTCCATCAACATTTGCCCCGTATCCAGCAGCAAACATCGTGAAGTAATATCGTGAAGATATCCCCGTAGTCATAGATTATAAAGAAGCAATTACTTTAGGGGCGAAATGCGAATAAAATTAGGAATGCGTGCGCACATGAACAGTATGCGAAAACTGTACCACCCAAAAAATGTGCGAACTTCGGACTGGATAGCAAAGTTTACCATAATGGAGAATGATAAAAAACTTATAGGGAAAATTTTCGTGCGAAGTTGGGGTTGGTAGAGGCGATGGATGATGTCTAGCATATAGCAGAGGAAGCCCCTGTATGACTGCAATAACTGCAGCCTCCTTGCAACTTTCTGCTTGGAGTGGTACCAGTTGTGGCTCTGGAAACTGTGGGTAAATTGTCACGTTTCATAGAAGCAGACGTTATTTATGTGATTATAGTACTCATGGATAATGTAGAAATGACGCATCGATAGATGTCCTTCCAGAAATTTCATGATTTTGAGGTTACAAGGAAGCAATTGTGGCCCCGCTCAAGGAAGGCCAAACACTGGTTGAAGCAGCAATGCCCCTAAAACAACAGCAGCGCATTTCAAGCGTAATTGAAAGTTATTCCCAATTATTTCCTTCACGCGTATGTTACTATAGGCAAGTGAGCTTTCAATCTATTTGTTAAGGGTATTTTAGCTAAAGGGTGATTCTATGTCAAAGTGATTGCCATATGCATCTAAATCGACATTCTTGTCAGAATTGCAACCAATACTTTTGACCAACTTTCCTGCAATTTAAAAGAAAAATTGGGGGATCATGCCCCCTATTAGCACATCCCTGCTTCAGGGTCAGGGACGTTTGTAGAGCTGCAAGGATTTTAAGCAGATTAGAAAGTGCTTTATTGGTGAGTACTTTCTAGAGCAAGTGCAGGAGCATCGTGGCCGGTCGGTAGAGGGAACCATGCTCCCCAACATTTTGGCAATAGTCAGATTATCGGAAATTTTTATGCTTCGTTGAAAAATTTGTTTACTTTTGCTGTTAGTAAAGAAAAAGGTGTCGAATTTTGTCAGAAAATCATTCAACTCGGCCCCCCTACTCTGCTGGTACCATGATGCCCCTGAGCAAGTGATGTGCTCAATAGAGCCAAGAGAAATTTTTCTGAACATTTGAAAGTAGAGGCACTAAAGGAGTGCATGCAATATGGCTCTTTCTACTGTTGTGAGGCTGCCAATTCTCTCAATTTATTTTATTTCTGGTAATGAATTTGCAGCCTTGGTAAGCAATTGAACATTGTATCCTAGAGAAAAATCTTGTCAAAACTCAACCACTTTGAAAATTTTTGGTCTGTATCTACAAATCACAAGGTTTCTGGCTCTTCTAGACCCAAACACATTTTGCCTGCCCAAATACTCTCAAAAAATAAATGTCCTCAAAATTTATCAATCAAAAATTGTATTTCCCCAGGTCAAAACATTCCATTCATTTCTATCTTCTTTTCAAATTTAGAAGATTTATATCTGATTGCAGTAGTGAAGAAAATGAGATTCCTTGAATTTTAGATTCATGTAGTCAGGAAGCACCAACTTCTACAGCAGGTGAGTTTGCAAGTAGTAAAATCATATATAATATTGGTTCTTTCTATAATAAAGTTGACAAGTTGAGTTGCCATGAAAGGTCTGTTGTTGTCCATAATGTTTTACTTCAAAAATTTAGCTTTCCATCCACTGTTAAATCTAGATAGAACTGGAGATTTCAGTACATATGGCTTGACCAATTACTTGTCCCTAATAATTCTTGTGTATTTACACTTTTTCAAGATATTGGTGGCAATTTTAAACTTACATCTTCATTATAATACCATGCAATGCTGAAGTATGCAAACACAGTCTCTGCTGTGGCTAGTCATTCACAAATACTGGAAGGGAGGATGTAAGTCCAGTGTTATGAGATCTATCTTCCCTAGAATTGTAACTATGTTCAGACAATTGTATGTCCAAATCCCACTTCAACAGTTTAAATTCAACTGACCACACAAGCAGTCTCTCAGCATTGATGCTCTTTCCAGCATTTTTATATAAAAGTGATATGTTTCATAGATAAGAGGTCAACTGACTATGCTCAACATATAAGTAATAAAGCTTTAGAACATTGTGGAATTGTACGGTGGCACCCTTTCATCATAGCATGATGGTTTTTTCTGGTATCGTTGAATTACCTATCATCTATCTTTTCCTGATGTACAAGAGAGCCTGCTGTTCCTTTGTGTATTGCAGCTGTTCCCCCATGAGTAATTGCACTGAGAAATGAGATAATTTCCTTGGTGATTTGGCCAATGCCCCCATTGACTTGGGATCATAGAAACCAAACTACTCCTAATGCTAATCTTGCAGTATGGATTGTCTCTCACAGCATATATTCTTTGAGATGTTCTATTGCTAAACCTTCTGTTCAAAATATCCAGCTAGCAAGAGGCAAGAAGTGTCATTCACAAAAGGATATTTAAATTTATAGAGGGACCCAAATGAAAAATACAACTCAAAAATTTCCACTAATGCTTCCTCAACTACAAACTTAAATCGTGTGCATTGTTGAGACATGAGTGCATCATATTTAATAAAGGATCAAATAGTATGAAGGTCAAATATGTGATAAAACAAGGAACGAGAGGAAGGCAAGCGGTAAGTTTTAATTGGCATATCATTCATTAGGAAAAATTTACTATAGGCTTTTGCACACTTGGCTGTTTGTTTTCTGCTGCCTTGGCATATTCTAGAAAGGTAGTTGCTGCATTTGCCTTCCTTGTGCACTTTATGGTAGAATGATACAACAAAAAACTAACCAAAGATAATATTTCTTACAGAGCAGAAAAAAGCTAGTGTCTTGTTTAAAATTGTGCTGGTGTATGCACGACAAGTTTCGAAATCTTAGAATTATTGTGGTATTGTAATATTAATAGACTGAACTCTCTGTAGCCTATTTAAGTGTGTGTGATCATATGGGTGTGGTCATAAGTTGCAAATGTCACGATTTTTTCTCGATCCGCCCATGCATTTATTTTATATAGCCTTTCAAGAACAGCTCATGGCATCCTGAGTTTCATCTCAGACATAACCCATCCTCCGAACCTACTTTCGAATGGGAGCCAGCTAATACGCTTTGCATTATTGTTTACTCCAGTTCGGCTTGGATGACGTCCATTAAGGTGTGACTTGTAGCAAGACTTAAACCACCATGCTCCCTCCCATTTCCTTGCGCAATTGTCATCTTCCTTCATGTCTTTGTCCTGATCTTTGGTTGTAAACTGCATTCCATTATGATATTTTAATCCGTCTTTGACAGTTCCACTAAAGTCACCTACTGTAATTCTGTATCCATCAACTTCATTCGATATCTCAAATGTTTCGTAAATAGCATAGTAGCGGGTCATTGATGAGCTACGCTGCAGATCAACGCGTAGTTTCACTCCATTACCAGGTGCTGCTAATAGATGTAATTTCTCTAATCCCAACCAGAAGTTTCCATTTGGATCTCCGAATCCATTCTTATAGTCATTCCATCCACGATTAAAATCTACCGTTGCATCAACTCTTCGTTGGAAAACAGTCCATCCACCATTATCTGTTGACATATCACACCTGACTCCAACTGTACCCAATCCAGGGAAGCGAATTGGATATATTCCATTTTCTCTAATACCACTATTATGGACTTCCATACAGCTTTGGGATCCACCTTTGAATTAGATGAAAACGTGATTCTTTACTAACATTTAATGTTAAATATGGAAAAACATTCCCCTTGAGCATTTTGTTTTGTGTGCAAAATTTCTTACAAGTATGGAGCTTTCCAGAAGTGAATAGAGGAGAGGAGTTAGCCAGCAAGGTACATACATCGACATACCGTATTCAATCGATTGTTGATTACTCAGAGAGAATTTTCTAATCATGGTAATATTAGATAAGGTGCTACCAAATGGTGCTTATAGCATTTTTGGCGTTAAATTTAAGTCCAACCATCAGATCCTGCTAGCATTTTTGATAATTCTTAGTATAACGTATCTAATTAGACTATTTGCATGCAATATTCTTCCTAATGTTATAATTTTTTGGATGTCTATGGAATATTTACCCCTTGCAAATCACAATCATTGATAGGCAACGGTCATTGTTAGCAATCTGTCATGAATTGAAAGACTTTAAGCTGCTTTACCGTATTGTGTGTGCTGGCATTCGTATCCTGGATAATGGCAAGAGTCTGTACATTGTGCATCAAGAGGACAAGGCTTCAGCTCTTGACAATAGTAGCCAACCTAAACAGAGAAATCAAATGAGTGCTCTCATGCATTCAGCAGATAGGCATACTTTACCAGTGGCTACTGTGAATCGAGGTTTGCTCTATAACATGCAATAGATTTACGTTTGTCCCTGAAAGTGTGCAACTGAATCTGTGTATCTGTGTTCGGTCTTTACTAGGCAAGTTATTCTCCCTTGTGATGCTGAGATGGAGTTGGAATTATGCATGAAAGTCATATACTTTTCATAACTTATAAATATACTTGTAAAAGATAGACTTAAAGAAGAGAATCGTCATCTACATCTCTGAGTTTATACTTGAACACTAAATAGAACGGTTGAAGTTTATTACTGTAATGTTAATCTGCAAGTTGCATAGTTCAACAGGTTGATCTACAGTTGCGTAACATTGATATCAATTTGACGTGCACATTGGGCTGATTAGGGGATATAAGATGTGAATAAATTTTTTTCTGCTCTGCATTTTAATTTGTGGTCAAATGTCTGGTGGCCAAAAACCATCTATTTAAGATCAGTTGGAAGACACGTAATACTGCATAACTGCCCGTCAATACCAAAATTCACTCTCTAAAGAGGTAAAATTTATAATTGCTTCCCATAACTTCTGAAGTCACGATTTTCAATTTTGCATCAAACAAGTATCCAAAGAAGAACATCACTAGACCAAAATATTACGGGAATTCCAGATTTGAATTCTAGTTGTCTTTTGAGGTCATACAATGCTAAGAAGCGAAAAGCATTTTGAGTTATAAGGGAACGAGATTTTTCGAAACGGAGGAAAGGTCTCTTACAAGTATTGCCAACATTAATGTCAGCCATAGCAACGTTATTACCCAAACAGCTTTAATTAGTACTGGATGATAAAGTGTAACTATCTCAAATAAATGCGGAACCAGTAATAAGTTGTCATGCCTGAAAAAACACTTTCAAAAATGTATAAGACATACTATTTGCTTAAAATGTTGACCTTCCTAAGCTAAAGTGAAATTCATTGCCCATACTCTAATATTCGCTATAAATGGCTTGGTATATGATGACCTAATGATGTCATTATATTTTGTCTATCATTGTATGATTTAGCACCTTTAATCAATAAATATATTGCAGATTGTATAATAAAAAATAAAGGTATATGTTGGGTTTTATTTAACGTCACAACTCAGATTTTATCTTTTTCGCTATCTGTCAATCGTGACTTCTCAAACTACGACTAGTGTGGGCAGTTCGAATACGAATAGTGGAATTTCGAATGCCGAATATTTTGCATCAGCATCCAATATTCGAGTAAATTGGAATAATTTCCAATATGTGAAGATCAGTTCTCAGTTCAGCTCTCAGCTATCACTTTACATTCCACTACATAAAAACAAATCAAGAATGACAAAAATAACTCAAATTTAAGCACATGAAAAACATTGTTTAATAATTTTGCTTGCAGGGAATTTTATGGTGGGGTCCTCTCAATAGATGAACTAGGTGATGTCTGAAGCTTAAGAAATCACTTTCTATCATTACTAGAGCATTCAAGTTTTCAACCCTTATAATTGCATCTCATTTTTGTTGCTAAAGGCCTAAAGACGACAATGCCCTTTTCGGTATTAAAGAAGCAAGCTCTTTTGAATAAAGTGTCATGAACACTTATTTCAAGTGTTCTGACGTACTACTTTCTAGCAGGTTGAGTACCCCGTAAGTTCACTTTCTGTGTATAGAAACAGCAAAAAATAGAAGTATGGAAAATAGGCTAATCCAAGCAATGCAGATCAATAGCAAACTAAGCCAATGATGTTTAGTGGTAATGCTAGCAAAAGAAGGGTGTAGGACAAAGACAAGGAAATAAGAAAGAGGTGCAAGTCAGCTAACACTCTTTCATCTCTTAAGGTGACGGAGAAGGCCATGCTTGCATAGCTCCAATGAATTAGCATGTTTCTATTTTTATGTGATATTTTGATTTAATCTTTTGGTAATTACTAGCTATGTAGTATAACACACATCATACACGACGTGAAAAGCAAAGCAGGTTGTCAGCTGTCACACAAGTAACACAACATAAAGTTAGATGTCAAGATGCTTTACGCTAGAAATTGGTATCCTATCTTGCTTTCATTAAGCTACAAAGTTAAACTTTGAATAGAGACGATAGCTGTTGCTGATTGCACTATAAAGAGTGCACTAGAATCCAGTTAACTTTCTATCAAATATTTGAATATGTTTCAGAACAATATTCGAATGTCGAATAGCCAAAAAGCATGCGAATATTCGAATATTCGATTGTTCGAATATTCAAATACAAAACTACTTGCTTTCTCCTTACTTAGGGCTGGTTTCCATATAATCGTAAGCATGTTTCCATATAATCGGAAAGTACCTGCGATATACCGCCGATGCATCGCCGATCGTTCTCAGGCAAATATTTTTAATTGAAACACTCTTATTCCGACGTCTGCGATGCATATGGGAAGTAGAACCATGTTCTACTTTCCCGACCGCTGCGATGCTTTCCCAGCATCGCCGATGACTGTCAGTTATATGGAAACACTAATCTGCGATGCATCGACGATGACCTATTGTTTTTGTATTCCACGTGACATGAATCATCCAATATCAGATAACTTCAATAACAATACATTCTACGTAATTTTTACATACACACTTCTTAAATTAGCTTTCCTTGGTTATAAGCCACTTGGGTACCGATTTCATTCTATATGGAAACGCTCATCCGCGATGGATCGCCGATGCATCACCGATGCAACCAAGGTAACTTACGATTATAGGGAAACTAGCCCTAACTATGACATTTTTAGATGCTTAGCAGCACTTGCTTTAGCAATGATCTAGTTTTGATGCAGATATATATTTTACTGTTAGGTTTAATAATAAATCAATTTCATATTTTTAATTTTACATTTTAGGTGCTTATTAGTATTATAGAGCACACTCTCTAAAGTGCAAGAAGCTCTCAAGGGGACTTGCAAGTGACTGCTTTTGAGCTCGTATTATAGTCTTTTGTTTTCTTTATTTATCATGCATACGGATAAAGGACAAGGATGGGAGTTGGCCAGAAGCTAGGGCAAAGAAAGGGATAACTAAGATGGATAAAGTAGTAATTAATTACCCCTTACTCTAATTGTTAACTCTCAGGTAACAAATAAATGTTCTCCCTTGTATAAATTTTTTTATTTTTTCCAACTGGCCGGACCTTATTAGGACTCCTCATTTATTAATTTTAAGAAAATTGACTTTTTTACCAACCCTGATTTCATTCCAATTCTTTCATAGTACTATTAACACCCAATATTCAAAGTAGAATAGAGTGCTTCTGTAGATATTTTAGCTCTATGCACTATGACAACCTGTTTTTTCTTTCCATCCTAGTATAATCATATTAAGTAGAGAGTGTAGAGTGGAATCTTAAATTTATTTGTTGCTGGGCATTTTTGGCATGTTCATACTTTATGCATATTACAGGAATATAGACTGCTAGTATGTGTTCTTTGTTTATCCTAGTATTTATTCCTTCGTTTTATGCATGACTATGGACAGACTAGTTTTATTGCGGTAAGAGTTAGTTCTTCTTTCTACGTATCTTCAGTTTGTTTTGCTTTAGTAAACCATATTTCAAGTCTAAATATTGGCAGTGTTATTTGCTTCGGTGTTTTCTGCGATGACTGGGAAATTTGGAGTGCTTTTGAGCCTTGTTTTGCATGGAACATTTCGTTTTATATTGTTTGAGTCTTGCTTGCGTGCGTAACGAGAATAGTGCGAGAATGTGTGTAGAATTTTCAGTGTCAGTTGGGTGTTTCGTTAGAGTGATAGTTCAGTTTATATTGTGGGTACTGTAAGTCAGGTGTCAAGCCTGTTGTGAGTAGTGTCATAGGGTGATAAAAGAAACAGCGTATTGTAATCAGCGAGTTCGTCGGTTAAAGAAATAGATACAAGCCCATCAAGCTGTTGGATTCCTTCAGGAGCTAAACCCTCGGGCCTTGCCCCACAAATGCCTTTATATTCATCCATATGAGAGAACCCATAAACGTTATACATGTAGCATTCCTTGTTACATACTCTATTGATGAAAATATTTGAACGGTCAGCTCAAAATGGCTGCCCTTGATAGACATTAAACTTGCAAGCATCATTTTAATTTCACATGTTTAGAAGGAAATAGAGCATAGCCGTAGAAAAAAATATTTTGAGAAGTCTGCGTGCAGTATGGCTGTCCGTATGTAGCAATATTCAATCCTTTAAATACGTATTCAATATAGTGAAATGTATTAAATCTTTTAGTAAAATGTATTAAATTTAATCCATTCTTAATATGCATTCAATCCAGTCCTGATATGTATTCAATTCAACTTTGAACTTTATATTCAATTCAATGTTGAAATACGTATTCAATCCGATGTTGAAATATATCCAATCAGAGGACAAAATATGTTCAATCCAATGATCAATATATTCTATCTCCATGGTAACAAGCTCACAAAGACACGTGACTGTCAGAAATAGAAAAGGAATCCCAGCCTTCGCTACGGAAAAAAAGACGTAGTCCAGGGACGTATGAAGCTTTATAGAAGTGTGGGGGCACATGCATATGCAGAGCACGTTTGAGAGTACAGTGTTGCATGAAAAGCAATTCTGGGAAAGAGATCTGATTTTTCTGATATGGTGACAATTGATGAATTTCGGAAGTCTTTAACAACAAAATAAGAAAATTTGCAACAGCTTCAAATAATGATAAATGAAGTACAGGGATTAGCACAGACAAATCCACCTTGACGCAAAGTCTGTGTGTTACATGGGGTCACATGACCTTTAAAATAGCGCGCTATGATTGGTTGAAGTCTTACCTTTGTAAATAGCAGCGCAAAAACTGGGACAGCTTGCTGTGCTTGCAGTTTACTGTGAAGGTGAAGAAACCTTTCTATTAGTTTGAAAACTAGAAACGTTCGGTGATGTCAGCTCTACGAACCCACCGTTGAATGACATAGATAAAATAGATGGCTTCATTCGTTTTCAATTTCCACCATTTGTCATATATAAATCATTGTTCCAGATGAAGTTCAAATTATGATATTAATTAATTATCTTCTGCTGTTCATCGATTTCTTCCTCAACAGCTCTCAATTTCGAAAACAGGAAAAATTAACTATTGCTATCTTATATAAGAGTCACTGACGTTATCTAAAATGGATATCTGTAAACAAAAATGGGGCGCATAGTTATGAAAAAACTAATAAAAACAGAAGTGACCCATACTACCCCGGTGATCCATATTACCCCGGACTACCCTACTTTGCAGAACTACGGAGTAAGATTTTGCTTCAAATTTCTGTTTAAATTTTTTTTTGGCTCTACTTTAAAGGCTATGACAATTATATACATTACATTCATAGACAACAGCCACTGTTTATTACATATGTACGGAAGTAATAGAAAAGTGACGTTTTGGCTAAATTTCTGATATTTCTCGTATTTTTTCCTTTAAGCTTGGGAGGGTCAAAATTTTCAGGTATACCCATATGTTATACCATTTTGGAAAGGTATTTTGACACGGAACAACGTAACAACATAATACTGGTTCCAAGTTGATTCTAAGAGCTTCACAAAAATACCCTATTTACCACCCCACTCCACTTTAATCTACATGTTGCTGCTTCAAGGAAGTGGTCTACATTTGCTTCTAAATGCTAGATATTTGTTGTTGTATGCAACCTGCAAACTACTCTTATCGGTATCAAACTTTAAAAAAAGATTGTGGAGTATCTTTTATCCAGTATGAAAATAGTGAAATTGAATAAAATTCTCAGCTCCACCGTTTCAAAATGGAACGCACTCTTGACATGTAGAGTTTTGACGGCAGAAGCGATTAGCATCAACTTTGCAAGGTCTTGTTTAGGTGACCTCTGGTTCTGCTTGCACATTCGCCAACCTTTCTCATGTAGTAGTCACATTTATCATCCAAGGATCAACTGTAGGCTCCTTAGGGGCATCTGAAGTCGCAGGGTATCTAACTTTTCATGTTGATAAAGTTCTAGCTTATCAATCTTTATTTAGATTCCCATTGCTTCCAACCTAGCCAAACGAGCCCACTGTGCTGTGCCAACTTCACTGTGATTTTTGTGAAGCTAAACACAATTGCAATACACTTCACTGTTCAGAGCTATCTGAGAATTTGGCAAGCATAAACTCAGAGAAAGCCTACTGGGCACATTTTCCTTTTGTTTTTTATAGCTTTGAGCGATGAATATGTAAAAATTTATGATGTAATATTGATATAGCTATGTTTGTAAGTTTATATATACAAAAATTGGTGCATACTTGTTGTTCTCATATAAATATATATAAATATATATAAATATATATAAATATATATAAATATATATATATATATATATATATATATATATATATATATATATATATATATATATATATATATATATATATATATATATATATGTATGTATATATATATTTGTATGTATTTATGTATTTATGTATGTATGTATGTGTGTATGTATGTATGTATGTATGTACGTATGTATGTATGAATGTATGTATGTATGTAATAGAGATACATATCATGAATATTCGGCGAGAAGGAAGGTGCTATGGCTAATACTAAAGAAGTTGGGGGTGTCCAAATGAATTTATTAAAATGCTTGGACTTTCACTTGATATGCAAGCCTGGGTAACTGTGGGTGGCAAGTTTTCTCATCCATATTCAATAGCAAATGGTTTTAAGCAGGAGGGGGGGTGTATTCCTGCACCAACACTATTTATCTTTACTTTGCTGCCATTTTCAATGTGACAGCTCATGATTGTCATGAAGGCATTTGCGTAAAATATCGTAGCACTGGTAAATTGTTCAATATTCGACGTTTTGATGCCCAACGAAGGTGCTGTCAAAGCTATTGGATGAGCCTCTACATGTCTACGATTGTGATCTCCTTGCCCATTCACAAACTGAAATGCAACACACGAGCATATACTGCATCAGGTATGACCATCAATCTCAAAAGACTGTTGTAACGTATCAATCTTCCCCCAAAGAAGACGCATATTTCACCAAGAACTTATGTGTATGGCAGCGAAATCAAAGTAGTTGATAGGTTCGTGTACTTGGGCAGCACTTTGAGCTCTAACAACACTTTAGATAATGAAATTGCTTTGAGAATATGTAAAGCCAGTGAGTAATTTAGAAGACTTGACAACAAGCTCTGGAGACGCAAAGGAATATCCGTTGGGACCAAATTGAAAGTATAAAAGGCTTAATTTGTTTCTTCCTTACTGCATGCATTTGAAACCTGGGTCTCTTATAAGAAGTATATTAAACGAATAGAAAGATTTCATCAAAAGTGTTTAGGGGAATGCTTGGAATAAAATACCAAATGTACATATGTGATGTAGATGTCCTTGATCGCACTGGGTGTAATAGCACTGTAAGTATTATCTATCAACACCGCTTAAGATGGAGTGGCCATATCGTAAGGATGGATGACACACGCCTCCAAAAACAGTTGTTATATGGTGAACTATTTGAAGGTAAAAGGCCTTGGCATAAGCCCCAAGCTCAGATACAAAGATTGCTTGAAAACAACAATAAAGAAGTGCAAAATCAACACCGATGATTGTGAGCAAAATGCACAAGATTGATCGGATTGGAGAAACTTTGTGAGGAGGGGAATAGAGCAGTATGAAAGAGATCGGAAGGAACATGAGAAACTTAAACGACAGGTGCGGAAGCAAAGCTCTAAAATATCATTTGAAGAAATTGGTATATCGCCTGAACTTGCTTGCCAAGATTGTGGAAGAGTTTTGTTAAGTAAGGCCGGCCTAATAAACCATTCACGGAGTCACAACATAGGCCTACCTGTGGAATACAAAAATCATGGTGTGGCTATTTGCCATCAATGTGGTAAACAATGCAAGTCAGTTCCAGGACTAAAATGGCACATGAGAGTCCATGGTGATTCAACAACCAATTAATCGGCTCAAAGTAATTTCTCTTGTGACTATTGTGGACCTAATTGCAAATCATTAGCAGGAAAAAAGAATCACATGCATGCCTAGCACAAATAGAGCCAAGAATACAAAAGATGGGCAGATGATTAACGCGATTGCAATACTTGATAACGAGTTTGCAGCCACCATGTCTATATGTATGTATGCAAAAGAAAGATATATATCATGATTATGCATCAAAAATCTCGGAAGTAACCTTACATTAACTTCACTGTAATCTGTTGATTTGAAAGTCCACCCTGCTACTTTTGATAGTTCCACACCGTCGAAAGGATCTTCGCTTGATTTGCTGTTAAGTTCACATGCGACATTGTTGACATTGATTGACTTGCATTGTCTATGCCTTATACAGTGATCTTCACATTCATTTTCACTGAGTTGTGTAAAAGCTGCTAGAACTATTCCGTCTTGTTTATAACCTGCTTTAACAATGCTGAAGTTTCCAAATTCCAGGCAAGGCAGTCTTAAGATGTGTCCAACGGAAAGTTGTAGCCAACCCAACTTGATGTATCTGCGTGAGATTCATAGATTCTTTATACAAATAGCAGAAAATAACAAGCACGATGCATGAAAATATGCGTAACTATGAGAAGGAGAAACATAGAAGTGATATAATTAGAACAGCTAGCCTGGGGTTAGAAAGCTGAAGAGTAACAGGTTTGCATTCAGCTTGTAAATATGTAGTACTGTATATTCTTGCTATTATGCCTTTGTTTCAAATACGGCATTATATTCATAGGTTGGTAGGAGGATTTCAGAGTAAGGTTTAACTGCTGGATTAAAGTGTAACTCTTGGAGGTCAACTATACTGCGTATTACTTTTGTATAAATTTTTTAATCTAATAGTGGTTTCAAAATTGATGCGATTACAGCTTCAAAAGTACTTACAGAAGACAAACTTGAAGAATGATTTTTGCCATTCTTGATGCTTTGATGAATGATTGTCAATAATGAACGTTCTCTCACTATGCCAAATACAGGCAATAAATATTTTTATGTGTAGCATAGATGGATTATAGTGAATTCGACTTTTAACAGATTATTCCAATGGTATTGCCGGTTTCTTTTATAAAGCTTTATGCGGTTAAGCCACCTCAGGTATTCAATAGAGTATGATTGAAGGTGGATTGATAGATAACATGAACATGTTTATAATAAAGGCGTCAGCACTGGGTCAACTAATTGATAACATTTCCCATAGATGCTGGTGATGTATAAAAAGTGAATACGACAACAACTAATTGCGACTTGGGAAGTAATGAATGGCCAGGTATAAGCTTTCAAGTGCCAAATAAACTCGGGAGTCCTGATAGACAGGGGCATCGTAAAAACTTCCAAAATGTAATACATGGGTTGGGTTGGAATTTGAGAAAAGGCTTTAAATGATTACAGAAGGACGGAATAAACAAAAGCAGGTTCTCATGAAGCATAAAGCTAACATACATACAAAAGTACGCTATTTTGCTATGAAAAGCGGGCATAAATACTACTAACAGAGAAAGGAAATGAAATGAGGGGTTTGTAAAAAGCGTCAATTTCCTCAAAATGAATAAATTGTAGGTCCTAATAAGGTCTGAGGAGTTGGAAGAAATCAAAAAATTAGTAAGCGGAGGACACGTTTATTTGAGACCTGAGAACTCGTCTGAGGCCCCGGGTAGCAGGAGCATTGCTAGAAGACACAATAGTTAGTATGAGATATGCAGTCCCAAATCAGAATAATTGTTATAAATTTACGGATGAAAGCCACAACCAATGTCATTGGAGGGCAAATTTCAGAAAAAGCCAGATTGAATAGTTACTAGATATCACAAAATAATGACAAAGCCATTAGAATGCTTTGGAACGTGCTTGTCCCATTTTCACCTATTTATGAATAGCAAAAAGGACGTTTTTATAGGATAAATATGAAAATTACATGATCTTCATTAGAAAGCATCTTGTTGGCCAGCGCTGAAACATTCTTAACATAGTATTTAAGTTTGGAAGTTCTTAACGCCTCCAGTATTAGAACCTTTTTGATGGCTTTTATGCAAAAATGTTAATTTCCAGTGCTTTCCGCATGCACATGAGTTGAAATTGGAAACTATCACATACACAGGAAATAATTTTGGATTTTAGTAATTAACAGAAGTCAAACAGTTGAAGTACATCCAACATTACATTTTAAGCATTTTATGCCCAGGTAGTCCTAGTTTCAGATACTTATAAAAATCCTGTACTGAACTTTCCCAACTTTTTGCGTAGTTAGGCACTAGTTTCTTCTGAACCATTTTCTAATTTAAAAGTCGTATTGTCCTATATTTTTATTTCTCTTTTCATGCTGTTTATCCATATTGTTTTATCATTTCACCTAACTGCATCATCCGGAATTTCACCTAACTGCGCTAACAATGACTGAAAATGATTAGTACCTTTATCATATGATTTACTCTTACTAACAAAAGGGTTAAGGTTAAAATTTAAATACTCTGAAATATACTCTGTAGCTGTGCCACAATTACTAATAACTGGTCTACCAACAATATCTTTTAATCCTTTAGGTATCTTCGGCAACAAATGAAAACGACCCAACTTGGAATTTCTAACCTACAAATATTCAACTTCCTTTTCTGATAAAGCCTATTCGCAAACCCGAATCTCTGAAGCTACGTTATTTACCTCCTTTTCAAAATGTGATATAGGACTATTCTAATAATGATATAGGTGATATAGGGCAATGCCTCCACGTGCTCTCTATTGTTCCTCTCTTCATAGCGTCGCCCCTCTGCCCATAAGCTACCTATGCATGGTCATTGTTTGTTAATAAGTAGGCCCCCCTCGGTAGTACTTGATGTCACCCCATTGTAATATAGATGATTTAAGAAGGTCTTGTATCATTGTAAGGTTAGTGCTGAAGAAGATGTATTTCTAAACGCATACACGAAAGATAGAGTTTATTATTGAATCATTCTATATTTCTATTTTGTAAGCTACGCGAATGCGGCTCTGATTTAGTTTATATATATATAAATATATAACTAAATATATATATATATATATATATACACATATATATGTATATATATATATACATAAAGATATATATATATATATATATATATATATATATATATATATGCATGTATGTATGTATGTATGTATGTACATGCACTAAAAGTCCGAGACAGTGTGCCTAAAATTGATGTAGAGTATTGACTTAATTGTTTTTTCAAAAGCATTTTTAATTTTTTTGAAAGTCGCTTGCAAAGGAGCAGTTTCTAATTCATGGCTTAACCGATTCCTGATTGCGACTCCTCGATAGGAAAGATGCGCTGCCCTTTAGATGTTTTGTATAATGGAATATTAAGGTCAGTGCTGGTGTTGCATAAGGTTTTATTGCAGGACTCAGACATGGTGTGCAGCATTGATTGTATGTAAGGAGGTACAAGTTCCTTCAAAACTTAACAGAAAGTGTAGGCTGTCTCAAAGTCAATCACTTCTTTGATTTTTAGCCATCCTAAGTTATGATATCTATGGCAACGGTGATTGATCGTTAGGAATGTTTATGACAACCGGAGCAGCCTGATTTTGTAGTTTCTGCAACTTTTTTATAATGGAATCACCAGCACATCCGCAAGTAGAGCAACAATATGTTAGTTGCAGATCTACTATACTGTTATGTATCCGTTAGATAGTATGCAATGGAAGATACTTCTTAGAATACTTTAGCATTCTTCTTCTTTATGAGATCTTACCGATAGCTGTGGTGTTTGCTCTTTCCAATTTTATAACGGATGAGTTTTTAACCCAAGATATGTGATGTTATCTGTGGATTCAATCTTTTCAACATTTATTTGGAAATGAGGAAAACTTGCTTAGGTATCGCGAAAGATCCTCCTAAGGTTAAGTTCAGTACCAAAGATCATACTATGTGTCTTTACAGCATTAAGAGTTGACTTATTTCCTTGAAGCCACAAACTGAGATCTTGAAGATCTGAGTTGATAGCATAGGCTAAATCGGTAACAGATCTCGAGGAATAGGAAATGCTTGTGTCATCTGCATACATCGTGGCCTTGGTTCTTTGCAGAACAAACAGCAAATCATTAATATAAATCAAAAATAGGAGTGGACCTAGGCAGGAGCGTTGAAGAGCTCCATAATAAAATTTCTTGCATTTTAGATTATTGTGCCATTTACCTTGCAATATTGCTTCCTTTCACCTTGATATGCTACAAACCAGTCAAACTCCACGCCCTCAATCCCATATACACGTAGCGTAGCTATAAGAATTTCATGGTCAACAGTATCGAAGGCTTTCTGTAAATGTTTGAAAATGACGCCAGAGAATGGTACATTTGTCCATTCTCTGGCGTCGCCAGCCCCTTGTCGAAATTTAGATGCCAGACATTGGTACATTTTATTACACATGTCAGTACAGAGTAAACTTGCCTTAAACCTGACTGGTGTGAGAAAAGGAATTCATTATTAGTAGAGTATGCAAATATCCGATAGAAGATGATTTTTCATATAACCTTGAAGCTACAGGGAGTACAAAAATAGGTCTATAGTTTGATCTCTCTTAAATAGAGCCATCTTTATGTATTGGAGAGCACCTAGTAATTTCACAGCTTCCTTGAAATCGACCTTGTGAGATGGAGATATTTAATATATAGCACAATAAAGGAGCAAACACGTGCATCTTAATGTTCAGAAAAAAGCTCGATATATCGTCAATGCCGCAGCTTGGAGATGTCTTAAACTTGTTAGCTATTTTGCTAAGCTTTTCAGAGCGAATCAGCAATAAATGAAAGCGCGCATGGTTTTCATTTATTGAATAATTACTTTTGAGAAGTCGGTTTTCAGTGCTTAATATATATAAACTAGGCTTATCTCCAATACTCCAATATTTCCTATAGCAAACAATTTATTGAAGTAATGCTTCTCTTTATTTTTGATAGTTTGGCACACTTTGCAACTTGATGGCGGTATCTTGGCAATCTATTGTTCTTAATCTTGCCCTATTGATAGTGTTATCTGAATCACTTGTGATCGTTTTAGCAAATGATTAGAAGTGATCTGGACTAATAAAACTGTAACTTTTAGGCCACTTTCACACTGCTGCCGATCATTTTTTCATCCATATCAAAAGTGAACCGTAACAACTTAGATAGGGCCTTAGTGAACTGTCAGGATCATAATAATTTGTGCAGATGGATAGATACAAACTTACGTTGACTTCCTCAAAGTCTGTTGATTTGAAAGTCCACCCTGCTTCTTCTAATAATTGTGCTCCTTCGAATTGATCTTCACTTGTTTTGCTGTGTAGTTCACATGTGTCGTTGTTGACATTGACCACCTTGATTGTCTATGCTTTATGCAGTGATCTTCACATTCATTTTCACTGAGATGTGCAAAAGCTGCTAGAACTGAGCCGTTCTGCCTGAAGTCTGCCTTAACAATGCTTAAGTTTCCAAATTCCAGGCAAGGCAACCTTAAGATATGTCCAACTGCAGTATGTAGGCAACTCAACTGGCTGCATCTATGTAATAGATTATGCCATGGAGCTAAGTTGTAGATTACGAAAATTACTTGAGGGTGTGAAAAATAGGCATGATAATAGCTTTAGATATAGACTGCATTAATTACAAACATTACAAACAATAATTGGATGTAATTACTTTTAACACAGAAAGATAAACAAGCAAATAGTCTGAGCCAAGAACGCTAGAATTTGAAATTCTAGTGTGTAACGGGAAACAGTTTGCTTCTACAAAATAACTGCATCGTAGCAACATGCCTGATTCTTCAACCATCATATCTGCCAACTCACCCGTTTTCGCAGGAAGACTCGTGGCTTGGACTGCTTCTCCCCGTCGCCTGATTTATATATCTTTCTGCCGGTGTTAAAGACACTATTTAGCAGAGATCAATGGGCCTCTTTCGGCTGTTTCATTGGTTTCCTGACATCTCATTTGATTTTTGAGCGATTAATTAAAAGAATTTCCCGATTTATTCTTGTGATAAAATAGTCACATTGACTTTCCACATGGCAAAAGGGTTTTTTGTAATGCTTTCTGAGTAATAAAAACAGATATAAATGTTTTGAAGAGACTTATCACGATCAATTTTGGCATATACACCTTACCGAGTACAGCATTTTATCAAGTATATTTCTTCTCTTCACAAATATCTGCGATCCCCCAGTTTTTGACCAAATCTCCCTTTTTTATTGGAAAAATGCAGATTATCCAGACTTTAAACATTTTATGCTTGATAGTCGTGACAATTTAAAGTATTTTTGAATGATATTGGCAGTAACAAAATCGATTCATAGAAAGCTTCAAAGATTGTGAAAGTACTTATGCTATTGCAAATACATTTAGCAATATAGTATGATTTCCGTAGGCAAGTATTTTGACGTATAACAACTGCGAATCAAGAATAGGTTCGAAATTATCAAGTAAGGGCTTCAAGCGTTCTTAGAAATGGAGGCAGGAAAATGATCATCGTCATTCTTAGAACCTTGAGAAATGGGTGAAGATAATGAGCTTCAACTCTTGCTGCTGTATGCTGGTAAATGATCTCTTTCGGAACTGTCTTCATTGGTGAAAATAAAATCAATCTCCAGCAGATCGCTCCGATTTAGTTAGTTAAGTAGAGCCCACACCCAACTATCTCCCTAAATATAACAACATTCTTGTCAATCTATTATCAGAGTATAGATGTAACCATCTCAGGGCAATATCCAGTGTTTAAATGAAAACATAGATGTTATGTCCCTGACCTTCTTTTACCTAAGCTTCAAACAGGGAGCTAGTCTCTTTTTGTTTGAATGATAATGCCCATTGTCAAATAGCTTTGTTTTGAAATACAATACATAGCCTCGTTTAGAAATACATGAAGATATGCATGAGCCCTCCTAGTTATTAATCTAGCTCTACAGAACTGTATGGAACCCTATTATGCCGTGAGGCCGCATGCCCACTATTACAATCCTAGGGACCAAGATTCGCAAACAAACTCTTTCCTATACAAAGTCAATATCATCCTAATCAAAGACCTAACGTATTGTGTGATTTGACATTCGAATCTAGGATAGTGGCAAGAGTCTATGCATTGTGCACCAACAGGGCAAGGCCTCAATTCTTGACAATAGTAACCAATCTAAACACAGATATCAAATTATTACTATCATACAATATGGACACAGACTCTATCTATCAGCGGCTTCTGAAAATTCAGCAGTGAATTATATATATATTATCTGACAGATGTAAATGTCTACTTGCAAAATTGCAACTAAATTGTATCTGCTCTCAACCTTTACTAGGCAACTTCCTCTCGCTTGGAATACTGAGATGAAATAGAAATGATGAGTAAGATATATATATTTCAATTATATTTGCAAATATTTATTGCAAGAAAGAGCTAAAAATGAGGCATGGTCTGTAAAAAGTCTGATTTCGTACTTGAGTACTTAGTAGAAGTGGCTTTTAGCCAAGGTTCATCGATAAGTTACGTTTAGTTGTTTATAATCTGTCGATTTGAAAGTCCACCCTGCTACTCCTGATAGTTGTATTCCATCGATTGGATCTTCGCTTGTTTTGCTGTTTAGTTCACATATGTCGTTCATGACATTGAATGGCCTTAATTCTCTATGCTTTATGCAGTGATCTTCATATTCACCTTTACTGAGATTTGTGAAAGCAGCTAGAACTTTACCATTCTGCTGCCTAAAGTCTTCTCTAACAATGCTAAAGTTTCTAGCTTCCAGGCAGTTTAACTTTAAAATGTGTCCAAACAAAGTGTGTAGCCAACCTAAGTGGGTGAATCTGCACGAGATTCGTAGATTCTTATATAGATGACAGAAAATGTCAAGAATGATGAGAGAAATTTTATGCTAAGGTGTTAAGAAGAAACATGAACATTGTATAAAAAAACAATAAGCCTGAATTAATTATGAATTCTGGGATATAGAAGGATTGTTGTTAACGTGTAAAGAGACTATTAGTGCATGTTCTTACCATCATGTTCCCAGGGGTAGTTTTCAGAAACCTTAACAAGGGAGGCCTAGTTGCAATGTCACAAAATGGGTACAGCCTTTTGCAACCACGTCCAAATCTTTAAAAGATAAAAAGATGATAATTATAAATAAATGATAATGAGTAGCTACAGGGGTACCTCTCTTTAGCACCTAACACTAATTGTCCAGCATGATTGCATCCCAACATACTTGATATCCCGCCTCCATCTCTTTCATGTCATGATGGAATCTCTCCTCATATCCCTCGTTACTTATTGATTTGAAACTGTCTGTAAACCAATCAAAATTTGAGAACAGGTATTGCATATTGGGACATGCGCTGCAGCAAAAGATTCTCAAAAGTAATCAGCACATTCTTGATAAACTCTTCATAGTTCTCTGTCTTGATGCTGTTTTCAAAGATCTTCAAAACAAATTCAAAGGACTTCCCCTCCTTGAGTTCTTCTTACTCATCGAATTTTTAATCTCTGGACCCTTCTAGTGGGGTGCTTGGACCAGGGTTTCTTTAATATGCAGTTCCACACAACATGTGCAGTTCTAAAACAATTTTCACAGTTCAAACGAAAAACATGTGCAATACACAAGCTTATATTTTAATGACCAAAGGTGTAAGAGAGTAAATAGCAGTAAAAATGCTAGATTTATGCAGGAACTGATAGAGAAATGCAACCAGAAATGGAATTTATCTACACTTTCTAGCCATCTGCAAAGAAACAGAATTTAGTGCTGCAATACAGCTTTGCTGAATGTTATGTACCGGTCTAAATTTTCCTCAACTGAAATCCCTGCAGTAAACCATTAAAATTTCATGTCTTCACTTGCACAAAGATATTCTTTGCTGTGGTTAAACCAGGCAGAGCTTCGTGTACACATAGCTCTTCCAGTAAGGAGAGCGGCTGTTACCATCGTCTATAAGTTGGTGAACTGCATCATCAAACACTGCTTGATGTGCAGTTGTGGGACTAAGATCTTATCACGGTTTCCCAACAGTTCCTCTGTGGGCCTCCTTGCTCTGCGAAGTACCAGTTCTTCCTGTGCAGGCAACTCCCTCGTTGTGTAATGATACATTCGACCTCCACTATCCCATAAACAGTAAATGTATGCATGCTTGGTAAACCCGGGCAATAGTCCTTGGATAGAGCCTATCACCTATCAGTCCACAAAAACTAATCACGCATGCTTGTCATAAACTTTTTCTAATACCTTGCTAGCAACCTGCAAATTACCCAGAATCTACTCATTTTAAGAAATAGGATAATATTTATTCATCATTTGAGGGAAAGGCATCCATCCTTGTACTCAAAACGAGGAAAAATTTCATGATGATAACTAAAAGACTGAACCTGCTTGAGTGAAACCAATATAATTTGTGGATTCAGTAAATTAAAATTATCATTAATGAGCTCAGAAAACTTAGCCAACAGATTTAGCGTTGTACAGTGTTTTTCATATCTTTGCTAATATGGGAAATAAGGACGTGTAAAATATTTCATCTGAACTCCTGTGTAAAGCTAAATTTGAAATCTTGAAAACTTCTTGCGTTTACATGATTTTAGTTAGACTGAAGGTAAAAGTAACTATGCAAAGATTTTTGTGCATCAAAGTCGCATCCAAAGCATTCATAAATAGCAAAAACTTTTCTTAAAAGAGTGCGCAAAAACATTATTAACAGCTCAATATTGCCTTAAGAGTACCCAAATTGAAGCTCTTTTTGGGCCGTATCTTACCCACGTGAATTATGTTTGACACCATTGCTGTAAATTTTCACTGCTACTCATTTGCGATTTTACCAGATGAATTCATTCATCTAATTGAAATCAAGGAATATGTAACATTATACTCTAACTTGTGTATCCAGTTATATTATTTTAATAAGCTGACTATGACTATTCAGATCAGCTTACTATAGTATATAATTGCTAGCAGCTAAATTGCATTTTACAAAAGAATAAATTTGGGAGCTTTTCTGATTTTTTTTAGATGTTTTAGAAGTTCTCTTACTTTCTCCCTGATAGTCATGACAAAGTTAAAGTTTATGACAACTCCTGACTTCCCTGCGTCCACTGAGTTTCATCCCATCCATGCTTGATGATGCAGGGGCGTAACCAGCAATTTTCTTTGGGCGGTGTATAAGTTTTTGCCCGATATTTTATTACTGCCCAATTAAGATTTCATTGAGGGTATTCTTTAAAAAGATGCTTCCACATTATGCTTGGTGGTTTGGGAGAAGCATTTTTGCACTGCTTTATGATGACACTAACCATGAAATGTTAGTAATGCATGGAAGAAATCAGGGGAAAAGAGGATATGGGGGCTTGTCGTAAGAAAAGTCTTTAGGATCACCCCCTCTAGACCATCGGATAGCGCTTCGTGTCAAAACAGAATATGGCTTGTTTTGATCTTTGAAATTTGTATGTAGAAGGAGAAAGTGATTCCTCAAACTGACTTCATTGAATTTTGCAGACTTAGAACTAGAAAGGGAAAAGTTCCGCCGTCCTCTCCTTTTCCTTTCAAATGCTTGTATGTCAAGACGAAAACAAGCGCGACTTCACGCCCGATAAATCCGGCGTGGACTAATTAGAATGCACTGACCACTATGTCACTTTGTTGAAGCTTTCAAAACAGAGAATTTTGTTATTGCGCATGATAATGGAGATAATACAGCAATATTTTTTTTGGAAGCGTCAACTATTGCTGTTAGTTGCCATAGGAGGCGAAGATATTATCAAAGAACACAACTCTTATTTTTGTCTTGAAAAATTCTTGCGACAAAGCTGGAATTTAAGACATTAATGCTTAGTATATTATTTTGCCCAATATTTAATAATATCATGCTTGTTACTTGCCTTTAAAAAATGCAGGGTTTTGATACTTAGGGGGTGTCACGCCCCACACACACCTGCTCAGATGCTGTCAATAAAGACTCCTGTTCTGCAAAGTGCAGTTCAGTTTGGGGTCGGCTATGGGAAAAATGAAATGGGCCGACTGAAAAGATCACAAAATGAAAAACAAGCATTAGCAGCTCCACAATATATAAATAAATAGGTTTTTTTAATTTTTGTTCTCGCTCTATGAATAGTTGTTGTTATTATAAAGAGTTTAGTTCGTTATTTCTTGTTATTGTTAAGCTGAAGGGAATTTTGTGCATCATAAACTTTGACACAGCAGCACATAATGCTGCTCCAATAAAGCAGTTGCCCAGACGTCTACCACATGTTCTCAAGCAGGTTGTTGATACTCAAGTCCAGCAGATGCTAGAGACTGATGTCATTGAGTCAAGTAACTCACCCTGGGCTAGTCCAATAGTACTAGTTAAAAAGCGAGACGGTTCTTGGAGGTTTTGCATCGATTTTAGAAAACTGAATGACGTGACAAGAAAGGATGCATACCCCATTCCTCAAGTCTTTGATTTGATTGATTCATTATCAGGCAACACGTTCTTTACTACGCTAGATCTAAAGAGCGGCTATTAGCAAGTTCCAGTTCATGCGGATAGTAAACAATATATAAATATATAAACTGCACTTCAAACATAGGTGCAGTTTTTCCGGAAGCACTGGGGCTGGGCTGGACTGGGTGTTACTGGCCCAGTATAGAACTTTGATATCATGGATGCATCCACCAGAAAATAGTTCTGATTTTTATATAAATTGAACTGTCAAAGCGCATTTGCCATTGAATCGTATAATGGTAGTATTATTCGTCGTTTTCATAATCTGACGATTGTTGGACGAAAAAATTCTTATGCATGTCAGAAGAATGTTGCTACTGTTTCGTGCTGTAGTAAAGTTCTGCAGTACGAACAGACTATTTACGTATTATTTGGGCCTTGGATGTTTGGGCCTATTCTGATGCGTGCTCACGCCACTACCTTGACTCAATAAATCAAGAGGCAAGGTCACTCTTAGCTTATATGACCTTGTTTTCCAAAAGAGCTTTTTAAGCTACAATTTTGCGATTACCATAAAGGAAAAAAGCAAATTTAGTGTGATGGTTTCTTCAAATTGTCTGCATTACTTGCTCGCTATGCTTACCTTGCTCTTAAGTCTCGAAAAACGCCCCAAGGCTTACTTTTCGTAAAACTTTCCAATCCTCCACCCTTATTAGGGTCCGACCCCCCACTTATTAAATATTCAGTTATTCTAGAAGAAAACTACAAGATTTTATAGTTTTGTTGAGTTACCTAAATGATGAACGAGAAATATGTAGCATGATTCCAAAAATTATTTCCTTCCTGCGACATTAATCGTTGTATTTTGTATTTGTGCTGGCTCTTGTACATTTACTCCAAGCCTCAAACTCCCCAGCTTAGTCCAACCCCCCCACTTATTAGATATTGAGGAAATTTTGAGCCGCCCTGCTTATTAGGAACCCCGCTTATTCAAGAACGAAAGTAAAAGCTAAAAGGCGAGGCAGGAAATGGAATCTCTACAAATATTCTTCAACTTAATCTCAACAATCATATCTCATGGAATATTTAAAATAAATAATTTTTAAAAAGCTTTGATTATTTTATTCTACTTTTGAACAATATTTATCCACTATTAGCGAATGTATCCAGGAAAATCAAAGAAATTTTCTGATTTGTAAGGAACTGTCAGGAAATTCAGTATTCACAGAATTTTCAATAGGTTCCCAAGCAAAATTTATCTATGATTTTTAGGATATTTCAATTGTCAAAGTTTACATTGAATTTTGTGTGAACAAAAGAGCCCTTATGAGGTGGTGTAAGCATCTTAATTGATCAACCTATAGCATAAAAACGTTTGAGTAATCATCTTCTATTGCTGGTGCAAGCAGGAAATCTATTGCTAATTATCTTAGGTATGCTGGCAAAATGGAATTTTTCGAGATCACAATAAATTTGATTGGTGAGGAAAGGCATAAGGCATTGATTTTTGCATTTTTTGAGAGAGTGCAGCGTATGCCATATTCACCGAAGCATCAATGAAAAAAGTTTTTTTATCTTGACAAGGAAATTTAATTCAAAACAAAGAAATTTTTGGAAATCCAATCAAACTAGAGTGGAAGCACATTGTTTAAGAACTACTTAGTAAATAACACTAGCTTCAGTTTAAAAGAAGAATCTTGCAGTCACTTATTTCCTTGGATCCACTGACAAGCATTGCTCTATATGCTCTGTATTGCCTACGGCCATATTGGTGTTGAAGAACTGCACTCGTCTGTAACCACGGACACCTATTGTTTTGTTTATCTTGATTGACATTTTGAGAGACTATGGACTTTGACCTTGATGATATAATTTTCATACTTTTTCTACGATTTACAATGCTAGCACGTTTATGATCCTAAGTTGATGTTTTTATTGCTGTGCTCTTCAAGGAAGATCTGCAACAGGATATGGGCCCAGCAACAAAAGTTGTGTAGGGCTAACGTTAGTACCCTCGTTTGAATTTCGTTGTTGCCAAGCAAGTGATCGAAGTCTCGTATGTTCACTAGTCCAGTAGACTCGTTTAATTCTTGCATCAGAAAAAATGGCCTCGAAAACGAAAACTATTAGCATTGTACCTCTTAACAGATCAAACTATCCTACATGGAAAATGCAATGCCGTATGGCACTAATGAAGGACGGCCTATGGAGTCTCGTCGATGGAACTGAAGTTGTACCCCCTCAAGCGGAAGTGGAAAAGTATGCAAAATACGTTACTAAGAAAAACAAAGCGTTGGCAATAGTTGTTTTGTCGATAGAACCGTCCCTGTTGTACCTGTTAAGAGACTCTCAGGACCCCCGTGAGTTTTTGGAATAAGCTTGCAGCTCAGTTTCAGAAAAAACATGGGCGAATAAGTTGGCTCTTCGGAGAAAGTTGTATTCAATGCGGCTGAAGGAAAATCAGTCTGTTCAACAGCATATTAAGGAGATGATGGAAGTATTTGAGGAATTGGCAATCGTTGGCGATCCTATTAAAGAAGAGGATCGTGTCGTTCATTTTTGCCAAGTTTACCCCCGTCGTTTAATGTATTGATAACTGCACTTGAAGCTAGTGAAGATGTGCCTAAAATGGAGATGGTAACAGAGCGCCTATTACGTGAAGAAATATAGCTGAAAGAAAAGGGAGCCTGCGGAGGAACAGCTCATGATGTGAAAGCACTGACATCTAAGCAGCGACCTAGAAAGAAAGGACCAGTTTTGCAATCATTGTGGAAAAATTGGCCACATAAAGAGAAACTGTTATGAGCTACAGAGAAAAAAGGAAGAAGTTTCTTATAAGAGCAAACAGCAGAAAGCATATAGCACTGTTGAAAGATACCAAAGAAGTGAACAGGATTCAGACAGTGATATGGTGGCCTTGGTGGTGCATGAAAAGGCACTCGGTTCTGCAAATAAGAAAACTGCTGGCTGGATCATTGATTCTGGAGCTACTTGTCATATGTGTAATGACGTAAATGCATTTACAGGATGTGTTACTTTAAAGCAGCCTCAAGAAATTTCTCTTGGTGATGGACATATAGTTAAAGCAACTGGAAAAGGCACAGTGTTGCTGAAAATTGCCATTAGTCAAAATCAGATTCAAAAATGTGAGCTGAAAGATGTACTGTTTGTACCCGAGCTCTCCTAAAATTTATTTAGTGTCTCCAAATTAACAAAGGCAGGGAAGATAATGAAGTTTGTTTCTTCTCAATGTACAATTCTTGATGAAAACCAGAGAATTGTTGCTACAGAAAGGTTAATTGGATGTCTGTATCATTTGAATGTCATTGATGGAAGAGAAGTCATTAATACCGCTGTGACAGATTCAAATTAAGTACTTTGGCATAGTTGTCATGTTGGGTTTAGAAATTTGGAAATATTGGCTGCCAATCAAATGGTGGATGGATTTGATTATCAGAAGTCCAGTGATTCAAAATTTTGTGAGCCATGTATTTATGAGAAACATCACAAGAGAGCACTTCCATCAACAGGTGGGAAAAGAGCAACTGAGATCCTCGAATTAATACACAGTGACGTTTGCGGGAAGCTTGAGAAAAAGTCACTAAGTAGAGGTGAATATTTCCTATCGTTTATTGATGATAGGTCACGGTTTGCATGGGTCTATGTGCTAAAGCAGAAGAGTGAAATTTTCTCAAAGTTTGTTGAATGGAAAACTATGATTGAAAATGCTACTAGAAAAAGAGTGAAGACACTGCGCACAGACAATGGCGGAGAATATACTGCAAAGGACTTTGAACAATACTTGA
The DNA here is from genome assembly GCA_900291935.2 of Cassiopea xamachana. NCBI lineage: Eukaryota > Metazoa > Cnidaria > Scyphozoa > Rhizostomeae > Cassiopeidae > Cassiopea > Cassiopea xamachana. Next base: position 8,597,793 of record OLMO02000006.1, read on the forward strand.
AAGTGAATGGAATGCGTCACCAATTAACTGTACGGCAAACACCAGAGCAGAATGGTGTGGCGGAAAATTTCAATAGGACCATAGTGGAAATGGTTCGAGCTATGTTGTCTGATTCAGGTCTGGCAAAGAAGTTCTGGGCAGAAGCATTGTCAACAGCTTGTTATCTCCGAAATTGAAGCTCAACTACTGCTGTGAGAGGAATGACTCCACATGAAGCAGTGTATGGAAAAAAGCCAAGTGTACAACATCTCAAAATCGTTGGTTGTGATGCATATGTCCATGTGCCTAAAGATGAGAGAAGCAAACTTAATGTAAAGGCACAGAAGAATATACTTCTTGGGTATGGCACAGAAACTAAAGGCTATCTTTTGCTTAATCAGGAAAACGGCAGAGTATTCTATAGCAGAGATGTAAAGTTCAATGAAACAAGCCTAAGAGAGCAATCTAAAGAGGTGACAGAAATCAAAGCTGCAGAGTGTGGAAAGTATATCTTTGAGTTAGAGAGCACTAGTCAAGAAGATACAGCTGAACAAATATTTGAGAACCAGACAGATGAAATTGAGAAAGAACACTTACGTAGATCAGAAAGATCAAGACGTCTTACAGAGTTTTATGGTGAAAGAGTTTACATTGCAAATGGTGAGTCAGCTGAGCCAAGAACGGTAGCTGAGGCTAGAGCCAGTCCACAAAAGAAACAGTGGGAAAGTGCAATAAAAAATGAAATGAACTCATTTGTGCAAAATGATGTGTGGGACCTTGTTGAGTTGCCAAATGGAAGAAGTACAGTTGGATGCAAATGGGTGTTCAAGAAAAAGTCTGATGCAGATGGAAAAGTTGAAAGATACAAGGCAAGGCTTGTAGCACAGGGATTTGCACAAAGATACAGATAAGACTATGATGAAAACTTCTGTCCTGTTGTGCGGTTTGAATCAGTCCGTACTGTCTTAGCTTTGGCTGCTAAATACGGATTAAAGCTGCATCAAATGGACATCACTACTGCGTTCTTAAACGGTGACTTGAAAGAGAGTATATATATGAAACAGCCGGAAGGTTATGTTGTCAAGGGAAAATAACAGTTTGTTTTTAAACTGAAGAAAAGCTTATATGGGCTCAAAATATCGCCCAGGTGCTGGAATGAAGCACTAGATAAACACTTAAAAAGCATGGGATTTGAGCAAGCAAACAGTGAACCATGTATTTACACTACTTAAGGAGGAGAACTTTTTGTGATTGCAGTGTATGTTAATGATATAATTCTTGCAGGAAGATCAGACAAGCGCATGAGAGAAGTAAAGGATACAATTGCAGCAAACTTCATGGTCAAAGATCTAGGTGAACTGCATCACTTCCTGGATGTAAAAGTGATACAAAACAGAAAAAGCAATAGTATTTGGATTGGTCAAGAAACATATGTAAGAGAATTGTTAAAGGAATTCAAGATGGAAGAATCAAAATCTGTGTCAACACCTACTCAGTTTGGTTCCAATCTTGTAATTTACCAATCAGCGGTTGGTAGTTTCCTGTACTTGTTTACTAGAACACGTCCAGACATCAGCTATGCTGTAAGTAGTGTTGCACGTTTCACTTCAAAGCCAACAAAGCAGCACTGGATGGCAGTAAAGAGAATATTCAGATACCTTAATGGAACAATCAGTCTTGGATTGCTATACAGCAAAGACAGAGGAAAGTAGTGCACCGGATACAATGATGCTGACTGGGCAGGCAACCTTAATGACAGAAAGTCAACTTCTGGCTTTGTGTTCAAACTTAGTGGTGCTGCAATAAGCTGGAGGAGCAAAAAGCAAAGTTGCGTAGCTCTTTCTACAGCCGAAGCAGAGTACATTGCTTTGGTAAGTGCTGCACAGGAGTCTGTGTGGTTGCAAGAGCTTCTATCAAGCATAAAGGAGCCAAGAGCTAAACCAACTACAATCTCTGAGGACAAGAAGTCAGCAATTTGTTTGGCAAAGAATCCACCATATCATGGCAGAGCCAAACGTATCGACATAAAGCATCATTTTATAAGACAAAGGGTTCAAGCTGGTGATATAAAGCTAGAATTCTGCAAGTCTGAGGATATGGTAGTAGATATGGTAACAAAGGGTTTGAACATGGTTCAGTTTGCAAAATTAAGAGACATGGTTGGGTTGAAAAATAAGCCAAGCAGCGAGTGAAGAGGAGTGTTGAAGAACTGCATTTGTCTGTAACCATGGACACCTATTGTTTTGTTTATTTTGATTGAAATTTTGAGAGACTATGGACTTTGACCTTGATCACATGATTTTCATACTTTTTCTACGATTTACAATGCTAGCACGTTTATGATTCTAAGTTGATGTTTTTATTGCTGTGCTCTTCAAGGAAGATCTGCAACAATTGGTACCTACAATGTACTAACATTGATCTAAGTCAGCAGAAAAACAACTTTTGCAAAGCTTTACTGTTCTATTAATTCAAATACGCAGTATCACTTTTTTAATTTATTCAGTGGCGGATCAAGACATTTGCAACATTCGTACGGGCGAATGTCAGAATTTATAGTCCGAAATAGTCCGTTGCAAACATCGGACTTCACAATATTTGCAACATTTCTTTTCTTAGAGTGTCTCCCAGCCCACCTCCTTTCCATTTTCGACGCCCCAGAGACAGCATACACAAGTCTATCTGATGCATTCGATCATTCTTCATTTTTGCTATCAGTGGATTCCAAAGATAGTTCAATGGATTCCATCAACATTTGCCTCGTATCTAGCAGTAAACATCGTGAAGCAATGTCATGATGTTATCCCCGTAGTCATAAGATATAGAGAATCAATTATTTTAGGGGCGAAATTTGAATAGAATTAAGAATGCGTGCGCACATGAACAGTACAAGAAAAAAGTACCCTAGAAATCCATAGGAAACCTATGGAGAAAATCTATGGATTTCCAGGGTGGTAAAAATTTCCACTAATGCTTCCTCAACTACAAACTCAAATAGTATACATTGTTGAGACATAGGAGGATCATATTCAATCAAAGATCAAATAGTATGAAGGTCAAATATGTGATAAAACAAAGAAAGGAAGGAAAGTGGCAAGTTTTAATTGGCATATCATTAAATAGGAAACATTTAGCATAAGCTTTTGTACACTTGGGTATCTGTTTTCTGCTGGCTTGGCATATTCTAGAAAGGTAGGTGCTGCATTTGCCTTCCTTGTACACTTTATGGTAGAATGATACAACAAAATATTAGCCAAAGATAATGTTACCTACAGAATAGTGTCCACAAGCAGAAGAAAGCTAGTATCATGTCTAAAATTGTACTGGTCTATGCATGACAAGTTTCAAAATCTTAGAATTATTGTGGCATTGTAATATCAATAGACTGAACTATTTGTAGCCTACTTAAGTGGGTGTGGTCATCTGGGGGTGCGGTCATAAATTGCGAATGTCATGATTTTTTCTCGATCCGCTCCTGCATTTATTTGATATAGCCTTTTAAGCACAGCTTATGGCTTCCTGAGTTTCATCTCAGACATGGCCCACCCTGCGAACTTATACTCAAATGTAATCCAGCTAATACGCTTTCTAGCATCGTTTACTCCAGTTCGGCTTGGATGACGTCCATTCAGGTGTGAATTGTAGCAAGACTTAAACCACCATGCTCCCTCCCATTTCCTTGCACAGTTGTCGGCATTATGCATGTCCTTGTCCCGATCTTTGGTGGTAAACTGCATTCCATTGTGATATGTCAACCCATCGGTGGCAGTTCCACTAAAGTCACCTACTGTAATTCTGTATCCATCAACTTCATTCGATATCTCGAATGTTTCGTAAATGGCATAGTAGGGGGTCATTGATGAGCTACGCTGCAGATCAACGCGTAGTTTCACTCCATTACCAGGTGCTGCTAATAGATGTAATTTCTCTAATCCCAACCAGAAGTTTCCATTTGGATCTCCGAATCCATTCTTATAGTCATTCCATCCACGATCAAAATCTACTGTTGCATCAACTCTTCGTTGGAAAACAGTCCATCCACCACTATCTGTTGACATATCACACCTGACTTCAACTGTACCCATTCCAGGGAGGTGAATTGGATATATTCCATTTTCTCTAATACCTCCATTATGGACTTCTGTACAGCTTTGGAATCCACCTTTGAATAAGATGAAATCGTGACTCTTTAGAAACATTAAAAGTTAAATATGGAAGAATATTCCCCTTGAGCATTTTGTTGTGTATGTAAAATTTATTACAACTGTGGAGCTTTCTAGAAGCGCATAGAGGATTTTCCCGGCATGTTACATACATCGACATACCGTATTCATTCGATTGTTGATTACTCAGAGATAATTTTCTACTCATGGAATTATTAGATAAGGTGCTACCAAATGGTGCTTATTGCATCTTTGGCGTTAAATGCAAGTACAAACATCAAATGCTGCTAGTATTTTTGATAATTGTTAGTATAATGTATCTAATTAGACTATTTGCTTGCAATATTCTTCCTAATGCCATAATTTTTTGTATGTCTATGGAATATTTGCCCCTTGCAGATCACAATCATTGATAGGCAACAGTCATTTTTAGCAATCTGTCATGAATTGAAAGACTTTAAGCTGCATTTGAAGACTTACCGTATTGTGTGTCCTGGCATTCGTACCCTGGATAATGGCAAGAGTCTGTACATTGTGCATCAAGAGGACAAGGCTTCAGCTCTTGACAATAGTAGCCAACCTTAACAGAAAAATCAAATGAGTGCTTTCATGCATTCAGCAGATAGGCATACTTTACCAGTGGCTACTGTGAATCTAGGTATGCTCTATAACATGCAATAGATTTATGTATGTCCCTGAAAAAGTGCAACTGAATCTGTGTATCTGTGTTCAGTCTTTACTAGGCAAGTTATTCTACCTTGTGATGCCGAGATGGAGTCGGAATTATGCATGAAAGTCATATACTTTTCATAACTTATAAATATATTTGTAAAAGATAGACTTAAGAAGAGAATCGTTATCTACATTCCATAACTTCTGAAGTCGCGATTTTCAACTTTGTATCAAACAAGTATCCAAAGAAGAACATTATTAGACCAAAATGTTACGGGGATTCCAGATTTGAAGTCTAGTTGTCTTTTGAGGTCACACAATGCTAAGGAGCGAAAAGCATTTTGAGTTATAAGGGACCGAGATTTGTCGAAACGGAGGAACAAGTATTGCCAACATTAATATCAGCCATAGCAACGTTATTACCCAAACAGCTTCAATTAGTACTGAATGATAAAGTTTAACTATCTCAAATAAATGCAGAACCAGTAATAAGTTGTCATGGCTGAAAAAAACACTTCCAAATATGTATAAGACATACCACTTGCTTAAAAAATTGACCCTCCCAAGCTAAAGTGAAATTCATTGCCCATACTCTAATATTCGCTATAAATGGCTTGGTATATGATGACCTAATGATGTCATTATATTTTGTCTATCATTGAATGTTTAAGCACTTTAATTAAAAAATATATTGCAGATTGTATAATAAAAAACAAGGTATATATTGGGTGTTATTTAACGTCACAACTCAGATTTTATCTTTTTTCGCTATCTGTCAATCGTGACTTCTCAAACTACGACTAGTGTGGGCAGTTCGAATACGAATAGTGGAATTTCGAATACCGAATATTTAGCATCAACATCCAATATTCGAGTAAATTGGAATAATTTCCAATAGTTAAAGATCAGTTCTCAGTTCAGTTCTCAGCTCTCACTTTACATTCCACTACATAAAAACAAATCAAGAATGACAAAACTAACTCAAATTTAAACACATGAATAACATTGTTTAATAATTTTGTATGCATCGAATTTTAAGAAGGGTTCCTCTCAATAGATGAACTAGGTTATGTCTGAAGCTTAAGAAATCAAATTTTCTATCATTACTAGAGCATTCAAGTTTTCAACACTTATAATTGCATCTCATTTTTGTTGCTAAAAGGCCTAAAGAAGACAATGCCCTTTTCGGTATTAAAGAAGCAAGCTCTTCTGAACAAAGTGTCATGAATACTTATTTCAAGTGTTCTGGCGTACTACTTTCTAGCAGGTTGAGTACCCCGTAAGTTCACTTTCTGTGTATAGAGACAGCAAAAAATAGAAGTATGGAAAATAGGCTAATCCAAGCAATGCAGATCAATGGCAAACTGAGCCAATGATGTTTAGTGGTAATGCTAGCAAAAGAAGCGTGTGGGACAAAGACAAGGAAATAAGAAAGAGGTGCAAGTCAGCTATTATTATTATTATTATTATTATTATTTCAATTCTTTAAAGACGGTGGCCCATTCAGCTAAGCTGGTTTGTACGGGGCCGTCTATTTACAAAGTAAATGATAAAATCTTACAAGAAAATTACAAGAAAAAACAAAAAAAAAATTTTCATCTCTTAAGATGACGGAGAAGGCCATGCTTGCATAGCTCCAATGCATTAGCATGTTTCTATTTTTATGTGATATTTTGATTTGACCTTTTGGTAATTATTAGCTATGTAGTATAACCACACATCATACACGACGTGAAAAGCAGAGCAGGTTGTTACACAAGCAACACAACATAAAGTTAGATGTCAAGATGCTTTACGCTAGAAATTGGTATCCCATCTTGCTTTCGTTAAGCTACAAAGTTAAACTTTGAATAGAGACAATAGCTTTTGCTGATTGTAGTATAAAAAGTTCACTAGAATCCAGTTAACTTTCTATCAAATATTCGAATATGTTTCAGAAAAATATTCGAATGTCGAATAGCCAAAAATCATGCGAATATTCGAATATTCGAATATTCAAATACAAAAATACTTGCTTTCTCCTTACTTAGGGCTGGTTTCAATATAATCGTAAGCATGTTTCCATATAATCGAAAAGTACATGCGATGTACCGCCGATGCATCGCCGATCGTTCGCAGGCAAATATTTTTAATTGAAACACTCTTAGTCCGACGTCTGTGATTCATCGGCGACTTCGTAACAGCATATGGAAAGTAGAACCATGTTCTACTTTCCCGACCGTTGCGATGCTTTCCCGGCATCGCCGATGACTGTAAGTTATATGGAAACACTCATCTGCGATGCAACGACGATGACCTATTGTTTTTGTATTCCACGTGACATGAATCATCCAATATCAGATAACTTCAATAACAAGACGTTCTGCGTAATGTTTACATATACACTTCTTAAATTATCTTTCCTTGTTTACAAGCCACTTGTTTACCGATTTCATTCTATATGGTAACACTCCTTTGCGATGGATCACCGATGCATCTCCGATGCAACTCAGGTAACTTACGATTACATGGAAACCAGCCCTAACTAAGATATTTTTTAGATGCTTAGCAGCACTTGCTTTAGAAAAGATCTACTTTTGATGCAGATATATATTTTACTGTTAGGTTTGATAACAAATCAATTTCATGTTTTTAATTTTACACTTTAGGGGCTTATTAGTATTATAGAACACACTCTCTAAAGTGCAAGAAGCTCTCAAGGGGACTTGCAAGTGACTGTTTTTGAGCTCGTATTATAGTCTTTTGTTTTCTTTGTTTATCATGCACATGGATAAAGGACAAGGATGGGAGTTTGCCAGAAGCTAGGGCAAAGAAAGGGATAACCAAGATGGATAAAGTAGTCATTAATTTCCCCTTACTGTATTTGTCTACTCTCAGGTAACAAATAAACGTTCTCCCGTGTATACATTTTTTTCCAACCCGCCGGACCTTATTGGGACTCCTCATTTATTAATTTTAAGAAAATTGACTTTTTTGCCAACCCCTGATTTCATTCCAATTCTTTCCTAGTACTATTGACACCCAATATTCAAAGTAAAATAGAGTGCTTCTGTACATATTTTAGCTCTATTCACTATGACAACCTGTTTTTTCTTTCCATCCTAGTATAATCATGTTAAGTAGCTACTCAAATTCCCATCACCCTCCACGTTTATTTGGACTCCCGTTTATTAAATTTTGGAATTCTTTCCGACTCCCTGTTTATTAGCATCCCCCGTTTATTTGGCACTTGAGAGTAGAGTGGAATCTTAAATTTATTTGTTGCTGGGCATTTTTGGTATGTTCATACTTTATGCATAGTACAGGAATATAGACTGCAAGTATGTGTTCTTTGTTTATCCTAATACTTATTTCTTCGCTTTACGCATGACTGTGGACAGACAATTTTCATTGCGGTAGGAGATAGTGCTTCTTTCATGTATCTTCAATGTGTTTTGCTTTAGCAAACCATATCTCAAGTCTAAATAATGGCAGTGTTATTTGCTTTCTGTGTTTTTGCGATGACTGGGAAATTGGGAGTGCTTTTGAGCCTTGTTTTGCATGCAAAATTTCGTTTTACATTTTTTGAGTCTTGCTTGCGTGCGTAACGAGAATAGTGCGAGAATGTGTGTAGAATTTTCAGTGTCAGTTGGGTGTTTCGTCACAGTGATAGTTGAGTTTGTATTATGGGTACTGTCAGTTTGGTGTCAAAACTGTTGTGTTTAGTTTCATAGGTTAATAATAGAAGCTGCGTATTGTAATCAGCGAGTTCGTCGTTTAAAGAAATAGATGCAAGCCCATCAAGTTGTTGGATGTCTTCAGGAGCTAGACCCTCGGGCTTTGCCCCACAAATGCCTTTATATTCATCCATATGAGAGAATCCATAAAACGTTATACATGTAACATTCCGTGTTACACACTCTATTCACGAAAATATTTGAACGGTCAGCTCAAAATGGCTGCCCTGATAGACCTTAAACTTGCAAGCATCATTTAAATTTCACATGTTTAGAAGGAAATAGAGCTTAGCCGTAGAAAAACATATTTTGAGAAGTCTGCGTGCAGTATGGCTGTCCGTATGTAGCAATATTCAATCCTTTAAAAATATATTTAATATTGTGAAATGTATTAAATCTTTTACTAAAATGTATTTAATCTATTCCTAATATGCATTCAATCCAGTCCTGAGATGTATTCAATTCAACTTTGAACTTCATATTCAATTCAATGGTGAAATATATTCAATCAGAGGACAAAATATGTTCAATCCAATGATCAATATATTCTATCTCCATGGTAACAAGCTCACAAAGACACGTGGCTGTCAGAAATAGAAAAGGAATCCCAGCCTTCGCTATGGAAAAAAAGACGTGGTCCAGTGACGTATGAAGCTTTATAGAAGTGTGGGGGCACATGCATATGCAGAGCAGGTTTGAGAGTACAGTGTTGCATGAAAAGCAATTCTGGGAAAGAGATCTGATTTTTCTGATATGGTGACAATTGATGAATTTCGGAAGTCTTTAACAACATAATAAGTAATTTTGCAACAGCTTCAAATAATGATAAATGAAGTGCAGGGATTAGCACAGACAAATCCACCTTCTTGACGCAAAGTCTATGTGTTACATGGGGTCACATGACTTTTAAAATAGCGCGCTATGATTGGTTGAAGTCTTATCTTTGTAAATAGCAGCGCAAAAACTGGGACAGCTTGCTGTGCTTGCAGTTTACTGTGAAGGTGAAGAAACCTTTCCATCAGTTTGAAAACTAGAAATGTTCGGTGATGTCAGCTTTACGAACCCACCGTTGAATGGCATAGATAAAATAGATAGCTTTATTCTTTTTCAATTTCCACCATTTGTCATATATAAATCATTGTTCCAGATGAAGTTCAAATTATGATATTAATTAATCATTGATCTTCTGCTGTTCATTGATTTCTTCCTCAACAGCTCTCAATTTTGAAAACAGAAAAAATTAACTATTGCTATCTTATATAAGAGTCGCTGACGTTATCTAAAATGGATATCTGTAAACAAAAATGGGGCGCATAATTATGAAAAAACTAATAAAAACAGAAGTGACCCATACTACCCCGGTGATCCATATTACCTCGGACTACCCTACTTTGCAGAACTACAGAGTAAGATTTTGCTTCAAATTTCTGTTTAACTTTTACTTTGGCCCTAGCTTAAAGGCTATGACAATTATATACATTACACTCATAGACAACAGCCACTGTTTACTACATATATACGGAAGTAATAGAAAAGTGACGTTTTGGCTAAATTTCTGATATTTCTTATATTTTTCATTTGAGCCTGGGAGGGTCAAAATTTTCAGGTATACCCATATGTTATACCTTTCTGGAAAGGCATTTTGACATAGAACAATGTAACAACATAGTACTTGTTCTGAGTTGATTCTAAGAACTTCTCAAAAATCCCCTATGTACCACCCCACTCCACTTTAATCGACATGTTGCTGCTTCTCGGAAGTGATCTACATTGGCTTCTAAATGCTAGGTAGTTGTTGTTGCATGCAACCTGCAAACTACTATTATCGGTATCAAATTTTTAAAAAAAATTGATGAATAACCTTCATCCATTATGAAAATAGTGAAAATTGAATAAAATTCTCAGTTCCACAGTTTCAAAATGGAACACACTCTGGAAATGGAGAGTTTTGACGGCAGAAGTGATTAGCATCAATTTTACAAGGTCTGGTGTAGATGACCTCCGGTTCTGCTTGCACATTCGCCAACCTTACTCATGTAGTAGTCATATTTATCATCCAAGGACCAGCTGTAGACTCCTTAGGGGCATTTGAAGTCGCAGGGTATCTAACTTTTCAGGTTGGGAAAGCTCTGGCTTATCAATCTTTATTTAGATTCCTTTCCTCCAACTTAGCCAAACGAGCCCACTGTGCTGTGCCAACTTCACTGTGATTTTTGTGAAGCTAAACACAATTGCAATACACTTCACTGTTCAGAGCTATCTGAGAATTTGGCAAGCATAAACTCAGAGAAAGCTTACTGGGCACATTTTCTTTTTGCTTTTTCTAGCTTTGAGCGATGAATATGTAAAAGTTTATGATGTAATGTTGATATAGCTATGTTTGTAAGTTTATATATACAAAAATTGGTACATACTTGTTGTTCTCATATATATGTATATATATATATATATATATATATATATATATATATATA
>OLMO02000006.1:8620797-8640077 GCA_900291935.2 Cassiopea xamachana
ATATATATATATATATATATATATATATATATATATATATATATATATATATATATATATATATTAAGCACTGAAAACTGACTTCTCAATACACCAATATTTCCTATAGCACACAATTTATTGAAGTAATGCTTCTCTTTATTTTTGATAGTTTGGCACACTTTGCAACTTGATGGCGGTATCTTGGCAATCTATTGTTCTTAATCTTGCCCTATTGATGGTGTTAACTGAATCACTTTTGATCTTTTTAGCAAATGATTAGAAGTGATCTGGACTAATAAAACTGTAACTTTTAAGCCCCTTTCATACTGCTGCCGATCATTTTTTCATCCATATCAAAAGTGAACCGTAACAACTTAGATAGGGCCTTAGTGAACTGTCAGGATCATGATAATTTGTGCAGATGGATGGATGTAAACTTACGTTGACTTCCTCAAAGTCTGTTGATTTGAAAGTCCACCCTGCTACTTCTTATAATTGTACTCCATCAAATGGATCTTCGCTTGTTTTGCTATTTAGTTCACATGTGTCGTTGTTGACATTGAATGACTTGCATTGTCTATGCTTTATGCAGTGATCTTCACATTCATCTTCTTTGAGATTTGCAAAAGCTGCTAGAACTGAGCCATTCTGCCTGAAGTCTGCCTAAACGATGCTAAAGTTTCCAAACTCTAGGCAAGGCAGCCTTAAGATATGTCCAACTGCAGTATGTAGGCAACTCAACTGGCTGTATCTATGTAATAGATTTTATCATGGAACTAAGTTGTAGATTACGAAAATTACTTGAGGGTGTGAAAAATAGGCATGATAATAGCTTTAGATATAGATTACATTAAATGCAAACAATAATTAGAAGTAATTATTTTTAATATAAGAAGATAAACAAGCAAGTAGTCTGAGCCAAGAAAGCTAGAATTTGAAGGTCTAGTGTGTAACGTTAAGCAGGTTGCTTCTACAAAACAACTGCATCGTGTCAACATGCCTGTTTCTGTAACCATCATATCTGCCAACTACTCTCCCGGTTTCGCAGGGAAACTCATGGCATTGACTGCTTCTCCCGGTCGCCTGATTTATATACTTTTCTGCCGGTTTTAAAGAAATCATCTAGCAGAGATCAATGGAACTCCCGCTGCTGTTTTATTGGTTTTCTGACATCTCAATTGACTTTTGTGCGATTTATTAAAAATATTTTCCGATTTATAGTTGTGATAATGTGGTCACATTAACTTTCCACATGGCTAAAAGGTTGTGTTAATGCTTTCTGAGTAATAAAAATGATCATTTTTGCATCTACTACTTACCAAGTATAGCATTTGTCAACTATATTTATTATCTTCACAAATATCTGCGATCTCCCGTTTTTGAACAAATCTCCCTTTTTTGTTGAAAAAATGCAGATTATCCAGATTTTGAAAGTTTTATGTTTGACACTCGTGAAAATTTAAAGCATTTCGAATGGCATTGGTAGTAAGAAAATCGATTCATAGAAAGCTCCAAATATTGTGAAAGTACTTATGATAATGCAAATACATTTAGCAATATAGTATGATTTCCGTAGACAAGTAGCAAAACTTTTCTAGACTGAAATTTTGACGTATAGCAATTGCGAATCTTGAATAGTTTCCAAATCATCAAGTAATGGCTTCAAAAGTGCTTACAAAAAGAGAGCAGGAAAAATGATCATCGTCACTCTTAGAACCTTGAGAAATGGATGAAGATAATAAGCTTCAACTCTTGATGCTGTATGCTGGTAACTGATCTCTTTCGGAACTATCTTCAATGGTGAAAATAAAATCAATCTCCAGTAGATCGCTCCGATTAACTTGTATATATAACTACTTTGTATGGTGCTGGTATGCAACTCCATTAATGAAACACGAAATCAGATGATTGACTATGATTGAAGGTGGCTGTATAGATATTGTAAATAAATTGTGACTGATTACTGTCTCGCACGTAATATTAAATGATGTGCAGTTCAAACAAGAATGTAATGGCATGTCATTATGAATAAGAAAACAATGAGTTACCTGTAATTTAAAAGGATATGCAGCCACTCTGAACAAACATATCCAGTTTGACCAAGTCCCATCCAAGATCCGGTTTGTAGAAGAGTCCTCAGAGCTTATGTGAAATCAGCAGTGGCATGATCAACGAGGGGGCTAGGAACTAAGCTAGTGAAAAGTGTTAGTGGCGTGGATAACCAAAGTTTGTGACAAACCTAAAGTTTAGTTTTATTAGCAATATAACGTTGACGAGCACTGTTGGTATTCGGCAAATGTGCCGACAAGCTAAATATAGGGGGCGTGGTCCCACATGGCTACACCCCTGGTCAGAAGGGAACCTTCCTCCCTTGAATAGTTTTGAAGGGGTGCAAAAGCAAAACCAACGATACTGTAATATACTCGTCGACACCTAAAGAGGATTCTTTTTGAAGTTTGAAAGCAGGGGATTATTCTCAATCGTGAATGATTTTAACCACAAAAATAATTGCCAATCGAGAAGATATTTTCCCAATACACTAATAGAGATTAACAAGCCCGAGTCAAAACAAGTGATAAACATAATAAAATAGACTTTTATCTCCCTAAGATGAATGTTTCTACCAGATGTCCAGATTCGAAATACGCAAACAAAGGCACAATATCACATTTAGTCTCACATTTAGTCTTCGAATCACTTTACAAAGCACAGTCTTTGGACCCGTGTACACGAGCAAAAGCGAATCAGATCTAACCAGGATCCGATCTAATTCTTGTACTGATTGGACTAGAACTTACACCAGAGCAAACAGATCCGATCCAGGTCTGGTCCGCTATCTGAATATACTTCTGGATCGCCGTCATAGACGGTCTAGTTTAGATCAGATCTACTTTGTGTAGTGTAAACTGTGAGATCCGATCCAGAACTAATAAGGATTGGAAAAAGAGGCTAATATTTTGTAAAGAGAGGTTATATAGAAATGCTAGAGTCGATGTGACGCCAAGCCCAGCTGTGAGCATTTCATTGAATAGGAGCTTATTTGTCAACAATGCATTGTAAAATGAGGTTAATTTTGATCAAAGGCTGCATTTTGTTATCTTCTCTTATGCTCAATGCTGTTGTAAAAAGTTTGGAAGATATTAAACAAAAATTGTTTTACTAGGTGCAAGGCGTTGTAGGGCTCATTCATGATAGAACAGCTATGTAGACAACAAAGTTACTATAAAGGAACGGTGTGAAAACTTTAGGAGTCTAAGGATAGCTTTTCATTTCATGCAGAAAAGGTATTTATATCTTGCCATACTGATTTATAGCTTGATTTTTCCTTGTGATAATTTCTCATTTGCGTGAGGGCATGTGCGCCTGATTCTCAAAGTTGCTGTCACCTTGAATGACCAAAATATGTATGCGTTATTACTTAGACACAGAATTTGATCTGATCTTTAGGGTAGTGTAAGCACTGTTACAATTTAGGGATAGGAATTAAGTAGAGCCAACACCCAAGCATCTCCCTAAATATAATAATACTCTTGTCAATCTATTATCAGGGTATGGATGTAACCATCGCAAGGCAATATCCAGTGTTTAAATGAAAACATAGATGTTATGTTCCTGACCTTCTTTTACGTAAGCTTCAAACTGGGAGCTAGACTCTTTTTGCTTGAATGATAATGCCCATAGTCAAGTAGCCTTGTTTTGAAATACAATACATAGCCTCGTTTTGAAATACATGAAGAAATGCATGAGCCCTCCTAGTTATTAATCTAGCTCTACAGCACTGTATGGAACCCTATTATGCCGTGAGGCCGCATGCCCACTACTACAATCCTGGGACCAAGATTCGCAAACAAACTCCTTCTTATACAAGTTCAATATAATCCTATACAAAGACCTAACGCATTGTGTGATTTGGCATTCGAATCTAGGATAGTGGCAAGAGTTTATGCATTGTACACCAACGGGGCAAGGCCTCAATTCTTGACAATAGTAACCAATCTAAACACAGACATCAAATTATTACTTTCATGCAATATGCACATTGACTCCATCTATCAGTGGCTTCTGAAAATTCAGCCGTGAATTCTATATGTTATATGGCAGATGTAAATGTCTACTTGCAAAATTGCAACTAAATAGTATCTGCTCTCAATTTTTACTAGGCAACTTCCTCTCGCTTGGAATACTGAGATGAAATAGAAATGATGAATAAGATATATATATTTCAATTATATTTGCAAATATTTATTGCAAGAAAGAGCTAAAACTGAGGCATGGTCTGTAAAAAAAGTCTGATTTCTTACTTGAGTGCTTAGTAGAAGTGGCTTATAGGCAAGGTTCATCGATAAGTTCCATGTAAACAAAGATGAGCTTATGTTCAGTTGTTTATAATCTGTCGCTTTGAAAGTCTAACCTGCTACTCCTGATAGTTGTACTTCATCTAATGGATTTTCGCTTGTTTTGCTGTTTAGTTCACATGTGTCGTTCTTAACATTGAATGGCTTGCACTGGTATGCTTTATGCAGTGATCTTCATATTCATCTTCACTGAGATTTGCGAAAGCTGCTAGAACTGTACCATTCTCTCTAAAGTCTTTTCTAACAATGCTAAAGTTTCCAATTGCCAGGCAGCTCAACTTTAAAATGTGTCCAAACATAGTTTGTAGCCAACCTAAGTGGGTGCATCTGCACGAGATTCGTAGATTCTTATACAGATGGCAGAAATTGTGAAGAATGATGCGTGGAAGTTTGTGCTAAGGTGATAAGAGGAAACATGGAAATTGTATAACAAACCAATAAGCCTGAATTAGTATTGAATTCTGGGATATAGAGGATTGTTGTTAACATGCTAAGAAATTATTAGTGCATGTTCTTACCATCATGTTCCCAGGGGCGATTTTTAGAGACCCTGAAAATAGGGTTGCCTACTTGCAATGTCATAAAGTGGGTACAGCCTTTCTGCAACCACGTCCAAATCTTCAAAAGATAAAAAGATGATAAATCAAACTATTTTTCTATAGTACAATATAACCAGCGATTAGAAACATCTCAATAACTATGAAGCAGTGAAAAACTTTATCATAGCCATACAATATAAACATTAGAAACAAGGTCAATGCATTTGAAAAGCAAGATTAGATCAAACATTTGGGGAGGGGATGGACCCCAAAACAAATAAGAAACTTAACAAGGAAGACTCCGACCCCCTGAGTTCCCCTAGAAATCACCCCTGCATGCTCCATGTTTCATGTGCGAAGGCATTCTTAATTTTTACATCTTTAAGATATGGCAGGAGGACTTCAGAGCAGCCTTCAAATATTCCATGTGCACTTACGGATAGATTGATAAATTCAACAATAGAATTAAATTCCTGAAGGAAAGCATTACTGCACATTGCATTTGCTTGAAACTCTGAATCTAACAGCAATTTCACAAATTGGGTCAGCACATCACAGCAAGCTACTTACATAAGAAGATCTGGAAAGTAGATCATTGTCATTCTTGATGCTTTTAACATTATTTCAATGGAAAACGTGTCCTTGCGTTACAATATGCAAGCATTTCACGTTTTGAGTTGTAATTTTGATCCGTCATATTAATTCGATCTTGAAACGTGAAATTGACAGAAGAAAAAGACATCAATTGGACAGAAATATCTCCCGTATAGGGTTGCTAAAGTTTGAAATATTTTACCGAGGCATGCAAAACAGGCAAGTTCCATATTTCTTTTTAAATGTTATACAATATTTAATTTATTTATTATTTGATGTTTCTTTTCCTAGTTTGTATGCTTTCAAAATATGATTCTTAGCAATTGTAAATATACTTTTGTAATATTTTATTTTTTAATTTGATTACTTGTAAAATGAGGGGTCCCTTCACAATCAACGACGGCTGAAGGGCTACCTCTCTGTATCTTTACTTACAAATGAAATGAAATGAACCAATAGCTCCAATTGCACTGTAGGGTTCTTGTATGAATTGTTATAATAACCTCATTGAAGTATAAATGAAAGTAAGTTGATAGATAATGCGAATATACTTTGAATAAAACATTAAGCACTCATTCAACTTATTGATAGAATATTTTATACCTGCTAGAATTGCGTGAAACGATTCCTCTACAAGTAAATAACGCACCATGTAATGGGCTATTAAATAACCAACCATCCCCTTTATAACGTTCTGTCACTTTTGGTCACAAAACTTCCTAGCGTTGCGTCACTCGTTTATCAAACATCCCCCTTCCAATGCATGCACAAAAGTCCCGAAATAAAATGACATTCTAAAATACCAAAAGACATAGGGGAAGAAGTAAGGACAGCTCATTTTTCTTCTACATTTTCTTCAAATGCACATTTTTTCTAATCATAAACAGGTTTATAAGAAATATGAGGCAAAAAGTAGGCAAAATTAAGAAACATGTAAAAAACAAAGACAGGCAGGGTTTCAAATGATCAGTGGAAAAGCTAATTTTGCAAGAAAGCTTTTGAGCAACCGTGAAGCAAAATAGAAACAGCATCCATTGCATACTTCATAGAATCTAATCATCCTACCTCTTGCATCACAGTTACCCAATCTAGGCTGCTTTTGTTGTTGGAAGTATTACAGATGAAAGAAACAATTAAGAAAACGTAAAAACTGAATTTTACAACACATTAAGAAACATCCAGACTGAAGACAAAAAGTTCGTTTCTTATAAAAAATACATGTACAGCAACAGTAGTACTCTAAAGTGCCAATTAACGGGAGGGGGTCCTAATAGACAGTGGGTTGGAAAAAATTATGAAATTTTCAGAAACGGGGGCAAGAATTTGAGAAAAGGCTTTAATTGATTATCCAAGGACGAAAGGAACAAAAACAGACTGTCATAAAGCAAAATGTTAAAATATATAAAGCAGTACGCTATTTTGCCATAAAAATTGGGCGCAAATAGTACTAACAAAGAAAGGAAATGAAAAGAGGGGTGTGTAAAAGTTAATAAATTAAAATTGATAAATGGGGTTATAATTTCCTAATTAGGTCACAATAGGGCTCGGGGGCTGGAAAAACATCGAAGAATTAATAAACGGGTTGCCTTTATTGGGCACCTGATAGTAAGTGCAGCTACAGAATTTTTAAAGCAACAGTCAAGAATGAATAGCACACATTTAATTGACGTATGCTTGTCCAAACTAGTTGCATATTAACATCATTTTATACAAGGTGTCTACTTTTACAATTAACTTCTGGATGATCACCTTCCTAAACGTCAAAGACCCACTGAAAACGCAACTTTTGATATCGAGCATAAACTTAGAGTGGTCGAATGAAAATTGCGCAAAATATGAGCATTTTTCGGAAAATTGCACGTCCCATCCAAAGTCTCCGATTTACATTACAAAGTAGGATGGGTCAAGGATGAATAAAAACTAGAAAAAGTGGCTTCGTTCGATACCCTCATTAATTCTGTGCTGAGCGTCTGAGCTCTTCATTATGCAAAACTCCTCAATAGAAAAACTTTTTACCATAACGCCACGGAATTGAATAAAGTATCATCCACGCCCTACTTTTCCGCCAAGGAGAATCACAAAAAACTTAACGAACTAGCTACCACCAAGGCATGACGTAATTATTGAACTTCTCCTGGTTGTGAAAAGGAAGCAATGAATTGGCGGGTATGAGCGCATGAAGACTACCACAATATTTTTTGATGTCCGGGTTGCAGGAGAATCAGTAAGAGGCCTAAAATTTAGCATGAAATTAGCAGTCCTAAATCAAAGCAATTAGATGAACGTGAATTTTGCACTTAAGCAACGTACTGGGGCATAGCAAGGATTATAGAAGTGGGGAGCATAAACGAAAATGTATTGGCCACGCCCTCTACTTCTCTGAAGATTTGCTACTACCTCGTACCCCTTAGCTATTTTCTCATCGATTGGTAAAGAAAACCGGAGACCATCTTGATAAGAAGTGGAAGCACATGCCTCCCATTCCCTCCTTGGCCACGCCAGTATCAACATATAAAAGACATTTGATCAATAACTGTCAGTTTTCTTTTGCTGTGGAGGCTCTTAACCACATGAGAATAGATATTGTAAATAAGTACAGTCTTCGGTCCTCCTCTTTGCAAGCATTGATATGGATGGAAAGCAGTGTTGGAAACTTTATGTTTTTTTTGGGGGGGGAGTGTAATACCTTTTGAGCATCGTCAATATTTGCCTTCTGTGAACCGGTGTCAAATCGGAAATTTTTATACTCTGTGGTTTCAGAGAATTTTACCATGCAAATTTTACCCTTCGGTTCAAACGTGCATTCCAAGGAAAGTTCGTAAGAGACGTTCATTTAGCCACCTATGCCTTCAGTTCAATTCAGTTCAATTTTATTTTAAAATGCTACTATATACAAAATGCCATTACAATTACTTACAACATATAACAAAATAATAAAATACATCTAGAAATGCAGGTTAACAAAATTACATAAAATTTATGGTTACTTGTATGAAAGTAATTTCTTATAAGGAGGAGCTCTCTCAATAGATAACTAATCGAGGAGAGAGCACCCCTAGACTACAGAAAAAGTTACTCTAAGGTAGCAAACTACCGTACTTTAATCCAAGGTAGCAAAAGTACCATGCATTCAATAAAAAGTAAACCAGCTTCTTTCTCCAAAAGGGTAAAGTCTAAAATTCCATTATTACCAGTAAAAGCTCATTGGCGATGAATTTTGCTTAGAAGTTGTTGAAATACTATTACTTGTACAGAAACTGAAAGTTTAGTACATGTACTGAAATACCCTATCATAACTGGAGATGTTTTTCAGTACGAAAATCGCTGCCTTTATGGTTTGCAAGATTGTGTGGCCACATCCATAACACGGGGAAAAAATTTGTTCTTGAAAGTGTTTAAAACTTCTAGCTGATTAAAATCTTTTTTGAAACTCCGAATCGAGGATTGCAACCATTTTTCTCTATCATGTCAGGTTCTTTGTTAAATTCGATTTTGAAAATTCAATATTTCCTCTGCTTTTATTTCATCCTTTGACACTATCGACTAAGAAATTATATTTGAAGTCACCCTTCAGCAGAGAACTTTTCATTTCCTACTAACTTCCAGTACATAAATAGTCAGAAGTGAATCAGTGTTAGCATATTTTGGTAGTTACAGGTAAGCTGGATGCTAAATTGGTATGGTTCACGACTCAGGGCTTCAACATTGAAATCGCGAACCCCCTGGAATGAGTAGCTACAGGGGTACCTCCCTTTAGCAACCAACACTAATTGTCCAGCATGATTGCATCCCAGCATACTTGATATCCCGCCTCCATCTCTTTCATGTTATGATGGAATCTCTCCTCATATCCCTCGCCACTTACTGGTTTGAAACTGTCTGTGCACCAATCAAAATTGGAGAACTGGTATTGCATTTTGGTACGTGCTCTGTATCCAAAGATTGTCAAAAGTAATAAACACATTCTTGATAAACTCTTCATAGTTCCTTGTCTTGATGTTGCTTTGAAGGATATTCAAATCAAATTCAAAGGACTTTCCCCCCTTGAGTTCTTCTTACTCATCGAGTTTCCAATGTCTGGATCCCTCTGATGGGGTGTGTGGACCAGGGTCTCCTTAATGTGCAGTTCCACACAAGCTTATAATTCAATACACAAGCTTATAATTCAATGACCAAAGGTGTAAGAAAGTAAATGGCAGCAAAATTATTAGATTTATGCAGGAACTGATAGAGAAATGCAACCGGAAATGGAATTTATCTACCTTTTCTAGCCATCTGCAAACAGAATTTAATTCTTCACCACAACATTGCTGGATATTATGTACATTTCTAAATTTTCCTTAAACAAAAACCCTGCTGTAGAACATTAAAATCTCAAGTCTTCACTTGCGCAAAGATATTCTTTTTTGTGGTTAAACCAGGAAGAGCCTTGTGTGCGCATAGCTCTTCCATTAAGGAGAGCGGTTGTCACCCTTGTCTACAAAGTTGGTGAACTGCATCATCAAACACTGCTTGATGTGCAGTTATGGGACCAAGATCTTATGACTGTTTCCCAGCAGCTCCTCTGTGGGCCTCCTTGCTCTGCGGAGTACCAGTTCTTCCTTTGCAGGCAACTCCCTCGTTGTGTAATGATACAGTCGGCTTCCACTATCCCATATGCAGTGAAGGTATGCATGCTTGGTAAACACGGACAGTAGTACTTGGAAAGAGCTTATCACCTATCAGTCCACAAAAACTAACCACGCATGCTTATCATAAAACATTTTTTCTGATACCTTAATAAAAGCCTGCAAATTACACAGAATCTACTCACTTCTAGAAATGGGATAATATTTATTCATCATTTGATGGAAAGGCTTCCATCCTTGTACACAAAACGAGGAAAAATTTCATAACGATAGCCAAAAAAGTGAACCTGCTTGAGTAAAACCAATGTAATTTATGGATTCAGCAAATTAAAATTGTACTTAATGAGCTCAGGAAGCTTAGCGAACAGATTTAGCGTTGAAGAGCGTTTTTCATATTGTTGTTAATATGGGAAATAAGGACGTGTAAAAAAGTTCATCCGAACGCCAGTGTAATGCTGAATTTGAAATCTTGAAAATTTCTTGCATTTACAATTGATTGTAGTTGGGCTGAAGGTAAAAGTGTCCAAAAACATTAATAAGTGCTCAATATTGCCTTAAGAGTACCCAAATTGAAGACCTTGGTGGGCCGGATGTTACCCACGTGAATTATGTTTGACACCATTGCTGTAAATTTTCACTGCTAGTCATTTGTGATCTTACCAAATGAATTCATTCATCCAGTTAAAATCAAGAAATATGTAGCGTTAAACTCTAGCTTGTGTATCCAGTTATATTATTTTAATAAGCTTTGCTTGATGATGCAGTGACGTAGCCAGCAGTTTTCTTTGGGCAGTGTATGAGTTTTTGACCGATATTTTGATTACTGCCCAATTAAGATTTCATTGAGGGTATTCTTGAAAAGATGCTTCCGAATTATGTTTTGTGGTTTGAGAGAAGCGTTTCTGCACTGCTTTATGACGACACTAACCATGAAATGTTAGTAATGCATGGAAGAAATCAGGGGAGAAGAGGATATGTGGGGGCTTGCCACCAGAAACGTTTTTAGGATCACGCCCTCTAGAACGTTGGAACGCACCTCGTTTCAAAAAAAAACAAGGCTTGTTTTGATCATTGAAATTTATATGTAGAAGGAAAAACTACCTCTCAAACTGACTTCATTGACTTTTACAGACTTAGAACTAGAAAAGGAAAAGTTCCGTCGTCCTCTCCTCTACTCTACCTGTTGAATGCTTGTATGTCAAGACCAAAATGAACGCGACTTCACGCCGGATATATCCGGCGTGGACTACTTAGAATGCACTGAGCACTCTGTCACAACGTTGAAGCTTTCGAAACAGAAAATTTTGTTATAGTGCTTGATAATGGAGATAATACATTATCTTTTCGGAATCGCCACCTATTGTTCGTGCATAGCCTGGGCAGTGGATGTTAGTTGCCACAAGAGGCGAAGATAATATCAGACAGCAAAACTCTAATTTTTGTCTTAAAAAATTCTTGTGACAAAGCAGGAAATTAATGCATTAACTCTTAGTAATTTATTTTGCCCAGTATTTAACAATATCTTGCTTGGCACTTGCCCTTAAAATATGCAGGGTTTTGATGCTTTGGGGGGTGTCACGCCCCGCACACACTTGCTCAGATGTTGTCAATAAAGAGTCCTGTTTTGCAAAGTGCAGTTCAGTTTGGGGTCGACTATGGGAAAAATGAAATAGGCAGACCAAAAAGATCACAAAATGAAAAACAAGCATTAGCAGTTCCACAATAAATAAATAAATACGTCTTTGTTGTTCTCGCTCTATGAATTGCTGCTTTTATTATATATAATGTAGCTCGCTATTTCTTGTTATTATTAAACTGAAGGGTGTTTTTTGTATCATAGACTTTGTCAAAGTAGCATATTATTTCAAAAATAGGTGCAGTTTTTCCGCAAGCACTGGGGCTGGATTGGGTGTTACTGGCCCAGGGGACTGAGGCCGTATCTCCCCCCCTGGGCCTGAGGTTGATTACCCCAGCCATATGAGAACAAGTAAATAGAACTGTGATATTGTGGATGCATCCACCAGAAAATAGTACTGGTTTTTATATAAATTGAGCTGTCCAAGCGCATTTGCCATTGAATCGTACAATGGTAGTATTATTCGAAGTTTTCATACTCTGAAGATTGTCGGAAGAAAAAGCTTTTAAGCATGTCAAAAGATTGTTGCCGCTTTTTGTGCTCTAGTAAAGTTCTACAGTACCAACAGACATTTTACGTATTATTCCTTCAATTTATGGGCCTATTCTGATGCTTACTCACACCACTACCTTGACTCAATGAATCAAGTGCCAAGGGCTACTCTTAGCTCATATGACCTGTTTTCGAAAAATAGTTTTTAAGCTACTATTTTGCGATTCCCGTAAAGGAAAAGAGCAAGTTTAGTATGATAGTCTTTTCTATTCGTTTGGATTACTTGCTCGATATTGTGGAGTTTCGCCATGCTTATCTTGCTCTTAAGTCTCGAAAAAGCCCCTCCCCCACGCTTACATTTAGAAAAATTGTCCAACCGCCACTCTTATTGGGCCCAGCCCCCCACTTAGTAAATTGTCAGTTCCTCTACAAGAAACATGCAAGAATTTGACCCTTTTGTTGAGTTACCCAAATAATGAATGAGGAATATGGGGCAAGATTACGAAAATTATTTCTTTCTAGTGACATTAATCGGGGTGTTTTGTATTTGTGCTGGTTTTTGCACATTTACTCCAAACCTCTGACTCCCCCCGCTTAGTCCAACCCCCTCCCGACTTATCAGATATTGAGGATATTTCGAACCGCCCTGCTTATTAGGACCCCCCCAGCTTAGTCAGGAACGACAGTAAAAGCTAGAAGGCAAGGCAGCAACTGGTATCTCTACAAATATTCTTCAACTTAATCTCAACAATCATATCTCATGGAATAGTTAAAAACAAGTAATTTAACAAAGCCTTGATTATTTGATACTACTTTTGAATAATAATTATCCACCATCAAGGAAATTATCCAGGAAAATCAAAGAAATTTTTCTGATTTTATGGAATTGTCAGGAAATTCAGTATTCACAGAATTTCCACTAGGTTCCCAATCAAATTTTATTTATGGTTTTCAGTATATTTCAATTGCCAAGGTGTAAATTTTGTATAAACAAAAGAGCCCTTATGAGGTGGTCTAACCATCTTAATTCATCAACCAATGGCATGAAAAAGGTTGAATAATCATATGCTATTGCTGGTACCATCAGGAAATCTTTTGGGTATCATCTTTGGTATGCTGGCAGCATGGAATTTTTCGAGATCACAATTAATTTCCCTGGTGAGGAAAGGAATAAGGCATCGATTTTTGCATTCTTTGAAAGAATAAAGCATATACCATATTCACGGAAACATAAAGGAAAAAAAGTTTTATCGTGACAAGGAAATTTAGTTCAAAATATAGAAATTTTTGGAAATCCAATCAGACTAGAATGGAAGCACCTTGTTTAAGAACTACTTAGATAAAAAAGCTGGCTTCAGTTTAAAAGAAGAATCTTGCAGTTACTTATTTCCTTGGATCCATTGACAAGCAGTGCTCACCTGTTGGGCTTTGTAACTTATTTATTGAAATGTATTCAATAGCAAGAGCTATGGGGGCGTGTATCTTCAGTCGTAAAAGTAAAGATGCTGTCTATCATGTGAGCAACTAGTGTGGCGGTTAGAGCACTTTTACGATGTGCAGAAGGTCTAACGGTATGCAGAACCGTCGGGTCTCGGTTTTGTAATCAATGGGAATTCACATCAGCATGCTTAGATGAAGAAATAAAATTTAGGGTGTGGTGGCATAGCAGTTAGAGCGCATGCTTCCATTGCGGAAGGTCTACGGCTGGAGTCTGACTCGGGCCTTTGACTGAATGCTCGCTCATTATTTACCCAAAAGCGAATGGATACCTAGTGGCAACACTGGGGAGATAAAGGTGACGAGGAAAGGAACTAGCCACCTTACCTCACATGCTGATGGCTCAGGATAAGTTTCCTCTCTAACAGGCACTCCTCTAGGTACGAAAGTATACGGGACTACCTTTACCTAATAATATTTACTCGTACTAAAGAAACTGCTGCATCCACTGGAACGGTGCTTTGGATAAGTGATAATGCACAATAGCGTAAAGGAGACACTCGAGACCCTTGGGAATTTGATGTTAGTTGTCACACTAAATAATGCAAAAGACATGTCTCCTCAAAACCTCAGAGGTGCTTGAAAGGGTAGAGGCCTTACTTGGTGTGCCAATCTCACCCTATATTTGTCTCGCTACTGCTAGTTTAGCAAGTGCTCTTTCAGTTTCCTTTGAATGTGGCTATCCCAGATAACCAGAAAGCTCAATAAAATTTAAACACATTAGGTGACACTGATTGTATTTCTTACGGCCATATTGGTACCTACAATATACCAAAATCGATCTAAGTCAGTAAAAAACAACAGTTACAAAGCTTTACAGGTCCATTAATTCAAATAAGCAGTAGAACTTTTTGTCATTTGTTCATGGGCGGATGAAGACATTTGCAACATTCGCATGGGCGAATGTCAGATTTATAATTCGTTGCAAACATCGGACTTTACAATATTTGCAACGTTTCTTTTCTTACTGTGTCTCCCCGCCCACCCCATATCCAGTTTCGACGCCCCAGAGACAGTATACACAAATCTATCTGATGCATTCCATCAGTCTTCCCTTTGCGATCTGTGGATTCCAAAAATAATTCAATCGATTTCATCAACATTTGCCTCGTATCTAGCAGTAAACATCATAAAGCAATGTCGTGAAGATATCCCCGTAGTCATAAATTATAGAGACCCAATAATTTTAGGGGCGAAATTCAAATAAAATTAAAAATGCGTGCGCACATGAACAGTACGCGAAAAAGGCACCCCCAAAAAACTGTGCGAACGTCGGCATAGATGGCGCAGCTTACCACCATGGAGATCAATAAAAAACCTATGGAGAAATTTTTGTGCGAAGGTGGGGTTGGTAGAGGCGATGGATGATGTCTAGCATATAGCAGGGGAAGCCCGTGTATGACTGCAATAACTGCTACCTTCTTGCAAAATTCTGCTTGGAGTGGTAACATTTAAGGTTCTGGACACTGTGGATAAATTTTCACGTTTCATAGAAGCAGACGTTATTGAAGCGATTAAAGTACTTATAGATAATGAAGAAATAACTCATTGATAGGTGTCCTTCCAGAAATTTTATGATTTTGAGGTTGCAAGGAAGCAAGTGTCGCCCTGTCGCCCAGCTCAAGGAAGGCCAAACACTGGTTGAAACATCAGTGCCCCTAAAGTATGTGCAGCGCGTTTCATGCATAAATGAAACTTGTTCCCCAATAATTTCCTGCACATTTATGTAACTATAGGCAAGTGTGTTATCAATCTATTTTTTAAGGGTATTTTAGCTGCAGGGTCATTCCTTGTCAAAGCGATTGCTGCGCAGCCATATACATCTAAATGGAATGTCTTGTCAGATTTGCAAGCAATACGGGGCCTTCAAGGCAGAGATGTGCCAAGGCACTTTCTATGGGGGAAGGGGAGCATTTTGAACATTTGATTGACTACTGTTACTAAAGCAAAGGGTCACGAAAAGTACTGCGACCAACTGTTTACCAAATTTCTTGCAATATAAAGAAAATTATGGGGTCACGCCCCCTATTAGCACATCCCTGCTCCAAGGTCAGAAATATTTGAAGAGCTATACTGTTTTTAAGCAAATTGGACAGTGCTTTCTAGACCAGTAGCCGTTAGAGCAAGTGCAACGGCTTCGTGCTCAGGGGGGTAGAGGATACCATGGCCCCAAAATTTTTCGCAACAATCAGGTTTTCAGAAATTGTTATGCTTCGTTGAAAAACTTTTGGACTTTTGCTGTTAGTAAAGACAAGCAGAAAATCATCGAAGTTGGCCCCACTACACTGCTGGTACCATGACGCCCCTGAGCAAGTGATGTGCTCAATAGGGCCAAGAGAAATTTTTTTGAACATGTGAAGGTAGATGCACTGAAGAAGTGCTTGCAATACGGCTCTTTCTATTGTTGTGAGGCTGCCAATTCTCTCAATTTACTTTGTTTTTGCTAATGAAATTGCAGCCTTGGTAAGCAATTCAACATTTTATCCTAGAGAAAAGCTTGTCAAAACTCCACCACTTTAAAACTTTTTGGTCTGTATCTACAAATCACAAGGTTTCTAGTTCTTCTAGACCAAACCATATTGTTTCTGTCCAAATACCCTCAAAAAATAGATGTCCTCAAAATTTATCAATCGAAAGTTGCATTCCCCTAGATCAAAACATACCATTCATTTCTTTCTTCTTTGTCAATTTAGGAGACTTTTTCTGATTGCAGTAGGGGTAGGGAAGAAAAAGAAATTCCTTCAATTTTAGATTCATGTAGTCAGGAAGCACCAAATTCTAGAGCAGGTGATTGGCAAGTAGCAAAATCAAATATAATATTGGTTCTTTCTATAATAAAGTTGACAGGTTGAGTTGCCATGAAAGGTTTGATGTTTTCCATAATGTTTCATTTCAAAAGTGTAGCTTTCCATCCATTCTTAAGTCTAGATAGAACTGGAGATTTCAGTACAGATGGCTTGACCAATTTATTTGTCCCTAATAAGTCTTGTGTATTTAAGCTTTCTCAAGGTATTGGTGGCAATTTTAAACTTATATCTCCATTGTAATACCATACAGTGCTGAAGTATGCAAAAATAGTCTTTGCAGTGGCTGGTCATTCACAAATTCTGATAGGGAGGATATAAGTCTAGTATTATGAGTTTTGTCTTCCCTAGAATTGTAGCTATGTCCAAATAATTCTATATTTCAATCCAGCTTCAATAGTTTGAATTCAACTGACCACACAAACAGTCTCTCAGAACTTATGCTTTTTCCAGTATTGTTTTTAGATAAGTGATATGTTTCATATAAAGGAGGTCAACTGACTATGCTCAGTATATAAGCAATAAAGCTTAAGAAAATTGTAGAATTGGATCTAGCTTTTCTGGTATATTTGGATTACCTATCATCTATCTTTTCCTGATGTACAATAAAGCCTGCTGTTGCTTTTTCTATTGTAGCTGTTCCCCAAGAGTAATTGCACTGAGAAATAAAGTAAGATAATTTTCTTTGGTGATTTGGGCAATGCCCCCATTGACTAGGGATCATAGAAACCAAACTACCCCTAATGCTAATCTTGCTGTATGGATTGTATTTCATAGCATATACTCTCTGAAATTTTCTCTTGCTAAACTTTCTTTTCAAAGTACCAAGCTAGCAAGAGGCAAGAAGTGTCATTCATAAAAGCATTTGAATTTATAGAGGGACCCAAATGAAAAATACAACACAAAAATTTCCACTAATGTTTCATCAACTTCAAACGTAAATAGTGTACATTGTTCAGACAAGGGAGGATCATCTTCAATTAAAGATCAAATAGTATCAAAGTCAAATATGTGATAAAACAAGGAAGGAAAGAGAGGCAAGTGGCAAGTTTTAATTGGCATATCATTCAATAGGAAGGTAGGTGCTGCATTTGCATTCCTTGTGCACTGCATGGTAGAATGTTACAACAAAACATTAGTCAAAGATAATGTTTCTTAAAGAATAATGTCCACAAGCAGAAAAAGCTAGTGTCTTTTTTAAAGTTGTACTGGTGTATGCATGACTGGTTTCAAAATTTTGAATTATTGTGGCAATGTAATATCAATAGACTGAACTATCTGTAGCCTATTTAAGTGGGTGTGGTCATCTCAGGGTGTGGTCATAAATTGCAAATGTCACGAATTTTTCTCGATCCGCTCCTGCATTTATTTGATATAGCCTTTTAAGCACAGCTTATGGCTTCTTGAGCTTCATCTCAGACATGACCCATCCTCCGTTCTCATCATTGAATGGGAACCAGGTAATACGCTTGGCATTACCGCTTACTCCAGTTCGGCTTGGATGACGTCCATTCAGGTGTGACATGAAGCAAGACTTAAACCACCATGCTCCCTCCCATTTCCTTGCACAGTTCTCGGATTCCTTCATGTCTTTGTCCCGATCTTTGGTGGTAAATTGCATTCCATTATGATCTGTCAATCCATCCTTCGCAGTTCCACTATAGTCCCCTACTGTAATTCTGTATCCATCAGCTTCATTCGATATCTCGAATGTTTCGTAAATGGCATAGTAGCGGGCCATTGATGATATACGCTTCAGATCAACGCGTAGTTTGACTCCATTACCAGGTGCTGCTAATAGATGTAATTTCTCTAATCCCAACCAGAAGTTTCCATTTGGATCTCCGAATCCATTCTTATAGTCATTCCATCCACGATCAAAATCTACTGTTGCATCAACTCTTCGTTGGAAAACAGTCCATCCACCATAATCTGTTGACATATCACACCTGACTCCAACTGTACCCAATCCAGGGAAGCGAATTGGATATATTCCAGTTTCTCTAATACCACTATTAAGGACTTCCGTACAGCTTTGGAATCCGCCTTTGAATAAGATGAAAACTTGACTCTTTGGAAACATTTAAAGTTAAATATGGAAAAATATCCCCCTTGAGCATTTTGTTTTCTATGCAAAATTTGTTACAAGTGTGGTGCTTTCCAGAAGTGCATAGAGGAGTTTGTCGGCAAGGGAAATACATCGACATGGGGTATTCAATCGATTGTTGATTACTCAGAGAGAATTTTCTACCCATCGAATTATTAGATAGGGTGCTACCAAATGGTGCTTTTTGTATTTATGGCGTTTAATGCAAGTCCAAACACCAAATGCTGCTAGCATTTTTAATAAATTGTTAGTATGACGCATCTAATTAGAAGGCTTGCTTGCAATATTCTTCCTAATGGCATAATTTTTTGGATGTCTATGGTATATTTGCCCTTGCAAATCACAATCATTGATAGGCAACAGTCATTGCTAGCAATCTGTCATAAATTGAAAGCTGCTTTGAAAGACTTACCGTATTGTGTGACCTGACATTCGTATCCTGGATAGTGGCAAGAGTCTGTACATTGTGCATCAAGAGAACAAGGCTTCAGCTCTTGACAATAGTAACCAATCTAAACAGAGAAATCAAATGAGCGTTTTCATGCATTCAGCAGATAGACATACCGTATTTACTCTATTATTCCCGCTGCGGGATTACTATTTCAACCTCATTAAAAAGGCGGGATTATTAGAGAGGCGGGTATAT
>OLMO02000006.1:8667004-8693978 GCA_900291935.2 Cassiopea xamachana
TATATATATATATATATATATATATATATATATATATATATATATATATATATATATATATATATATATATTTTACAGTGTAGCGATGAATTTCTCGATACAGTGCTCAATACCTGGGTATTAGAGCTGTAGAAAGTAATAGAAGAAAACGGCAAATTAAACTACCATTTCATCCCTACAAGCCTGTTTCGTGGTTACCCACTCATCAGGGGATAATATAAGAGTATATGTAACTACCGGTTAAATATGGAGCAGTTCGCATAATGAAAGCAAGTTCTAATACGTTAGTCGAATGTCAATGGTCAAGCATTGTATGGCAGAGATTTATTTCTATGGCGACAACATGATATTAGTTCATTGCATCGGTTCAGGGTAGAAAGATCCGGTCTGCAGATTATAAAGAATTTTTCCTTGAGACATAAGTTGCATCGTTTACATGAACTGTTATAGGGCTGGTGTGATGAGATGATGCGCCAGGAGATGGAATGTTCGATGTTGTTGTCCATAAGAGCCCAGACGTACTTGCTCAGTTTGGTGGAGTTTCTGTCCTTGTTGTGGCGAAATGTTGGGAGATGATTTCTGTATCTTACTTTGAATTCGTTCTCTGTTAGTCCGGTTTATGTTTCTGTTGTGTTGTTGCCTTTCCGTGTAACTGAAGCTTGGTAAATTACTGAAATTTGCGGACAGTGTCCATTTAGAGGGCAGGCATTCTTTTTTCGGTAGTTGCAGTGTTTGGTCACTTTGGATGTGGTGTTGGTGTGGTCAGTGCATTGTCTTCTCTTCCCACTATGCCAACATCATAGCTGATGACATTAGCTGTAGATTATTGACTTATTTGGTTTTCAAAAGCATTTTCTATTTTTGTTTGAAAGTTGATTTCAAAGGAGCAGTTTTCAATTCATGGTTTAACCGATTTCTGATAGCGACTCAACGATAGGAAAAGATGCACTGCCCTTTTGAGGTTTTGCATAATGGACTTTCAAGGTCAGTGCTGGTATTGCATAAAGTTCTATTGCAGGACTCAGACCAGGCGTGAAGCATTGATAGCATGTACGGAGGTACAAGTCCCTTCAAAACTTGTAGACTGTGCAAGCTGTCTCAAAGTCAATCACTTCTATGACTGTTAGCCTTCCTAAGTTGTTATATCTATGGCAACGGTGATTGATCGTTAGGACTGCTTGTGACAACCTGAGCAGCCTCATTTTGTAGTTTCTGCAACTCTTTTATAATGGGATCGCCAGCACATTCCCAAGCAGAGCAATAATATCTTAGTTGCCGATCTACTTTACTGTTATGCATCCTTTAGATAGTATGCAATGGAAGATATCTCTTAGAATACTTAAGCTTTCCTCTTCTTTGTGAGATTTACCGATAGTTGTGGTATTTGCTCTTTCCAATTTCAATGCGGATCAATTGTTAACCCAAGATACATAATGTTAACTGTGAATTCAATCTTTTCAACATTTGGTTGGAAAAGAGGAGAACTTGCTTGGGTATCGCGAAAGATCCTCCTAAGGTTAGGTTCAGTACCAAAGATCATACTATGTGTCTTTACAGCATTAAGAGTTGAACTAATTAACCTGAAGTCACAAACTAGGATCTTGAAGATCTGAGTTTATAGCATAGGCTAAATCGATGACAGATCTCGAGGAATAGGAAATGCTTGTGTCATCTGCATACATCGTGGCCTTGGCTCTTTGAAGAGCAAGGGGCAAATCACTAATACAAATTAAAAATAGGAGTGAGCCTAGGCAGAAACCTTGAGGAACTCTAAATTTAATTTCTTGTATTTTAGTTATTTTGCCATCTACGTTGCAACATTGCTTCCTTTCACCTCAAACTCATATACACTTCGTTGTCAACAGTATCGAAGGCATTCTTTAAGTCTATGAAAATGACGCCAGGGAAATGCCCCCTTTTCAAAATTTAGATTCCAGACATTGGTACATTTTATTTTATCACACATGTCAATAGAGAGTGAAATTGCCTGACACCTAACTGGTCTGAGAAAAGGAATTCATTCTTAGTAAAGTATGCAAATATCCTATCGAAGACGATATTTTCAAGTAACTTTGAAACTACAGGGAGTACAGAAGTAGGTCCATAGTTTGGCCTCTCTTAAGTATAGCCATCTTTGTGTATGGGGAAGACCCCAGGAATTTTCCAGCTTCCTGGAAATGGACCTTGTGAGATGGAGATATTTTATATACAGGACAATGAAGAAGCAAAAACATGCATCCCACTGTTCAGAAAAAAGCTTGATATCACGACAATGCCTCACCTTGGAGATGTCTTAAACTTGTTATCAATTGTGCTAAGCTTTTCAGGGCGAATCATTAACAAATCAAAGCGCGCATGGTTTTCATTTATTAAATAATTGCCTTTGAGAAGTGGGTTTTCAGTGCTTGATATATATAAACTAAGCTTTTCTCCAATACTATATAAACAGTCGGTCATAGAATCTGCTATTTCATTGTCTTTTGTCAGGCAGGTGTCATCTATTACTACGGAAGTAATGTTGGTCGCTCCGGAATGCCTCTTTATAAATTGGTTGATAATGTTCCAGGTTTCCTTCATACTACCCTGACAATTGTCACTTTTCATAGAAACTACGCCTTATTTAAATTGGTGTTAAGGCTGCTTACTCTGTTTTTTATATGACGATATGCTTGCAACAGGATAGCAGACCCATTTTTATCACAGATTTCTGAATTTTGCTTCTGAGCCTTGTTTTCGCTTTTAGCTCGGAGTTCATCCATGAGCAATGCTTTTCAGTTACCTTACGCTGACGCGTAGGTTCATGCTTTTCTATTTTAAGAAAGAGCATATTTATCCAATGCTCCACAGCAGGAACATGCATGGAATGTGCCTAGACATTTTCCTATAAGGGGGTGGGGGGCAAACACTTTGACCAATAGACCAATAAGATTCTAGAACACAGGAAATGAGAGTTGCATCATCTAGATTCTGATTGGATGATGCACTTTGGTGTGCAAAACAAAACAACCTTATTCGACCAAACATGTCTGAAGGTAAAACAGACAGTTTCAAGCTGCAGCAAGCATACCAGTCACGAGCAATGTTCGCAACACTGCATAAATTTTCAATGTCCCAAATTATAAGCTACTTTGTTGAAGTTATTGCAGAGGACTTAGATTTAAAAAGAGACTTCAAGTCACTACGAGAGTCTTCGTTCCAAATGTTCAGAGCCGGTCACATTCAAGATATTTATATGAATACCGCTCACAACAATGTCGTTATTACTGCATCTTGTTTGCCATAAATGCGAAAAAGACAGACTTTATAAAATAACTATTAAGCTTGAAGCTACCTCTGCAGACATCCAATTCGCTAGTTGTAGCTGTGTAGCAGGAAAAGGACCAAAGACAAGTTGCAAGCATATCGCAGTGTTGTGCTATGCATTGGAAGACTTTATGAGAATATTCATGGATGACACAAAACCAGAAGCCCTATCATGCACTGATAAGTTAATGGATTGGAATAAACCAAAAAAAAGAATGCTTTCTCCAAAAAGATTGAGTGAATTGGTTTTTTCAGTAGAACAGAAAGAACCAAGGAAAAATTCCTGTAATTTGCAAGGGCTGCTCACCAAATCAGAGGAAAAGATCATTCAATCAAATATAGAAGCAATTGATTACTTTAAAAATGACTTTAAAAATTATCAGCAAAGACAACAAAAAAGGAGAATTTCTTTGCTGACTGTCCTATGTCACAAACATCAGGAATATAATAATGCAGTGCTTCTAATTTCCAAAAGTGATTGTACTGAACCAAGCACTTATACACCAATCAACAGAGAGGCCTAGAAACAAGTAGCACTAAAAGAAAACTTGCAGCTTTCAAGGGAAAAGTGTTTTGACATTTTTCCATAAAACAAGCAGGAAAAGAGAGGATGGAAAATGGTTCAAAATGAGAAGGAGAAGGATAACTGGGTCAATATGTGGTACAATTAGAAATAGCTCAAAGGTTTTCCTCAGATCTATTTTGAAATCAGTGCTATTTATAGCCAGTGTGAATACAGCAGCAAGGCAGTTTGGAAAGAAAAAAGAACAACAAATTCTAGCTCGCTACAAGAACTATATCCCAGCTTCAACTGAGAATGAAGTCACTATAGAGCCTGCAGGACTTCTCATTCACCCATGGAAATGTTGGATGGGGCAACTCCTGATGCTGTTGTCATAGAGAAAGATAGTTCAAAAGGTTGTGTTGAGGTGAAAACAGCAGTTTCCAGCTGGAATAATTCCATATATGATGCATCTAGAAAGAGTAGCTTTTGTTTAAGTTCTAATGAAGAAGACCATCTTGTGTTGACACATAATCAAATATATTATCACCAATGGCAGCTACAACTTTATGTTGATAGTGATATCTTTAACCACTTTGATGTTGTAATAGCAACAGTACATGATATTTTTATTGAAAGAATAGGAAAAAATAAACAATAGATTTTTGAGAATATCACAAAGCTTGAAAATTTCTATTATTCATTTGCTTTGCCAAGATTAGTGGATACTTGTTGAATGATACATTGATTGCAGTTATTTGTACAGTACAACATTGACTGTCTTATATTCATTATCTCCATAACCTCTATGATATATGCTTTTGCTTTATTAGAATGTCATCAAAGCTTGATAGTAGCCAACATATATAAAATATTTCATTTAGCTGTGGTAACAAATGTGTGGAGTGGATTTGGTTTGGAATTTTATATTCCTTAACACGTCCAATGGCTATTTCTACATGAATTCTTATATTGGATATTCTTCTGCTGTGTGCAACATAATATGGTCTGAGCTGTTCACTTTGAACATTAAAATCTGGCATGTAGAGTTGTATTCCATGAGGTTTAGTCAGCTCTTCTATGAGAAATCCTCTACCAGCCATCATTGCATCTCCAGGCTGAAAGTGATCCACAATCCCACTGGACCTAGCTAACTATTTGTAACTAACATTCCCACTAAAAAACTCTGCTACAAAACTCTCAACACCAGTTGGTGAATTGCCAGCAAGTGCTCTAGCAGTGTTGGAGTTCTTGTAATTGGAGAAAGTAAGTTGTTTTGCTACAGGATTTCTTGGCCTAGGAATTTTCATCACTGTACAGTCTATTATGATTCTCAGGTTTGGGCACCTCCTTGAACCTTTCGTAGGAATAGTATTAATCACTTTTTCCTTGCTTGGCCAGATATCAAGAAGCTTGAACCTTTCGTACTTTTCTTGAATCCAATTATGGAAAATAATTGCAACTGAGGAGAGGCTGATGTGGAAGAACTGGGCCAGACATTGATCAGTGATTCCCAGTCTAAGTTTCACTAAGACAAGGACGATCTGCTATTGAAGTGCAAGTCTACTTCCTGAATTCTCATGCAATTGATCATGACAAATGAAGCTAAAGCAAACCACAAACATCTCTCTATCACTGACCCCATTGAAGTACCTTACTTTTCTGTCATCATGGAACACCTCCTGCACGCTAAAGAATGTTTTCAAGCCTGCTTGTGTCTCTTCATCAACATAACTGTAATGGCTCTCAGTTTGTGCCTTATTGGAGAAACTTAAAAAATGAGGTGTAATATGCATGTTGTTTACACTGGCTTCTTCTTGCTGAGCAACAACATTCTGTGTTGACGAGCACAGAAGCCTTTCCGCCTTGCTGCACACACTTGACAATATGTCCAAGTCTGTAGAGTGTATACCTTGTTCCTTACCCACACAAGCCAATGTAAGTAGAATTTCAAACTTCCTACTGCCGTTTCTTTTAAGAGTTGAACGCGTGACAAGATGCTTACTTTTGCTTTTCCTCCCCTTCTCTTTACCATTAAAATGCTGACACAGATTCTTGTATGGCTATTTACAGGAATCTTTCTATTGAAGACGCTGAATTGTTGAAGAAGCGTTTTCAAGGCCTTCGATTTTTTCAAGGGCAGTCAGTGTAGCCTTATTCCAGAACCTGTCTTGGTCCGAAATCCACAAATTGATCAAGTTGCAACAATACTTAGGGCTTTCTACCAGGTAAACAGTAATTTGTTTTGCCCACCAAAATGCATCAACCAATCAGAATCAATATGACGTAATTCTCATGTCACGTATTCTATAGCCTTATACCTATGAGTAAAGCAGGTCGCGAAAAACACACTATGATCAATAGAATGCTAAATCTCCTGCAGCATGACCAACTTTCTTTGTTCATGCACATTAGGGGCTGTCACGCGCTCATGTCTCACGATAAACACATCACTGTTGGCCTGTGTAGAACTTTGATGTTGTGAAAGAGCTTGCTTATTAATGATGATTTAACGAATAGGCCTGTGAATATTTAAAAATTGTTCTATTCGATTTTTTTAGTTCTTTGTAAGAAAATTAATTTAGATTTCTCTCCTGTCAGGTAGGAGATTTAAGACCCTTTAGCTTTTCTTTAGGGTACAAATTCCCTATTCAAAACTCTAGTTCAAGGAATTCTGAAAAGAACAAGTTTAAAGAAACACTATTGTGCACTATCAAAGCTATATTCAGTCTATTCATGCATGTTAACTAAGCATACGGTTTTACGAAACTCTGAAGCTCTACTACAAACAAAGACGTACGCAGTGAGAATTGAGGAGATACAAATATAGATTAATCAATGAGAATTAAAAATTGCAATTGCTTGATGAGAATAAAGTAAAAATGTAATTATCTGCATAATGGTGTGTAAATGTAAGCAACTGCAGGATTAACTGCATGACAGTTGCATTATAGTAAAGGGTTACTTACAAGATCATCAGATCACATGAGAGAACATTGCTAAGTAGGCTGCTACGAATGACACTTGGCTTTAAGCAAAATTCCCCCCCCCCCTCTCTCCATTTAAACCTATTTTTCGCTCTTGCATTCGACTAAATAATGCCATAATGGAACTTGCAATCCCTCCCATCCCGCTCTTTTTCATAGAGTGTCAAAATTAAAAATTCCACAGTTATAGCACCATTTGGAATAACCTAATTTTCTTACTAACGTAAAAGCATTTGAGACCTTAGGTTCTTATGTTCCCAAGAAAATTGACTTATTTCACCCAATATCAGTAACAGATGCAATCGTAATGCTCACTCGTTAAGTAGGATGTCATAAGGGAAGTAGTGCAATCTTTGGAGTCCTGGAATACAGCTAAGCAGGTTGATGAAAATATTTGAGAGATACAGGTGATGAGGAAAGGATCTGGCTACCTTATCTACTCTAAAACAGGCACTTCCTTACATAGGAGCCATAATGGGAAGTATAAACTTAGTACACCACATTTGTGCCCCACAGAAAATGTGTGGTACGCCAGTATCTACCAAGGAAAGGTTATGCACACTAATCCATTTAGGATTTTGCTCCATGAGTGTACCAAGCGCCACTCGTAACCAAAGAGACAACCGTCATACCAAAATCAGAGACTACAGTGAGCCACAGATCTTTAGTTCAAGTTACGTCGCGTCCATTCTAGCATAATAGACCCTACTTTCAACTTTTACTATTACTTTTCAGAGAATTTATGAAGCCATATGTTATATACTTTTGCGAGCAGATACTTTAGTGAGAATACCTACAGGAAGTAAGATGGGTCACAATAGTATTTTCGTAATTTACCCACTTCTCATTCACTTCATCGTTTCAATTCCACATAATTTAGGCACAAACCTATATCACTATCTTTGAATAAAGTAGTAATAAAAATACATAAAAAGATGTAATGCAACTGCAGCAAAAGATGAAGTAAAATTTCAAAAGTGATTAAGGAACTGCTGGTTATACTACAAACTGTGCTTTGACTATGTGCTAATGCAGCCAGTATTCTTTCAATTGCTTTTTGAATGTGTTTTTCACTCCTGGTTGACATTTCGTGAAAATAGCCCAATTGTCTCTTAATCAGCTTCAGGACCCACCTGGGAAGTAGATGAAGACGTCAGAGTTGACTCTTTAAAAACAGTTCGAATTTGTAGAAAAAGCAAGATTGTCAAATAAACAAGATTATTGCTTGAGTATTTTATTTTGTATGCTAGGATTATCTCAAGGGCGTAACTTTCCAGAATTGCATGGTCAAGTTCTTCGGCGAGGAACGTATATTGAGATATGACATTCAATTGATTGTACACTATTGAGAAACGATTTTTCTAGCGGCTTTACTTTTAAGTAGGGTACTATCCAATGGTGATTTTTGCGTCTTTGGCTTTAGGGTGTGGTCCTTAATTATGGTTGGCAGATGCTAAGAAGGAAGCAAACCTGAAAAGGTATGAAATTTTCTAATGATTTTTGGTGGGGGCTCAAAAGTTTTCAAGAGAAAGTGTCTGAAACCAAAGTAACATTTTAATAA
Source organism: Cassiopea xamachana (assembly GCA_900291935.2). NCBI lineage: Eukaryota > Metazoa > Cnidaria > Scyphozoa > Rhizostomeae > Cassiopeidae > Cassiopea > Cassiopea xamachana. The sequence continues at coordinate 8,675,358 of OLMO02000006.1, forward strand.
TGATATACGCTTTCACACACGAATTACTGTGCAGCTTTTGTGCTCTATCTTGCATTTGTGATTATGATAGACGGTAACAAACAAATGTCTTAAAAGAAGCCTTAAGTTCTCTAAATCCTAGATCCTTGGATTGTAGTGATTTGTTATCCCTTTCTCACATGCACCCAACACCTTGTTGATAAGTGGGGATATGAAATGTTCTTACATATTTTTTTGAATGACTACAGGATTTATGGCATATATTTTTTGGTGTATGAAAGTTTTCGGTTTGTTTCTATGATTTGCTTCCATTTCAGTATCTGTCAAACATAATGAAAGCTCCCAACTGCACAAATTCACAAATATCACATGTTGCTAGCATTTTTACCAATTGTTAGTATCACCTTTAACATAGTCTATTAATTAGACTATTTGATTGTAATATATTTTCTAAGTACAGGGGCGGATCCAATGTCTACACGTGAATGGCCTAAGTGAATTCAATTCTACATTAAAATTTGTACCACCAAAGAAGTTTTTCACCCACCCTGGACGTAGGTAAGTCCTTGGAAGGTATTTATTTTAATTTAAGAAATAAGAAGTTACTAGAATAAGTGATAATTCATTACATCGATGTATAAGTTACTCGTGATCCACGTTGCACAACGCACTTCAGATGGGTTTTCCCACAATTTAAGTATTGCTATATGCATACCGTATAATGATGATGATGTGTGATAGAAAAGTATTTTAATTTTGTCTGCAATCGTTCAAAAATTGTAAGTGTCAGCAGCTTACACTTGCGTTTTGTTAGTCTGTTTGTTATTAAAAAGTCAAGAATGAGATTGGCGTTGCAACCCAAAAGCTGTTCCAAAACCACGGTTTTTTCCAAATTTTGCAAGTTAGATTCATCTGTGGATCCGCACCTGGCCTAAGTATACGAATACTTTGGTTGTTTATGGGCTATTTATCCCTTGTTAATAACATTGAATAATAGGAAATCAATATTAACTTACCGTATTGCGTGACCTGGCATTCGTATCCTGGATAATAGCAAGAATCTGTACATTGTGCACCAAGAGGACAAGGCCTCAGTTCTTGACAATAGTAACCAATCTAAACAAAGAAATCGAATGAGTGCTTTCATGCTTTGGTGGTGGTATAAAGGGCTGGATCATCGTGTCTCAGACTAGTTTCTGTTGTTCTGTTAGAGTGTTATGCTGTACAGTTACAAGAAATAATCAATGTACTATTCTACGTACCAACTTTTCCTCTACTGAATAAGGGTTGATCGGCGGGGGGCTGGAGGCATTAGCTCCTCTTATACAACAATATTTTCATATAGAAAACAATTGTATTGAAATAATGCTTCTCATTATTGTTGATAGTTTGGCACACTTTGGACATTGATGGCAGCATCTTGGCAATCTTTTGTTCTTAATCTCTCCCTACTAAAAGGGTTAGCTGAATCATTTGTGATCGTTTTAGCAAGGATTGGAAGTGATCTCTACTAATAAAACTGTAACTTTTAGGCCAATTTCACGCTGCTGCCGATCATTTTTTGATCCGCATCAAAAGTGAACCGTAACAACGTAAACAGGGCCTTAGTGAACTACCATGTTCATGATAATTTGTACAGAAGGATGGATGCAAACGTACGTTGACTTCCTCAAAGTCTGTTGATTTGAAAGTCCACCCTGTTGCTTCTGATAGTTGTACTCCATCGAATGGATCTTCAATTGTTTTGCTGTTTAGTTCACATGTGTCGTTGTTAACATTGACTGACTTGCATTGTCTGTGCTTTATGCAATGATCTTCACATTCATTTTCACTTAGGTGCGCAAAAGCTGCTAGAACTGTTCCGTTTTGCTTATAATCTACTTTAACAATGCTGAAGTTTCCAAATTCCAGACAAGGCAGTCTTAAGATGTGCCCAACCGAAAGTTGTAGCCAACCCAGCTTGATGTATCTGCGTGAGATTCATAGATTCTTTATACAAATAGCAGAGAATGACAGGCACGATGCATGAAAATTTGCGTAACTATGAGAAGGAGAAACATAGAAGTGATATAATTAGAACAGCTAGCCTGAGGTTAGAAAGCTGAAGAGTAACAGATGTGCTTTTAGCTTGTAAAAATCTAGTACTGCATATTCTTGCTACTATGTCTTTTTTCAAGTACGGCATTATGTTTATAGGTTGGTAGGAGGATATCAGAGAAAGCTTTAACTGCTCGAGTAAAGTATAATTCATGGAGGTCGACTATTCTGCGCATTACTTTTGCAAAAAGCTTTTAATGTAACAGTGGTTTGAAACTTGATGTCATCACAGTTTCAGTACTTACAGAAGACAAACTTGAAGAATGAATTTTGCCATTCTTTGTGCTTTGATGAATGATTGTCAATGAACGTCCTCTCACAATGGCATATAAAGGCAATTATAGGTATTTTTAGGTGTACCATAGATGTATTATAGTGAATTCGATATTGAACAGATTATTCCAGTGACATTGCCGGGTTCTTTCATAAAGCTTTATGCGGTTAAGCCACCTCAGGTATTCAATAGAGTATGATTGAAGGTGGATTGATAGATAAGATGAACATGTTTTTAATAAAGACATTAGCACTTGTTCAACTAATTGATAAAGTGTCCCAAAAATGCTGGCATTGTATGAGAAGTGAATACGACAACAAGTAATTGCGAATTGGGAAGTAATGAATGGCCAGGTATGAGCTTTCAAGTGCCAAATAAATTGGAGCGGTCCTGATAGACAGGGGGGTCGCAAAAATCTTCCGACGTTTAATAAACTGGGGGTTGGAATGGAATTTGAGAAAAAGCTTTAAATGATTATACAAGGATGGAAGGAACAAGAGCAGGTTCTCAAGGAGCATACAACTAAAATATATACAACAGTACGCTAATTTGCCATAAAAATGGGGTGTAAATACTACTAACAAAGAAAGGAAATGAAATGAGGGGTTTGTAACAAAAATCATTTTCAATAAAATAAATAAACGGGGTTACTAATAAGGCTCGGGGGTCGGAAAAAGATCAAGAAATTAATAAGCGGGGGGATGGTTATTTGGCGCTTGAGAGTAGTGAAGTAGAGCACGTCCGAGGTCCTGGGTAGCAAGAGAATCGCTAGGAGGAACAATAATTGGTATGAGATTTGCTGTCCCAAATCAGAGCAATTATTGTACACTTACGGATGAGAGCGACAACGAATATCATTGGAGGACAAATTTCAGAAAAAGCCAGATGGAAAAGTTACTAGATACCACAAAATAATGACAAGTCAATTAGAATGCTTCTGGACGTGCTTGTCCCATTTTCAGCTATTTATGAATAGGAAAAGGGAAGTTTTTATAGCATAGATATGAAAATTACATGATGTTTATTAGAAAATATTTTTCGGCCCCGGCGATGAAACTTTTTTAACTTTGTATTACACTTAGGAAGTTCTTAGCGCCTCAGGTATTAGAACCTTCTTGGTGGCTTTCTTGCAAAAATTTTAATTTCCAGTGCTTTCCACATGCACATAAGTTGAAAGTGTAAACATTATACACACAGGGACTAATTTTACATTTTAGTATATAACAATTGTCAAGCAGTTGAAGTGCAACCAAAATAACATTTTAAGCATTTTATACCCAGGTATTTCGAGTTTCAGATACTTATAAAAATCCAGTACTGAACTTTCCTAACTTTCTGCGTAGGTAGGAACTAGCTTCTTCTGAACCATTTTCTTATTTAAAAGTTGTATTGTCCTATATTTTTATCTCTCTTTTCAATTTGTTTATCCGTATAGCTTTCACACTCTGGCTGAACTCTATGGGAGATATGAGCCGTTGAATTTTGAAATCAACCACCAAGTTCAGCTGGAAAGCTATTGCGATGGCGCATATTATGATTTTGGACTTTTAATGCTCTAAGTTCTTGAGATCTAATGTACTTGGGACAGCGGTACGAAATCCAACACTCTTCTCCGTGCTTTCAACGACAGACTTTGCACCGATTTCGCAGAATTCTTTTAAAAAATTTGTGAGTGGCTGATTTATTGGTGATGTTGAAGAATGTATATCACCTCTGCAGCAATAAGTACAATATTGCTATGAATATATGTGAGAATCATGTATTGAATGAATGTTAGTCTGATAGGAAAAGCGTCAAATCTTGTATCAAAGGATTCCTGCTAATAAAGTTGCCAGAATTCGTTCGAGAAGCACGTTTTGGCGGTAAATAGCGTACTTTATTTTCGAAAAAACTAATAACACATAGTTTGAATAACTACAAAAAATTTTGCAGGCATGTTCATATGGTTTCAATTCAAATTTGCAGAAGGAGCAGTTATTATATCTTGTGCAGATTAGAAGTTATTGACATTAAAAGCAAAGATGGATGGCCTGATCAAGGTTGCATAAAATCGAGGAATTGGACACATGGTCAAGATCTTAATTCACTTTACAATTGCAGAATTATGCATGATGAAAGTAGATCAAAGCAGTAAAAAGTGCATTTCCATAATTAATAATAACAGAGCGATCAATCGATAACTGATAAAACTGTATCAGGGAGCACAATACTTTTCCTTGCTCCTAAACTTCTATTGAACCCAATTTTTCAAAGACCCACCTTTTTCTCTGTCTGACATTAAGTACAGTAATAACCCGCATATAAGAACGTAATTTTTCAAAATAAGCTTACATGTGTATGTAGTGATCAGCTATGAACAATATGGACAATACCCCCGGGTTTTGTTATACTTTGTTTGTTTTGTTATGTGATGTTTTCAGTTTGTATTCTCTGTGATTCGAAAACGGTCGTTTCTTTTATTCTCTCACTCTCCACACGAACGACACAAGAGATCACAACATTGGCGACGAAGATGGCTGGCATAAGTGCCCACCCACCTTTTGATCCAGATGCTACGGCTGGTGCAAGTCTCGCTCCTCGATGGAAGACTTGGGTTCCTGATTTTAAGTCATCTTTGGTTGCGAATGCTATCACTGACGACACACGCAAACGTGCTTTGTTGCTTTACTTAGCTGGCCCACGGGTGCGAGAGATATTCCGACACCTACCTGATGCAGGAGACGAAGCTGATTTTACTACTTCTTTAGCCAAGTTGAATAATTATTTCGAGCCACAGCACAATCGCTTGTACGAAGTTTACACCTTTCGACAGGCTTTTCAAGAACCCAACGAAACCATTGATGGATACCACAATCGGTTACGTGGACTTGCTGAAGCCTGTGATTTTTCTGATGCTGATTTCGAAATTCTTTTGCAGATTGTGTTACACGGTACATCGAGTCATCTCCGAAAGCATGCCCTAAAGAACCCCACAATTAAACTCAGTGATCTCTTACTAGCAGGACGCCAGGAAGAAATGAGCAAGTGTCAAGTTTCTCATATTGAAAACAAATCCCAGGAACACCGTCAGGAGGTCAAGTTCGTGCACAACATGGGTAAAGAAAGGGGAAACTCCTCTAAGAAAACCACCCAGACTTGCCGAAATTGTGATGGAGAGTGGCCCCACACCAAAACTGCCTGCCCCGCGCAAGGGAAAACATGCCGGGCATGTGGTAAGCTGAACCATTTTGCCAAGCAATGTCCCTCAAAAAAGAGATCTAACGATAAAGGAGCTCCGGTAAAAGCACTTACCGTGACTAGTAACAGCGATTCAGAGTGCGAACAAGACTATTGTTATACTGTCAGTCATGGGGAAAAGAAACACCCCAAAGTAAATATTTTCGTCAATGGAATCAACATGCGTTTTTTGGTAGATACTGGGTCATCCATCAATGTTATCGGTTATGAAACTTTCCAAAAGCTCAAAGGTATCACATTAAAGAGAACGACTATCCAAGCATTTCCGTTCAACTCTAAGGAACCTGTCAAGATGAAGGGAAAGTTTGAAACCACCATGAAATCCGGAAGTTTACAATCGCAACAATATATGTCACAGAGAAAGACGGGGGCTGCCTACTCAGTGCCGAAACTGCACAAGATTTGGGACTTGTCAAACTCCATTTGAATGTTGTACAGGAAGGTAAAGCTCGGACCACAAAATTGCCGGACCAGGAACTCCTAGAATTAAAGGACCGCCAGACCTAAAAATTACTAGAATGGTCACCAAGTATAATTGACTATTTCAAGGACTTGGCAAACTGCAATGCAAGGAAATAGAATTGTGTGTTGATAAGGATGTGCCACCAGTGGCCCAACAACAATGACAAATACCTTTCCATCTCCGGGAAAAAGTGGAATTAGAGCTTAAGAAATTGGAAGCACAAGACATCATAGAAAAGGTCCCTGAGACTGAACAAACCGACTGGGTATCTCCAACTGTTGTAGTGCCTAAAAAGGAAAATACAATACGGATATGTGTTGACATGCGAGCAGCAAACACTGCCAGTAAAAGGATTAGACATCCAATTCCAATGGTGAAAGATATTTCCCATACACTCAATGGAGCTCAGTACTTTTCAAAACTAGACATGGCTCAAGCATACCATCAGCTGCCCTTACATGCTAAAAGCCGACATATCACGACCTTTGCCACACGTATGGGTTTATATAGGTATAAACGTTTAAACTATGGCACAAATTCGGCTGCAGAAGTCTTCCAGCACACTTTACAACAGTTGTTACAAGGAATTCCAGGGGTGTGTAACCTGGCAGACGATATTTTAGTCTTTGCTCCTTCTTATGAAGAACACAATCAGGCTTTAGAAGCTTGCTTTAAACGGCTGCAAGAACATGGACTGACATTAAATCTGGGCAAGTGTAAATTCCTAAAACGGAACTTGGAATTTTTTGGTTTCCAGTTTACCCAAGAAGGAACAAAACCAGACCCAAAGAAAGTAGCTGCATTTGTAAACACTCCACGACCAACAAATGTAAGTGAACTTTGCAGTCTTGTCCAATGGAATGTCCAATTACAGTTCTCAGTATATACATGATTATGCTACTTTAACAGAGCCGTTGAGAAGACTCACCCACAAAGATGTAACGTTCAGCTGGGGTGCAGAACAAGAACAAGCGTATCAAAAGCTCAAAACTGCTTTACTCAATAGCCCAGTTATGAGTTACTTTGATACCAAAATGGAAACTGCTATCTTAGTTGATGCAAGTCCAGTAGGCTTGTCTGCCATACTTTCTCAATCAAAACAAGGATTGAACAAACCACAGATTATTGCATATGCTAGTAGATCTTTAACGCCAATGGAACAATGTTACTCACAAACGGAGAAAGAGGCACTAGCAATTGTTTGGGGGATAGAACACTTTCATTTATATGTTTATGGAGCTCTGTTTGTATTACATACAGACCACAAACCACTTGAGCAGATATACTCAAATCCAGTTTCCATACTGCCGGCGAGAATTGAACGGTGGATGCTGAGATCACAAGAATATGACTTCAAAGTTATCTATAAAAGTGGTGCCGAAAATCCAGCTGACTTCCTTTCCCGCCATCCGCCTGAGCTATATACTACCATCCAAAATGAAGCAGAGGAGTATGTTAACTTTTTAACACATGCAGCAGTCCCACAGAGTATGACATTGAAGGAAGTTGCAATCGAGACACAGAAAGATCGTAAGCTTTGTGCATTAAGATCGGCTATTCATTCTGGATATTAGAATATTGACAGTGTGACGCAATATAGTTTCTTAAAATGAATGGACATTATATTGAGTATTTCCTCTATACCCTATAATATTAGAACAATTGTAAAACACTAGTAGTCTGGGAATTGAGAAGTAGAGTATGGACACATATTTGCGTATTCTCTCATGTCTCAGCCTTGGAACCTTAAACACACTACATTTTGGTGACAGAGTGGAGCTGAGATCCAGAAATGTCTACACTTTCTGTAGTGACAGAAAAGTTCGAAACTGGAGATTTTGCTGCGTGGCTTCGTAACTTTGAGTGCTGTGCCACCGCCAATGGGTGGAAGGAGGATGAGAAATTGAAGAAATTGCCCGCATTTCTTCGCGGTCCAGCTTCATCCTACTATTTTTACCTGGCTGCCAAGCACAAGGACACCTATTCTCACCTTACCACACAGCTTCAAAAGGTATTATGCCCTGTTGTTGCTCGTGAGCGCTACTTTGCAGAGTTTGAGCATCGTCTTCAGCCAAATGAAGACCCGTTGCTTTTTTTATGGGACCTATGAGAAATCCTTCTGAAAGCAGACCCTGACCTATCTGAGGATGCCCAAACTGCCCTTCTCAGTCGCCAGTTTATGAAGGGCCTCACAGATGATCTTCAGATTCGTTTTTTAGAGCACGATCCAACCCCGACACTAAAATCGATGGAGGACTTTTTGCAGCGATATCATGCCATTCATTTGGGCCATGAGTCCCTTCAGCCTTCCGTTTGCTTTTCCGGCGAAGATGATGCCACTGCTAGCCTCACTGCACAGCTCTGTTGAGCAATTGACGGCCGCTGTTACCACTCTCATTGCCAATCAACAACAACAACTTCAAGCTGCTGTGCAGGAACACAACATACCAGCACAGCAATCATCACGTGACCATCGTCCATCACCATGGCAAGGAAGCAGAACTTCCCAACGACGAAAGCCTTTGCCTGCTACAATTCATTGTTTCAATTGCAATCAACTAGGCCACATTGCAAGAGAATGTCCTTGGGACACACACTGCTCTCTTTGTCATGGATGGGGTCACACACGTGATCAGTGCGCCAACAATCATGTGATGAATGCTGATGCATCAAGAAAGGAAGGCCATATTGGCAATCATGCAATTCCTATTAACTCTCTGCATTATGTAAGTAATTTTGGTAGATCAGATTCTTACTTTGGGTCTTTAAACTTCAAAGGGGTGCCTCAATAAAGGGCTGGGTTGAAGGTCACCCGCAAGTTTTTTCTGTTTCCCCCTTACAGCCTTACGCTTCATGCAAATTAGGTGGGGTTGATGTCCAAGCTCTAGTTGACACAGGGTCTATGAAATCTTTCATTAGCGAGCGGGTCTGTAAGAAACTTTCTCAGTCAAACGTTTTATCACCTGCTCCCAGTAACTGCATAGGAATTACGAGTCAGCCACTAGACATTGTTGGAATAGTCCATCTTGAGTTGTCTTTCCCAGGGGGTACTCTCCATCCATACACTGGGAACTTCTTAGTCTCCCCATCCCTCATTCAGCCTCTCCAGTGTGTTCTAGGGTGGGATTTTTTAACTTCAAATGGATTGCAGTTGTCTTTCTTAGGCAATAGTACTTATTGTCTTGAGGGCACCCATGGGTCAACCCCACTGTGCCCCATTCCATGGTTAGGGCCTCCTGCTGACACCCAAACTACTGGACATGATACCATCACTTTTGAGCCTGATCAAAATTGCTTAATGTTGCAATCCACCACAAGGGGCCCAGTTTCTGTTTCAATTCAAGACAACATTTGCATTCCAGGTAGAACTGAGGTCTTAGTGCAGGGTATTGTTCCTAAAAGTAGTAGAGTGCAACTTGGTATGATTACTCCAACAGTAGATTCAGATTTAGCATGTAGCCTATTGGCAGCATATACAGTTTGTCAGGCAGAAGGTAGAAATGTTCCTGTTTCATTAATGAATAACTCTAACCTTGACCTTCAGTTACATGCTAGTCAGAAGGCAGGGTTGTTTTACCCTTTGGTTGAAACTTACTCTGATTGCAAAATTTCTACAGCACCTAGGCTTGATAGCATGAATATCAACTGCAGTACCTCTGACAATGCAGCACTTGCTAGCCTCCTTGAAGCTCACATAAATCCCAGTCTGAATAACCAAGACTGCTATGCCTTACTTCAAACATTGTTGCAGTATGCTGATGTTTTTGAAGATAGCCTAGGCCATACTGATGTCATTCAGCATAGGATTGACACAGGTTCCTCTTCACCCATTCGCCAATACCCTCGCCGTTTACCCTATGCTTTCTGCAGTGAAACCAAAGCACAAGTGGAAGGAATGCTTGAGCAAGGAGTAATACAGCCAAGCTCTAGCCCTTGGGCATCACCTATAGTTCTTGTCAAGAAAAAAGATGGGACATTTCGATTTTGTGTGGACTATAGAAAGTTAAATAGTGTCACTAAGAAAGATGCCCACCCACTTCCCAGGGTAGATGACCATTTAGATGCCCTAGCAGGCTCCAAATATTTTAGTACTCTTGATCTACAAGCTGGATATTGGCAGTTGAGTGTTGCACCTGAAGACAGGGAGAAGACAGAATTTGTTACTCCAGACGGGTTATGGGAATTTATTCGCCTACCTTTTGGTGCTTCTGGTGGGCCAGCTACTTTTCAATGTGCTATAGAAATTATTTTATCTGGCCTCACATATTATACTTGTTTATGTTATTTTGATGATACTATGATTCCATCAGATAACATTCAGCAACAGTATGAAAGGCTGAGTATTGTTCTCTCTCGTTTTCAAAAGCACAACTTGCGTGTTAAAGCTTCAAATGCTGTTTTGGAGCCTCCAAAGTTCCTTTCCTTGGGCATGTTGTATCTGAGATAGGAGTGCATACAGATCCCAAGAAGATTGAAGCAGTTTATAATCTTCCTCCCCCTACTAATTTAGATCAAGTAAGGTCTTTTCTCGTGCTTGCTGGGTACTATCGCCGCTTTATCCCAAATTTCTCCCATATTCCTTCCCCTTTAGTCAATCTGACAAAGAAAGGCTCAAAGTTTTCATGGACAGATAAGCAAGAGCAATCTTTTTCCCTACTCAAAAAGTTACTGTGCACTGCACCAGTTTTAAGTTACCTCCACTTTGATAAGTGTTTCATTTTACATACAGGTGCCTCTGACATGGGTCTTGGTGCAGTCCTCACTCAATATGATTCTTCAGGCCAGGAACATGTTATTTCCTATACTAGTAGATCCCTTTCTAATCGTGAAAAAGCTTACTCTGCTACTGAAAAAGAGGCATTAGCTGTTGTTTTTGCCACTGATCATTTTCGTGCCTACTTGCTAGGTAGGAAGTTCACTCTAATACCTGACCACAGCACCCTTCCTTGGTTACACTCTTTGGAACCCAAAGGTCGTTTAGGATGTTGGGTCATGGCCCTTCAGGAATAGTCTTTTGATGTACAACACGAGCCAGGTATTTCCCATGGGAATGCAGATGCATTGTCTCATCTACCCACTCACTCCCCTGTTGATAGTCTAGGGTGCAACTCCCCAATTAGCAGCCATAGTTGTGTTACTTCTGTCACACCACAAAGTAGTTTACAACAAGAACAATTAAATGACCCTGATCTTAGCAAGATAATTGAATTTAAGTCTCACCAAATGCCTTGGCCTCCATCTTTTATCTGGGCTCATAATCCTACCCTGAGGGCCCTATGGCATTGCTGGTATGCTCTACATTTGGTCAATGGGATTTTAGTCAAAAGCACGCAAGGTCAACCTACCTCACTTTCTCAATATGCATTTGTTATTCCATTCAGCATGGTCCATTCTGTTTTGCATGGAATTCACTGCTCCCCATTTTCAGGTCATTTGGGCTTAAACCGGACATTGCAACGTGCACGTGGGAAGTTGTTCTGGCCTAAAATGTCTCTCCATATTACGGAATTTGTTCGATCTTGCCAGCTTTGTGCACAGAATAAACTAGGTGCACCTCAGAGCAAGGCCCCTTTGCAGCCCATTGATGTCAATGAGCCTTTTGTATTTTGGGCCATGGACTATATGGGTCCTCTCCCTGAAACCACCCAAGGTAATAAACATCTTCTAGTCATCATGGACCATTTTACGAAATGGTGTGAAGCTTTTTCCACTAAGGACCAATGGGCCTCTACTGTTGCTGAGATACTTGTCACTCATGTTTTTAGTAAATTTGGGCCCCCAACCATCATACACTCAGACCAGGGTAGGAATTTTGAGAGTAATCTCATGCATGAAATATGCCGATTAATGGGGGTTCACAAGTCCCGTACCACAGCCTATCACCCACAATGTGATGGCTTTGTCGAGCGCCAGAATAGAACTTTCCAGGAAATATTATCCTGTTTTGTGTCACAGCACAAGGACGACTGGGATAATTGGGTCAGTTTAGCTGTTTATGCATACAATACAAGTTGTCATGAGTCCACCGGGTTCAGTCTTTACGAATTGGTTTTTGGTAAAGACCCTCGAACACCACTAGCTCTAGAATTAGACCTCCCCTTACAGAACCCCAGTAGTCAGTCTGATTACAGCAGATCAGTCCGTAGTGCAATGCATGACATTAAAGTAGCAGCACAGAACAAGCTAGCAGCTAGTCGTTGCAAACAAACACGTAGTTATGACTCTCATCATCGAAAGTGGGTCCCATTTCCTTCTGGCAGCTCTGTTTGGTTGCGATGCCCTAAGACATGGAAATTTGGTGGCAAGTGGGTTGGCCCTTATGAGGTTTTGTCCTGCAAGGGGGTAATATACAAGCTAAGGTCTAAGGAGGGGAGGAGGTTGTAGCACACCATAACAATCTTAAAGATTGTGCTATTCCAGCAGACAAAGGAGTTCCTTATTGGCCAGTACCCAAAAACCCAGACATCAACATAGTAGTGGGAGGACCCCCTATCCCTCAAGGAGGGGCACTTGAGCAACTCCAGGTACCACATTGTCGTCCACTTCGGTTGAGGCAAAACATTCACCCTCCTTTGAGGTTTGGAGATTTTGTGAGCCACTGAATTATGGGAGGGAAGGTGTAACGCAAAATAGTTTCTTAAAATGAATGGACATTATATTGAGTATTTCCTCTATACCCTATAATATTAGAACAATTGTAAAACACTAGTAGTCTGGGAATTGAGAAGTAGAGTATGGACACATATTTGCGTATTCTCTCGTGTCTCAGCCTTGGAACCTTAAACACACTACAAGTGTGACAGATTACAAACAGGTCAGACATGAAATCACAATAGATGACAATAATTGCATACTTCTCTGAGGCTCCCGAATAATTTTACCAACATCACTACAAGCTCGGGCAGTCAAACTTGCCCATGAAGGGCACCAAGGTCAAGCAAAAGCAACTGCACTTCTTCGTGGATGTGTTTGGTTCCCAGCTTTCGGAACACTTGTAAAGGAAGAGGTAAACAAATGTATAGAGTGCCAAGCCACGCCAGTGCCTAATCCTCCAGAACCATTGCAGTCTACGCTAATGCCTTTGCACGCATGGAATGAGATAAAAATCGATTTCTGCGGACCATTTCCATCAGGTCATTACGTACTTGTCGTTATTGATGTTTATTCTCGCTACCCAGAAATAGAGATCATTAAATCAACTGCAGCACTAAAGGTAATCCCAAAGTTGGACATAATCTTTGCTAGAAACGGTGTTCCAGAGAAGGTCACAACAGATAATGGACCCCCATTCAATGGCAAAGAGTTCCAAATTTATATGAGGCAATTAGGAATAGAGCACCATTCCAGCACACCTTTATGGCCACAAGGGAATGCTGAAGTAGAATCATTCAACAAGCCACTTGAGAAAGCAATTACAACAGCTCATATGGAAGAAAGGCCATGGCAACAAGAGTTGTCAAATTTTCTACTTAAGAACCATTCCACACCCCACTCAACAACTAGAGTACCACCTGCAGAAATGTTGTTTAATAGCCAGATAAGAGGAAAGTTGCCTGTTCTTCCGACTCGTATGAAAGTTGTTGATCGACACCAAGAAGCTGGAAATAACCAAAAAGTCAAGAAGAAAAAAAGCAGAGACTACACAAATGCACGTAGACACGCAAAACAATCTAGTTTACCCGTGGGAGATACTGTGTTGGTCATGAAGCCTAAAGCAAATAAACTCAGTACAAATTTTGATCCATTACCATACAAGATTATTGAGATTAAAGGGACTAAAATTACAGCAATTCGTAATGGACACGATATAGTTAGAAACGTATCATTCTTCAAGAAGATAGCAGAGAAACCAGCAAGTGATTGCGATGAAGATGAGTATACCACCTCCACAAGAACTGTGCTAGATAAACAAAATGCACAGAAACAGCCAATACGTAGGTCAACAAGAATAAAGACTCAAACTCAGTTTTATGGACAACCTGTGACTTTAAACAATATTTCATGACTTTATTTTGTTATAAAAGGGGGAGAGATGTAGTGATGAGCTATGAACAATATGGACAATATGGACAATGTTATACTTTGTTTGTTTTGTTATGTGATGTTTTCAGTTTGTATTTTCTGTGATTCGAACAAGGTCGTTTCTTTTATTCTCTCACTCTCCACATGAACGACACAAGAGATCAGAACAGTGTACTTATGTGATGAGGTAGTTCTAGTAATCAGGGCTCTGGTTCTTAGCACAGGGTCCAATACAAATGCTAGAAAAAAAGGACAATGGATTGTATAACATTCAGATGTATACAAGGGCTACTTGTTTGCTTCGCGCCAAAACCATTTTCAGATCAAGCCTCTTCGTCGTATCATTTCCATACTGTTGTACCCTTAGTATATATATATATATATATAAATATATATATATATATATATATATATATATATATATATATATATATATATATATATATATATATATATATATATATATATATATATATATATATATATATATATATATATATATATATATATATATATATAGACTGATTCAAGTATAAACTCTGTCTTATGTGTATACGTTTCGAAATACATCTTCTTCAGAAGTAACCTGATAATGACACAGGGCCTGCTTAAATTACTTATATTATAATGGGGTGACAGTAAGTACTACATAAGGGGACCTAGTTATTAACAAACAATGGGCATATGTAGGTTGTTTAGGGGCAGAGGATCATCGAGAATTTCATCTAACTGCTCTAAAAGTGGCAGAAAATGATTAGTATCTTTAACATATCAGCTATTCTTACTAACGAAATGGTTAAGGTTGAAATCTACATTCTCTGAAATATCCTCTGCAGCTGTATCACAATTACTAGTAACTAGTCTACCAAAAGTATCTGTCAATCCTTTAGGTATCGGCGGCAACAAATAAAAACGCAGGGGTATGGGGGTCATTTGCCCCCCACTTTTAGCCAAGATGGCGCTTGGGATTTCTTTAAAATTTATGAGAAAATAAGTGAGGGGGGTAACCCTGGCCATGCCCCCCCGCTAGAGCATGTCTGCTAAAAACAGTGTTGCAAGAAGACACACACATTAAAAACCCTGTAAAAGAGAGATTGCTTTATGTACCAAATATACTTCGTACGTTATTGACCGTTGTCCCTTTATAAATATATGCATATATATATATATATATATATTTATATATATATATATATATATATATATATATATATATATATATATATATATATATATATATATATATATATATATATATATATATATATATATATATATATATATATATATATATATATATATATATATATATATATATATATGATTCAAATGATTGACAAATAAGCTCTGTCTTATGTGTATACGTTTAAAAATATGTCTTCTTCAGTACTAACCTTACAATGATACTGGGCCTGCTTAAATTATCTATATTACAGTGGGGTTACATTAAGTACTACCTAAGGGGTCCTACTTATTAACAAACAATGGACATATATAGGTTGCTTAGGGGCAGAGGGCCGACAGTATGAAGATAGGAACAATAGAGCACACGTGAAAGTATTGCAAAGAGACACGAAGAGGTATTGTATAACGTGCAAAAGTTAGTTATAGAGACGGAGAAGAGAAGAATAATAGAAAAGCCATATTTGCTAATAAGCCAAGAGGGAATAGCTAATGATCTACGAATCTGTCGTTAAGTCCTTCAAGCATAAACTGTTTAACTTAAACTGCCAAAATCCTTCCTGAAGTCTAGACTCTTTCTATCTGCTCCCTAACAAAATCTTCCCTCTAGCCCCTCTCTACCATTCAACCTACTAATTCTTCTAACATCATTCTGAACTTCTCATCCGAGTAGATCCTTCTAATCCTATGAGCCTGTCCGTATGGGATAGCCTTTTTGACGTGCCATGGGTAAAAGAGCTCTCTGCAAATACTAATGGATATCAATAGATTTACAGTAGAGATCTGTCTCCAAGGCACGCCCACTTCTGCTTACTGAAACATTTAAATAACCCACACTATCCTTTGATATCTCTGTTGTAAATTTTATTGTCTGATGATAACTGTTAATATGCTCTACAAACCTAGAAAACTTCTCCTCACCATCTGTCCAAGTAACAAATAGATCGTCAATATACCTGTACCAAGCCCAGGGCCTGACTTCACACTTGCTCAACAAACACTCCTCTAAATTCGACATAAACAGATTCGCATATGCCGGAGCAAACTTGGTACCTATCGCTGTTCCTAACTTTTGCTTATGCACTCTACCATCGAGCTCAAAAAATTTATTATCTTGTACTAATTTACCCAAACTGACTAAAGACACTGTAGAAACTGAAGGATTATGTGTTGTGTCAAGGGCTTTGCGTATTGCCTCTAGCCCTTCATTATGTGGAGTGTTAGGGTAGAGGTCTAGAACATCCGCTGTACAAAGCAATGCATCATCCGGAATTTCACCTAACTGCGCTCACAATGACAGGAAATGATTAGCATCTTTAACATATGATTTACCTTTACTAACGAAAGGGTTAAAGTTGAAATCTAAATACTCTGAAAGATGCTCTGTAGCTGTATCAAAATTACTAATAACTAGTCTACCAACAGCATCTGTCAATCCTTTAGGTATCTGCAGCAACAAATAAAAACGACCCAACTTTGAATTTCTAGCCTACAAATATTCAACTTCCTTTTCTGATAAAGCCTGTTTGCGAACCTGAATCTCTGAAGCTACGTTATTGACCTCCTTTTCAAAATGTGATATAGGACTATTCTAATAGGGATATAGGTGATATATGACAATGCCTCCACGTCTGCTCTATTGTTCCTCTCTTCATAGCGTCGGCCCTCTGCCCCTAAACAACCTATATATGTCCATTGTCTGCTAATAAGTAGGTCCCCCTCGGTAGTACATAATGTCACCCCATTGTAATATAGATAATTTAAGCAGGCCCTGTATCATTGTAAGGTTAGCTGTCATTATATCTGTCCTACTTCAGAAACCTTGTCTATTGTCCTGAAGCAGAGCGTCTCGTCAAAGATGGACTTTTTTATCTCTGACGCATCATGACGCATCCATGAAAAAGCGCGATGCGTACGCATAGCAGAAATTCCTACAAACCATATTTGCTCAGCTTCATAATGCGACGCGTTGCGTCGTGTCCAGTGTGAATTGAACTTTAGCCATCCTAAGTTGTGTTATCTATGGCAACGGTGATTGATCGTTAGGACTGTTTGTGACAACTGGAGCAGCCTGATTTTGTAGTTTCTGCAACCTTTTTATAATGGGATCACCAGCACATCCCCAAGCAGAGTAATAATATCTTAGTTGCCGATCTACTTTACTGTTATGCATCCTTTAGATAGTATGCAATGGAAGATATCTCTTAGAATACCTAAGCATTCCTTTTCTTGGTGAGATCTTACCGATAGTCGTGGTATTTGCTCAATCTAATTTCAATGAGGATCAATTTTTAACCCAAGACAAATGATGTTATCTGTGGATTCAGTCTTTTCATCATTTATTTGGAAAAGAGGAGAACTTGCATAGGTATCGCGAAAGCTTAGGTTTAGTACCAAAGATGATACTATGTGTCTTTGCAGCATTAAGAGTTGACTTATTTCCCTGAAGCCACAAACTAGGATCTTGAAGATCTGAGTTTATAGAATAGGCTAAATCGATGACAGATCTCGAGGAATAGCAAGTACTTGTATCATCTGCATACATCGTGGCCTTGGTTCTTTGCAGTGCAAACGGCAAATCATTAATATAAGTCAAAAATAGAAGTGGGCCTAGGCAGGAACCTTGACAAACTCCACATTTAACTTCTTCTATTTTAGATATTTTGCCATCTACGTTGCAACATTGCTTCCTTTCACGTCGATATGCTGCAAACCAGTCAAACTCCACACCCTCAACTCTATATACACATAGCCTGGCTATGGGACTTTCGTGGTCAACGATATCGACGGCTTTCTTTAAGTCTATGAAAATAACGCCAGAAAAATGCCCCCTGTCGAAATGTATATGCCAGACATTGGTACATTTTATTACACATGTCAGTACAGAGTCACATTGCCTGAATCCTGACTGGTCTGAGAAAAGGAATTCATTCTTAGTAAAGTATGGAAATATCCGATCAAAGATGATTTTTTCAAGTAACCTTGAATCTATAGAGAGTACAAACATAGGTCTATAGTTTGATCTCTCTTAAGTAGAGCCATCTTTATGTATGGGAGAGCACCTAGTAATTTTGCAGCTTTCTGGAAATCGACCGTGTGCAGGTGCGGATCTAGAGAATATTTTGACTACCTTACTAATGGGCGTGGCCATCAAATGACGCATGCGCAATAGCAGACCCTATTGTTCAAAACAATTGTCAAATAAGTCTGGAAAATAGCACTATTTAGAATTATTCTGCAGACTTATCTGACACATTACTGTGATGATACATTAGAAATAATATCCTTCTAGGCAGACTTGATCTAGAGATCACTATTTTTGGGGAAGTAGCAATGTGACTTTGAGAATTGCATCACCACTGTCAAC
>OLMO02000006.1:8709868-8798125 GCA_900291935.2 Cassiopea xamachana
ATATATATATATATATATATATATATATATATATATATATATATATATATATATATATATATATATATATATATATATATATTATATGAAAGGTAGATATCATGATCATTGTTCAAGAAGCAATGAAGCAAGGAAGTAAGCTACGTTGACTTCCTCAGTCTGTTGATTTGAAAGTCTAGTCTGCTTCTTCTCATTGTTGTACTCCATCTAATGGGCTTTCGCTTGTTTTGCTGTTAAGTTTACATGTGTTGTTGTAGACATTGCATGACGTGCATCGCCTATGTTTTACGCAGTGATCTTCACACTCGTCTCTACTGAGTTTGGTAAAAGTTGTTAGAACTGTTCTATTTTGCTTCAAATCTTTTTTAACAATACTGAAGTTTCCAAATTTCAGGCAAGGCAGCCTTAAAATGTGTCAAAATGTAGTTTGTAGCCAACCAAATCGAATGCATCTGTATAACATTCGCAGACTCTTTATGTAAATGATGGAAATTAAATTTTTTTGTTGCATGAGCATTTGATTGAAGATGAAAAGAAGAAGCATGGAATTAACTTTTATTAAAAGCCTTTTTTGCAATGCGGATTATGCTGCTTTGGGACACTGGTGCATAAAAGGAGGTTACAGACTTAGTGCTTTAGCGTTGGTGATCATTAATGATTTTCACGGGGTACAGAGAGGTCTTAGCTCCAGAAATGTTCTTGGCTTTTTTGTTAGTCCCAAATTTTTCTAGCAAAGTGTAGATTTTTTGAAAGTTTAATAAAAAAGACTTAGGAAACTACAACTGGAATGAACATGATGTTTTCAAACTCAAGCTATATGCTCATTTATACAAGCGCTTCTCAGAGAGTGGGGCATTCTCCCTCCAAGGGGCGATTCAATTTTTGCTAAAATAGGACCTTTTTAATTCAATCTCAAAGAGCTTGCAAGAAACTATGACGTTTCTGAAAGCTAAGAAAAGCAACTTTAAGTTTGTAGTGGTCTTTTGACACAGTGTCGGCGAAAAAACTTTCAAAGTAGATGGGCCTGGTCACTAACGTCGGATATAAGCTCAGGCAAAAATAGTGAAACACGCTATTTTATCAAAAAAATGGGGGACAGTGCTCCCAGCCCCCCAGTTTCAATACCCCTGTTGTGTGTACTTAAAAGCTCAGGATTACAATGTAAAAAAGTAATAGGAGAAAATGATAATAATGATAATAATATTAAAGAATGTTTAACAGATCCAGTGCTGAAGGCTTTTCGCTGTTGAAGGTACAATACATAAATGCAGTTTGTTACAAAATCAAAATTCATTATGAAAACAAAAGGTAAAAGCCATATTTCCAAAACATCGCTTTTTCCTCTTGTGTTCATAACGTTAAGTTTGCTGCTCTACTCTATTAATCAGTAGTTTCTTTTACAATGGTGGAAAAGTATTTTAGCTCGAACAGTTCTTTATAATATCTAGCAGGGAGTTAAAAAGTCTGGTCGCAGTGCAATTTGGTGGAGTTCTCAATAATACTTGTTCTTAGGGTTTTTAAAAAGTCAGCAATCAGAAATTGCTGCCACTTTCTACGCATCTTGGCAAAGACAATAAAAACATTTCTTAAAACAATTCCGTACACGCTAAAAAATATTAAACGTTAAATGATGTAGTTTTTAAGTCCAAATTTACTGCTTTACTGCGCTCTACAATTACTTCGTACACAATGTTAACTTTGATACTTGAAAGGTTTAGCTTGATACTTGAAAGGTTTAGCTTGCTTTCTGTTCATTATGTTGATGTATTTGAGATGACGGTAAAGATAAAAGTTAGTTCGCAAAACCGAGAATTCGCTTTACCACAGGTTCTAAATGTAGAGGGGATCTAAAAAGCTTTTACTAGAATAAAACGAGGGGATATGGACTTCGGTTCGTAAAATCGAGATACTCACTATATCGGGGGTTCGCTATATCGGGATACTACTGTATTTCTGTTCCATAGTTTGATGTGTTGCTTGAACCCAAATCGCTTGCTTGATTCCTCTCTTGTGCTTGGTAGAAAATTTATGAGGACCTCATGCGTTTTGCTCATGAAATGACAACTGTCCAAGTTGAAAGGAAGGTGGAAATTGGTTCTTCAGCAGCCAGGGTACACATGCTTTCAATGAAGCTAAAGCTAGCTTTCATTGGCTGATTAGGTGAAAAAGTACAAGAGGATTCATCATTTTCACCGGGTTTGAATATAACGATATACGAAAAATGTTTCTCTAAGCCGAGACTTTTATTTGGTCCATTTGCTAGCTCATCAATTATGTACGGACCTAGGAACTGCTGCAGTCAGAATCTCAGGTTCATTACAGCATCCTCTGCATTTCCCCTGTTCAGTTCCTTTGGCATTATGGCTACACGAGTCTTCCAAAAGAAAGTCATTTTGCCCACTATTGAAACCTCCTTAGCTGCACGATTTCGGTGTGAAAATGCAAAATACATTTCAGCTTGTTTACTCACATTAAATGAGCGCGTAAAAATTTGGATAGACACCAAAAAAATCTGGCAACTCCTAGATAGAAAACTGCTAGGGATAAACAAAACTAGCATATTTATCAATTTGCAAACAAATAGTTTAAATTTATAAATGCATAGCTCTTAGCTTTTGAGTTGTTGAGCACTACCATTTTATCAGAAAAAGTGAACTATAAAAAGCTAGATTGAAATAAAGTATCAACACATTAACCAGCAATGTATGCTTTCATGCTTTTATTGACAACCTAGAGTCAAGAAATTCAACGAATGCAAGCTGTCTGCGGCATGGCATTGAAATATTCAAGAACCAGCTCGCAGTATGAAATAAAGAGGGAAATGGTTACGTAAAGCTTTTTCATCTTCAATTAGATACAGAGGAATAAAGTAATGGCTGGAATTTAAGTAACCAATCTCTGAGAAAAAATAACCTTGAAACCAACAATCAAACAAGAGCAGGGCTTAGGGACAACAAAAGACAAAATTCGTATACCGAGCATTAATTAAAAATGCATTTAAGAATGAAGAAAAATAATTTTTCATTATAAGTTAAAAATAACCAAGAGAGAAATAAACGAATGGGAATTTAAAACCTAAACGGGGGGGAAAGAATGCAAACAAAATTTTCTGTTTACAAAGGTGCAATTAGAACAGGTCCTCTTCCACGGTGAAATCATCTTGGGAAAGCCCGTAAACGAAACTTCGAAAGTCTATGGCGCCGCGCTCTTCCTGAAAAGAGAGATAGCAGATATGTTGAAAAAGGAAACTCTTCAATTTGAAAGAAATCCATAGGCATTAACACGACAGACGTGGTAAAATTTAATTATAGAAGTCGACTGTAATAAAAAAGTCGTATGTAATAAAGTCAAATGCCGTATATTACATGTGTCGAATATGACAATTGGATCCGACATATGTGAAATACGCCGCACAAGCTGGGTTTAAGCTACATGCCAAAATCGTATTTCATTGAAGGAAATTAAAAAAATTTCTGCTAAAATATAACCTCTTCACAATAGATCTGAATACGGGCCCAGACATGAAGAAACTTTCTGCGCCATCCATGAACCACTATTTTATTGCAATAGTGTCATGTAAAGGGATGACGCTTGAAAGTTTGAAAAACTGCTTGTCGTCGTAAGAAGTCCAACAAAGGTGGAACAGCTTCATTTTCTCATTTACCTCAAGGTAGGGGACACCAACCTCTATTCCCAGTTGCCACCCCAGGTCCCAGTACTTGAGGAAATACTACATTTAAAGTAATATGCTGTCTGTCAAAGTGCTGATATTTGTTTCACATTTTGCAATTCTTTTGGCTTGCCAATTTGATGCTTGCCACATCAGTCCCCAAACTGACTAACTCTATCAAAAATTCGGCTCTACATTGGCAGCATCTAGCCCCGGCAAAGGTAGTATATGGTGGTTGTGGCGTAAATAAACGCATATCCTACTTCAAAACCGTTGAAAGTACTGGGTGGGTATAGGTAAAACTGATATCAGGTACATACCTGATCAATCCTATTGAAAATCCAACGGACTCTTTCAGTGGTACTATCGTTCATATATTGAGCTAATTCATTAAAAGTGATATAACCATCTTTGTTGCTATCAATTTGAGCAAATCTTCCAAGTAACTCTTTCAGCTTCTCAAAATTGATTCTAAAATGAACCACGGATTGAGCTAGAAAATGGCTACGTTTAAACTGAAACAAAAGAATTCAAAGTATTGAGATCAATAAGAGTACTATATTGGATCTTGCGCAAAAAACCAGTCCTAAGAGAATGGTATTTTCAAAATAATGGCATAAAATTTCTGCATGAAAATTTTGTCAAACATTGGAATTAGGAATGGAGCTGGAAGTACTATGGCACATCTTAATATGAACTCAAACCCTTCCTAACAAGTACAAATGCCTTCCTAACAATTGCTTATGAGCCTTAACACAGTTTTAAATTCCCAAACCTAATGCTGCAGTTTCTACAAACATAAAACAAAGTACAAATTAAAGCAATGATATATTGCACCAACAGGTTCTCAATGTACATGTCTTGTGCCTTATAAGAAACATATCAATTAGCCACACGAGGCTGAGATTAGGCAAAAATTAAGAAACAATGAAGAAACATAGGCAGATTGAGTTTCAAAACATAGCTTTAAAAAAATGTTTGACAAGAAGACTTTTTATCAAACGAGAAGCAAAATAGACACATCCATTACATGCTTCACATAACCTGAACATCCTATTTCTTGCATCACAGTTGCCTAATCAGGGCTACTATTGTTATTGGAAGTCTTTAGACTTTAAGAAACAATTAAGGAACATTCCAGGCTGGATTTGAAGAAATATCAAGAAACATTTAGGCTGAAGGCAAGAAGTTTGTTTTTCATGAAAAAAATGCTTGTAGTTGATTCAAAAAACTTAGTTTCAAACTACCACGTCAGTGTCAACTTTTGAAGAAACTCTTGACGCAACTACACTATTATGATATAACATAATGGTTTTTACTTAAATTGAGTGGCATGAACAAACGGCACTATAGTTTTTCTATCCAAAATCTTAAGAGAGCGTGTGCTTTAAATACATAAAATGAGATAACGTTAAAATTTGCAAAGGAAACGAAGGTACCAGAAGAGTTGCTAAAACTAAAGGAGGGAACCTGTAAGTGAATTAACTAAGAGGAGGTCAATAACTGATTCATTAAGCAAATAGCTAGATGAAGATGTGCGGAAAGTATACTCACTACAATAAATGAGAACTTTGAAAGGGTAAGGTGAAGTGATCTCTAGTAAGTACAATACCATAAATCGCATGAAAGCTAATCAAACTAACTCTCACTAACCCCAAATCTGCATTTACTTTGTAATACTCCACCAAACCAGCTTCCATTGGCAAACCTTTTGAAATAGCTTCCTGCATCAGCCAGCAGTCTTCATAGCTATGTTCAGAAGTTGGGACATCAAGTGCTCTTTAAATAAATCAAATTTCCAATTTATAGATAAATTGCCACTCAAATCGATACAAAATGCAACTTCTTCACTATTTAATGAAGTGTGCTATATTGAGGCAAAATAGGCTATATTTGTTGCATTTGGTATCAAAACAAGTGTTCCTGTGGTTTTGAAATTGATATTTATGAAGTTCAGACACAATTTTATGAAAACAGAAACCATTCATACATTTGTGAAAACAGATAACACTCTTGCAGAATTTACTCAGTCCACTATTACATTTATAAAATTATTCAAAAAGTAAATAACTGTTTTCAAAAACAACCATAAGAACAGATATAAGCAAACTTACTCAGCCATAATTTTACGAACATTATTGGCGAACAGTATTGGATTTTGTTTTTCCTTGAATATAAAATCAACATATCTGAAGGAGTACCACAAAATTCTCATACAAAGACAATAAAGTTGAAGAAAACCGCTCAGTTCAAAATACATAACCTTCCAAGAAAACGATAGTAACTGAATAGCAATAAGAGAAGGAAATACTTAAAGGGACGCTGATAAAAGTAATGTTTAACATCTAGAAAAAACATTTTGTTTTACAACACTAAATAAAAGCAATTCAGGTCACAAATTAACAATATACCTCTTCATTTGGCTTATAAACTGGCAAAAACTGTGTAGAAAAGAGAAATTATTTAAATTCTACTTCAAACTTAAATAGTTAGACTCTCAGAAGAAAGAAATCTATTAACTAGGTTATGCAAATGGGGAAATAAACATACTCTGAAGTTTTATGCGATATATTCATCTACTCACGCTATCAAAGCCTAAACTTATTGGTCAACGAAGTCAATGAGTCGTGGATGTTATGAATTTGCAGGCAATGGGAACTGGCACAGTAAATTCTGAGGGGGAAGTAGCCATATAATATGAAAACCTTCACTTACCTCAATTTCAAACTGATTGTTAATATTGGAAAGGATATAAGCTATTTGATGCAAACTGGAAAATGAAAAAAACATGATTTCATGGGTTGAAATGTAACAGTCTTGAAAATTTAGGAACCACATTGTATCTCTAGTTGGCAACAGTTGGAAATAATTTCTTAAAGAATATATAGTGCATTAGATTTTTTTTATTTCTTCATTTCAACCAACCAATGAAAAATGACACTGGGAAATATGTAGAGAGGTCAACCACACAACACAACTTGACTTATAAATTTTCTGTATAAACTTGAATATAAGTACCACGACAAAATAGACACCATTTAATTTTTTCTTCTTTCGATCGAATTATGTCGACACTTCCATATTATTCGACAATTCTATATTATTCAACAATGCCATATACAATTTTATTCAATGTTAGTTGACACATTCACGATACGTTTCAAACCAATCATGGGCCATCATCAGTCATGATATTTTAAAATAATGAGCATACCGCAGCTCTTGTGATAGTAAAAGGGATAGAAAGTACTAAATAATTTTCATACGTAGGTGGTGCGATCCAAGTCCATGCAATTGCATCCTTAAAGAGCAAACCAAAACATTACCAGAAAATGAAATAATATGGAATTCTGCATTGTTATATAAAAATTTCACCAACTAAAGTTCCGTTCAGTAGGCAAACTAGTCCCTCAGAAAATATCTCAGCAAACGAAGCAATTTTCCCCAGAACAAAGCATAGAACATTTCTAAATATCTAAAACAAAGGTTGGAACAAATTCTTTCACATGCTGCAGTACCAAACTAAATTTCAAATTCAGAAACGAGACAAGACATAAATCACAAGAACTAGCATTACGACGCCGATATAAGTGATATCCTTTGGCACAAACGCTATTGAAATGGAAGAGGTACAGTTGCCAAAAATTCTATTGTGTTATAAGCTAGAGCAAACAACCAAAGCCAATAACAAAGCTTTATCTACAAAGATTTATTGCCATTAATCACGCATGAAAAGAAACAATAGAGCGTAACTAATATTATTTTAAAATACTTCAATTAACGCAAATTAGTCCCTCAGAAAAACTCTACACTTTAACATTCATGATTCACAAAGCAAAATATAATACAATTCTGAATATCTGACACACAGGTTTGAACAAATTCCTTCGAATGCTGCAGTGTTAAAACAAACGTCAAAGTCAGAAATAATACAAGACATAAATTAAAAGCACTAGTAACAACGCCAACATAAGTTTTGTCCTGCGTCACAAATGCCATTGAAATGGAAGAGGTAGAGTTGCCAAAAATTCTATTGTGTTATAAGCAAGAGCAAACAATCAAAGCCAATAACATAGCTTCATCTACAAAGATTTATTGCTATTAATCACACATAAAGAGGTAGAATAGAGAGTAAGAACGAGCTAAACTAGCTAATAATACCTTAGGATACCTAAAAATAACTGGTTGAACTGGAACCCCAGCTAAAAAGGCACCTATGGTAAAAAAAATCATCAAAGCTATACATGACGTCATTGAAACTACATTTGAAAAAATACCCAAAGGCAATAATTGAACGCGAGAGACCCCTGGTTTCATCAGTAAAAGAAATCGTAGTCAATCAGTACAATTTATTTGCGGTTCATAATATAGCTCATGCAATAGGTATAGTCTCCACGATGCTCAGGAATCCAGGCACAAAACAATTACTCAAAAGGAATATCCACGTAATAGGTATAATCTCCACGACACTCAGGAATTCGGGCATAAAACAAGTACTCAAAAGGAATATCCAAAGTCTAACCATGGCCACAGAATTCGTTTACCAAATAAACTTGCAATATCGTTTAGCACAAACCTGGTTTAAATGTTATGAGGCTCTGTCCATTTGTGGTTGTTCCTGATAAATAAGAACAAATGAAATTAACAATGAAAAGTCACAGAAAGAAAAACTTCAATGAAGTAATACGAGAATACGAGAAAGCTTGTGATAGCATCATCACGACACATAGTAGGTGTCAACATTATTCTCTGTATATAAACAAAATGCTTATGTTTTCTAAAGAGAATAATACTAATGGAATCCTCATGTAATTGAAAATATTTTACATACAGTTGAAAACCTCACGATATACTAGGTAGTTTACGATTTACTACTTGGTTTGAATATAATAGGCTAATGTAAGTTAGTAAGATAGGAGTTCAGGATCTGGCCACTCTGTTTCGTCTGCAGAAGACGTAGTAAGATAATCTGATTGCTATGTAGCTATCTTCACTAATATGTAGCTTTTGGTTGCAGTATCAAACTTTGAATTTGTCAGCATGTCAAGGAAGTCAGATGTACACTTATCAAAATACCTAGAGTTGAGTTTATAAACTTAACGATTGTAAATTTGTTTGACTGTTGCTGTATCAGATCCCTATACTTTTGTGCCTTTCTTTTAGCATTGGTCCTTAGGTTATACTCGAAACTCACGGTCAATTCTAAAATGTAAAGCCACTCATCAGAAATTGAAATAAGTGGCCCGGGCTGCAAATCGTCCCCAGTGACAACAGAAGAGCTGATATATCCAGGGATGTCAGCAAAAAGTTTTGTGTGTGGTAAAGATTGAAATGTTATGGCAATGAACAAGAGGATGGAATCGTGTAACCAAGTATTGCGGCCCTGTTGACTATAAACTTTGCAAACAGAAACGACAGGCAAAGAGATTCTTGTGTCAGGAGGAAAGAACAGTCAGATAAAGATGATAGGCCCCATTTGTAGACAATAGCCTGTACCGGGAGAGTGCTATTCATGTACTTTACAGAAAAATTGAAAATATTTGCTGATAATATATTTTGTGCAGAAGACCATAGTGAATTAAGATTAGATAATGAGAGCTAAAAACTTGACCTTATAAACAAGCGTTGATCTTCCAGCTATTCGTGTTGTTAACTTCTGTGTCTAGACCTGCAAATATGCTTTCAGTGGTTTTTTTGCTACTACTTACGGTAGGCAACTCACGTGGTTCAGCAGGTACATCATTCCAAGCCGTCAGATCTGAGTAATGAAATCTTTTTTCTTGCTAATTCAGTCCCATTTCTGGGTATCTATAGATCTCGACAGCGCCGTGTACTATATTTCGAAACCGAATATCTTGGGAGGAATTTGTTGAAAAAGTATTCTGGGCAAAGTTTGTTCATAATTTATAGGTCACAATGTTCCTATCGAAATTGATAACATATTCTACGTTTAACCAGGAATGAGACACCAATTATCTTTAATCCGTGCGTATTGAATTATGTAGCAAGCTCGATTTTGAAGAAGTTGGAGAGCTATTTTCTTTTGTACATAGTAGGGAAGAGTGCCCATAGATTTACTAAACGCTAAAGATATACAACAGGGGTCACCGACATTTCTTGGCTACGGGGCCAAATTCACTATAAACCAGACCTTTTCCTGAAAAAGTTGTCACGATGGCAGTACATTGCTCTCACAAATCAGCCTAGGCATCTCCAAACAGCTAGAGCATGCTAGTTATGGGTCTGGCAACAAAGTCTTTATCATTTTTAAGAAAAGGTATGGTTGTCGCTATTTTTTAAACAAAATGTCCAAAATAGAGGCAAATATCGATATTTTTAAGATATATGCTACATGAACAAAAAGGAAAGTAGTACAAAACTCAGGAAAACACATCAGTACACTCCTAGCACCATCCCAGCTTGACAGCAATCAACTAACAGCTCAGTGGCAAAACAACGCAGAACGAACAGCTAACAAAGCAAAAACTAAAAGCAACTTTAATGTCCCTAGAGCTCACTGTTCAAGGCGCATACAGCTTTTGACGTTCCGCAGTGTACTGAGCTATAATTGTTGGGGGCTAAATCAGGTTGTTGCAATGGCGATCAATCGCCCGTGTAAATAGGCTTGCGAGGGATGTTGTACGGGCTAGGGCAATCGCCCGCCTAAAACGAAAAGGCGTGGTATGAACTAACCTTGCAGGGGCCAGATTTTAGCAATATAAAACCCAATCTTAGGCAGTCCTGTTCATTTGGGGGCTGCTATGGGGAAAGGGAAATAGGTAGACTACAAAAACTGTAAAATATAAAACAAAGATCTGCATCTTGCGAAAATATCATACAAGTTTAAAAGCAAGTTTTCAGCTAGCACTGCGGATGAGTTGGGTGGTAGATTGGGCTGGATCTGGCTCCAGGGCAGGAGGGTGTTGACCGTTGCTATACACCATACATTGTTTTCGACTGTGAAAGTCGAGACAATGCTATATTCGAAGTTTTTCTCTCAATTGCAAATTGCAGCTTAGGAGCCACACAAAACAACTACGCTCATGTGTACAGTGGGACGAATTCTTTAGAAAATGACACATCCTACCACAAAGTAGCAGAATAATGGTAAAGACGAACTACTTTATACGTTCCCAAGCAGAACATGGGCCTAAAGTAGAGGATACTTATGCTTGGCTACCAGTATGTGATGCAAGAAGGCTAGTACCTTTCTTCGTCACTTCTGACTTCATAGCGTTTCCAATATATCTCCAACCACCGTTCGTTTGACAGTGAGTGAGCACACTGAGCTTTCAAGATGCCTCGAGCTTTCGACCATTCGCACAGTAGATGAGCATCTACACTTTGCACGCATTCAGTAGTATAAGTAGCAGTGTAGAAAACTCAGGAGGACTTAGGAGATAACTGCTGGGGATGTAAAATTATGAAAGTTGCTGGCCCACGCACCCTTCAGATGCTACTGAAATGAAGTCATGTCCATTTTTCATTTTCGTTATTGCAGAAAGCACAAGCATTGACAATACATAAGCAGTCACTGTACTAAAAATCCAGTAAATAGTTTGAAGTTTACTGAATGGTTCGATAACATTGCAGGATCTACCCAATGGTATAAAAATATTGCTGAATATACCGAATTGGATGAAAACAGTGATGGGGGTGTAGCATCCCTTCGACCTCCGGTAGACCCGTCTATGGCGGTAAAAGCAAATTTTTCCATGACAGAGAAAAACTGACACATAATGCCTTGGTCAGAACTCATGGTACTTTACTCTTTAGAGTCATTGGAAAAAATCAACGATTTCAAAGTATGTTGCACAACATTGCTAACCTACCTTCAGGAAACACGCATATATTTGACCATCTCCCTTTTGCTCTGGCACGCCTTAAAATCTCCTTAACTGTTTCTTCTTTGGCTGAACGTTTGCTTCGCTTCACTGATATTGGTTGAAGCAATCTAACCATATCTGCAAAAAA
Organism: Cassiopea xamachana; assembly: GCA_900291935.2. Classification (NCBI taxonomy): domain Eukaryota; kingdom Metazoa; phylum Cnidaria; class Scyphozoa; order Rhizostomeae; family Cassiopeidae; genus Cassiopea; species Cassiopea xamachana. The sequence continues at coordinate 8,721,513 of OLMO02000006.1, forward strand.
TGGAACTTTGAAGTTTGTCCTTAAAAGTGACACAAATAAAAAATTTGACATACAAAAATGCTTCTGGGTGACTCCTTGAACTTTTTCCTTCCTACAACATTTCATAGTTTGTAATTCAAGCAAATGATTTTGCTCGTGCGACTGCCTTGCTAACAATGCTCTAAACACTTCTGCGGGAATTATATCAGGAAACAATGTAAAATAAACAAAATAAAATTTATCAAACAAACATGCTCAAAAAAGAAAGCAACTAGTTCACGCGGTAAACATAAAGCATTTCTCCAAATGACATCATCAGTTTCTACGGTAAACAGCAAGTGCCCAAAACGTTTTTTAGCGAATGCTGGCAACAGCACGTGCAAGTTGATTTTGACGTGTGCGGGTGCGTGCGCATTCAATCGCACAAGTTAAATGACAAGGCCTGATTGTATGGCAAATGTGAATGCCAACAGAACATTTAAGTACATCAGGGAGGCCAACCAGAGAGAGGCTAAGAGCACTATTCTATATTATGATACCACAAAGAGCCACATCAAATTCATGGGACACATGAGCATCACCCCCATACCTTCCTCTCACACGAAACTCCTCACTGATTTGCAGCGTAGTAAACATACATAAGAAACACAAATATCAATTTGAGTGTAGGAGCTGCATGAAACCAGGGAAACAGCCGCGGGTTGGCCACCCCAAACTACATAGTAAACAAACTGCGAAAATTGTTTTTAAATTCATGGGAGCTGTGTACTGAGGCCATGTAATTTGTTATTTTCCACATCTGTTTGCAGGGGTGGTGCCATAGGAGGGCTAAGAGCCAAATCTTATGGGCTAGGTAAACCGGGGTAGAATCAGCTCGCTATTATTTGAATGTTTTAGCAAGGATCGTTTCAGGTCATTGGTCACATAACGTCTCAAAAATTTGCAAATGACAAGAAAATGAATAAAAACAGCATGAAATCTACTCCTGTGAACCGGGCTGCAGCTATCATATGAGAAAAATGCAGCCCGCCTCGCCAGAATCTCGGCTGAAGAAAGCGATGTTCAAGTTTACCGGGCTAGCCCACTTGTCATATGATAGCAAGATGCTGTCTAACAGCACCCCTCCCCTGTCCCGTCGGAACATGCAAGCTAACCAGCAAAAGGTGAAAACTATTTTTTGGAGCTTTTGCCATTTATACTACCCTACTAACCATATCTTCACCCCCTCACTGGAAGAGCAAGCCCCCCATCAGACAATTCTTGGCACCACCTCTGTCTGTTGGTTATATACAATGCTAAAATTTTAAAATCTGCCCAATTTCTACAATACGCAAATAGTTTCTATCAATCCTAGTGTGAACTGTCAGTTATTTTCTTACTGAAATAAACCTTTGCTGAAAATGCTCATTTTGGCTTTTGATGTGTACATGCATAGCTTTCTTCAGCAAAGATTTATTTGTATTTCAAAACAACATTCAGAACAAAAAATGAACCTTACGTCCAAATATTGGCACATGATTATTTTCATCTCGGGAAATATAAGTCAAATGACCAATAGCAACACAAAAGATTCCATCCATGAAGCTAAAATGTGGTGCTATTACAACAACTGGTGCCTCTTCTGAGCTAGCAAGTTTTCCTTTTTTCTTTATGTAGAGATACCCCATGACAAATGCAAGACAGTTTGCTAGCTTTGAAAGTAGCTCTTGTCCAAACCTGTGACAAAAGCATTAAAGTTAAAATTAATGTGCATTTTATGTGAAGAGGAATTGGTAAAAAAACAAAAATTCTGCTATTATTTAGCTTATAATTGATAACACTATTTTCAAAAATGAGCAAACAGTTTCAAACAGGACACAATATGCTAAAAGGTATAAGAATTCTATATGCTATTAACTCAGCCAAAAGTCCTGCTACTTATCTAGAACCAAGGCAAAACTCGGATTATACCTTATTCTTCGTGAAAAAGTCTCTGGTAGATGAAACATTGCTATTTTATGGTAAGGGAGGTTGCGTGATTCTAGTGAACAGGAAAAAATAAAGAAGACCATCTTTTGGAAACCAGAGGTCAGATTAAGTTCAAAATTAGCATAATTTCATGCCACTGATACTAGTACATGAGCTAAATTTCATCTAAATCTGAGAGGGTGAAGAATTTTGAGCATCGATTACATAAGGAATGATTGAATAGCTTGGTTTATTTAGTTTCTCTGCCAAGGATAGGATGCCCTTGTTTCCACATATTCTGGTAAATTATGGCCTACCCAGTGAATTCATCATTTTCCATAATAAAACAGAAAATAAATTAGGTTATCATAAATCAATGGTGAAGTCCCATCAAACTAGAAAGCAGTCAACTGAATTTTCCATCTCTGTTAATCTGCTGGATAGGAAATTTTTTTATTTTTTTATATGGTTTTCCTATTTTTACACTTCTCACAGCACTCCCTAAAAACACACTTTATAGCATCTATCTGTATGAAAGTTTTTATAAGTTGCAGGCTATCAACTGAGTGGCAAAGTATTGAACACAAGCAATGAGGCACATGGTCAATACTCCCTAAATGGACAATTCTGCATGTATTTGCCCAAATAGAATAATTGACCTAGAGATATAAATAATTAAATAAGGATTTTGATACCCAAATTGATGGTACTGATAGATTTTGCCACTCCATAACATTTCATCCAGCTGTATGATTAATTACATATACTCTCAAGGTGATTCAAGACAATGCTCCAAAGCAAAATATTCTGCCCTAAAATATATCTACCAACTAAAAAATGATGTGTCTATCAAACATAAATGTAATATCCTTGCTAATGGAAAAGAAAATGCTTACGAAATCCATTAAAAGCAAAACAAAGCAATATGGTAGTAAAATTCTGAGACATTACTTTGGTTGCCACAAACTCATATTGCTACAATTCATCAAATCTCTTTGAAAATCAGTTAACAAATCAGTTAACATGGCTAGCAGAGTATCCAGGTGATAACTGCAAAATGAACCCCCTTCAGAAAAACAACAAAATGAAGCATGAAATACCTTCTATATCCAGTATGGGGTTCAGGAACTTGCTGTTGACCAACACCAATATTACAAACAACCCCAATCAAAGAGCCAAAAATAATAAGACCAAACATTAAACATGCCCTCAGCAGAACAAGAATGCCAAAGAAAATAACCTGAAATGCAAAAAATGATATTAAAAATGGTATTCTTCTAAACATGAAATGCAGTTATAATTATTACTGTCCGTTGTAATGCTTGAATTGTTGTCCAGGGGAAATATAGATATCTTTATTGTTGCAACAATGTCTCAAAAATGCTCCAAAGCTTACTGATTCTTGGACAGAGGTATCAGACAGATGACCTGACCAGATCAGGCCTGTCAAAGGTTTCAATGTGGTCCTTAAAAAAATTTTTAACAAAATGAAATCTGGCAATTTTTCTTGCCTGTGATAGCTGACAATTAATGGATCAGCCCCCAGCTTACTTGCATTGCCTTGTGTACTAGACAAAAAATCCAAAGAAACATATGTATATTTTAACTTTCTATTTACTTAACCATGAACCCTCATATACTGTCAACCTACCCAGACTGCTCAATATGAAAGTATGCCTAAAACAGTCCTTGTGCAAAAATGAGTTTGAAGTACCAGGAGACCAGTTCTCTTAAAGGAGCCTCTAAGAGAACTGGTCTCCAAAAATTAATTCAAATGAGGTGATAAAAACAGCTCTATACACACCTTCAATTTCTGGGTCCTGGATGGTTTTGAAATAAATGGATTTTTCTTTGGGTTATACATCAGTTCATTTTTACAATCCATTACTGCAAGATATAGATTGACATTGGTAGGTAGAAAGAATGAATAGCACATTAGGCCATTCTAGATGTTTGCTTTCTGTAACTGTGCATGAATTATTGACAATACTTTTTATAGAATAGCTGATAGTCTCATAGAGTTTGGACAAGGGGGCATGTTCCTGCAGTGTCTTAAATATCCTATGGCAAGTTGCTCTTTTTCCAGCTTTCAGAGTCGCTCTGTTTTGTTGGTAAGGGTATCACTAGAGTTATGCACGTCCATTCCAGTTTTCATTTCACTATTTGACAGCCTAAGTAATCTACTGAAAAGATGGAGTGTACGAAAAAGCTGCAGAGCTTGGGAAATTAGAAATTGAGTTTGCAACAAAATATTGCTAATATTCGCAACATACTGTTTGTGAGTAATTTAGTCCAAAAGAAATCCAGTACTATTACATAAAACAATGCTAAGCAAGCTAGAGCATACTTCTCTAACTATTGAGGGCTTCTGGGGCTCTCACTGGCCAGTGTCTTGGTTAATGTACCAATATCAAAAATTTCGTCCTTCGTACTAGTTAGAGAAACAACAATCTAACGAGCGCCTTCGGAGCTTCGCTACGCAACAGCATCACCTTAGCTCTTCCTGCTCCTCGTGGCAACTCCAAAGCTAATTGAAAATTAGAATATTTGTTGAATCTCTTCCACCAGCATAAAGTAATGAGATTCAGCCCGAAAAGGGGCTTTTCACCTTCCTATGAGAGGAAATTGGGTTCCATGCCATAAATTATTACGAAATCTTGTTGCCACACCATTTAAAAATATTGCTAGAGTTCCCTCACCCTACCCCCTAACATTTTCTGATTGAATTTGGACGAATTAGAACATTCATCTTTGTGAGAAGTGAAGGAACATGTCTCCCCAGTCCTCTCGTAACACCACCACTGCTAGCATATAGTCCTCTCTAACCCCCCTCAACGCCACAACTGATGAAATATTGGCCCCTCAGTTATCCTACAAATAGAAATTTGAAAGAATCTAATGTGGTTATTTCATTGTGATTATTACACATTCTTTTGATTGCGGACAAAAGTACATTTTCTATCATTGACAACAATGTATAGTTACAGTTTTCTGTGCCGTCAGTAGTACAAATGGACATTAAGTCATCTGAGTCTGGCTGCGAAAGATTTGTAAGTAAAAGAGAAGTCGCTGAATATGTGTAAATATATATATATATATATATATATATATATATATATATATATATATATATATATATATATATATATATATATATATATATATCTAACTAATTGAGCCTATTTAATAAGGCTTGTAAGTCCATGTAACTTAAATCCAGTTCAAGATTAAACTTACATTCGTTAGAGCTCCTTCGGCATGTTTGTCCACATTGACTGTTTAGTGGTTGATGAAAACATGGGTACTTTTTCTCAAGATGTTGTGAGAAATGAGTACACATTCCAAAATCCTCAAGATTTCAAAAATTTGACTTTTGTTTTAAAATAGCTTACTTATAAGCAAACGTATCATTGATAGCATTGATAAATATAATAAAATTCCAAGCTTTCATTATATAAAAAAGTAAGCTTATTCTATAATACACGTTCTTTTCATTACAAAAAACATGTCTATAAGATAACATAGCATAAATATATGCTGCTTAGACCAAATTCCTATTACAGTTCTAATTTGTATGCTGAAAATAAACATTATAGTGTCGCTGTGACACTGCGGCCAGTGATCAGTGATCTGTGATCTGTGCTGAGGGTGGATGAAGTACATGGTGACTAGATTTGTTGGTTTGTAGTTTTTATTTGATGGGGGTTAAATGAAAAAATAGAATAACAATTTGCAAGATGGAAGGACCTTCTCAAGTCCCAAATGATCTCCTAGTTATTAATCGGGAGGGGAGTTCAAAATTATTAGTTGCAAGGTTAAAAGCTAATGCCAAAGGGTCTGCATAAAATTTAAGCCAAATCGCTACTTTACAATAATACTGAATACAAATTTAATGAAATTATTCATTGAATACTAAGAACATGATATTTAATATCCAAAAAAGGAAAATAAACATGGATCGTAAGAGTATTTTTTATCTCCAAAACAATTGTCCAGTTCCTTTTTGGATGTGCTTAATGACTTGGCGTTAACTATACTCTCTGGAAGCAGAGTCCATCCATGTACAACTCAGATGCTGTAAAATGTTATCATATCTTTCAGTAAAGATCTTAGTATTATATCCCCTGGTTTTTCCTTTTGCATCCATCTTCAGCGCAGGTTTTAAATTATAAAAACCAAACATACCTTTATATGTCTTAATCATATTACCCCGAAACATACGATAAACCAAACTTCCAATGTCCGAGCACTTTTGTCTTTGTTCATAGCCCAAATCTTTTACTTCAGGTACTAACTTGCTTCCTCTCCTCTGGACATTTTCGATTGCTTTAATGTCTTTTTGTGTAGTAAGGGGACCATATGCCTATAGGAAACATGAGGCTGAAATTAGGCAAAAATTAAGAGGCAGGCTGAGTTTAAAATAATAACTTTCAAACTGTTTTTACTTGCAAATTCTTTATCAAACTAACAAGAAAATAAAGTGTGCATCCACTCTGTCTCATAAAATCTCAGTAATCTTTTTTGCATCATAATTGCCTAATCTGCGTCGCTATTCTGTGTCTGGGTTACTATGGTCATTGGAAGTGCTTACATACATTTAAGAAAAATATAAAAGCTGGATTTTGCAAATATTAGGAAACATCCAGGCTGAAGCCAGAGAGTTTGATTCTTATAAAAAAAAACGTGTATTGGAACAGTTTGTTGGTGATGAGAATAAATTTTTATTCTTTGCTCTTTATGCCAATCACTTTGATAATATTTGCAATCAAATAATTACCTATTGGATACTTTGAAGAGGGTCAACATTTCGATAGATTTGTGCCCAAATAGTTTCGTTTTTGAATTTAAAATATTGACCAACTATAACTAATACAAAGTCAAAAAAGCACTGCTCCCAGTAGGCTGATAAACTTCTTTACAATTACTCGCACATTGGGGCAGCATACAGGGATGTAACGTTAATAAATTTCAGGGGGTGTCAGAGGTTGCCCAAAGAATATTTTTGTCAGTGACCTTGTTTTACTTCCTTTAGTAACAGTACTTGACCAATGGTCCTGGATCCAGTAAGCTGCTCTGCTGAAGTACATTGTACTACCATTTATGCCCTGCAAAACGATATATTTCAAGATTAGTCAAGTACTTCAATGACTCACATAACCCAATACTCCCTGTAAGTTTTGCCCCTGTACCCCCAAATCAACACACCTCTAGCGTTAGTGATGAGTAGAAACTGAGGAAAGAATTCAAGAGAACGTATCAATGCTAGTCACTACCAAGAAGAACATGTTCTCTTTTCTCAAATGGAATATCAAACATTCATTTAAATGTTTAATAACTAATTTTCTCATGCAGGAACCTCGGCCTTCCGTAATAATTATCTCAAGCTTTATGCTAGTTCAAGGGCGGGGGCTATAATCTCCAAGCTTCTTTTCAACTCCAGCAAGCATGCTTTTGATATTCTGTATGGTGTTATTGCTGTTATTTCTGTATTTTCAATGTTAGCTCACATAGCAGGCTATTTTTCCTTAAAGTTAGATAACTATTATACATATGTATGACGTCTCTTCCCTGAGTTCCCTTTTGAGAATCAGCTGACATGTCGACATCGACTTGTCAATAGAAATTTTTTTGTTTGAAATAAAGTAAGATTTGTGTTCTTAAGCCAATTTGCTTGAATAATTAATATTAAACGATGTCAAATTCTGTTTTTTCCGTATCAGGGCATGGTTTATGGGTATTGCTGTAAAACATTAATGAATGGTTGCACAAAAAATGTTTCGAATAAAGCAACAAGTAGACGCAGAGATCGTGAATAACAATGGAGCCATTAATTGGAGAATATTCAAAGTAAAATCTAGCTAGTGAAGGACATTCCATTGTCAATGGCAATCAGTATGAACGTTATGTTTGTAGTAAAGGTACTTTCCTTTAAATACTATTCTGCAAAGAAATTCTCTACTGCAAGGAGATCTGGTATTCAGCTGTAGGTAATTATCATTAAATTCTCAGATAATGCCTTTGCGCCAGATTAGAATGTTACTGAGCAATTGGCGTATACGTGATGAGCTGCACAAGAATTATTGTCAATCCTTAGCACCTTATTGCTGAATCATTGTATTTCTGATTGAGAATCATCAGATATGCTGTTGGTTACTTAAAACTTTGTTGTCAGTTTCTTAAGCTACCCATGAGTCAGTTTAATACCACATACGTCACTACTCTTTGGTATCGAATAATAAGGGACCCCAATTGCAGAATTTTGAAAATTTCACCACCAATTTCTATTTATTAATCACACGCCCCCCAACTACGCACTTTTCAAAAAAATCAAGCCCCCTGCATTTTACTAATCTAAATATTACAGAAAAAGGATAAGTAAGAATAATGCATTGCCTTTGTGAGCGCAAATCAAAATTAGCAAGTACGGAAACCAAAACAAACTCCATACCTTACACTTGTACAATGTTAGCAACTAATTGCAATAATTTTGACTTTTTGGGTCCCCATGTTATTTACTGAACATTAACCTCCCATCTATTAAAAACTCCCCAATCTATGCCTTTTTGCAAATGCACAACCTTCTCCTTATTGTACTCCCTTCTATTTGGTGCCACGAGTACACAGTTTTCTTAAATAGGGCTACATTACTTCGCTTTATGTTAAGCCTCATTACTTATAATTTTTTGCTTTCGAACCATAAATTATCTTAAAATTATTCTAAGTGACAAAAGTCAAGCTTCGCCTAAAAATCAAGGAAATATATTAAGATCTTTGTTGATGTCTTACTTCTTCATAAAGCAAAACAAAAGCGGAGCAGAGCAATGAATATTATATCGATAGTGTGGAAGTTGATCCAAAAGAAGTATCATATATCAAATACACAAAAATTGAACACCTTGATGAAGCTTGACCCTTGCATTACTCCTAAAGTAATCTTGAATCTCCTCCATTTGGGGCTTAATATTCTTGTACACTTTTGCCTTATAAGATAGTATGTTTACTGACTGCCGTCTGGTTGGGTTTCTTTTCTTATATCAAATATACAAACAATTGGCTTCTTGAAAGTAGTTGCTAATTGGAGACTCTCCCTGCACTAAACATTATTGAATTCTCACAATTACTTGCCTAGTTTGTTGGACTGTAGCTTCTCATAAAATCTTAAACGAAAGATAAGTAAAAGGTGAGTATTTGTTCAAATTTGATTACTGAATTATACTTAAAAGTAGATTAATATTGCAATTTATAATATTGCTGCCACTAATATCCAGTTTCATAAAACTAAATCAAAACAATCAAAACTAAAACGATGTGCCTCAAATCATGACACAATTAACACTCTTTTTAATATGGAGCTATTTAATATTTATCCAGTAATCTCCTAGAGGAAAACTGCACGTTTGTCACTATAATAAAACAAAGTGCTAATAGTACAATGTATTATGTTAGACATTCTCTTGGTGCCTTAAGCATAGGCCAATGTGCCAAAATCGTCTTTTCATGAGTAAATTTTTCCAAAAATGAAATTGTAGGGACTTGCTCTCAGAGAGGAGTTGTGATTTTGTGAACCAACTCCCTTCGAAGCATCAGAAAGCACCTTTTTGCAGAATATAATGCATTTTTTCATCATTCATCTTCGTGATAAGATGAAGAAGCTGATTCCTCAACCTGTTATCAGTAAATTTTGAAGATTTAAAGCGAAAATGGAAAAGCTACGCCACTGTTGCATGCATTGGTATAAATGGATGCATCTACCAACAAACTGACTTATGACCACTACAGTTTTGAAGAGAAATAAATCTTTTCAGGACAAGGCCAAATCTAATCTACCAAAGCCCTGAAATACTGCCTCACTACTCGACAAGGAAGCGGGCTACTGGTTCAATGGTCCAGTAGTGACAATGTTGGCAGTTAGTTATGGACATTCCAAGGTTAAACCTAGAGTCAAATAAAGCTTCTTTTATTCTGGAATAACGACTTGGAATAGCATCCCATTGGAAGTTAGAGCAAGTCCAACAATTACTATGTTCAAAAGGAAACTTGTGAAGTTGCTAAAAAATTAGCATCCTTCCAGAAGCCCGACTAGTAAATCCATGCTTTCTAGTATCATTTTATGTATGACAGATGTAAGCGCTTTAAAGATTTCGTTTGCTTTATTATTATTGATGATGATGATGATGGAGGCGGTGATGATGATGATGATGATGGTGATGATGACGATGACGATGATGATGATGACGATGATGATGATGATGATAGTGACGATGATCGTGATGATAAAGCCTAGGGGCTACCAGATCAATGAAGTTAATTAAAATGTCTAATTAGTATACTTTTTTACTGTATAAGTATAATTTGATCACATTTTAATAGTTATGTGCAAATGAATACGAATACTGCAACAATGCAGGTTCTCTTAAAAACAATAAATTTCTATATGTACTAGAGAGAACTGTAGCATTCTCTGCGGGCGACTGAAATAAAACTTCCATGGGTATATACACACGCATACACAGATGGTCTAGTTGTTCCGCAGGTTTAACTAAAGTCAGCCATTGCTGGTGTGGACCTGCTTCACTAACAAATTAATTAATTACTCTTAGTACGAAATTGCCAGGGAGTTGAAATGCACTGGGGATTGGAAGCACTGAGAGACACCAGCAAGCGGGGGCTTAAAACTAGCAGGGAGCTATGAATCAAAATAAAATACAAAATACCACCGACAAGTCCTCTCAGTGTACAACTTAAGTGTCTATACCTGTCCACAAGTTGCTCGAAATTTCTAAAAAAGTTTCTCCTTTTCAAGAAAGTTGCGAACCTAAATTTTGGAAATAAATAAAGAAATAAACTTTCTGTCGTCAGCTTGGATGCTTCTTTACATTGTATCACATAAATCTCAGATTTTTCTTAACTGTTTCATACATTTTCAAAATTTTCATTAATAAGAACAACCCAGATTAGGCAACTGTGATGAATGAGATAAAATGCTGAGGTTTTGTGAAGCATGTAATGGATGGTGTTCTATATTTTCTAGTTAGATAAAAAATGTTTCTTACAAACACAGTTTTTTCCAGTTAGCGTTTGAAGTTCAACTTCTGTAATTCTTAAAATTCTCTTAATTATTGCTTTATTATAGCCTCTTGTTTCTTAGAGACGCTTTTTCATAGAAACACGTGCTACCTAATAATAAAACTAAAAGGCTGGACAGATATATTCTCGACACAAGCTATAATCTACACTTTTTAATTGTTTCACTCGTAGCAGAAGCATGACTGTGACTATCAAGACACAAAAACTTAAAAGTTTTCTGATGCACTGAGAGTTGCTCAACAAGCTGAAAGTTGCTAAAAAAGTCGAAAGTTGCCGAAAAGTTGCCGAGCAACTTGTAGACAGGGCTACAAGAGTCAATGTCAGGAAAGATGTAAGAAGCACCGAAATATAGCTGAAAGGCATAAATATATCAAAATATGATTCGAATATGTATTAGAATTAATATACAAGAATATATAAGCAGGAGGTCCTAGTAAAAGTGGGGAGTTTGTTTGTCAAAGGGGTCCTGTTAAAGTTGGGGATTGGATAGGCTTTCCAAAAATTTGTATGATTGAAAAAGTTGAAAAACCATGTTTAAATCTTCTAAAAGGGAATTTCTTCTCTAGATGGTACAACTATATTGCTATTGATAGCAATCTTACCAGTTCCACAGCATTTGATATTGTCAGCCCTGCACACAAACTGTGAGATTTCTATAGCATATCTTAGATATGCAACATACAGTCACTAACAATTCGCTGATTTACGTCAGAAAAGCTCTTGTCTACGTTAAGATTTTAAGCTCTAGCGTAATACTCTACTACAGTTTTTCCATTCAGTAACTATATCAGGTCTATAAAAGATCGTTTTCTAAGGTCAGTCAATTTTATGTTATTGTTCCATATACTATACCGAGTGCAAGAAGCATTAAAATTCCTTTAATACCATAGAACCTATCACTATGAGGCTATGGAATCAAGCAGTGGCTGGGTTACTAAACATTTGGAGATCCCTGGTAATCTCTGTCAAGAGAAGGAAGACAATGGACGCTCCTATAGCTGCAATGAGAGGTGTACATTTGAGAAAACAAGTGTTGACACATCACGGTCAGTTTTGAAACGCCCTAGAACAACTTTAATCAAAGGAAAATTATCTCCATCAACCTTGAAAAAAGGACAACATGTTCAAAGATTCACAACACTTGATTCAACAACTTTGAATAAATGTAATGGACTATTAAGTGTTGCGAATTTATCATTAGAGGATCTGAAAAGGCGTAATGATCAAATGAGGGTGGTCAGGAATGTAGCATCCTCAACCATCACTAAGAAAGTGAAAGGAACAACTGCAATAGCTGATAGTTCAAAAATTATTACAAAATATGACGAAGCGGAACGCAGATATATTGGCACAACAATAGAACTTATTAAGAAGGATCATAAAAGGCTCAACAGTGGCATAGCCATATGGAATAAAATGCCCTTTCATCGTCTTGGTTATCCAAATGATAAAAGGCGGACTGTTCAAATGCCATTGGTTGATCAAAAGAAACAAAGTCATGAGCTGAACAATTCTGTTGCTGTTAAGACATACGAACTACAAGATCGGCGCTTTTATGCCCAAGTTAGTAATTTGAAAAGGAGCATAGCAGTAGGTATGCCCAACTCTTACGGCGTGACTAAAACTAGGAGTGAGAGGGTAACTAAGTTCTTAACAGATGCATTTCAAGCGAATGCAGATATCTTACGGCTTGGGACTTCACCCAGACCAGGTGAGAATAAGACTTTATCAGAGGTAGCAAAGGACACTAGCAAGACTTCAGACCAAGGTAGAGTTAAATCTGAATCTAGGCCAACCGTTGCTTCTACTCTACCTGATGGAACATACAACCAAATCAGACTAAAAGGACTAAAATTAAGAAAAGTAAAAATCAGCTGTATTCACTTCCAAACAGGTGACAATAAGAGCAGTTTGAAAGCAGTCAGCTTCGAACAGACAAATGGCATATGTGGTGCATGTTATAAATTTCAAAGCGATCTAAAAGATCTGAAGATTCCACAGGCTCCTCCATCAACACCAATTAGAAGACGAGGCTACAATACGCGAGAAATGACTTTGCTAGGAGGTAGCAATAAATCAACCTCCCATTTTCGTGCCCATACACGATAGCCTTAGGAAAATGGTATAGGAGAATATGAAGTTAAGACATCTATCCTAATTAAGTAAGAATGAAATGACAATATAAGGACAGGAGAGAATTAAATCATGATATTTATCTGAACAATCCAAGAACGAATTGAAATAATAAGTCTCTTGAGAGAACCATTACAATAAACGGAAGATCGAAGCACGTTTTTAGTGAGCAGGTTCTTGAACGACAACAAAAGTTTTGAGCATACTAAGTTAAGTGCACATGTGTTAATAATAATAATGGAAATCGTAACATCACTATAGCTGTCAAGAATGAATTGATCCAATGAAACCATCCTCCATGAAGAGTACATTTCTGCAACAATTTAATGCAAGGATGCAACGAATCTCATTTGTTTTTGCTTCAGGTGCTTAGTTTAAATTGTTCAACTCTGGCATAGTTAACCTGCGATGGGACATTCTTTATGAATTATTCCTGCTCGAAGGTCTTCAACATTTGGAGTTTACAAAAAGGGGATTATTGCCATGCAATTACCAGCGAACAAGTATTGCAAGACAACTAACTACGTTGCAATAGTGTTATGTTGTTGTTACGAATGTTTTTGCGATCTGAGTAGAAGTAGGAAAAATAATAACAATTCTAGTATGTATACTATATTCATTTTAACATAGAATCCAAATAAGCATTAAAATATAATGTCAACAATTAATCTCAATATCAAAATACTCTATCAATCCAATTATCAGACTCGTGTTTCTTTTGGCTCTCCTAAACCAATATAGAAATGAACAAAACCCAGCCATGAAGTATCACACGATGCCTATCAAAACAATAGCAACTAGCGACTTATCATGAAAACATTTCTTCTTAAGACGATTATTTGGACAGTGTTGGAAAGCTTGTGCTGGGAATAAGGGGGACATGTGATGGGTTTGGTTACACAGCTGTCACATGCATGCTGAAGACATACTTGCCCCAAGCTTACTTAGTTATATATAACTAATCAGTGATTTAGAGATGAGATGTGATGGGAAGCTAGAATCATGCACAAACAAGGGCGGAGTCAGCTATTGCAGACTGGGGGGATTTTTGGTGCTACGCCCTAAAGTTATGACGCAATTTGGTTGCCACACCCACATCAAGTCTTGCTAGAGGTCCATCACCCCTACCCAAATATATTCTCATCGAATTGGACGAATTAGGAAATTGATCTTGGCGAGAATTCAGGGGGGAGGGGAGGGTGGCACGTCCCTCTGTGGTGCTACTGTGTACTAATGCAAGCAATATGTAGCTTGGAGGCTTTTTTGGTCATATGCTCTTAATGCGCCTAAGACACAAATAGTCTATTTCAGAAGAATTACTATGATGCTTTAAGTTTCCCGTTCTAATACAATTTTCAAAAGAAAGGAATAATTCTTGTAGTTAGCTCTTCATATGACAATCACATGAGCAGTCTTTTTTCCAGCCCCAAATCTGACAATCATCTCCTCACCTCAATGTAATGTCTAATGACCCTGAAATTATATGCTGCTAGTTTTAGTAATTAGAAGAATTGTTCTGGAGTCACAAAACCTGTCTCTTAAAAGGCATTACATTGGAGGGGCAAACTCAAAGCTGAGTTCTCTATTTTCACCTTTTCTTCAAAATTGCATCTTAGTTTGGGGACTTACCTATGAAACTCATATCAAGCCAGCATTTTTGTTGCAGAAAAGAGTTATATTGGCAATTTGATTTGTGAATTATGCTGTACCTTCAGCTCCTATTTTCGGCGACTTAAAGATCTTAAAGCTGCATGATCTATTTCAATAAAACTGCTCATCTTTGTTTATCAATATTTATATAAATTTCCCCTAGAAGTTTTCACACTTTCTTTGGTTCTTTATCAAATGTACATCAATATGGTATTAGGCAAGCTACTAAAGGCTATGTTTTTCTAACTCCCAAAACATCCTCCAATATGGTATTAGGTCAGTGCAATACGATGGGGCAAAGTGCTAGAATGATATTCCTGATTATATCAGAAGATCACCATCTTTAAGAAGTTATCAACTCTAAAGTTATTCTTCTTTGAAAGATATTATTTATTCTCTCTTTTCAATTCTAATGGAGATTGATTCAAAACACGGCTAAAGCAAACTACTTCTTACCTAAAATGTTTGCATTTCTTCTTTAGTTTTCCAGAGGAATTTTCTCCTCAATAGGTTTTGTAACTATTGAAAGAGTTGTATTTCTATGCAGGCGCGCAACTAGGGGGGGATCTTGAGGGTCTGCACCCCTGCCTTTTTCAACAAAAGAACGAAAGTTCCCCCTTTTCCTTCGTTATCTTGAAAAGAGATAGTATTGAGAATTATTGGACTTTAGAAATAACCATACCAGTAAACTTCCCACACTATTTCCTCCATTTATGAAGCAGCAGTATCTAGTGTCGGAAAGGGCATTTGCTTTCGACAGATCTTCATCCGCGACTTTGTTCTTAATTTGCTCTTAATTGTCAAACAAATTCCAGGCTTTTGTTCTTATAACATTGTTCTTATTAAAAAAGAGTGTATTAATTTTTATTTTTTGCATCTTGTTTCTGCAGTCCTCACTAAACTGTACCCAGTTATTGAAACACATGCACTATTGACTCACTGGATTAATGGACATTTTGCTTCATCGTTCATGTTGGATTCTTGCTGTTTTGTGGAATTTGCTCTACTGTGTTGTTTGATTACTAAGATTCATGTTCAGTTCTGTTAGAGGCATGCTTATCTCAAAATTTTCTCATAAGTTTTATCAGTAGTGAATTTAGAATTAAACGAACTGAACTGATTGCCCAACTTCCCATCAGCAATTCTGTACGGTGCAGGAACATGCCAGATCTTTCATTTGCGTGCCCCCTGCAGTTGCGTACCCGCTCTGCAGAGATTAGAAAAATTCCATTCATTGAAGTATGTAAGTTCTCGTTTTTGCTTGTTCTTTTCACGTATCAACCTTTACCTCTCCCTTTATGGACAGCGTACTTATTAGCTAAAAATTTTGCATTTAATGGGCATATAAAGGATGGTTATTCTATTTTCTTTCTTGTTTGATCATAAATTTACTAGCAATAACAGTTTTTGCAAGGTGTTTTTTAAAACTCAGTCTGCCTATGTTTCTTAATTTTTGCCTACTTTCAGCCTCATGTATCTTGTAGACAAGTTCCTTACAAAAAGAACGAGTAGTTACTCTTTGTTATGTTAGGCCGGCCCCCCTATTTGTCGTCCAAATCCCCCCCAGCTAAGCAACAGCAGCTTCGTCACTGCCGAAAAGCTTCTCTGCGGTTAGGGATGTTTTTACTGTTAACAATTGTCAATTACAGGAACAATGAATAAACCTCGATAGCTTCGCTGACGGCATCTGAGAGCAGAACGGGAGTGGCAGCGTGAACATTACAACCCGGAAATTTATTTTTCTCATTGTAAGTACGTAGATTTCTCTTACCATTATAGACAATTCAAAATACACAGCTTATTGTCCGTTGTGTGTATTCTTGGAATTAGATGACATTCATTAGTATTGGAAAGTGCAGTCTACTGTTGGCAAAATCAACCAAAAGTTTACGACAAGACGCAGTTCAACCTTCATGGTGCTTTGGTGTTAACAATTTTTAGGCCCAGTTAAGTGCTGGACTTATGGGCGCCGAATTGGCATTCGGATTATGTAGCTTGCCTTTTGATATGAGAAATCAAGGTGGATTTGCCAGAACCGTACTTCGAGAACGCGTATGTAGTTAGTACGAGATGAAGTTTGGATTTTGCATGAAAGACAACTGTTAGGTGAAGTGGAAGCTAAGCACCGCAAGAAACCTTTATTTTCCTTGTCGAAGCAGTTTACAGTTGTTATGGTTGGGTGAAGTGTTACGGGATTTTTCGCTGCTTATTTCCAGCATCCTTGCTCTCTAGATCAAAAACATGTAAATGTACACAGCCAAAGAATCAGGGCCATAGCCTTGGGGATTCAGAGGGTACAGCCCCCTTATTATATTGATACGAGGATTTTGAGGAGGCCAGATTGGAATTTGTGCCTTGCGCGGGGGGCATCAGCTGTCAAAGGCGGTTGCAGTCGCGCAATTCTTGTAAATTGATTGTTCTAGCCTCGAAATATTCTTCTAGCAAGACAATTTTATACGTCGCGCTTTACGCTCAGCAGCGCACGCATAACTATCAGCCGCGCAATATTCTGATCCAAGCTACTTGAAGCCGCGCAATAAACAAATCACCCGCGCATTATTCTAAGTTTTGAATCTGGCGAGGACGGATGTACCCCTTCCCTTAAATGCTAACTTGTTGCAAGTGTTTCTAGATGCTATACTGTGCTCAGAATTTGAAATCACGAGTTGTTATTTTCCCCAAAGGATAAAATACTGCTACAACCAGTCGCAGATTTGAGTTTTGAGCAATATTGGAAAATGAATTGGAATAATTTTGAATGATTTTGAATGATTTTAAATGGTATGGCCTCAACTATCTTGCTTTGAACTCCCGCCCTTTGTTTATGCACTACACTAATCCTGATATTGACACATGCACTGCAGATTGTTGTTTTATCTTGACATGGAGTAGATTTTAGACAGAAGCTCTTTGTTGTTTTAGAAAACAAAAATGTTAGGCATGTGCTGCTAGAAGTTCAATTATAGTGATATACTGATTTTTTACAAGCACGTAAAAGTTAATTCTTAGAGAGTTAATCAACCAGTTGTTATTTCTTGGCTTTTTAAGTGAAGGAATTATTGTCTTGGTTTCTACCTGAGTGTTTCTTTTCCATGCAGAGCTTCCAAACACATATCATTGAAGGCTGCATTATTTTTATTAGGATTTGATCTGATATGTAATAGTAACTAACTTCTCTCTTGTGTCTCAAGCTGCTTCAATTAGTCTTACCAGAAATATGAAAACATCCTGGTTTTTTAGTACTAGATTTTTGCAATATCTGTGGTGACATACTTATCAATGTATAGATGCAGTTGCTTATTGGCATCACAAGTATTTATGTCATGTATTTGAAGTCACTTGAGTTGATTTTAGTGTGTTAACACTGAAAGGCCATTATCTTGCAACTGTTACCTGATTTAGGCTCTATTTCCAATACTTGGTTTTTTGGCTTACCAAAAGTCAATACAATATCCTTATTAAATTCACAATGCTAAAGATAAAATTTAAATTGGAATATTCAAGACTAACAAAGGAATGCTACCTATTTTTGCCATTTTAGTTAAGTAAAACTTGAGAAAATCTTAGGAAAATCTCAGGCTTAATTTCAGGAAAAGTCAAGAAAATTGATGCTCAGGCAAAAAAATGGTGTCCCTATAAAATGTTTATGTGTTGCCTCCCCAAAGTTTTTGCATAATAGTTTTCTTTTTTGTTGAGGTATGAGCAACAAGTAGATTGCAAATGCATTATGCCAATCACTTTTGGAATTAATCATAAACATAAGGGATAGAGGGCCTAAGTAGCTGCAGTCTTTATTTCATGGAGAAAAGCCCACTTTATTTAGGGGATTTCTCTTGAGGGAGCAATAGCAGTTTTTCTGTACTTCTCAGATCTCTTTATTCTTTTTGGCAAGAATTCTGCAAATTTAATCACCTCCCACCAGGGATGTAACTTCAATAAATGTTTGGGGGTGTCAGAAGTTACCCTTTAAAAATTTTTGTCTTTGACCATGTTTTTTAGTAACAGTAGTTCACCAATGGTCCTGGGTCCATTAAGTTGCCTGTAGAAGCACATTGTACTACCATTTTTACCCTGCAAATTGTCAAATTTTCAAGATTGGGGGGTGTCTCACCCCTCCATACCCCCTCGAGTTTTGTCCCTGCCTCCCACAATCATGGTACAGATGGTGACTGTTTTACCAAGGAAGAATGACATGCAATTTCCATATCTTTGATGCAAAAGCTTTAACTTTTATAGTCACATAACTTTCATGGCATAAGAAGAAACAATTGAGAGATGACCATCTGAGTCATGGTATAAGAGTATATTCCTATAATAACTAAATGATGCCAATAGATGTGAGCCATAATGCTACATGCATCCACAATTTTGAAAGTGGTTGGGCATTGCATATTTCTACTGCTTTGGCACTGAGACTATAGTTTGCTACCACCTTAGTAGTACCAGAAAGTAAAAGCTCTAAAGTTAGCCACTATACACTGTGGAGGACTTTTGGGGGCCACGGCCTATAAATCAAATCAAATTTCGCAAAAGTTTTGGAACGTTATGGAATTTGAAAATGTAATTTTCTAATACCTGGACAGTTTTGGAAAAGGGAGGATTCTCAAAATTAACTCAACGTCGTATTAAACACCACATTTGTCATGCTTGTTCATTTAAATATTTTAATACAGAACATAATCTACCAAGAAATTATAAAATCTATCGTCAAGAATAGCGTTTTCCTATTTTTATGGGGTTTGGACTGCAAATGAAAATGACTTTCATCATTATGGAAAGTTAATTATTTGGTTTTGAAAGTGTTGGAAATTTTTAAAAGAAATTTGTACGAACCCTAATAAATGCCTGAAAAGTGATTCTAAATTTTGAAAATTTCCTTATTTGACCAATCACCAACTTTTCTACCTTTGTCAATAAAATTTTGGCAGCTTCTTTACGCCAGCGATCCAAAGAGAAGACTTAGTTGTAGTGGTGTGTTGGAAACCACGTCCAATTTTTCAGCAAAAGCTAGGCCCTACACCCAAGATAGTTTCTATGAATGTCCATGATGGCAAGAGTCCTCACAATTGTCGGTAAAGTTAGTTCATAAGAATGTATTTCCAAGGCAGTGGCGTACAGAAAGACTTTTGAATGTGGGATGCAGAGTTAGTGATTTACCGACAAGCGACAGAACTTCCCAGAATATTGCCGAAAAGCGATTATCATAACGCCAGCTTTTATTGGCAACTACCCATACCTTCAGTAGAAATTGAAGGGCATGCAGAGCCGCCGAGAGGGGGTAGGGGAAAACTGCCCTATGACCTCAAGGTCCAAGAGAGCTCATAAGACCCAATGCTTCAAGGTCCAAGAGGCTTCGTAAACTAAACCAGTAGCAATTGTCCAAAGTGTAAAATTCTAGACCATAAAAATTTTCTGCTCGCAGAGAGCCTGCTCTTTCTCTTCTGCCTTGGGGCCTCTGAATTCTACCGGCGGCCGTGGTGGCATAGCGCCCACAAAGCCTATACACCTCTGTTCCTCTTATGATTACAGCTTTGTTTTATGGACTATTTTTTTGAATTTTTGTATAAGGACATTTGTTTACTCTCAGGTGCCTAATAAATGTTCCCCAGTTTATTAATTTTCCGATTTTTTCCAACCCCCAGACCTCATTAGGATCCCCTGTTTATTAATTTTAAGTGAGTTGGCTTTTTACGAACTCCTCGTTTTATTGTAAGTACTATTTAATTTTCATGGCAAAATACCATGTTTTTCTGTATAGATTTTATATTTATATTTTGCGACAACCGGTTTTTGTTCTTTCCATCACTTTATAATCATTTTAAGTTTGTCAACTTCTGATCCCATCCTGTTTATTTTGATCCCCCGTTTGTTAAATTTCGGAATTTTTCCGAACCCCCTGTTTATTAGGACCCACAGTTTATTTGGCATTTGAGAGTATCAGAAAGTGTGCATATTGATATTTCTGTGAATCTCTTTTTGATCTTATGAATATACTAAATGCGGGTATTGCATTTATTTTACTGTTCATTTTTCTTTCAGCTTAACCCCCACCACCCACAGAGGCTGGTTTCTATTGTGAACAACCTGCATTACAACAATAGAGTTGTTATTTTAGGCTGGGTTTTCAAACAATTTCGTCTGGGCGTATTGTGGTGGCTGTATTTGGTTCCATTGGCTTCGATCTGCGTTTTGAATTGAAAGGCCTCATTCCACCAGCGCCTGATCGTTTCTTGTGCTACGTTGGTGCGAGTAGTTAGAGCTCTCTACTCTTTCAGGGGCTACTTATTACAAAGTGATGACGATGATGGAGCTGACGTTGCTGCACCGTTTCATATTTTATGGCCTTCATGGTTTTTTTGATGAAATAGTCTTCACTTCATTACATGATTATTTGCTAGTTAACCCCGACTATTCCTTAAGAGGTCATTCTTCTATTTGGTCGTTCTTCATCTACGGATCTGGAAGCCTTTTAGTCGAAACTGTTTACAAGAAATATAAGCTGCGAGATCGTAATATTATCATCCGTGCCATACTCTACATGTCAATTGCCTTCACGTGGGAGTTCATTACTGGTTTGATTTTGAAGCAGTTCTCTGCATGCCCTTGGGATTACACGCACAAAGATTTTGATTTTATGGGATTGATCACTCTTGATTATGCCCCATTTTGGTGTATCGCTGGATTTTATCAAGAGTATCTTACTGCATTTCTTGATTCATTGAGAATTGTAAAGTCTGCAGAGCCTTGTTCAGTGGCAAATGGCGTAAATCCAAAGTCGGAATAGACAAATTCTTTTCACAATTTTGTTACGTATTTGAATGTTTTCGAAGTTTTTGGAACTATAGTTATACAGTGTTTTGGAATTCTTCTAGGTGTTATTATTCTTGAATATGTTTAAAGGTAACACGTTATTTATTTATTTATTTGTTTTGCGATATAAATTGTTTTTAGAAAATTCGATTTTACACGTATTTTGTGCATAAGTTTAATTGTTGTAGTATAGTATTGCTTCGGTCATGCCTCAACATTTTTATAGTCTCTATTGAAGATGAAGGTAGACTTTTGACAGAAGAATTTTCAAGGATTCTTTCGTGAAAGTTGTGAGGTATTCCTGATGTCTTTTTCTAAATGACTTAACCTATCACTCAGTAGGAAGAGGCTCTCTTTGATCAAGGTTATCAACTTGCTATGGCGAACAAAGTACTCTGTGGTTGTATATTGCAAAGTTTATTATTATGCTTCCCCCTTTGAAGGTGTTTTTCAGGGACACCGGGATAATAGTTAGGCAAGGGGGTCAACAGGAACAAAGGGGCACCAACTACCATAGGTAGGGAAAGTGAGCCGAGAAAATTTGGGCTTCGAAAGCACCTCTTTTGGACGTTTTTGTTTCATCGCATTTTCGCGACTGTACTTCTCATAGTCATATAAATAGCTCTCTTTCCAATCAATTATTGCCTAAGTAAATAGCATTCTCTTTTGTAATTAATTGGCGTTTTGAAAGCAAGTCATTCCTTTGCAAAAGGGCACTTTTACTCTCCCTGCACCTTCAAATAGAAGGAAAGGGGGCGCTTGCTCCTTCCTTGTCTTCCTCTCTGGTATCCTTGATGCTTTCGAGATTTTCCCCTATCATTAAAGTTGATTTTGGGCTTCTTATGCCAATCGCATCAGTATATAGTTGCTTTGCTACAGTTACTTTGCTCACATTTATGTATACCGTTACTTTGCTCACATTTATGAAAAGCATAGGTTTTTTCTACAGTTTAAGCAACAATGCAGGGGAAGTGAAAGCTCTTGTAGAAAATAGAATACAGCTGAATTGAAATGCTCTCAGGTGTATGATAACTTTCTATACGAACCTCATAACATGGTATTATATAATTCAGAATTGAAGACCCAGATAAGTAATCGTCAAGGCTCCAGTATGTCTTAAGCATCACTCTTCAGAAACATGAATTTTCCCAATATTTAGCTCTATTAGCGCTCGATGGGCTTTGCTATTGCAGAAAATCTTATATCAAGCTCAATAGCTGAACATTTAGTATATAGGGCTAATAAAGTATGGTGTTTTTTCTGGTGTGGTCTAACCTTAGGCGCA
Organism: Cassiopea xamachana; assembly: GCA_900291935.2. Classification (NCBI taxonomy): domain Eukaryota; kingdom Metazoa; phylum Cnidaria; class Scyphozoa; order Rhizostomeae; family Cassiopeidae; genus Cassiopea; species Cassiopea xamachana. The sequence continues at coordinate 8,744,404 of OLMO02000006.1, forward strand.
AAAGCAGAAAATATTAGAATATTGATGCTTAGCATAATGTTAGGTATTCTTATATAAAAAGAGTGCACTTCACCTACAGGTATGCCACCAAATGAAGTAATCCAGGGAAAATCAGGGAATTTTGTTTTCATTCAAGGAAAATCAGGGAAAATGGAAAGATATTTTGAAAACTCAGGGAAAATCAGAGAAGTTTTATAGTTACTGTTGTTTCATTTTAGAGTGGCGACTTTCTATATACTCAGTCACGCATCCAGTTGAGTGTTACAATTGCTAATTTTTCCCCTTGTATATAGCATTTTGTTTTGTGCGTTCAGTTTGAAGTGCTGTCCCGCGTTTTGTGGAACCAAAAGTTTCAACTGCCAAAAGTAGGGTAACGGTTTTCCCAGACCCCACAACTTTCGAAACAAATCCTAAGAATATCAGGAAAAATCAGGAAAAATGAGTAGCATTTAAAAAATAGATACTAGGGAATTTTGTCTTGAAATAGCAGTGGCTTTTCTGACCTAATGAACGTGTAAGTCTGTAAGCATTATTCGAGAAGCATGTTCATGTACATTGTTACATGTATATTGCTATATGTAGGTTGCGTATAGATGTTATATTGTACATACGCATGGCTGGTTTGTATCAATAATGCGCATGAATAATTAAACGAGCTTCGAAAAATGCAGAAGCCAGAGCATTAGCCAGAGTATAGTTGCAGTACAATTTTACAGATTTCATCAGTGCCACATATGTGTTAAATGTTTGGGAGCCCTACAGAAATGGCTCTTGGTCTACGAAGGGACATTGCAAAGGAAACATGTATCTGGAATTGCTATATCTAGTTATTTGCAGTTTTTCTGTGGTCAGAAGGTCAACAGGTATGATACATATTTGCAGTAAACTTCGAAATTGCAGTAAGTCCAATGTTAAAATTTAAAGAAAAACTTGCCCTAATTTTGACACTGCTCGCCAAATTTGAATTGCTTAAAAATAGCCCATGGTGACCAGAGATTAGGGAAATCAAGAAATTGTCAAAGAATTTAATTTTCTTCTAAGGAAATTCGGAAATATTCTGGGAACAGAATAACAAGTGTTATTATGTTCCCTGAATATTTCCTGATCCCCTGCTCGAGTCACATTAATGAGAAATTATATTTGTCATTGGATCGTCCCCACCTTGAATATTCCTGTGAAGTTTGGCCACCAAGCACCAAAGAAGTAAAGTAGGTTGGAAATGGTTTAAAGGTATGCAACCCGCTTTGCAAAAAGCGACAACCGGTGCATCTAGTGTCGCTGCCATGCTTAAGGAGCTGAACTGGGATACTTTAGAATCAAGAAGGACACTTTTCCAATTAAATACGTTCAAAAGATGTTTTCTAGTCAAGTGGTTCTACACCCTTTTGAATATTTTGAAAGAAACATATACAGTGGTGTAAGAAATTCCCTTTCAAAAAAAAACTCGTTTTAAAATTTGCTCGTGTTGATATTGTTAAAGTCTCGTTCTTTTTCTCTGTTGTACCAATATGGAACAGTCTCCCACAAAATGTAATTGAACAAACAAGTTCAGATGCATTTTTTAATGCAGAACACATGTCTCAGCGAACTAACATTGTGTTATGCCAATTGCATCGACTATTGCGTCGTTAAATGTATATATGATGATGATGAATTGTGCAAAGGCAACGCTCCCCTCTATATTATCGCCTTTCGTTAAAGATTATTTTCAAGTCAAAATTTTCATAGATAGTGTTGCGTTTAGTCTTACACGCTCACTTTTGCCTAATTGCTAACAGATGTCTAAAACAGTGCTTTTAAGATAATTTTTTAATTCTTTTGAATAAACAGAGCTCCAGTTGGTCAAATCTCAACTTATCGTTAACTAAGTTGCTTGATTTTTAAACAGCTTTTACCAATCCCTGCAGTTCATGCTACTACTAACCATAACCAACTTGCAGATCATCAATACCTGTGTTAATGCAATGCTCACACTACAATCACAAGACTTCGTTTCAACTTCTCTGCTTCAGAAATTGGGGCAAAAAATCCCAATTGGCATACTAAGCATAGAATCTGTTACTCATTTGAAAGAGTACTTCAAAATCATCTTAGGAGGGAGCTTTCAAACACGGCCCCTGGGTAGATCAGCATATTGTTATTTGATTAGTTGTACTTTTTTGTTAATTTCGCATATATGTACCAGAAAGAGGTTTGTGTTCAAAGAACTACAGAAGATTAAACAAAATAAAAATGGGGTCTCTGGAGTAGACAGCATTTTTCGGAACAGTCATCGGAGGTCTTTGGCATTAATGTATGGACAATAAAATACACCTTTCTTTTCTAAGAAAAAAGTTTGTTAGAAAATGAAGTTCAAATGGTCAACATTTTAAGAAAATCTTGCGAAAATCACTAGGCTCAATATCCAAAATTTGTGTTTTTATTAGCCAAAGATCGATATTTCGTCATTATTGCATTCAAAGTGTTAAAAAGATGTATTCAAATTCTAGTACACAAGATTAATAAGGAAAGTGTAACCCATTTTAACCAGTTTATTTCAGTAAAAGTTAAGAAAATTTTAAGAAAATCTCAGGTTCAATTTCGGGAAAAGTTAAGAAAATTGAGACTTAAGCAAAATGACAGTTTTCTTACACAAAGAAACGTGTAGCTACTGATATGTAAAGGAGCTGCTGCACAGCATACTTCTAGCTGTAACTCCATCTTTTACATGGTAGTTGTCTAAAGAAGTTAACTTTATCTTTGACCCAGCATCTACAAATCATGCTGATTGGATGTCAAGGCTACCAGCGACATTGCTTCGCAAGCCATTGAGGGGTATGGCGATACCTGGATCACACAACTCAGCTAGTTATTCTATAAATGTGACGAGTGATTTTGCTCCTAGCATATCAAATAAAGTAAGTTGTAGCTTTGAAGACTGTACATAGATATTTGCAGATACCACTATAAGTTTCCAAGGCATTGCTCGCTTCAATGTAACGTAGAGTAAAGGTGGTCCCGTCTACTTTCATACTTAGGGGAGTGTCTGTTAGAGAGGACATCTATCCAGAGCCATTGGCATGTGAGGTAGGGTGACCAGTTCCTTTCCTCGCAGCCTGTATCTCCCCAGTGTTGCCACCAGGTACTCATTTGCTGCTGGATGAGCAATGAACGAGCATTCAGTCAGGGCGTCGTGTCGGACTCGAACCATAGACATTCCGCATTTGGAGACATGCGCTCTAACTACTATGCTACCACGCCCATAGCTTCAATGTATGAAAGCAATTACAATAGTCATGCAGTATAGCCTCATGTAGAGGAAGCGCTTCTCCAACTTTGGCAGAACTGTACTGGTTACGAGATCTCACTTATTTTATATATTATCAGTTACTTTTACAAGGTATGCATAATAATCTTGCTTCGCAAGACTACACGTTTTCCCAAGAACGTGGGGCAGTATTATGTAAATGAAATGTGCACATTGAAAAGCACCATCAAAAGTAAAATATACAAGACTGTAAACTGGGAGCGTGCCTTTTGCGTCTCATCCACCCCCTCCTGTGCTTTTTTATAATCAGTATGCTATGCACGGTACTTCTGTGCTCGAATAATAAGAAAGAAAGTACAATGTGCTTTCACTTCAAAGTGCCTTTTTGCTAAAAGACATGCAGCAGATATAAAAGTCTAGGAGATCCTTTGACAATTGTTTCCACTGAGATCGAAATGAATGCTCTGTGTTAGAGGCAGAACGTCGAAGTTATTACATTCATTTCAACTGCACGAAACTGTTTCTCTTTTCCTTTCTTATTTTGAATGTTTTGCTACTTTGGAGGCTATTGGACCTTGATTTTATATCTGAGAAAATGAATCGTTTGTTTTGCCCGACAGGTACAAGACATTATAGTTGCGTCAAGAGCTGTAAAGGGTGGCGAAAAGTTTGTAAAGTATGAGGTTTATCGTTGGTCAGTTACTCAAAGTTACAACATCTCACAACAGCTGCAGCTTGGCATTCGATATTTTGATTTGAGAATCTTGTACAAAGATCCTGAGGACAAGTTGTAAGTAACGATAATATTCATCTCAGAAATGAAATGTTTTTCGGGGTCTTGATCTTGAAATTTGAGATCTTTGCATTTTCCATACATTGCATGCTGTTTCAAATTTTGCTAATAAGACATGGAAGTGAATTGCAGCATCCATTACTTTTTCTGTGATAGTAACCTGGTGGACGTTGCTTCTTCCCCAACAAAATTCATATGAGTTACGTGAAGGAGTGTAATGCCTTGACTTAAATGATTGAGTAGAAATAGTTCTATTGAGTGCCTTGGAGGAGTAGAATTTTTTGTACCATCGCCTTGGGGAGGCGAGAACCCAATCTCGGTACTCAGTTGCTATGTTATTAATTATGCTGGAGGAAATCTGTGGAAGAATTTTCATTCAGCTGGTATTTTCACCGAGCTCTCTACAGTTAAATGTCTGCCAAGCAATTATTTTCAGTGAGCACTTGGACCTTATTGTATGCTCGAAGTAATTTTTGAATTGCACAATATTGAATGTACAGTTTTTAATAGATATACTTTTCACGTACCAGCCATCCTATTGTTGAAGCAGGCTACATATACAATGTACTCAGCCTGCTTCTAAGCAACATCTTAATTATTTCATTCTCCGTTCTCAGATACACTTACCATGGATTGATCGGTGCACCTTTAGAGAAAATTCTGGCACAGATGGCAACTTTCCTACAGAGGCATGAAAAAGAAGTTATTTTTCTAGATTTCAATCATCTACATAATTTACCAGGAATCGGTTTGAAGAAGCTCAGAAAATTATTATTAGCAGCATTTGGCAATAAAATTTATCGTGGAATGAACAATGAATTGACTTTGAATGATATTTGGAGAAATGAGTCTAACGTCATTGTATTTTTGAGGGGTGTCAAGCAAACCAACACAACAAACATTAACCAAATGAATGTTTTTAATGATAGCCATCTGGTATCGCCATTTGTTGAGAGTAAGTTTTATGATTACTCAACGTGGACAGAGTTTTTGACAAACAAATATAAGAACAGACCACGCGATGGTACATTTTACGTCACGCAAGGGATCATGCAACCAAGCATTTTAAGCATCGCAGCATCGAGTTTGACAAGGACTGGATCACTTGAAAGCTTGACTTCAGATGGAGCAACAAAGGTTTTAGTCCAATGGTTGCAAACCTGCAAAAGTGGCACTACTGGAATAAATATTGTTATAGCAGATTTCGTTCAGAAACATAAATTTATAGATACAGTTCTTAGCTTAAATAGGAATTTTTCATAGCTATGAGATGTTAGAGATGCATTTTAGTGATAAATTAAGGCTCTAATTTCATAATTTTTCACGCAAATCTGCTGTCATTTAGGGGTATTACCAGGAACTTCCCGACGGAGACTAGTATGCTCCAGCGGAGGACTATTTTCCCAACTAGCGCTACCCCTGTCTTCAATTTACTTTTATATACAGTCAGGACTCGTGCAGGATGTTGACATGCAAATTCAAAGAGTTTTCAAGGACTAATCAAGGACTAGAATAAAAATTTCCTAGGAGCTCCGAGTTGACATTCACATTGCATCCTTGAATACACGGGAAGCCCTAAATGCCGAAAACGAGACATTTCTTAGCAGATCAAGAACTTTTTGTATGATTGTCTTTAAATTTGCTTTCAGATTTTTCTTTACATTATTTTTGTTTTGTTTGCTACTATGAACGAAGAAAGCAGTAAAAATTTGCAAATTTTAAGGAGTGTGATCAATATTCGAGGAAAACAACTCATTTTCAAGGAGTTTCAAATTCCCTTGAATTGAAATTTTAAATTCCAGCACATTTCAAGGCTTTCAAGGACCTGCACGAGCCTTGAATATGTTTTAATAGATACTGATGTTCAATAGCATAGATGAGTTTTGTGTAGACTCTTGATCTCCAGCCATCTCTTTTAATGCTACAGCTGACTATGGAGCAAAAGCTGCGTTAATGAATCTTGCATACCAAGGAAATAGGAAATCGTATGGGCTATCACTCAGTGATAGTAATACGTAGTACGTATTAACTTTGGCAGATGTATAGGAAAGATGGTTTGGGTGCCTCATTCCCATTGCAGTGTGTGGCTTGTCTCTTCACATCCTCTTGATAATTACTACGTCTATGTCTATTTATTTCAGCTTAACACCTTACTAGCCCTATTACTCTGCTTCTTTAAGTGAATCAAGTGCAAACCAGCTGCATCGTTTCATCTCTGGCTCCGTGCTTTGAGCTGCAGCTATAGGTGGCAAGCAAATAGGTCGCTGAAGTTTCCATGTGTAACATTGTCACTCACATTGCTGCTGTTGTTGTTGTAACTTGTCTTCTTGAATGATTCGCTGAATATTTTGTCTGCATGTAAGCAGCATCAGCCTTTATTTCTTGATAAAGCTGGTTTGGTTTAGCATTTCAATCCTTAAAGTGGCGGGAATGATTGAAGCCACATTCATGATTGAAGCCACCTTAACCATGCCTCGTCGTTATCCACATATTGCAACAGCAGATTTCAAGCTAGTTTGGAAGTTATCGAAGCTGACTTTCATTCAAAGCCGGAAGAAATCATGACAGGTAAACATAACATAGTCGGGTAAGAAAAAAGAATAGGTGCATAGCAACCAAGCATTGAAAAGAAAAAGTAGAGGTTCTAGCCGCTAGTGGCTCCACACTGCAGTTTTTCAATGAATGTTAACCCTCCACCAAGCAGTTATGTGGAACAAAGTGCAACACAGTATGAAATTTAACCGAGCAGTACAGTCGATAGGAAGAGGGAACAAAATGTAATCGTTGTACATGCCGGAACTAGTAACCTGAATACTAAAATGCCAGAGAAAGCCCAAGGAAATCATTCAATTTCAGAGGAATTACGAAATATTTATAGCTAAATATCATGCAATGCGTTAAGAGAAGCTTTTCCTTGTACAAAATTAATCAGTTCAGCCAGGGTATTACAACTCTCGGTCTTCCAAGTGTCAAAGTTTAGTTCATGCTGCAATCTAGTTCTCAGCATTTACAAACTGTATAATTATCAGCCAAGCTGTTGTCAGTCTTGTTGAACATGATCATGTAGTAGGTCATATTATCTCATTGAAGCACAATAGAGGAAACATAGCTGGTATGCTCCGCCTAAGAGCCTCTTAAGCGTACAGGAAATATCCGATTCAGCAGTCTTTTCACTATACTGATCATGCTTTGGCTGGGTATAGATTAACTATATTGAAAAGTAAGACTATTATTCGATAAGCAACATCAATGCCATCGCGGGAAAATAGGCTCTCCCCTCAATGCCCCAGAGATCAACAAATTCAACCTACTAACACAGGGGTCTTCCAACTACAGCCTGCGGGTCGGATGCGGTCTTTGATGCCTTATCATTCATCCCGTGCAGACCTCTTTCTCTATTGGAAAGATAATTTATATTCTTGCTTATTTGGACCTCAAGTGTGTAGTCACCCCCAACCTGCTGTTTAATAGTTGATACGGCCCTCGGGCTGTGACGCTTGGAGACCTGGTACTGACCCAACCAATTGTTGTTGTCGTTGTTAGGTTTGATGTAGCGCATGCGTGCAACTAATTTGGTCAATCACTCGATCATTGCGGACACAAACAAGGTGAGAGCTGAACATCCATGCTTCATTTCTACAGTTGTTTTAAATGTTGCGAAGTAGCCTTTTAACTCAAATATCGTAAAACCCAAGTGCTTCCAAAATTATCGTATCATTTAGTATTTTAATTTTTCCTTAGCATATGCATATTATATCGCTGAGTTTGCTACCATTAATTGAGATTAGTAAAGCTCGGTCATTCTTTCCCCAGTCGAATAATCTCTGATAGGTAGGCCATATAGTTATAGCTAATGTTTAAGGTGGGAAGACTGCATTAATAAAGCAATAGGTCAATTTTTTAAAACAGGGCCCACCATAAATGGAAATTTAGAGTTAAAATACTTGAAATGCAATATATTAGAAAAATATAAGAGCGTTACAATCCCACGATTTAAAAATACATCGTGGTTTTTAATGCTGTCTTAACTAGTCATGTATATATGTATATATGTGATCTTGTATTGTATCCTTGTATAGCAGTTAAATCATGGGAAAATTCCTTTACATACACTGTATTGAGATTATTTAAGCTTTTAAATGTCAGTAAGACATTTAACAACTTGGCAATTATTATTGCTATATTTTTCTGTATGGTCTCAAGAAGCCTTATCTCCACTTGATCACAATTTTTGACTTGTAGGTTTTGAGATCTCTTAGATTGCCTCCTGAGTCTTTTCAAGCAAGTCCTGTTAGCAAAAGACCAAACTTCACTGTAGTAGTTGAAGTGGGGCATTAAAGGCTGTTAATTAGAAGCTCCTTTGTATGAGATGTTTTATAAGATAGTACTCTAGCATTTCATTATATTCTGATATATATTCCCTGCAGTTCTGCTGCTTGTAAACATTGGAGTAGTTTATTACAATGGCAGTAACTTCTCCATCATCTACACCAAAAACTGATACAAAAGATGAAGAAAAACCAGAAAATGGTGAGTCAAGAAGAGGTAGATCACCAGAAAGACGAGGGAGCAAAGGGGAGAAAAGGGCTTCACCATCTAGGTCATCTAGGTTGGTGGATGTTTGTATTTACTTTTTTTAGGCTATTTTAGTCATGTATATATAAAAATAAAAGTAGTCCTTTATACTTTCGTATGCATGGGAGTGCCTGTTAGAGAGGATACGTATCCAGAGCCATTGGCATGTGAGGTAGGATGGCTAGTTCCTTTTCTCTCTGCCTTTATCTCCCAGGTGTTGCCACCACGTACCTATATCCTGCTGGGTGAACAATGAGTGAGCATTCAGTCAAGGTTTTGAGTTGGGCTTGAACCATAGACCTTCTGCACATGAGTCACACACTCTAACCACTATGCCACCTCACCCATAATGTCTATATTGACATTTTAAAATTTTATTTATTGTGCTATATATCTGCCAGCGAGACACCTATATAAGTAGGATCTGTGCAATGTATACATTAGGCCCCTTGAGAAAGTATTAATTTATCATCCTTTTCTGAAAATTTTTAAGCACAGGGACGTGCTTTGTTCTTTACTCTCTGCCCAAGGGATTACAATCTAGCATGCTTTGGGCGGTTATATATATACATGTTATTCCTCATAATAGTAATTAAGCACTATATTTTGACTATAAATACTGTTATGAGGACGTTATGTGCCCTCATAGTAGGTATAGAAAGTGCGCATTGTTCACACTTTGACTTCCTTGTTGATTGGCAGATGAGAAAAATGAATGCAGCCATTGGATTGACACAACAAACACCATCTAATTGTGAATGCAATATTACTAGTTCCTAGTGATGTTATAATTATTAAGACAAACATGAAAAAGATAATTTAGCAAATAAAAAAGTTGACACTGGAGAAAAAATATGCTCACTGGGATGATAAACTAATGTTTTTTAAGGAGTCTTACAATGCATTACATTTTAAATTCCTTAAGATATATCTTCTTTATCAAGCAAAGACAGCATGTACCTTCCAAGTAATGATACAAACAGTACAGATCCAGAATCTGTTCGGTGTAGAGTGTTTGTTGGCAATTTGAATACTGACAAGATAGGACAGGAGGAACTTGTTAAGCACTTTTCCCAGTTTGGAGAAATTGCTGGCTGTTCTTTGCATGCAAATTTTGGCTTTGTACAGTATGCAAACAGAGCAGATGCTGATGTAGCAGTTGCAAAATCTCATGGGACATTCTTATTTGGCAAGCGAGTTGGTAAGCTATCTACTGTTCCATAGTCTTTTTTAATTTACTTTCAGTGGCATGTTGCATGTAAGAGAAAAATGCTTCATACTATTTAAGTACAAGCTCTTAGTTGTGGATACCATTACAGCTCTTAGATATGGTCCTTGTATACACTTTTATAGGGGACTTTGCTCAAGGTCTGCGTCCAAAATTCCTTGTTCTTGGACCTCTAATGATCAAGTTGTGGTGCTAGAAGTTGTTTAATAGTGCCCTAATTTTCACTACAAAGTTAGTGCTATGAAAATATAGACTATAGAGTATATGTGTAGACAGCAGCATAGGTGGAAACTGCTCAATGAAGTACTTGGCACAAGCATAGCAAAAAAATTGTGCGAGCTTTGACTACAATTGAGTGGAACCAACTTCTTAGTTCTTGAGTACTTGCAGATATAAAAATTTTTCAAATTGAAAGTTCCTTTGGGACTTTTTCCTTTAGTAGTGTAAGTTTTATAAGTATATTGATCTCATGTAAATTTCTTACAAAATTGTTCTTTGTACAAAAAAGTGTTTTATATTAATTTGAAAATGAAGGATGTATGGGGGAAACACATGAGATGTGTATAGACACCATCATAAAGTCTTGGAAATATAGATTTAGTTTAATTTTACTAGTACCCCCTAATTCACATCTCTGAACTTCTTACACCGGAGTGATGGCCCAGTGGTAGAGCGTCTGCCTCACAACAGGTAGTTCGTGGGTTCGATCCCCGGCCGAGTCATACCACAGACTTTAAGAATGGTACTCACTGCCTTCTCGTCTGACGCTCGTCATATGAGAATGGAGTGGGGAAGTTAAACTTGCAGAGCTACTAGTGGACCAGCCCCCTGCAGTAGCTTTCACTGCATTTGCAGACGCGTGGCCTAGGGCTACAGAAATGGAGATAGGCGCCGCCCTATGAACCATTGGGCATGGGAAAGGACTTTGACTTTTTGACATAAAAATTTAACCTAGAGCACCAAATAGTTGGGAGTGGGGTTGGAAAATGGAAGACATTAAATCTTTTGCACTTTTGCACATTTATGTATTAATTGTTTATTCTGTCAATTCAACTCTGAGAATAGAGTAAGCTGGGTACACTGTAGACTTTTGTCTATAGATTCAAAAAGTCATTGACAAAAGTAAAAAGCTAGATACACCTTTGTGTACTGAAACTAGGACAGGAAAACTGTTTGTATGCCATACTTGCAGGGTGAAACATGGAAATAGACACATTTGATACATTTATCTGTACATAGATATAAAAAAGAAGGAGAAAGACCATGTAAATTGACATTACATCAGTCTATTGACAAAAGTCCACAAGAAGTAGAACATGTTCTATTTCATTGGCAAGCGAGTCATCAACTTTGATCACATGGGGTGTCTTTGTTGGCAAATGCAGACATTCTTCGTTTTGTTGATGAACGTCTGAGTTTATAGACAAAAATCTACAGTTTGAACCCAGCATAATGCTCACCCATGAAATTCCCATAGTTACTATTTGGGTGGTTGAAGTAAATGTAGGGAGCTTGGAAAAAATGTTAATATCTTATGATCGGGGGTAGGAGTGGAATAATTATTTGGCCCTCAAGATTTTAATATGTTTGCTCAATAAGATTATGCTACTGGAATTTTGGTAATATTTTATGATTTGTATTCTTTCAGATTATCTGCCAAATCAGGTAATTCAGGGAAAGCATCTCAAAATGTCTGTTTTGAAAAGATAGTTTTCTTGAATTAGTTACAAATAAATATGCAATTTTGCTTGAAGTGCAAAGAAAGGAAGTGGAATAGTCATCTCCTTTTCCAATAGTTGAATTAACATGCTAATGTCAGGAAGAAGTTTTGTTGATTTGAAAGATTCATGTATCTGTTACTTCACTAAAGCAGTTAGAGCTTGTCATACATTATTTTCATAATGACTCTTGGATGTTCTTTTATTTCAAGATGTAAATATTGCTAGTGAAAGAAGAAAACCTCAGTCAAGGGACAAAAGGAAAGGCTATGAAGGAATGCCTCACTCTAGAAGAAGGAGCAGGTCCAGGTCTGGAGAGAGATTCAGGTCAAGGTCCCCCATGTCACGATATGATGATTTGTATAGAAAAGATGATCCATTTGGACGGTATGCACAGATTAGCTGCAATTTGTGTAGATTTGTGAAGAACTATTATGAGTTACATTCCATTACTTTTGTTGTGGTATCTGGAAAATTGATTGGTAGATTATTTGTTTACCTTGTATCTGTTTAGAGGTGAAAGACAATATTCCAGGGACATCTATGATGATAAAAGAGATGATTATTACGATAGCCTGGAACCTCTTGGTAGGCCAAGAGATCCTGCTAGTAAGGATGCATATGCTCCAGCAAGCTCAAAAACAGCTTGCTGTGAGGTTATTGCCATGTCTGGAGATCTCAAGTGAGTTTATTTATGACCCTCATTTTTACCAGTTTAACATGCTTATTGTTTGTAATTGTAGCAAAGTTCTATGTGTTATTTTTTGGTTAAATGTTATTTTTTGGTGATTAGAATGTATCACATAAAACCCTCTTTGGCACCAAATAGTAGGGGCCCCTGATTACAGATTTTTTAAAATGTCACTACCCATTTCCATTTATTAAGCCTCCCCCCCCAAATAAGACATTTTGAAAATATCCAATGCCCCAGCTTTCTAACGTAAGGACTTTAACGTAAGGTTTTAATAAGGATAGGTAAGTCAAATGCTTTGGCTTTGTAAACAAAGATCAATTTTAACAACCAAGGACATCAAAACAATCTATATACCTTATACTCATACAGTGTTAACAACTAATTGGAATTATTTTGAAGTGTTTGGATCCCCACACTATCTATTAAACATTGATCCCCCTAACTAATAACAAGCCTCCAAATGTATGCTTCTTTAGCAAAAATACTAACCCTCTCCTTACATCCTAATAGCTAAAATGAAGAAGTTGACACCCCATCAACTCATTGCAAGGAAACAGATTGAATGCTTCAAAGAGATGAAAAAAACCTGAACAACTTAGCATGCGTAGTCATCTTAGATTTCTTGGAAAATTATTTGCTCCTTATCCAGGATGCTGTCCAAGACTACCATTGGAGCAATTCAGAAGCTACTGTACACCCTATGGTGGTCTGTTTCAAGGGTTAAACAACCTCGGCCCCCCAATCTATGATTTTTTAGCAGAATACTAACCCTCTCCTTATTACACCCACTACTAGTTGGTGCCAATGAGTAGCATAAGTATAACGAGACTATGTCATAAAGTAGCATGAAATGTGACATGAAAGGGATAAGATTTCATAGAAGAATTGGCTGTTTTTGGCTGGGAGGCTTGCACTTGGTGCAGGGAAGTGAAGGGACACTCACCTCCACCCTAGTCATTTTGAACTTTGGAAATCATAACCAAGTTGCACAAATAATGGTTCACTGGAAGCAAAAGTTATGCTATAAAAGCTTTTGCCCCTCTGATAAAATCCAAAGTGCCTGGGTATGCTTTGTATCTTTGTTACAGTTTTTGTCACCGTAATGAACTCAGCTGACTGGTGCCGTGATTCATTATTTCAATGGGTTCAAGTGTCATTTTTGGATTATCCAAAAAGACACCTGAATTCATTGAAATAGTGTTTCATTTTGTTGCTAAAGCGTATCAAATGACAGCAACAGATGACAGTCACTAGTGTTGCACTTGCAACAACGAAGTTCTAGTTTGGCATGTGTGATTGCATGGTTGACAATGATTTTGGCATAGGCGATTCTTTGCTCATGCTGGGAACTTTGCACATGCGTGGACATGCACACGTGCGATCGCACCTGTCTCCAGGCATGGACTGCCTATGCTGCATCTGACTAGCACAGCGTAATGTCGCAGGGTTCCCACGTCTCCTTAAAATCCTTAAAACTCCTTAAAGAAAGAAAATATCCTTAAAAATTTTTAGAAATCCTTAATTATTATCAAGTTTATTAAAATCTCCTTAAGAAAAATTGTTTTTAGAAGCAATTGTGATATTTTTGTGAAAGAGAATTGAATATGCAGAGTATCATGCCACTGTATTGCAGAAGTTCTTATAGGAAAAATCTACTGTTTTTGGTATACAATTTTACTTTATGGAATAGATTGATAAGACAATCTTGTCGGTATGGAAGGGGCTATTGACACAAAAACCTCCTTAAATCATCTTAATTATTATGGGATTTCGTCGTAATCGAGCCAAGTTCTCCTTAGAAATTGCTAGAAAATCTCCTTTTTTCTCCGTAAAAGTCCTTATTTTTTGAGGTAGACAAAAGGTGGGAACCCTGTGTAGGATATTGCCGATTTTGATTATAGTCATGAATAATAGCTTTAAATAATACTACACCATATTGGCAAATAGTTTGCAGCTTCTAGTGCTGAATGATTGTTTTGATGTACTTACTCTCCAGGAATTATGCAGAATCTATTCAGTCTCGTTTCAATGCTATGGGAATCAATACCAACATAATGTTTCCACCTCAGGATGTTTCAGTTTTAAGAATTGTTGACAGCGTATCTAGAAATGGATCACTCTATGCAGTTGTTATTACTAGTCAGAATTACTACCACAAATCTTGCACCTTGAATGTTCTTCATGGTGCTCCACAAGGTATTGTTATTTCAGGTTTCCCGTTTCATTCTTTTAGCTCTGGGACTTATGGGTGCCTATTGTTCATCATAGCTAGTGAGCTCTGAATGATTGTAGATTTTTTCTGAAATATTTGAAAGGTATGGAAGTTTTGATCTAGCACAGTGATAAAGATAGAAGTAGGTCCCCCTTTTTTGTCTGTATTAGGAGTGTCTGTCTGTACAAGGAGAGGACACACATCTTGGGCTCTGGGTAATGTCGTCAGTTCCTTTCCGTGCTATCTTTAGCTCCCAAAGGTTGATACCAAGCACCTAATCACTGTTAGGGAACAGAGGCGAGGATATAACCAAGGTGTCATTGTGGCTTGAACTTACAACCTTCCGCAGAGTAAGCAAGCACCCTATCCGCTACTCTTTCCCGCTTGTTGACACTGTGGTATGTGCTGAATTAAAACTTCCTTACCTTTCACTTGAGATTCTGATTCCTGGAAAAGATAAATGGTAATGCATGCTTTTAATAAACTGGGCTTTGTAATCTAGATTTGTTGCAGGTTGGACTGACGACTCTGTAGGATCCTTTTATATACCTTAGTGCTTTCCAACAGGGCTATCGATTTTTTTCCATTGTATAATGCTACCCGGAAATTTTTGACGGATTTTTTAACATCGAAGTCGTTTTTCATCGTGTTTTTGCGCTTTGCCATCGTCAGGATTACCTTTTTTAACGAATTCTCATTTTCCACTTTTCAAACTTTTTTTTGGGGACAGGCAACCTTGTTTTTTGCCTTTTGTAGAGTTGCTTGTATGAGTCGGATTTTTCAGATTTTTAAATTTTTTTCTCGGCGATGATTTTTTCAAACATTTTAGTGACTCGTGTGCCGTAGTCTTTTGTCACCTACAGTTTGCAAAGTGCATTATGAGGTGCTGCTGGCTTTTTAAGTATTTTTTTTTGTCATACTGACGAAAGAAAAAGCAATTTTTACTTTATCCAGCAATGAGAGTCAAATAAGAGGTGGCAAAGTTATTGGGAATGAATCGGGAATGTTAACAACTGTCATTTTATAGGGAAGCCAAGGCTCCTTGAATGACTTCTTATTTGGTTAATTTCTCCTTTTCTTAGAACATAGGAATATGCCTCTAGACGATGCATTAGCTTTTGTTGCAAGAAATTTTAACCAGTATATGAATGACTCGAAAGATCGTCGCACTGCACCACCAAGGCAGGATACGCCGTTGCCAAAGGAACGCGTTGAACCTGTAGGGAGAACACTTTTGACGCAGGATACATATATTTCTGGTCTTTTAAATATGGCTACAGTTGGCAAGCCCTTGAAAGTTTTAGAAGTTGATCACTTGATAGACGCTTTGATCAAATATAAAAATGAGATTGACACTGGTAGGGGTAAGTCTTATATTAATGCATCTTGTAAGTGGCTGCAGTATGTTATCATTGTCTATGCAGTTCTACAGTTAGCTTTCTGTGAGTTTCGTAATCTGCGTTATATGCAGTACAAACAGTCTCATTCTGTTTTGAAAAGTTTTTCTGATACGGCAATGCTCTTTACTACAAAAACGATGTGTTGTGGGAATGCAGTTAAAATAAAAATTTCAGTTTGAAATTGCTGTGCAGAATGTTGGGCTCTTTGACCACCAAGTTTAGTTTTTGTTTGAATTTGCTGCCGTTTGGCAATTACTCAATTATAAAGTAGATTTATTCTCTCACATGCTTGCTTAGGATGAGTTAAAAAGTTTAATTTCTTTAATATGTTGGTTAAGTTCTTTGAAGTTGTCCATTCTTTGTCATTATTGCCACTGGATTTTTAGTTATTTTTGATTTATGAAAACGTCATTGATTAAAAGCAAAATAGGTTGATATTGCCGGATCAGTTGTAGAGAACCCTGTACCAATGTCATCAGCAGCAGCATCGGCGCACCCGGGTCACATGCACCACGCTGCCCCTCCCAGGAGTTTATTGGAAGAACCTCTGCCACCACGTGGTGGAGTAAATCAGAGCTACTATGCTTCACAGCCTTCATCAGCGTCATTTAGTTACGGCTCTACCTCATCAGCTACACACAGCCGCGCGCCCTATCCAGACTATGATTCATCAACTCCTGGTTTTGCATCATCAACCAGTTACAGTAAAGATGATGTAGGACAGCAAGGCACTGGTTATCCAGCTTCAACGTATTCTCAACACATGTCGTCATATCCATACTATCGTAACTGAGTAGCCCCACCGTGGACTCCTTTTGTAGTGTAATTTGTTTATCCATTTATGGACAGGATAACATAGATTCTATGACACTCATGAGTCGTATCAACAATTTTGCCAAGGCGATCGAGATATAGCTGGTGTACTAAGTGGCCTACCCGATATCTATCCTGTGTTACCGACAGTACTCATAATGTGCAATTGAAACTTTTTCGCCATAATTTTTCTAGTAGTGGAATATTTTCAAAAATTGACTAATGGGCGATTCCACACGTAAGTAAGCCTAGCGTACGTCCGTTACCAGCTTTTGTGCGACGTTTTCTAGGCAGCTACAAGCCACTGAACAAAATATTCTTGTTGTGTGTACTGCCAGGAGAAAGTCAAACATCCCTCCGGCAGTAACTTTTTTACCTTTAACCTTTCTCATTATTCAATAACAATATGAAGTTCCCCCTCTTGTCTCTCCATTTCCCATGCAGAGTCACCTCATTTTCATACATCAGAATTTTTCTTAACTAGATTTTCTAAAAAATTGCTGTGCCTTCTTTAAAAGTGGCATAAATTTGAGAAGCCTTCCTCTGGCTCACAGCCGTGCAGCCGTGACTTTTTCTGGACTCTGATTTAGTAAATATCGATAGAGCACTGCCACCCTATCTGGCCTTATGTGGGCTTTTCAGGAACTCAAGATAGAGAACAATTTTGTTCATAATGTACGTACTTCACTTCTAAATTGCCATCATGGCCCTTTTACCTGAGCTCGACAGATTTAGTTTTTAGTTCTTTGTTTATAGTGCTAATTAGGACTTGCTGTCCATATCCTTAGTTGATTCTATAGGTGAGATTGTTTCAAATTTTCCCATTTAAGCTAGTTCCTCCCCCCGACTTAACTTTCGATTTCGTTGGAGTTGGACGGTTTTAAATATTTTTGTAGATTTGGTGGGTACCAGTGTAGCTGTAGCTTTTGACATTCTGTTGGATCTTAAGACTGCTATATTCGCAATGTTTTCATTCCTTATTATGTACAACGACTTACTATGTACATCGTTTTTATTTACGGCGTAGAACGACTTGAGTAATTTACATTAATTTGCATGAGTTGTTGCACGTGGCCTATTTTACATGTCATACTTGCAAAGATGTTTTGGCTTTTTCTATCTTAACTCTGTTTCTTCTTCCCTGAATGCAACATACAGAGTTCGTACGGGTTTTGGAAAGTTTTGGAAAGTTATGGAAATTGAAAATGTCTTTTTCCAGGACCTGGAAAATTTTGGAAAAGGGAGGATTTTCAAAATGGCTATGGAAATGTTTTGGATTTTTGTTAGGAAGAATTCTAAAACTATCCAAAAATGAATGTATCTTTGTGTCGTATTGAGCAGCGTATGTGTTATATTTGTTAATTTTACTATATATAATGCAAAACATAACCCACCAAAATGTTATCAATTGTATCGTCGCAAAATGGCATTTTTCTATTATTATGGGACTCCAGAATGCAATTAAAATTAATTTCATGGGTTTGGAAATTTGATTATTAGACTTTGGAACAGTTTCGGAAATTTCTTAGTATGAGTTTGTACTAACCCTGAATATAGCTTCATTAGGTAATCGTTCTTAGCTGGAATGTAGGAAGCATTATAAAAGTGTAGAGGCACATAGAAAGAGGTACCTTCGCAGGTTTTCTGGAAGTAAGATTGAGAACTTTTTCTGGGCAGTAAATACTTAATGAAACGACAAAGCATTTTGCATGTTGTAAATGGGTTACTATTGCGCCAGTCCTAAATGTAAATCAGCTAGGCAGGTCCGGGGGCATGCTGTCCCGGTACCTTTTGAAGGTTGGATCATCTGAAATTCCCAGAAACATGTATTTTTGTATCTTCAAAGTTTTCAAAGAGGGCCACCAAGTTACATGAAAAGGGGCAATTTGCCCGAGATTTTGAAAAGTGGGGGCAAGTGCCCCCTGTGCCCTCCTGTATCTTCATCCATGGTTCTCAGTGATGTTTTTGCTATTATATCCCCAAAGTAAATTTGACTGCGGTTCATTTTGAGCATCTGGAATTTGATTAATTTCTTTATAGTCAAAGAAAGCGCTATAAAACACATCCATATCATTTGATTGTTTATATGGCAATACTGATTGGAATGACGTTGCAATTTTTTTTATATGAAGCTCTGGTTACCTCCTCAACAGTTCTGATGTAATCTCGAAATCTGATGTAATCGGGTCTTTGCAAGTGCCATTTTGTGTCCAGTTTCTTTCTATCGTCTTGGCTAGTGTTCTGACTTCTAACGAAATAGAAGTTGGGGCTGGGAAGTCAATAAAGTGTTATCTTTAGAGCAATGGTCTTATCGGCGTCATTGGTTGGAAAAAGCAGGAGAGCTGAATCCTCCCAACCCCCCCCCCCCAGTAGTGCTGTGCCTGGACTAAGGAATCTGTAGCGCTGCTAAGAACCTTCCTAAGGAGTTTTGGAATATAATGAATTTTAAGGAATTCAGAGTGGAATTTATGATCATTGCGTTTCTTTTCGGTTGAAGAAAGCAAAATATTACATACCACTACCAAATTCACGAGTATACAACAAAAATCTTACAACTTTGAAATAGAGTCTGGAGTGTTGTCAGGTTTTATCTTAGGGCTATTCGCATATTACATCACACTAATTTTGGCATTTTTAGGGACCCACCCAGACCCTGTCACACTTTGTCACAAATTCAAAACTACCCACCCACCCCCAATGTGTAACGTCACATTATGAATTTCAATATATCTATCTGCTCTAATAATAATGTGTTTATTATGTCTTTTTTGGTCTCAAAATGGCTTCAAAATAGGATTGCCAGACTATATTTTGACGTGAAGCCAAATTTCTTCTCAAAAGTGGCCGATTTTCTATTATGAAGCAAATGTGCTAAATATCGAGTTGTTTAATAAATGTGACACCACACTGCAAACACAACGCACCCACCCTTGTCACTCTGTCACAAAATTCAAAAGACCCTCCCACCCCCCTTGCGTGACGTAATATGTTTCAGAGAGGGTTACTCCTATTTGCACTTCTGAATTTTTTAATAAGGACGTAGCAACCAGTAGGCACAGAGGTCACGTGCCCCCCACTTTTCGTAAGTTTGTATGTAAAGTACCCAACGTAGCTTGAAAGAGTTGCCCTTTTTACTTAAAGATGTGTGCCCCCCGCAGTGTTTGAATGCTTCGCATGCCCCTTAAAAATCCGCTTCATTGCTGAAGAGTTACCCACCTTAAAACTATGACATCAAATCAATCAAATAAAATCCCTGCAGACTAAGCTTGACATGTTTCAGAATGTTTCTTGTGAGGCATATAGACAATGTTTTGGAAATAAGGAAATTTTTAGCAACTCGAAAGGAAAGTGTTGTGCAAATGGAAAAAAATCTGACATGGAGCTTTTGAAAGTGCCAGTTTCCAGTCTTTGATTTCTGTGCGGGGAAGAATCACAAAATTATGGCGCGTGCGTGGGTGGAAGCAGTGAAAGTGCAGCCGCTATTATGTGGCCGCAAATAGACCTTTTCGCGAATTGGACCACAATGCATTGCAATTGCACTGGCGGCCATTTTGGTAGACCTGTGCTAGTATCCGATACAATAGTCGACTCTGCATCTCAGCGATAAGCAGTTTCCATAGAAAAACAACATCGAAAGTTTAGACCCCGATGCACGAAGGCGTTATATCGACAAGACAGCCATAATTGGAGGGAACTATCCATACTCACCCACTGGTGCAATGGTGGATCATTGATCCTGTCAATTTTCCAAGTGTGATGTACATCGATATCGTGAAATACTTTATCTTAGGCCAGGGTCCTTTCTGTACCATGAAAGGTTTCAAAAATTATCGACGTTTGAAATCGTAGGTTTATTTTTGCTAAAGATGGAAATATAATTACTGCTCAGTTTATGAATTTTCTTGCCGATGTGAAGCTCGATACGTAGGACGCACTACGCAGAAGCTAGCACACAGAATAAAACAACATGTTCCCACAAGCATCAGGAAAAAATTAGTACCATAAGAGAACAGCCATGTGTGTGAAAACAACGATTCTAAAATTAATTGAGTTGGCCATAGGACAACACCCAATTGCAAATCCAGAATGCGCCAAAACATATACAGACGACAATTTTCGGAGCATTGGCCAAGCAAGATCTTCCTTTCATTTACTTGTTTTGGAATCTGTTTACATCAAAACTTAAAACCCAGTCTTGTGCAAACAGAAAGAGTTCGTTTTTTCACTTGGAATCTTCAAGTAAACAATAGCAATAGGGCTAATGGGGCCAATTACACGCATCCTATCATGTGTATCCGCATCTGGCTATACATATCGGTTCAACTTTCGGCTGCTATTAGGAGTTTGGTACTCTGGCGAGTGTCGGACAAAAAAAGCTTTTCAGTATGCCAAAAATGTTGTCGCTTTTTCGTGCTGTAGAAAAATCGCAACTCACTGTACATGCTTTTTTTATAAAAAACAAGTTTATAAGAAAATGAGGCTCCAATTGTCAAAATCACGAGGCTCAATTCCAGAATTTAGTGTTTTTATTGGCCAAAAGTCGATATTTCGTCAGTATTGCATTGAAAATGTTAGAGATGGAATTCAAATTCAAGTATACAATTTTAATAAGGAAATTGTAAACCATTCTGGCCAGTTTATTTTAGTAAAAGTTAAGAAAAATTTAAGGAAATCTCAGGCCCAATTTCAGGAAAAGTTAATAAAATTGAGCCTCAGGCGAAATGACGGTTTTCTTACAAAAAAACGTGTAATTGTATGACCGGACTTGGGGACAGGGGCGTAAATAAGGGGAGTTTTTGGAAGGTGGCAATCCCAATTTGCCGACAAAGAAGACTTCTCAAACCAATCTTCCGACAAAGTAAACTTCCCTCGCATTGCAACATCGACTAGCACTAATGGTCTACTGCAAACTTGCCGCCAAGTTGAATATCTCCTGAAAATTTGCCGACAAGCCAAGTTTTGGGGGCACCCCCACAGCCCCATATGGCTAGGCCCCTACTTGGGAAAACATTTTCCCATTTGGCTTCCATAATGTTCTTCGTTGAAGCTGCCGTACTGTTGAGAGAGAAGCAGACCGTTAATCAGGAAGCTCCATGTTGGAAATTGCCCTCAGTAAACAAGCAAGTTGAATGTGTTCCTCCATTTCTTATTACTGAAGGTATACCAAAAAACTCAACTTTAGACCCTTTCTCTGCTCGTTAGAGCATGCAACAACACAGCATAATTTCCACATAATCTTCAGGTTTGGTTTCCACATTTTACGTCTGTTCTGTAGGTAACCAGCGGTCTACCAATATGGCCGCCAGTACGATTGCAATACATTGCGGTCCAAGTCGCAAAAAGGCCTATAGGGGTTGCGCGGGTGGAAGCAGCAAAAGTGGCAATACGAATAAGGCGCTCCCCAAAGTGTGGCCACTTACAAGACATAGCAAAGCCTGTGGGGTGGCAAAATGGTCTCTTATCACAATCAAATGGATAATGCGTGTGCTGGAAAAGAATGAAGTTTTTAGTATGTCACAAAGACCAAGGTTGAGCACATTCAAAATCTCAGGATATCTCTCCATAGCTACAAAGAAAAACAGCATAATAAATTGCAAAGATCTTTACCCAGTGGTGGCCGGAGAATATATTTCCCGCGCACTACAAATACAGTATTGGGTGAGCTCTGGTGGTGGCCGGAGAATATATTTCCCTCGCACTACAAATACAGTATTGGGTGAGCTCTGGTAATAACAAAACTATGCTGTTGTTGTTGTTGTTGGTTTGTTGTGGTAATTATGGCGGACAGACTTTACCTATCATTCGATCTGAGTACACAAACATTGAAGGCTATGGTAATGAGAGATGACCTTAAAATCATTCAAGAAAATGTAGTTAGTTTTGATAAAGATCTTTCTGAATTTCAGACCAATGGTGGTGCTCACCAAAATGATTTAGAGGCAACTAGTCCTGTGCAAATGTGGGTGAAGGCTGTTGATGTCATTCTTAATCGGTTGATTGAAGGGAATGTAGAAATGTCAAGAATAAAAGGTATTTCAGGGACAGGGCAGCAGCATGGCAGCGTTTACTGGAAACGTGGAGCTCATGAAGCTCTAAAAAATCTTGACCCGTCACAGACAATGGAAACCCAGTTGAAGGTTATTAGTTGTAGGTCAATCTGCAAAGCTTGGCTGTTCTCGACCTTGTGTGTACTGAGGTGAACAAAATGTGTGCATGATTGCAACTACATAGGGCCAGTGTGTAATGTATGCACACCGCCACCAAGACCTGGTGCATTCTATGCAGCCTACACCAGGTGTATCTGGCATAGACTGTCTTACTGTCTGCGTAATGGCATGAGATTGTTGTTTTGTAGCTTTGGCATACAGATATGCGACAGCAAAAGGAAGAGTCATCATAGACTTTTCCATTTCATTTTACTTGTCTTCACATTTGATGAAGCTTGGTTGAGTAATCATTTTTCTTTCAAGCAAGGTATAATCTATTTTGCAAAAAGGGCGATTTCCAACATTCAGGGGCAAGCTCCCAGATCCCTTCTTTCTTCTTACTACTCTTGAATGTCCATCATAGGTGGGACCAGAAACAAGTGTTAGGGTTCAAATACTTCCAAAGTGCCAATGTTTTGTGAAGCAAGAAAATTCAGAAGACCACTTTTTAAATTGGCTTAGAAAAGAAGAACAAGCTGTTAAAGTGTCAGCAGAGAACAGAATTCTTTAAAAAGTTACTTGCTGATAGGGAGCTCAGTGATGTTTTTGGGCTCCAGTCCCCTATAGGCACCCCCAATAGCACCATCACCAAATGGCCAACAAAAGTTTCAAAGCTAGAACTTCCAAAGAATTGTGCCCCCCATTCACTCAAATCATGATAGTAATGGGACTATTTTACATGATGGGCCAAACACAGTATTTGGAATGTTATAGAGAAGAAAATCAGAGAATTTAATTGCTGGTATCTCTTAACCAACTTAATCTGTTCAATGAATTTATTATCATTGAATAGATACCTAATAGTACTGAGGAATGAAATCAACCAAAGATATGACAAGTTTAGTCTGCTCTCCATAAATGTAAAAGTACGAAGTGTTCTGGAAGGGAAGCATGTTCAAAATGCTGTGTTTTGATCCTGTTATAAAAAGCACCCCCTTGGTGCTTGTCTTTACAAAAAGCTGTCTAATCAAATTGCTTTTATTTTTATCACATTGGCTTGAAGAAAAAAGTCACTCAAAAATTTTCTGATGAGAGCTTAACATTCAATACACACAGGGCACAACATCCCATTTCAAACATATTTTTATCAGCTGCATGTGTGCAGCTCTATATTTTGATGTGCATTAGAAAAACTTATGAAACAATTTTGTGTGCAAACATGCCACACTTTGCAGACTGAATTGCAGGATTATTATATCATTTTGCATTATGGTTCCTGTTGTTCCATTGTTGACCAACAAATAGTTTTATAGTTGGGATGCACAGGAATCTGTTGGTCCAAACCTTTCTGAAACACTTTAATGATAAGTAGTCAACTAAAACTATCACGTTGATATTATTTTTGGTTGGTTGTAGTCAGTCAGTTACTGAAAGATGAAGTGACTTGAAAATAGACCAAAATGAGATTTTTGTGTTGTTAGGGGTAGGAGTTCTAACTAGAAAGGCATTCAAGAAAAAGGTATCTTGAAGTTAAAGAAGGGAGAATAATTTTTTAACTTATGTTATTTGAATAATTTGCCTCTGAAACATATATGCTGCTAACCAGACATGGCCATAAGGGAGGACTAGGAAGCAAAGCTGATTTTGATGCTTATTAGTTTACCTGCAGAGTTGATGAGTGGGTCATTTTTATATTTAGGATCTTTTCAGTATCAAAAACAGTCCAATTTGGATGGATTCCAGTACATCAACAGAATGTAAACAATTAGAACATGCTGTTGGTGGACCGTTGAAGCTAGCTGAAAGATCAGGCTCCAGGGCATATGAAAGATTTACAGGCAACCAAATATCTAAGGTGTATAAAACAAACCAAAGTGCTTATGATGCATGTGAAAGAATCTCTTTGGTAAGCAATTTTATTGCATCTCTGTTTCTTGGAGACTATGCACCAATAGACTACAGTGATGGATCGGGCATGAATCTGCTCAACATCCACACAAAGAATTGGGATGCTGAGTTGATGGAGGTTTGGGAGTTTATTGTTCATAGTAAAGTCATTTTCATTTTGTTGGAATATTTTGTTGCCATATTTACATAGGATATGCAGAATATGTATGCATCTATGTATTCAGCCTATCTTATGCAAATGAATTCCTGGCATATTGGAGTCTATCACTGCCAGTGGAAACTTTGCTCAAGGCTAAAAGCTAGGCAAATAGCAATTACTACTATATTCGTTTGAGTGCCAGTCAGAATTTGGATTTTGAATACACTATTATACTTCAGTTTTGCAACATTTGTTTATTTCTTTGAAAATACCATAGTACTTTTGCAACACTGGAGTGAATTAAATCATTCAATTATCTTAGAAGAATGGCTACTTAAAAGTCTATTGCAAGAAATTTTTACTTTGGGAAGTTATTGTATTGCACTTTTTAAGTAATGAAACTTCAGACAACTTGCTAGGTTATAATTTGTAGATTTTGCTACATAAAGGTTTGAGTACAGTATTGGAGTTGATCAATCCTATTTGCGCCTTTAGGCTTGTGCCCCAAATCTGATGGAGAAGTTGGGAGTACCAGTTGCTTCAAATACAAGTCTTGGTAAAGTATCTGAGTACATGAGAAAGCGATATGGATTTCAACAGGATTGCTTTGTTACATCATTCACCGGTGATAATCCGTCTTCTTTAGCTGGAATGAGGCTACATAAAGGTGATGTTGCTGTGAGCCTTGGTACAAGTGACACATTGATCTTCTGGTTGGAAAGGCCAAATCCTGCTTTGATTGGTCATGTTTTTGTTAATCCCATTGATGGTGAGGATTTGAACAGAAGTCTTGCTTTTGAATTACAGATTATACTAGCACTTGTAAACTTCTTTCAGTATTTATCATTCAATCAAGACCAGTTACGTATCATGCTGGCAGAAAATATATGCCTTAGCACTAGATTTTTTGCCAGGCCTTGTTATGAGCAAAATGCCACACATATTGTAATTCGCACACGCAAATGATTTTGCACATGTGATCGCATGCTATGATAGTTTGTATATACGCATGCACGATCAATTCGAGAAACAATACAAAAAAGCGTAAGATATTATGATGGTAGCACTTACCAAACAAACAAACAGTGGTGGCAGGAATTTCAAGGGGACTCGCTGTTAATAGGGTACTATGAATAGAACTATCTCTGAAAAAATCGACTTTCACCTTCTGACAGGACTAGCAGCTTCGACGGAGGTATAGCCAGTGGGGGTGATGCAGAAAGAACTGGGTGGGACTTGTTCCCCCGCTTCTTGCCAAGATCAATTTTCTAATTCGTCAAAATTCGATTAGAAAATTTCAAACTCTAGCAAGATTTTGAAATGGCTGTGACCACCAAATTTCGTCATAATTGTAGGACGTAGCACTCAAAATCCCCCCAGTCTGCAATGGCTAGCCCGCCCCTGGTTATAGCACCCTAGCCCTCCCCCAGCGCTACTTCTGAAAAAAACTTGTTCAAGTTGAGAAAGAACGTGGGTTAAACGATGGACGTGAAGCAGATTAGGCTAGGCGCTGCTCTTCAAAGTCGGAAATAAGCCATGACCTCTCAAAATGACTGCAGCGTATTTTGAAGTGAAGAGCAAAGTCGTAAAACAAAGTGTTTGCTGCTGTGATCAACAGTACGCTCAATTTAATTTGCGCACTTGTGGGCCTGTGCGCGTGCGATCGTTCTTGCCAAATGACAAAGCTTGATTTGCACATACAGAGTTTATACCGAGGGGAAAATTGCTACCTGAAAAGGTTTACGAGATTTCTTTATTTCAAGAAATCAAATGATCTCTTTGTGATCTCTTTGTGATTTCTGTGATCTCTTTGTGACTTCTGTGATCTCTTTGTGATTTCTGTGATTTCTTTGTGATTTCTGAGATTTTTTTTCGATTTTTTGTGATTTCTGTGATTTCTTCTTTGATTTTTTATGATTCATGTGATTTTTCTGTGATTTCTTATGATTTTTCTGTGATTTTTTTGTGATTTCAAGCAAGGAGCACGACAAGAAGTCAGTGATTTGCCCCTCGACTTATACCCTCATTAAAAATAGACTCTTCATCACTCCTTAAGAATCATTAAATGCATACGAGCAAAGTGCATAGGAGAAAAGGTTACAGTATAATTAGCAAGTTGTTTAGTAGGATCAGGGATGCCGGAGCATTAGTAGGGCAGGGGAGGCAGAAGCTTGGAGAAGGGCTCTTGCAATGATTGTGACGTCATAGTTACGGTTTTTTAAACTTAAACTTTAAACTTTTCACAAACATTTGCTTGCAACCATTGTTGCATTTTGTGGCAGGTGATGAATTCTTGATGATGTAAAGAGATTGAGCCCGGGAGAATAACGAATGTAGGAAGAAACTATGAAGAAGTTCTATCAGTAGACAGCATAAGAAGGGTGCTTTTGCTCCCCCTCCCTTCCCACCGCTCTTCGCGGGTAGGAGAGGCGCTACTCCCCGTCGCCTCTGTGCTCTGGCTTCCCCAAGTCTGATGCAGCATGAGATGATGTAGATTGTTGTAATTTTTAATTGTTTAATGAATACATTCAGTAACTACTTTAGAGAATTGATCAGGATTGCTAGAACAGCGCTTGTTTATAACGTTTCAGAGTATAACTATATGGCATTACTTTGCTACAAAAATGGTTCTTTGACACGTGAGAAGATCAGAGACCGTTCTGCTGATGGTAGTTGGAGTGAATTCAATAGCGCTTTGCAACGCACCACACCTGGGAACAACGGTTGCCTTGGAATCTACTTTATTGACCAAGAAATCATACCAAATTGTCGCGGTATTTACAGATGGAATTCAAATGATGAAAGAGTGGAGTCATTTGCATCAGATGTAGAAGTAAGGGCATTGATTGAAGGGCAGTTCGTAGCCAAGAAAACTCACGCAGAAAGGATAGGCTATACTTTTGGTATGGATGAAATAAGATTTTGCATAAAAACACTATGATTAGCTCTTTTGACGGTTACAGTTTGACTGTAGCATACTTTGCAATTGGTGACTTCACTATTCATTCCATTTTGCTCTAAACGGTACTTTGCTTCTCCTCAAAGCGACAATTAGTTTATGGAATATTTTTTTCTCCGGGCCGTTCTTTATTACACATATAACAAAAATACATTGTAGCCAAGCATTTAGGTTGGAATTTTTCGCATGTGCTAATATCTTGTGACTAAACTGTAAGGAGTTATAGATTTTAGTTTATATATATTATTTATATAGGAATAGTTGATTTCACCGATGTTTTTCATTATGCTCAATTGTCCTCCTTTCTACAGGGTATTGTATTTTTGGCCTCGAAAAAACTCATTAGTTTGCAAAAGTTGCTGAAGTTTCTCTGAAGCCTTTCTATATTCAAAGAAATTTTCTGCCAATGTTTCTAGTATCATCTTCCAAATAATAATACCAATATTTGCTTATTGCAGACCGAAGTTCAAGGATTTTGGCCACTGGAGGAGCATCACAAAACACGGAGATTCTCCAAGTGCTTTCAAACATTTTCCACTGTTCAGTTTATACCATTACTGATACTTCAAACTCAGCTTGTCTTGGTGGGGTTTACAGAGCAAAGCATACACTTTCAGGTCAGCCATTTGAAGAAATAACTAAAAATGCTGCGGAGTATAAATTAGTTGCATCACCAAACCCTGAAACTTTTGAAACTTATGATTTATTATGCAAAAGATACGAAAAGCTAGAGAAATCAATTTTATAGAGATTTTTTAATTAGAATAAACTTTACCTCTGGAAATTATGCATCAATCGAAGAAAAAATTTTTCAAATAGACGGATAGCTTTCTATCAATCTTATCTGCATTCCTACATGTGTAAGGGAAGCTTGCCACTGCCATCATAATCAGTTTTTAAGTATGCAGGACTCATACTGAACCAGGAAAATCTGGAAAATAGGCTATTTTTACGAAAAGTCAGGGAAAACCGGGAATAGTCAGGAATTTTGTGTAAGTTTTATCCAAGTCAGGGAAAAGTCAGGGAAAGCAAATTGCTTAGTCCAGATATCATATTGATAAACTCTTGCATGGTTATTCATGAAGTATCTGTTCCATTTGTTGTCAGTAAATGTGAACTTCTCACTTTACATAGTACTATAACAAGTATATATGCATTGCCTATCGGTAAGGCTTCATTTTCTTTACCTATTTTTGTTACTATATTAAATGAGGGTCAGGGAAAAAGTGGGTGTTTTTGACTAACAGTCAGGAAAAGTCAGTAAATGGTCAGGGAAGTTTGATTTATGTGTTGGGTATGAACCCTGTTATGAATACTGAAACCTGAAACCTTCATCCCCAATGCGCATATCGAAATTCTCTGATAATTCCCCGAATATTCCCTAACTGACACACAGCACCCAGTTTTTTTCCCTGATACCTATCGACCTTTTTGCGAATTGGACCACAATGCATTGCAATCCCACTGGCGGTCATATTGGTAGACCGCTGGTAGATACGGAACAGACGTAGAGTGTGGAAACGAAATCTGAATATCACGCCGATGTAATGCTGTGTTGCTTATGTAGTCAGGGAATTTTGATTTATGTGCTGGGTATGAACCCTGTTGTGAATACTGAGAAACCTGAAACCTTCAAAGTTCCATAATTTCCATGGGTAGAATCGAGAAAATTCATTGGACTTTTAACCCATCCCTTTTTATGTAGCATGATAGTACTGCAAAAGTTAGTAGCATACATAAATACTGACTCAAATTTATCTCTTGTTTTATGGCCGTTAGTAAGGAGGTGTAGTTAAATCACATGAATTATCCTATGAAAAATGCCTTACTGCAAGAAAATTAATGGAAAGCGGTCTTTCTTACCCATAAATTGTAAATGTTGTTTGAGGCCATCACAGGGTTCATCTCCTATACGCATATCGAAATTCTCTGAACAAAAATAGGTAAAGAATATGGAGCCTGATAGATAGGTAATGTGCATATACAGGTTATAGCATTATGTGAAATTTTTATGTTCACATATACTGACCAGAATTGGAACAACTACTTTGCGAACAACCATGCAAAGAGTTAATGAAAGTTATATAACTATATTGACAAACAATTTGTTGTCCTTGACTTTTTCCTGACTTGGATAAGCCTTATAGAAAATTTCCTGACTATTTCAGGTTTTCCCTGACTTTTCACAAAAATGGCCTGTTTTCAGGGTCGTCCATGCTTTCCTTCTTCAGTGTGAGCCCTGCATCATAGAACTGCATTCAAAATCTATCAAATGCTGGTCGTGCAAAGAACTGCAATTAAAAGGGGAGAATTTCATGCGAGGTTGCTAAGATGCTCAGACTTGAGAAATTGAATATGTTTCAAGCGAAGTACTAACTTCTACCCTGTTCTTCCCATGTTACACACAAGTCCCAAGAAAATAGCACACACTAAGCCTGGTCTCTTTGAGCAAAGAAGCATAATTTAATGTAATCATAAAAGAAACCAATAATTTCATGATTCGCAGTATTTGTCTTCGTACTGTTGCTTTGCCATATTGGGAAATCAAAGAAAAAAAGACAAGTAATTCCTAGATTTAGCCTAATTCTCTGATTTTTCCTCGATTTGGCAGACATCCTTAAACAAGCTTTTAACGATTAAGAGTGAAATAGTATCAAAATATATATATTAACGTCAGTGACGTGCTTATAGGGGGTGCTATACCCCTTTGTAGGGAGGGCTATGCCAAAGTCTTTTCTTAACGTACAGTTTTAAAAAAGATTTGTACAGTTCTAATGAAAAAACTGTGCAGTTCAAAAGTTTGTTATTTAGTGACCCAAGGATGTAAGAAAGTAAATAGCAGTAAAAATGGTAGATTAAAGTTTTAAATGATAGGCGAAACAAAACCAGAAATGGATTCACTAGAGGCATTTACATTTATCTACCCATTGTCGCTAAAAGCAGGGAATTCAACCTTATTTGGAACCAAAATTTGATTCTTCAGCAGAGCATAGCTGGATTTTGTGTGCATTTCTTAATATTTCTTTGAAAAAACTTTTGCTATACCCCTAATATGTATGAATTTGCAAGCAAGTTGCTCAAGCTGCAGGGAGATTTAGCTTCCCATTGACCTTAGTGTTTTCCTTGACCTCTTTTTTAGTAATAGTTGATCAAATTTTAGAATCCTTGCGAACGAGGTGAACAGAGAAAATGAAGGGCCTGGGAATTATCTCAGGAAAATTACTGCTGCAAGGTGGCCGCTCATATTTGCTATGAAATTCCAAGAGTTTTCCAGAACTTTCCTGTTTGTTAGTGAGGAGTTTTTTAGAAGAACCAATTCACTTTTCCATGAAAGTCATGTGTTGCATACTTAGTTTTTACAATCAACATGTAAATTGAAAGTTAAATTAGCACAGTACATCAGTAGGAGAAACCTAGCTGCCAAATAGTTTGTTGGATATGCATATGTAGTAGAGGAAAGTGGGGGTCTGGTGGCTTTCTCCCAGAAAAAACTTTTGAAGGATGAACTCAAAAATGGATTTCCACGAGTTTTCCAGAGGTTTTTACATTTGCAGGAGTACTTTCCTGGAAGCAAGCTGCATTCCAGGAATAGCGGCACCCTGTACTGTTCTTGTTTTATAAAGTCACATTTGATGAGACCTGAGGACTCATATAGCATTTAAGTCTTTGAAACCCTAGGACCTTATATCTTCGAGAACCTAGGCTCTGGGAGCATTTTATCCCTCTGTTCCTCTCTGCAGCTCTGATACCACCTATATTTTCAGAATTTGAGGCTTTCCAGCAAAAAATTAATGGCGGGCTGCAGTTAACTCCAGTGGTCTAAATTTTTGAGGTATTCGGCGATATCTTTTTGCAGTCATATCACACAGTCGTATCGTATATTAATTCCAGTGTACATTCCGGCATAGCCTGTCTTTCCATCAGCGTACTAGTGCGAGATATTGCTTCTTAGCGGTGCACTACAGGCATACAACAGCAACAGGAAAGCTCAGTGTAGCATGTTCTGTCTTTCGTTTCTAGATTTGAGGATCAGTTCTCCTTCTGGGCACAAATATCGATGATGACAATAACTATTATCCTATGTTCTAGAAGAGCGTTTTCTGTTTTAGAGGGCGTGGCCCTAAAAATTTTCTGGTGGCAAGCCCCCAGACCTCCATCCTTTCCAGGTTTGTTTTGTGCCATGAAATAGTAGGGCTTGAATGGGCCTATTGCCAGGAAGCTGGCAGCTGTAAATTTTCTTACCCTAGCGCATAGTCAGTAAATGTATCTCTGACATGAGTTCTACATGGGATAGGTGCATCTTAGTAATAATCAAATGAGAATTTTCATAGTCGGTAAAGACCATGCTCAGGTGTGCCGAAACAAGGGGGCAGCGGGGAAACTTCCCCCTCCTGCCCTAGTTAAAGGGGACAAGAGGGCAAGAGTTCCCTTTTCCTCAAATGGGTTTTTGGAGAGTAGATCTGGGAATATTTTATTTAAGTGCATTCCTGCCATCAAAGTATCGTAACATTTTCGAATTAGACGAAAGCTATCTTACAGTGTTTATTTAACTTAAAGTGTTTCGAAGTTTAACAGTTAATTTTAGATAATTTTCGTACAGCATGATAAGCATTTATTACGATATCAATTCAGTAACTTTTCTGGCAACACATTTGCCAATTGATCCTAACATTTCCAGAAGACTATTGTTATTAGTTGTAGCCAATGAAGGACGTGGTCATTGAAAGGCATGGTATTGTGCCTCACTGGAGAAAGCTGGCCCTCTTGCCCTAATGTGATTTCGGCAAGTCTGACTATGTTGCATCTTCCATAAGCTGCTGTTGCAATCTGTTGTCTTACTATGGATGCAGGGGTTATGCCAAGGGAAATTGTTGTTGTGCACAACCCCAATTTGCTAACAAAAAGACTTGTTTGTAGTAAAGAAGGCCAATTGGCGAACACAGGAAGCAAAAAGCCATGAAATACACTATCAATTCGATAACAAGCTAAATGTTGGGGTGCAGCACCCCCTATATCTCCTTTGGATACGCCCCTGTATAAATGTAACTTTCGCAGGACAACATGCAGTTTTACAAGGCAAAGACGTCTGACAGAACCAATCAAGGTATGGAGCTACGTCTCTGTTTGGCTTATGGGCTGTAGTAGAATATTGATAGAAAGGAGTTCAAATTCAATAGTTACGCCAAGAATACGATATTATTCAAATAAATCTCATTTCCGCTCAATAGCTATCAAAATAATCCAGCAAAAGCATTCATTACAAGACTTAGTTAGCTTAGTAAATGCAGTTTTGAATAATACTAAAATAGTCTTTTTTATGGAGCACCTGGTGCGACTGCTACTACCCATAACATATCTATATGATGTTATGAGTTTTTAATTTGTATAAATAATTATCTACTAATCTATTCATCATATAAATTGTCTATATCTAATTTAAAATGTTATATGTAAAACAAAACGTATGAAGTTATTTTGTATGCTGCCATTAAGCTCAATGAAAATACTCAAATTATTCAGCAAATGAAGACGTATGGTGCCACCCAGCTGCCTTGTAATTGTGTTGAGGGGTTGGGAGGGACAGGCAAATGTGGGACCATTGAAGGGTAGTTGTATGGTCCAGGTAGAAGTGTGTGGTATGGCTGATTCATGAGACCAACAGGCTGCTGTATTTGTTGCAGGACTTGCGGTTGCACGACTTGCTGTGGTTGCTGCTGTTGATACTGTGGTACAGTTGAAGGCCATCTAATGTTTGTGAATCCAATGTCTTTAACTGTGCCCTTGTTTGTAAAGTACTTAGTGGGTCTGACATCAGAGGGCATTGAGTCCTGTACATTCTATGATATAAGAGAATCTAGTATCAAATATATTCACCTGCAAAGTCACCCTGATAGGATTGGAAGAGGACATTTGCCGGGATTTGTCCAACAGGATGGTTATATTATGGGCAGTAGCGTATCGAAAGAATTTGAAGTGGAGCCCCACGGGGTATTGCATAGTTGCCACGTTTCGGAAAATGACTTCCTGGAGATCATAGCAGTCCTACGCAGCGGATCTGGGTACTATGAAAGGAGCTTACTCTGGCACATCGGAAAGTGTTCACCGTAAATGCAGGTTATGGCCGAAAACAGGAAGCTATTTGGGAGTTAGTAGTCGGTCGAGGCTTTAGGAGAGACCTGCAACCTTTACTGTATTTTCCATTGTTTAGCTCTATGTATCATAAAATGCTGCAGATTTTTCCAGATGTTGCTGCTTCTTTAGCTTTGCTGGAGGCAAACTTGAAATGCTGGAATCTCCAGCAGAATGCAGGAGACTTAGCAACTATGCAGTGCCGCAATAGATTAGTGTGGGGCCCTTGCAGAAAGCAGTATTTTGGGCCCCTATACGTAACTAAATTTGAGTTAAGTTTTAGAGCCTAATTAGTTAACCTGCCTTTTCGAGAGGCATATGGGGGGCCCTGGTATTGTGCTTGGAGGTACGCACCGTATGTTACGCCATTGAAGTGGGGGTAGGTAGCAGAAGAAATCTCCCAGAATTACCGATAAGCGATGATCACGTCAGCTTTTATCGACAAGCCAAATGACCACCCCAACAACACTACTTCGGCACGCCCCTGATTGTACGCCTATATTTTGAAAATCCAATGAGTATGCATGTCCATCAGTAAGCACCACGGCAAACTTTTCCCCAAAGGATAATTGCACGAAGTAGCTATACTGGATTAACATCGACCCAATCTATTAAGAATGTCACGATTTTCTCCAAAAAGATATGTAAAGCCAATTGTATTTATCTACTCTTGGGTGACCAATAGACCTTTCCCCGCTAATTAATTTTGTATGAAATTTTTCTCCAAGGATATTTTTATTCCAGCCCCCGCCTTTTACTTTTTAGGTAGACTCTCACCCAAGAAATTTTTTAGAAAAGGTGCTATGGCACGCAAGTGAAATTTATCATTTTGAAAATTTAATTGGTTGCACATTGCATTCTTTGTTATTGCTAACATGCTTTGAAATGTTTGTCCATATCCACTTCTATTTAATTGTTGATCATTTTCTAACCCCACCGTTTATTCTAATTCCCCTTCTAGTATGCACCCAATAGTACACCCAATAGTACCTAACAATTAAAGTTGGAATGACAAAATATATCAACATCTACTGTTGAGGAGCATTGAAATACAAGGCAAAACTCTTAATCTATCATTACTTGCATCGTCTTTGCTGAGTAACTTTTTATTTGTATGAAATAACAGCAGGAGCATTGTCAAATTCAAAGGCAATCCTCTGTGCATAAGCAACTTCTTTTCAGTTTCTTTTAAAGTACTGTTTTTCAGGTCAAGGACGAGTAACAGGGTATTTTTTAAGGCACTGACTCTTGGGAAAATTGTCCCATTGGGCCTTTTTGCTTCTCCTAGCAGTGAAGAAATTGCCCCAGTGGGTTAAGGCAAAATGGGGTCCTTTTGCATTTTTTAATGGTACACAAACCAATGCTATTGATGATGCTGGCTAAAATGGTTTTCTTAACATTCATTCTTGGTGCTTGCACGAATAAATAAGATAAAGAACACGCCTAGTTAGGAATGAGAAGGGCCCTCATCCGCGCTTGGTCCAGTAGTCAAATTCTCGTAAAAAGCACCCTGATGAAGAGAGAAGACGGCAGAAGCTTTATCGACAATGACGCGAGTCTGAATCAAAGCGTTTATTGATTAGTGCGCGCTGGACTTGTCTTTTAATCTTATAATCTGAGCGATAAATTTATACAAGAATTATATTGACTCTTTGTCATCGTCCATATTCTTGAGTGTGCTGTATAAATCCCCACCTAAAGCCTAAAATTATATATTTTGATTAAGAATAATTAGAACCTTTTCAGCCTGAAATTCTATCTAGGTTCTTAATAATGGTTAGCTTTTTTCTACTGGTAAATAGACTCACCCTCTTTCCCAATCAACCCCTTTCATGGATGCTCCAAAAATAGTACATACGTTTTTTAATAGTAAGGTTCTCACAAATATCTTTAACCGCAATGCTTTGGGTGGCTATATAATTTGCCACAGTCCGTCATTGCTGAATATTCAACTAATCATTTTTTGGACTCTATTAAGAACCAGCATCGTGATAACGGAAATTACCTCGTCACATACGCAGGTGAACAGGTTAAATTCAGAATTGTTGGTTTTTGTATGGGTTTTTTTGCTGTATTCCAAAGCTGCGTTTTCACCTTCAACTTCCATTTTGGGCGGAATTAAGCGCATACATAAATCCTTGCAAAATTGAATTTTGAACCAGGACCTGATTACATGATCACTTTTTATCCCGGTATTCGGCTACTCGGTATCCAGGCTGTATCACCCATCCTATAATTGCATGAAAATTGAGCTTTGATAATGTATGACTATGCCCAGCACCTGAGCAAGGGTGCATGCTGTTTGAAACTTGCTCAGGGGATACGCCAGTAGATCCCTAGGTGTACGTTACGATAGCGAGCACCTAAATTTACTTTCATTACGTCATTAGGTGAAGGAATACACTTTAGATGAAACCAATGCAGCACATCTTCGGGCCTAAGCGCATGAAATGCACTGGCACCTGAGGTATTCCATTCCACCAAGCCGATATGTCTTGAGCACCGTGCTGAATTGTATAAAAAATTTGTGCATGTAATATCAATTAGTGCAAACCAACCCCGCAGCCGGGATGCCAGCAAATCAAACTTCTTGGGAGAAATGCCAGTAATCAACTTCATCTATCATGCAAGTACTTCTAGTAACTAGGTAAATTGACTAGTAACTACCCAAATTACCCAGCTACACCAAACGTAACTACTCAAACAGCATGTAGTTTGATTTTCCCAGTTTAAAAGATTTGCATCCTTCTTGAGACAATGGCGTTCTCTTTATCCTTCACATGTAACACCGGTTC
This sequence comes from Cassiopea xamachana, assembly GCA_900291935.2. NCBI lineage: Eukaryota > Metazoa > Cnidaria > Scyphozoa > Rhizostomeae > Cassiopeidae > Cassiopea > Cassiopea xamachana. The sequence continues at coordinate 8,781,160 of OLMO02000006.1, forward strand.
TAATGCTGCCGCGACTACTAATGGCACCCGCGATTCCAATGTTCCTCACTGCGAAGGAGAGAGGATGATGAAATCGCTATAACGATGTCAATGTGCTGTTGACATTAGTTAACTTTTGGAAAGGTTTCTTATTTTAGCAAAAAGTACACAATGAACAAAGGGCACTAAAATATTCTGTGCTTTTCAACTGCTGTTGTTTTTACCAAAATAAGAAGCCTGTGCGGTACAAGTCATCTACAAGTCAACTAATGTCAACTGACGCAATTTCCAGCACTTGACGTCGCGAGAGTTCTTAATGTTTCTAGCTTTTGCAAATCTTTGCTCTTCTTATTTTTTGATAAATCTTTGCAGATATCGAAAGCACCAGCCTTTGAGCATCTAATGGCGCTTGAGGTGTTGAAATAGCTTTTTCTGGTGTTGCAAGAAAGTGCAATTTCCAAACCCTGTTTGTACGTCAGGTCTTCTGCTACTGCCGTGAAAAAAAACTTTCATAGCGCTTTTTTACAAATTGATAAGGTAGAATTTAATATATTGACAGACCGTAGAGCTTCAAGACAAGTTTAGGGAAATTTCATGCACAAGTTTTTATGCAAATTGTTTTTAAAATTTGTAAGCAATTTTCTCTCTCAACTAAATCGCAACCGAAATTCAAAAATTTCTGGATACTTGCGTGAGGAAAGTGTACACAGGGTTCGTGCAGTTTTCAAGGACTATTCAAGGAGTGAAATATCAAGCTTTTAAGGAGCTTTGTATGAATACACAGGAAGCCCAAAATGCCGAAAAATGATTCATTTCTTGGTATTGCACGAGCTTACTTGTATGATATTCTATACACCATTTTCTAACATTTCTTTTACTTATTTGTTGTATTTTTGCTTTTGTAGACAGAAAAAATTCACAAGTTTCAAGGAATGTGATCAATATTTGCGGAAAATTTCCCATTTTCAAAGATTTTCAAGTGCCCTTAAACAGACATGTCAAATTCCAGCACTTTTCAAGGAGATCAAAGACCTGTACGAACTTTGTATGAAATATGAACTAGGAAAGTGTAACCTATTTTAGCCAGATTGTTTTAGTAACAACTGAGAAAATTTTAAGAAAATCTCAAGCTCAATATAAAGAAAATATAAGAAAATCGATACCAAGGTAAAATTATGGTATAGACGCACCCTCTTCCTCCTACGATTAAACAATAAATGGATTCTACAGCAGATGCTACAAGAAACTCCATCAGCATCTAATGGACTTTTATTTGCAACTTACATGCTTCTTAACAGCTGGTGCAATCGTTATTTTCCTGCCTTTTAGATAGATTGTTCCTTGCTTTAGAACTTTCGCTACAGCTTCTTTTGAATCAAATGATACAAAGCCAAATCTAGAAACAAGATTTTAGTCGTTTATAAACACTGCAAAAAAAGAGAGAGTGTAGCTTTTAGTGTTTATATTCAGAATTTGAAAATCGTCTCACCTGAATTAAAAGTGCATCAAGCACTTGAAAGAGAAAAACTCTTTGAATTAATGTATTTGCCATTACAGTTGCATTTAATTTATTTGAAATGCAAAGGAAATTGAACGAACATGCTTTCCCAGAGCAAAAACCAATGGCAAAATTGTGTAACTAATCTTGCAGCTTAAAATGTTGTATTACTTACCCTTTAGAACATCCTGCAGCATCCAATATCACTTTTGATTCAATAACTACCCCAAAGTTTTTGAAGAATTCTGCAATCTCTGCTGGTGTTGTCTGAAAAATTCAACCATTGCAATGTTACACAAAATTCTGTGCTTTGCTAGATTATCTATCAACGCCAAGAAGTAGTGTAAGGTTTCATAACCTATTTTACCAGTGGTAGAATAGGCGATTAAGCTATAAACTATTTAATTTCTACGCAATACATGCCCTTTTTATAAGAAAGAGGTTTGTAAGAAAGTAATTCTCCGCATCTCAAAAAATTAGGAAAGTTCAGTACTGGTGTATGTATTTAATATTCGATTTATCTGTGTAAAAAATGTCATGTATGTGATGTTGGCTACCCTCTAAAAGTTTAACTTCTGTTATTTACTAAGATTTATCTTCATTTCAAGTGTACATGGAGCTTTTTCACTTTCCATTAATGTGCATGCGCAAAACATTGGAACTCAAACATTTCTGCCAAGGAGATCTTAAGAAAGTTTTGATACTGGAATTGTAAAGAAGCTAAGAAAGTCTACCGGGCGAAAAAAAAACACAAACGTGTAGTGGAAAAGTCCCCACATTTACAGCGTTTTCAACTATGTTGCATTATTTGGATAGGAGTTACAAGGCCCAAAGCAAAATGTTGCCGTCGGATGCGAAGTCGCAAAAAGGTGGCAGCGAGGGCCAACGACTGATTTTGAGGACACTGAATTAACCAAGTTAACTGCGTTGCAAAACTAGAGTTTGCTGATCAAAGATTGCTGTGCTAAAGTCGAATCTTTTAATAAACATCAAAGAAACTTCATCAGTATTACGGCAGGTTCTGTTGGAAAGCGACAAAGCATGAAAAAAAAGTAAACAAATTTTATAGTGATAGAATTACCTCTCGAGTTAGTGACCCAACAAAGATCCGGTGAGGAAAATGTAAGGCCAATGTTGATTTTACCGAATTAATTTCCTAAAGAAGAAATATTTTGATTATTTTAATAATAGTCTTAACTACTTAGTTAGTGAACGATAAATTTACTAGATCTAATGCACTGTACTGATTAAAAAAGCTTTTTTGCAGTGATTGATTCTGAAGCCCTGTGCCGTAGGCAACGACATTATGAAAGAGCTCGTTATCCATAGAAAAATTGCGCCAGCTATACTCACCATTTTTGTCTGTGCCCTCTTCGTTGTCCTCTTCTGTTTGTTCCTGCTCTGAAACTCGCCGTAATTTATAGCTGAGTTGAGTCGATGAAACCAGTGCATTGGGAAAACAATTAGTAACGGGTTTTGACTTTTGATTGTAGAAACAATCAAACTATCATTTCAAATGTACTTTTTGGATTATTTTGCTAAAATTTAGAGCACATGTCATAGGTTTCTAGTTCTTTTGTAAGTTTTTCTCAATTTTTCGTAAAACTGATGACCACAATAGAATCCAATCAAATATTTATTTTGTGCAACAGATATGAGCTAGAATTCGAAGCTAGAACTGGAAACATTGATGGAAACGTAGACTTTGAAACATTGCTATAAATAGAGTCATTCATTGTTGTAATCACCTACATTCTCAACAAAAATAATTTCGAAGGATATGGCAGGGAATCTGCCAGACTTTATTTCGTTTAAGAATGTCGATATTGCAAATGAATTGTCTGCTTCCTGCCAGTGCAAAACTAGCTTGTAGTCATTGAAATTTCTCAAACTAACATCAATAAGGCAAATCTGAAAGGAAACTGACAATTGTATCACCAGCGAGAGATTTCTATGTTCTCGATCTTTATTTATTTCAAATTCCTTCTGCATGTATAACTACTGCGCTTTCCTTCGCATCCATTGAAAACATCCCTACATCTCTGTTAGTTAATATTGCTAGTAGATCTTTGGCAATCGTGGGGGTTTCTTTTAGTGCTTACTGGGGTGGTTCTTGTCTCTAATTATGTTAGACGTTGATTAGAGGCAACAGGCATATCAGCAATCATTTTTTGCATGGCTTCCTTGAAATCTTAAAACAATTACAGCATGTACAAAACTCAAGCAAGAAATCGAACAAAACACAAAACCACATGCGCTTCTTAAGAAGTGATTTTTCCCTAGCTGAAAGCTATGAGCTGAACCGATTTTCCAAGAGGTATACCTTTGCAGGATACTGAGTCCAACAAATTTGAACTTCAAAGTGAGTGTATTGAAAAATGTGAAAAGTGCTATGTTAACTTCATGTAGCGAGTTGGCATGTCGTAAAATGTATTTCTAAAAGACGACGTAGAAGCTTTCCATTAGAAAATGGATATGAAACGTCCTTTTCTTGTTTACCTGAGGAGAATTGGAAGCCTTGACACAGTTTTTCTTTGATTTTCGCAAATTAGTTGTTCCTAAGGAAACTGGATACTGTGCTAACATCTTCTATTTACAATTGCTCATAAACGTTTTCAATAAAAAGCGTTAATAAGCGAGAGATCATCTTGGTTGTAACATTTGGCACTCAATCAATCAAACCATCCAATGTTGTCTTGTATTTTGTCTTTCTATGCGTTTGTACAGGGCCTACACGCTACTAATTTAGGAGCAAATTAAGAACAATTCAGCTTAAAATTTGGGAAGAATTAAGATCAGCCAGCCCGAACCTCAATTTTTACTGCCTCTTATAAAAAAGAATTAGTGATTCCTCTTACGTTACACTGCAGATGATCTTAACAGAATGCAGTCCCAATCAATTTTCCTATTAGGATTGAGAATCTCAAAATGGGAATGCCATGCTTTAAGAATCTTTAAGGTGTTCTTGAAATCCGGTAAATTATCTCTGATTGAGGCATGCGTTGGTTTACTATATGTTACAACGATAAAATTTAATTTACAATCAAAGAACTGTTCGAGAGATCTCATTACATTCTGCCAGATAACAATAATATTTGTGCGCTGAAACTTGACGATTGCTTTTAAAAAACAATCTTTGGAATTGCAAAGTCCCTCTAAGTCACACATGTAACTAACTCTAGGCCAGCTTCTAGCCATTCAAGTTTATAAAAAAGCAGATGCAATTGATGGGTTAGGTCATGAAGCTTTTTTCTATCGTGCGAATAGCCACGCAATTTGGAAGGAAACTAATTCTGATTTCTGGATCTTGAGTGAAGCTATATACAAGAGGGTTCTGTTTCTCAAGGCATAATGGTAAATCAGAAGAAAAATAACACTTAATCAAAAGTGCAAAACGTACTATGCATTGTATTAATATAACGAGGGCATAGTTTATAGAAGGAGTTTATTTCAAACAGGGACTACGTGCAGTTTTTACTAGGGACCACTCATTATTTATGCATCAGGTTGGGGCCGAAGAGAAGTAGGTTGGGTAAATTACTTTTCAGGCAGCTTTGACATTGAGTATATCATTTTTTTTATCTTGTAAAGGTCGGGTAGCATACTTTTAATAGCTCTATATTGGTTGGGTAACTATTATATTCATAGGGCACAAGGTTGGGTAACAAAAACAATTACCAAAATAAACCTTTTTCTTCAGTCCAAACCTGAGGCATAAATAATGAACGGTCCCTAAGAATAAAGTTTATAAGGATATTAAAGCTCAGAATTACTTAAATTTAAGAGTAATTTAGGAATAATAACAGGCATCAGATTTCATCAAAACTTAGATTCTTATGTATTCGTGTCACAATACTGCTTTTAAATTTACTTTTTCATTATCAATACGCTATAATTCTGTATTGTATTTATTTTGTGTTATGATGAAGTAAACACCAACAAATGTTTCAATATTTGATTCTCAGGCGAAGCTACAACTTGAGCAATACAGACTAAATTATGAATAATCTAAGACTCAAAACCATTTCAACAAAAATTAAGAATATTGTGGTTCAGTAGAAAATTAAGTATTCTGGTACAAAAGAGTGCATTGCAAAAAAGATTTTAAAGAGAGCAAGAATGCATTGACGAATGCTTTTCTGATACTACTATAGATAAATCTACTGAAATGTCATTGGACAGCATCGAAAATTCGCTGAAAAATTGGACGCTTTCCAGGCTTGTGCAGAGGTATACTGAAGACTGATGCACCTAGCGGTCAGCATGATATACACGTTTTTTTTATAAGAAAAAAGTTTATGAGAAAATGAGGCTCAAATCGTCAAAATCTTAAGAAAATCGTAAGAAAATCACGAGGCTCAAATTCCAAAAATTAAGTGTTTTTATAGGCCAAAAATCGGTATTTCGTCATTATTGCATTCAAAATGTAAAAGATGGAATTTAAATACATGTATGCAATATTATTGACGACAGTGTAAACCACTACATCCAGTTTATTTTAGTAAAAGTTAAGAAAAATTTAAGAAAATCTCAGGCTCAATTTCGGGAAACGTTAAGAAAATTGAGGCTCAGGCAAAAAATAATGATTTTCTTATAAAAAAACGTGTATATGATGATAAGCATCAAGTTCGTGGCAATAGTGTTTTATTGTCACTCAGGCAGTTGCTATATGCTATGAAAAAAGCTGAACAGCATCTTATATCATGCACATAATAAGTCAATCAAACTTTGCCAATTAGTACGTTTGATAGAAAGGAGAGCTTTCCAACGTTGAACAAAATGAAGAACACTGAAAGGGTAGGAAGACAAGCCCTTTAAAAAGCAAGCAATCGGCTCTAAAACTCGCAGTTTACAAAAATGCTTCTTCCGTAGAAAGAATATTATTTGCAGCTTATGCTGACAAGACTCGACCAAATGAAGAAAATACAAAAAGAGGTAGATATGGGCCACATAAAACTGAACCCCTTCTATATTCAAAATACCCTTCAAGTTGTAGCGCAAAGTGCTGCCCAAGCACATTGCTACGTGACAAATTGATTTCCAAGAGAACACAACAAATAGACCTCAAAGGAACGTCCACGTATTTGTTATGCAGTCACAAAAAGGAAGCCCTATGGTTAATCAAAAGAGAAAAGTCTTCATGTTGGTATTCCAGGGGAAATTATCTTTCAAAAAAGCATAATTTACGTTATGTAACAAAAGAACTGAAACCCAAGAATGCTATCTTAAGTTGGACCAAAAGTGACCATATCTCCATTCCTAAACTACTACATAGTTGTTGAATAATCTAGCACATAAATTGCGAGGTAAGGTCTATTTCACTAGACTTTAAATCAGTACGTCAAGTTTTCAAAAAGCGAATACGCTAACTACCAGAACTCCAACCAGACCCATCATCTGAACCATCATCATCGTCACTGTCACTCAATTCCACTGCAATCCTTCGGGCTAAAATAGATGCGACGTCCATGCCTTGCTTCTCATCTTTCTTCTCATTCAGTTTGCGCTCTTGGGCCTTTTTCAAGTTCATACCTATAAATATAAATTGGGTTGTTTTTTAAACGAAAAATTTTATAAGAAAACACGCCTGCAATTTGAGGGAAAATTAAGTACAAGGCTGAGGCTGAAGCATCATCATAAAATTTATTTTTGAACAACGATGCATAAACTTTCCACTGCCATATGGACATTTTATGTCCTTTCCTTGCAAGCCTCAGGAGAATTGACAGCTTTGTCACTTCTCCTATTTGATTTTCACTAATTAGCTGCTCTTATAGAAACTAGATACTGTGCTAGCATCGCCTGTTTACAATTGTTTGTAAATGTTTTTCAATAAAAAACATTGATATGCAGGAGAGACCATCTTGGAAGTAACATTTGGCTAATAGGCTCTTAATCAATCACTAAATGAAATATTGTCTTTTTGTGTACCTCTAAATGGCCTATACCCTACGAATTAAAGAACAAATTAGGGCAATTCAACCTTAGATTTCGGAAGAATTTAGAACAGCCACCCGGAACCTCAATTTTACTGCTTCTTATAAAAAAGCGTGTAATGCTTAGTAAACCGAATCTTGGGTTAATAGCCAGCAAAATCTTCATATAGAATTATGAAAGGGGAAATAATGTGACTTACAGTTACACATTCTTTTTTATAAGAAAAAAGTTTATAAAAAAATGAAGCTTAAATGAACAAACTCTTAAAAAAATCTTAAGAAAATAATGAGGCTCAATTTCCAAAATTAAGTGCTTTTATTGGCCAAAAATAGATATTTCATCATTATTGCATTCCAAATGTTAAAGATGGAATTAAAACTGAAGTATACAGTGTTAGACACGAATGCTTAACCCATTTTAGCCAGTTTACTTCAGAAAAGTTAAGAAAAATTTAAGAAAATCTCAGGCTCAATTTCGGGAAAAGTTAAGACAATTGAGGCTCAGGCAAAAATATGGTTTTCTTATAAAACAACATGTAGCCACAAAATGGTTTTTCTATTCGTAATACGCTGCACTACAAACACCACAATTTAAGGTCTGGGTTGAAAATTTGAAAAATTAATACCTTTCTAAAAGAATTAATGTTATCGTTACAGACCCAAAGCCGATTTCCACATATTCTCTAATGACATAGTGCCTGCCAAATCAGGGAAGTCAACTTACCTGACATTCCCCTAACTTCTACCCTGCTGTCTTCAATTAAATGTCAAAATAAAAATACATAGTTTTCTTGCTAGCTTTTCAGTATAATAAGAATGTGACATATTTAGTAGTTGAATTTGTCGAAGTCAAAAGTCTTCTATGATATGTCTACGCAAAATGCTTTTCTTTGACTATTTTCTTGATTTTCAGACACCCTGAGTAAGGGGCAAGTCAATTATAACTCTGTCTGCCAGCTCGGGCTATAAATTAGACACTTTTCACAATTTTGCACCCCTTCTATTTTTATGGAAAAGTTCTCATACCCCAGTAAGAAATAAATACAAGATTTCATACCAGAATGCTTGAAAATTTTGAATAAAGTTGCACACTCTTGACTATCCTCCAAGGTAAGCTTATCTAGATTATCGTCACCTTCTAATAGAAGAAGACAATAACCACATACTTCGAATTTTTAAAGAATTTTGCTCTCATATTTTAGAAATCACAAGAAAGTATCAAATGATGCCTTTCGAAAGATTTGACAAGTGCAACATGGCATGACCCACTAGATCCCTGATGGGAAATTTTGTTACGAACTGTTAATAAAATGTATCAAGTATAAAAGGGTGGTAGCGTTTCTGTTACGTAACATTGCATATTTTTTACACAAGTTTTTCTTTAGTTGTAACAAAGAAGTCACACAGAACAACATTTTCTTACATTTTACCAACAACACGTACTACTTTGTAAAGGAAAATGGCTTATGAGCAACCCAATACTCGGTATGTCAGGCTGACAAATGAACGCAGGGAAACCCATTTATAAATGTTTGAAATTTCTTGGATGTTTTTTTATTCGAGGACTCACGAAACACAAGTTCATAGTAAACACTGGTCAAATAGACTGGGGCAGGTGATAGCAAAATTGCTACGGCGCGTTATAAGGGGTGAGAGGGCTGTGAAAAAGGATAAATTAGAATGGCAACTAAGAGGATTCAGGGAGGAACACACTGCAAAATAGTAAAATTTTGCATCTCGACTAACAAGCAAAATAACACTTTCCTTAAAATTTGGGAGACAAGAGATATTTGCCTCCAAAATACTTTCACAGCCTACTGATAAGCACAAGAATTACTTCTTTCAAAATTTTATACTGCTTCCCTATTGAGTATGACATCATAGTGAATGGAAAAGCCAACTGAAGCTTCTTCTTGAAGTGCAAAAAATTACCAAATGGTCATCGTGAATTTTACAATATGACAATTTTCCAAGACATTTCTGCATGTAATTTCTAACTCAATTCGTATGTGACTGTTCAGAAGCGGCACAGAATTTTACAGAATGTCGCCGATGCATTACATCGCAGTCAGCCAGAAACCATTACCTGATCCATGTCCTTGAATTTTCCTTGTCCTGAGCTTTTCCTTACATTGGTTCAAATTTGCTGGTATTATGAAAATATCCCTGGGAGTAGCACATCTTGCAGCAGAAATTTAGTTGTCTTTCATCGCATACTATATGACATAATTATTAAATAGCGTTTCTACATTCTGTGAGTCTGGCAGGTGCTAATGTTTTTATACATAAATGTACTTATTGAACAACTGGCAGGTAGTCATCAAAAAGTATAAGGGTAATTCCATTTTAATTAACACAGGCATGACACCCACCGGTTTAAAGTTGTCCCATCCTTTGTACGTAAGTAGTAACCTATGACAATAGCCTAAATCAAAAAATTGGGGTCCATACCTTTCATGGTTTTTGAGCTATCACAGGTTAAACTTTGCCTAGAAAGCCAAATTCTGGGTATGACCTGACAAGAATTTTCAGCCTCTGTCTCTGATATTTTGCTTGATATTGTGAAAACTATGAACAGCACAGACACACAGAGATACAAACACAGATTATATATAAATATATATATATATATACATATACAAATATATGTATTTATTTATATATATATACACATATATATAAATACATATATATATATATATATATACATAAATATATATAAATATATATAATAAATGTAAATATAAATATATATAAATACATATATATATATATATATATATATATATATTACACATACATATATATATATATATATATATATATATATATATATATATATTTATATGTATATTACTGTTACACCTCTCTGCTATATTTCATAGCATGACAAGAAGCGTAAATTTTGTTTAGGGCTGAACAAAATACTGCCCATTTTTGTTTCTCATTCTCTTGTAAAGGCAATTGAGCTAGAGGCCCGTAATTCCCAATGCAAATTTGGAGATGGCTAGTTGTCCACTTTGAAAATTAGAAGCATTTAGATGCGCAGTTCTTAAAATACGCTTATGAACATGCTGTATAAATCTCGGGAAAAATGAGAACTATTAGCAAACAATTAATTAGTACAAGCCTGTAACTGCTTCAAAGCAATGAAGTAAACTTACTCTAAGTGCTGACAATAATGTTTACTTTTCTAAGCATGTGTTAAAAGATGTATTTATGCAGTGACGTCATGGGGGTAGTTGATGGATGCAGATACTTTTAAGGTATCTTGCATGTGGCTGTGCAAAGTTTAAAGCAAAGGTAGTCCCGTATGCTTTTGTACAAAGGGGAGCGCCTGTTAGAGAGGACACTTAACCTGAGCCATTGGCATGCGAGGTAGGGTGGACAGTTCCTTTTCTCGCTGCCTTTATCTCCCCAGTGTTGCCATCAGGTACCCAGTCACAGCTGGGTGATTGGTGAGTGAGCATTCCGCCAGGGCATTGAGTCGGGCTCGAATCGTAAACCTTCCGCACGGGAAGCATGCGCTCTAACCACTATGCAACGTTGTCCATGTGCAAAGTTTACATTGCTGCTTTGGAAGATACAAGGTGTACGTGCAATGCAACCCTATTGCACTACAAGAATAAACATTTAGCTATATGGCCATAATGCCACATAACTTGGTGAGTTCACAATTCTGCATTATACAAAAGAATCTCCAACAATAATGCTAACGGAAAATTCCTGTTTGAGAGAATTGCATGGCCTCAAACATAACTGTCTCCAAGATAATTCCTTAGAATGCATTTAATTAGCAAAACAAGATACAAAAGCAGTTATTGACCAACAGTGTGGATTGCTTCTGTTTGTAAGAGGAAATCCCTTGGGGCATCTTGAGTAAGTGACGATGACACAATTTAGATTGGATTATTCAAGGCTGGCTCTGTTGTGTAGGTGAAGCCCATTATAAACCAAAGTGCTCTAAATTGGTATCAGTTCAAGGGGAAGAGTGCTGAAATATACATGTATGACTTTTAACCAATAATTTGCTTTAACATGTCTAGTGAGCCACAGCCTTGATCAGCAGGACTTCCATTAGGAGAACATTGTTTTAAACTAAGCTATACAAAAAGAGTTGGTCTAAAAGTGCCAACTGAGCAAAGTGATATTGAAGGAGAGCTTGTGACTTGGAGAGTTGGCTTATATGATGCTGTTACAATTTGATTTTACCATGAAGAACTGTTCTTTAAAAATATTCTGCTTATCAAAGAAGATACTGCAACTTAAAAGTGTATCTTTCGTAGGAAAAGATATTGCCAAATGATCACATCCACGGGAGCAAAAACTGTTGAATCGAAAACATTCCATAAGGTCATTCAATCTCAAGTGGACCAATTTTTTGAAGGTTGGGACATGACCCATCTCAGCCTTCTATGTAGAAAGCTTGTATCTGACTATACATTAATGGCCAGCCTATTACAATGTTCTGGTAAACTATGCTTTAGCCAGCCTCATCTAAATGCTATGTTTTGCATAAGAAATACCTCCTAAAAATATTCATGCATTGCTAAATTTGCCTACCTTTTCTGATAGCAGCCAATAAGTCATTCCGTGCATCTTCAGGTTCAGGTTCAGGTTCTCTTGCCTGTACTGGCTTCAGATTTCGCTCAGTTGGAATGACAAGGCCACCTGTTGATGGTGGTGGTGGTGGTGGTGCATTTTGACCTCCAGGTTGAGGCATGGCAGGAGGTGGAGGTGGTCCTGGTGGGGGAGGTGCTCCACCTGTTAGTGGAGGGGGAGGGGGTGGAACAGGAGCATTACCTGGTGGTGGGGGTGGTGGTGGAGGTCCACCTCCAGATTGAATCATTGGTGGGGCAGGTGGTGGAGGAGGAGGAGCTGGAAAGCCACCACCATGAGGCTGTGGGGGAGGAGGGGGTGGTGGTATACCAGGCTGCTGTTGCATTGGTCCAGGTGGTGGTGGAGGGGGTGGTGGACCTCCTACTCTAGCCGGAGATGAAGAAGGTGGCGGTGGTGGTACTGAGGTGGGCCTTTCAATTGAGGAAGCAGTAGAATGCCTTTTCATTGGGGGGTCATGTGACAGATCTGGTGGCGGAGGAGGGTAAAACTCTGTATCTGGGCTGTTTGAATAATCCTGTCTGGCTTTCTCAGGTGATGGCATAGGCTCTGTCTTGACATCTGAAGTCTTCTTAACCTCCCATACAGGGACATTCTTCAGTTGCTTCTTTCTAACTTCTTTTGGTTTATTTTCCTCTCTCTTTTGCTTTTTAACTCTTCCTTTTTTCTAAAAGTGAAAATATGAGAAATATGCAAAAATAATTGAACTCTATACCATAGGTGTAGATAAAACTTGCTGAATGTAACACAATAAAATCAACTGTCTTCCTGGACATCTAACAGCAATTGCTAAGAAATTTAAGTAGCATTCAAATGTCCATAAAATACAGTAATTGCAGTATGCCCACTGGCCTGAAATCAAATTGCTCCCAAAGACAAAGGCATTCTATGGGTGGCATGGAATGGTATTAATTTAGAGGAGAAAAGAAGGCATTATGCAGCACAGAATATGCCCATGCTATCTGGCATAAAATCTGATGAATGACTGTTAGCTGATGGATGAGCATAATTGAAAGTTAATCATAATGTCTTATTCCCAAATGAAACTGAGCTGGCTTAAGGAAAAGCTTCTGTGCTATTTGCTTCATTTCATTTGTAGAAGCTGTATGATCAATATTTCTTCTTTATTAGAAATATCCAGCTTGAAATGGAGCTGCACTTCATAACAATTTATTGCCCAAGATACAAAAAGTTATGTGTAAAATGAATAAAACTATCAGCCCTTTGGAAAATACTAGTTCTTTCTGCAAAAATATGGTTAGAAAGCAAAGCCTGGCATTTAACCTTTCACAAAGTGGGCTAAGTAAACATTTTTCTTTTGATAAGAAAACCTTAATTTTGCCTGAGCCTTAATGTTCTTAACTTTTCCAGAAACTGAGCTTGAGATTTTCTTAAATTTTTCTTAACTTCTACTAAAATAAACTGGCTAAATGGTTTACATTTTCATTATAAATATTTTATACTTGAATTTGAATTTCATCTTTAACATTTTGAATGCAATAAGGACAAAATATCAATTTCTGGCCAATAAAAAGCATTAAATTTTGGATGAGCCTCGTGATTTTCTTAAGATTTTCTTACGATTTTGACCATTTGAGCTTCAATTTCTTATAAATTTTTTTCATATAAAAAAACGTATCCAATATTGTATGCCTACTAAATGACTTCCTGTACACTTGTAAAGATTCTTCAAGTACTAGAGGATCTTCTAATATACCAGCTCTTAAATTTTTTGCCCGACTTTTTCTAAAAAAGCAAATGGGATCAGCATTCCATCCTTGACAGTTGGCAGCTGCTATTTCTAGCTCTGCATTAACAATACTTTTGACAAGGCACTTTGAATGACAAAGCTAATCAAAAGCTTTCCTGGATTGATCAAACTATGCAATAAAATATAGGAAAAGACAAACATTAAATGGAGTTCATGATTTCACATTAGCATGGACCCTCTGATAGATATTGCTCAAGAGCAGTGTTTCCCACAATGGCATCCACAGTCCTTTAGGGGACTACAAAGGGTTTTTGGAGGACTGTAGGAAGCTGCTAAAGCTGGAAACTTGTAGAGCCACATTTATAGCCTTTTAGGTCATTTGTAGGCCAGAGGTATAAACCTTGACAATTCAGGAAACTTATGCTTGTAAAGTCTGTTCCCATTTTCCTGTGGAAGTATATTCAATACTACAAAATACTACAGATTTGCATCTTGCATTTAATGGGAGATGACCTTAAACTGCTGAAAGCATACCTATCTGTGGATAAAAGAGAGTATGAAAGAAAATCACTGTTCAGTCAGTCTGAGTCAAATTCAAGGATGTCTGACCAAGATATCCATGTGCTATGTCTTGGAAAAAGCTGCTAAGAACCTATCAATGTCCCTTATTGCCCATAGCAAGCTTAATATTGGGAGATGCAATCTAATAAAGGGTGAGGTTTAGAAACTTTTTCTAGGGGCTCAGCTCCCAGATCCATTCTTTCTCTTCTTACTAAGGTCTTTAATACTTTCCATTATACTGTTGATGTCATTTATGTAAGTCCTAAATAATTTGTTACTTACTTTGTCACATTTCTGCAACCCCATCTAGAACTTCTGTCAGGGTCATTCACAAAGTATGTAATTATTGTAATACATTCAAAAATGAAATGTTATGGTATTACTTTTCAACTTTTTGATGAATGCTTTCTAAAAATGCTCAAATACACACAGGGCTTAAGATGCTATGAGCTTCCATCCCTTATCATTCATAAAATTTTGGTGATTCTGGTGCTCAATTTGATTCTCTTACAAATTATATTCTTTTACAAAATTTGTAATGAATTAATGCACATAAATAGAGGCTGGTGTTGTGAGTGGAGAGGGGGTTTACTGAGTCTTATGTCAGAATGTTGAGCAGCAAAGAGGTGGTATCATCTTGAGTGTGATAAGCCACTAAATATGGAGTAGTGGTCAAAATGAAAATATTCTCTGCTATATACTCTTTGAATGATACATTTATACAAAATTAATTTAATTATGCACTGACTATAGATTTGAAAAAGTCTATAAGCTTATATATTCATCCATCTATTAGTTTATGCTATCTTTAACAATACAGCAATTTATGATTGGATTCACTTGACAGCTGGAAAATAATGTAGTTTTGCAAACCTTTCTCCTCTTTTTACTCTCAAGTTCCTTATGCATTTCCTCCTTCCAAAGTTCAAAAAAGAATGATGGATTAGTATAAAACTTCAAAGACATCTTTCCATCATCTCTGAATACATTTAAAGAGTTGAGATCTGGGACTGGCTCACTGTTATTATAAACAGTAAGCATAGCATCAGGCATAGTTGATCGTGCTGTAACTTCAGTGTCATAATGAATTGCCATCTTGTAGGCCTTCTGTAAGTTGATATCTTGAAGAGATACTGAAATAACAAATTTTGTCTCATGTTACAGTACTGCACTGTTCAAATTTCATGAAGGGTTTGCTACTAACAATAAAAGAAACTGAACAAAAGATTTCTAATAGTCACGGCCATGCATCTCCTTTATACTTTCCTGATTTTACAAGATTTTCCAACAAGGAATATCAAAGGTAGATGAAAGCAAATCATATAGTATTACAACTAGAAGCTTCAGAAGATATTTATTGATTCCACTTTCCAGAAAATGAAAAAATTACTAGCTAATAGTTAACTGCTCATTAATTAAGTAGGATTTCCCAGATGAACACTTTGACATGCAAGGCAAGTACTCCTTGGTTGGGCATTAGAATTTGTATACAGAATTAGCTTTGGGAAGGGTTTGGAAAGGATTTGGTGGGTATAGTGTTGGGAAACTGAAAATGAATGACATTCTACAATTATCAACTAACCAGGAATGGCTATAAATTTTCGAAAGCATAAATCAACTTCCTATAGGGTAGCAACTGCAAAAATGAAAATTCAGTAGTTTTTAATTGGGTACAAATATCTACAACAACCTTCCAATTCATGGGTGCAATGATCTACAATGGCCTTCCAATTCATGGGTGCAATGATCTACAACGACCTTCCACTTCATGGGTGCAATGATCTACAACAACCTTCCAATTCATGGGTGCAATGATCTACAACAACCTTCCAATTCATGGGTGCAATGATCTACAACGGCCTTCCAATTGAGCTAAGAATAACTGACTCCTTTAAGCAACTTGAAGAACTGCACAAGAAACATTTCTCTTAAACGTCGGTTATATCTGGAACTTGTAAATAACTGTAATAATTCCTGCTAGTTTTTATCAAATAGCCATACTAAAGGTTTTCTTTCTTTTTTCTTTTCAATACAAGACACATGGTGATAACAACATTTTTGTTGAAATGTATATCCTGTTTAAAGATTCGTTATATTATTACTATTATTAATATGCTATTATTGTGTAAACAATTTTTCATAAATATAACAACTAAATACAATGGTAAACCTCACTATTACAGGTAGTTTACTATTGGCTACTTAAATTGACAAAACGTGGTAGAAGCTAGTAGTTCATAAGTTCTGGGTTACACCAATCTTTATTGCGACAGCAGAAGATAAAATACGAGGACCTAATTGCGATGTTCATTATTCTTTTAATTATGAAGCTCGTCTGGTCAGTGGTAATTTCTAAATCCTTCATCATGTCAATAAAATCGGAAGAAGATTTATCGAATAATCCAAGTGAGCTCATTGATAAATTGACAAATTTGACAAGTCTGTAATTCTCTTTCAGCTGATTTACAAGTTCAAGATACTTGAGTTTTTTTCGATTTGCATTTTTAGCCAAATTAGATTCAAAACCTACTGTTAACTCAATTATGTAAAGGGACTTGTTTTGAAAATGTAAGACGATGTCAGGGCGAAGAGAATCGCCTGTGATAACAGAAGGAGAAATAAAACCTGGAATATCTGCATAGAGAGTAGAATTTTGAAAAGACT
>OLMO02000006.1:8798225-8826855 GCA_900291935.2 Cassiopea xamachana
TCTTTTGATGCTTTTGTCGCAATCTATTTCCTGAAAATCCCGGTGGCCGATGCCATTGTTTTGATCTTTTTTGCCTAGCCTATATCGAATCTGTCGCGATACAAATTTTGTTTCCTGTACATTGTTGTTAGCAATTTTAAGTTGTTTTAATGCTTTCTTCAACTCCTTTATGGAGAAATCTCTGTATTTGGTTTTCAGATCTGCGTCATTGTACTTGTCATCGAATCCATGATATTGAGCACAATAATTGTATATAGTGGTTGACATGAAACCAATATTTGAATTTAAATCCAGCAATTTGATTGGGTAATTCGATAGCGTCGATTTAAAATAGTCGTTGGCGGTTGACCACTCTAATGGCGATTTTGGAAGTTTTATCCCTTTCTTAAGAGTACATGTATCGCCATAACTCGTGGGCGACTGAGAAATGATATCGTTGGCGGCTTCTTGATCAAGACTGTTGTTATCACTGTCCTCTTCCATTTCACCGTACACATTTCTGGCTAGTCCTTCCATAATTTTGCAGCTTCGTTGATGCATTTTAAGTCCACGTATACCCTTGCAAACGTTGCCACAGCAGCACTTAATATCCTTATTAACCTTTATCGGTGCCTGATCTTCTTGGAGTACATTTATCGTTTGATGGACTGTATTTCGAGGTTCCTGGCCTTCAACAACTGCGTTTGCATCTCCATGAATGGCGACCCAGCGAGACAAAATCACGACCGCAGAACGAGCAAATAACAAAAACAAGAAATATCGCAAGTAGACTTGAGCGAATCATCATAGAATGTGATCAGTAACACTAAGTTTAAATACCTAGTACGTATTGTTCATATACTGTCAACTTAAGTAAGAATTTACGATGAAACTTGACGACACGTACATGAAGCGTCCACACGCTCCTGCTCGATGTCGATAATATTATTATTAATAACTCAGACATTAATATCCTGTGGTCACAGACAAGCTTGGGTTGCAATGTCCAGGATGATCAATATCAGAACACAAAGCAGATCCTAAATGCTGTACAAAAGGATAACGAGATGTGTATAACCCATGAGTTAAAGTCACAGGGATTCATTATTAGTTCTATTCTTACGCATGCAAGTTCTAAAACCCGCAGCCTATGGTCCACTGTTCAACAGAGCATGCCAAAAAATATTTTTAACTATTCTATCAAATATTTGAATAACACCCTTGCAACGAGGAAGAATCTCAGCAAATGGGCCATTTCTCAGTCATCTGCATGCTCCTTCTGCCTTAAAACTGAAACACTTCAACATGTCGTCTCTAGTTGTACAACCTACCTGGAAGAGGGTAGATATACCTGGCGTCACAATTCTGTCCTTCTCTATCTTGCAAAAACTCTTACATCATTGTCTAAGTGCTCACTATATGCCGACCTGCCTTCATTTTTATCACCAAGCATTATTACCGGGGATTCCCTTAGACCAGATATTGTACTAGTTACTGATACTTCTCTCTATATTCTTGAGTTAACTGTTGGATTTGAATCCAATCTTCAAATTAATAGCGATCGAAAGAAAGCGAAGTACCACTCTCTCATATCTGACCTCACCCCTACATTTTCTAACATTAAATTTATCAATCTCTCGATGAGTACTCTTGGACTTCTAGGTAAATCATCTGACTCCTTGTTATTATTTTTGGAAGATCTCAAATTTGATAAGCCTTCATCAAAACATATAATTAAAAAGATCATGAACATATCGATAAGATGTAGCTATTACATATTCTGTCTCAGAAACAAGCCCTGGACCAACCCCGCATTATTAGAATTTTAGTCACTGCTTATTATCATTATTCCTTTATTGTTTTTCGTATATGCACAATTTGTAGACGTATAAGTAATAGAAGTTGTTGCTTTTACCCTTTTGTTGTACTTAACTGTTTTTTTTTTGAACACGTAGAAATGGCAAATAGCCAATTATACACTACCTAATATTAGAGAGGTGTATGATTGTATCGTAAAATATATTCAATAATATGAAGTTTGAAAAAAACTAGACTTTTCTTTTCTAATACGCTTAATTCTTCTTTTTATTTTTATTTTTGTACCACTGTGACAGCCAATTGTACATTGCCTTATATAGTGAGATGTATAATTGTAATTAGTTGATATATTGTTGAAATGAAAGTTTGAAAAAAAAGAAAAACTTAATCGGGGTTTGCGCCACCCCAACCTTTTCCGCTTTCGGTAGCACAACATTTATAAATGCATCAAGGCGTACTTACTTTCCTCTTCAGCAGAGTCAAGTTTTGTGACTTTGAATGACAACTGCTCAATCCTTCTCTGAGCATTGCAAGTTCTATCAAATATTCCTGTTGCTTCTTTAAACAACTCAGCAAATATGTTCTCTCCGTGGTAGGCCAAGGAACTCAACTGAAGAACTACACCACTCAAAGTATTAACTGCAACCGCTTCCAGCTCATTCTGGGAATCACTAGGAATTTCTCCTCTGCTGACATAAACTGGCTCTACGGATCTTTTAATTACAGGCATTTCTGCTAAGATCAATTGCTCTCCTTCCTTGTTTGTAATTCTAACATAGGCCTTAAAAACGCAGCCTCCTTTAGAATTCAAAGAAGGGTTTGTTGGCTAGTCACAGTTGAATGCTCACAGTCAACAGAGGTTGATGAAGAGTAGCCTACCACAATCTCTGACAACCTTCTGCTAGGTATTTTCAACATTTATTTATATCATAATGTAACAGTGCGTTAAAAATTTACCATCCTATACTGCTAAAAATTCTTTTCCACTTGTGCGTTGACGATCGTACACTCAAGGTTTGTTGCCCAAGAATAATAAGTGATGTTCTTCATACATCATAGGCCCAGAGATGTAAGATGCAGTTATATCTGCGTTCCATTTGGACAAGTGTGATTTCACACATGCTTTGGACTTCAAGTCTAGTTTTAAGCTCATATATTTCTCCTGATTTGCGTAGGAGTGATAATGCAGACACAAATGTAGCGAGATAAATCAGGTTTAAATTTAAATTTGGTAGTTTTCATTTGGCAATTTATGTTGAGTATTGAGTCATTTGCATACAAATATCATGAAGAAGTCAAGCACCTGTTTGTTCATTTCATAAACGGAAGAAGCAGATTTCTGCAAGTTTCCTATACAAACTGACAGTCCATGCCCAGAGACATGTGGTTGCAAGTGCATGTGTCCACTCATGTGCCAAGTCCACAGCACGTGTGAAAAATCACTGGTGCCAATGTCACTGTCAACTGTGCAATCACACGCGCCAAATAGGGACTTTGTTATGGCAACTGCAATGCTGGTGGGTTTCAACAATTGCTTTCATAATTCTGCTTATCCTGCTTTATCCTGAATGAGACATTTGGCATGCTTTAGCAATAAGAAGCCTTGCATTTCTGAAACACAAATCTTGTATCACACATGCAATTCCAAACAAGTAAGAGGAATTACACATGCAGATAAGGGGGTATGCATGAGTCAATGCTTTTGTGCCAATGTCTTCTAGGCATAGACTGCAGTGAATTCATGAAGCCAACTCTGAAATAGAACCACTCTTGCTATAACCCTTCATTGTATGCTCAATTTAAGTTCTCTTCATATTGTTGTCATTAGAGAACATTTATAGTATTTGTGATTAGTGAATAGTCTTATTTAATATATGCACATTTAGATACACTTCTTTAACTATATTTTATTTAGTGGGCAGGAAAATATGGCTTTTCTACCATTATTGGCTATCTTTTAGTTTCTATATTTTCAAGAACCAGTTGCTATGTGTTCAATCCTGATTCTCAACCCATATTTTGATACCAGGGGATATTGCATTGGACCTTGTAGGATCCAGTTAAGTTACAAGTGTTAAGTCCACAAGCACCTTTATCCCAATGAAAAACTGACTTTGCACCTGATTATTACTAATAAGTTAGAATGAATAAGTAGGAATAAATCAAGATTAATTCACCCTCCAGCACTACATTACGGTTCTTAATCTACTTAAGTACTTGAGGTATTTGATCTACATTTGTCATGAGTTTTGTTTGTTAGTCAGAGTATAATTGGGGCATTCCAGGTAAATGTAGTTCACTGCTGACAGCCAAATCTCAGCATTCCTTAATTTGTTGCTGATCAAAAATATTGAGATCCCATCATTTCTTCATTTTTTGCTAAAATGAAGAAGTTGACATCCCATTACTTCATTGCAAGGACACAGATTTAATGCCTCAAAGAAATGAAAGAATGCTTGGACAACTTAACATGCCTAATCATCATAGATTTATCCTAGAGTTATTCAAACTACTGTCCACCCTATGGTAATGTGTCAAGGATTCTGGAGAAGTCAAACATCAAACCATTTGTTTCATGAGTGATTTCATAACCCACAATACCGTTTGGGCATATGTCTTGGAAAAAGTAGCAATCAGTTCCTTAAAAGAGATCTACTAAATATTTAAAAAATATTGCATTTAAGTGACAGATGTGCCAGTCAATTCAGAAACTGCAAGCATTTTTTGAATGTGTGCCATCACATAAGTGATTTCAGCATAGAGGTATTTTGGTAAAATGCACATGACCATATGGGAGAAATACCAAAGTGAAAGCAACTAGTGCAAGTTTACATATGCCATTTTGTGACCAGGTTCTAACTCCTTTGAACTGTTAAAGTATTGCGATTAAAGCATAGCTAGAATCAAATATTTTTTTGTCCAGTAATAACACATATCACAGAAACATACCCCTTCCTTGAGAAATGCTTTCAGCTTGCAAACATTATTCCTGGGACCCATGAAAACTACCGCTTTGTACCAACATCCCTGAACTCAGTGAGCATGCTGAAGCTTTGCTGTATGTCAAGCAAAATAAATGAATATGCATTTGAGTATTCACATGATACAATAGCCTTTGTTTTAATGGAGATGCTTCAGGTCAGTAAGTTTGTTGTCACTGTATATGATAACAGCTGGTTTGTTGGGATGATTGAGGGCACTTTTGTCGACAACAAAGATGTTCTCATTAAGTTCATGTCACTGGCTGGTCCAGCACTTTCATTTGAATGACCAGACATAAGAAATTTGTTGGGTGCCTATTCACAATATCTTTTGTATGATTGAGGCCCCTAGCACTGCAACATCAGGGAAAATGTATAGACTTACAGGGCTTGACAAATTGAGCATCAAAAGACTTCAAGCAGTTAAAGATTTAGAAAGATTATGTGATTTCCTGACATGCAATGTATAGTTATAGCTTTTCCATTTTTTGTTTCCATTTTCATGCAGCTGCTATCCATTTCACTTTTTTATTTCAAACATTTTACCTTTAAATACTTTTTGGTGTAAAACAAACATTAATGGTAAGATTGTGTGTTGTGACAAGTATGGTACCTCCTGATTTTTGAGGCTACTTTGGGATACTGCAAAACAAAAAGATACTTTGTTCAGAGCAGGGGGGTTGCAACCTTTTCAAAACATTAATTAGTGTTTTGCATGCTGAAAATCACTATATTAAATTTGCATACCAAGAAGCTGAATTTTCAGGGGATGTTTGGTTTTACTGAATATTTTTGACCAGCAAAGAATAAAGGAATTCTGAGACTTTGACTTTCAGCAGTGAACCGCATTTGGCTGGAGTGCCCCAATGTACTCTTTAAAGAAGTTGTGATCATGCAATTTAAAATATACTGTTCTTGTCTAAGGGAAAAATAGAAGGATGCCAGCACCAAATTCAAAAGGTAGAAAGGCATGTTATGAAGCAAGGGATGCATATTTTGCATGTAAAGATGCTGGAGTAAAAGATTGTGAAGAACTTTTGAAGGCATATGAGGATTCTTGTCCATCAGCATGGGTGCGATATTTTAGTAAGAAAAAGATCTATGATGCTTACAAGGAGAAACTATCTAAAGATGGTGCTGTATATGAGTGATGCAATAGCAAATTGGCTTTTTGAATATTTTAAATTAATTTCTTCATCCTTTTGAAACTGCTCTACTGCTTTTTGGCATTGTATTTACTATCATTTCTTCAATATGTTATGAATACCTACAGTGGATCTCTTCTTTCCTCCATCTTCTGTAGGGTTGCTTTGTTGCATGGATAGAAGCTTTACACAAGTCGTGTACCTGAAATACTTCAGTTTCAGGAAGTACTTTGAGAAAAAGACTAATGTCATAGTCAATCTAGACCATTGCTAATTGCTGATCACGCACAAGTGAATGGTCTTCATTAATTATGACGCCCCATTTGTAGAGCTTCTTCAAACAAATGAGCAAGCAACCCATTTAGAAAACCTTCATAAACTAATGACCGTGGCCTATAAGTCTTTTAATTGCCAAAATCTGGCATTTATGTAGGATATGTTTATAAGAAAGGAAGTATCTTAGGACATCAGAGCAAAAGATCTACTACATCCACCTAGGGCTAGGACTGTACTAAACGGATTACATTCAATTGTCTTCAGAGGCAGTATCCTTTGAACTTTATATCTGATGAGATAAAGTCAAGCCAATTATGAGCCTCTCGTTATTCTCATTGCGTTTAAAGAGGATAAGAAGTAAGCATGTTGGATTCTTTTCTATGATATAGGTTTCTTATGCAAAACATAAATATAACTATATAAATTTTTAAAAGATGTCCATTCCTCATAATATTGGAACAATATGTCGAGATTTGATACCCTTCGCAATCGTTAATAGAACTCGCAGCAGCGAAAGCTATACCTAACTTTTGTTTGGTCTCTATGCACCTCTTGGACCACCGAAGTGAGAGCATAACGTGGACGACAAGAAACAACCTGGTTGTCAAGGTGGTACACCATTCCGTTTCCAGCTCTAGTGAAATGTGTTTTGGAGTTATAGCATTTAATTTTTTTCGTTCTTTTTGATCTTTTCGTTTTATGCTGCACCTGCGAGTTACAGCAATAGTAGACATAGCGCATTCCATTGCGTAACTGAGTCATTTCCATGAAAAATTGAGTGAGGAAGCTCCCCTTTCCGCATTCTAGTTTGTGCTTTTGCAGTACGTTGATCTTCCAGTTCCCATGAGATGAGATTGCTGTCACCTTTCTCTTCAAAGTGCACGCGTTTGTCTTCTTGCGGCAGCAACTATACTGGTAGCGCATTTTGTAGCCGCTTTTTTGTAAGCGGAACATTGTCATAGCGTTATTACTTTTGCATTTCAAATTATGACGAGCGAGGTACGTGAGATATCCATTTCCTTCTGTTTGAAATGTTGTGTGTCTGCTTTCACAGATCATTTTCCCTGCATGGAAAATGAGATCAGTTAGTGCTTTTTTCAATGAAGGTGTTTTGAAGTAGAAATTAACCTTGTAAAAACAATATTGTGATTTCTGTAGAGTTTGAAATTTAGCATTTCATCACTTATTTTTCGTTAGTTTGTATGAACTGTCAAGATACATCTTGCTGTGCTTGCTTACGTAGTGCATTTTGACACTTGAACGAGTTTAGCACACACCTTTGAAGAGTAGTGGGGGTTTGGGGGTTAGTTTTACATATACTGAATGCTTTAACCTTGCATCTTTCTCAAAACGACTTACATTATAAGGTGCAACTATATTGAAAATGTTACGATATTAGTATAAGCGTGTGAAGAATTATAGCTTTGGACCACTTCCTTATAAGATTTTCGTGACAAAATTGTACTAACGTCAGCAAGCGACAACAAAAATAACGCTAGGTATGTAAGTAAAGTAAAACCCGAAGCTATTGTTTGGTTTGGCCTAATGCCTATTCCAATTGTCTTTCTTGTTATACACTCTTTCTTTTATAAGAATACAAGCGTGAAATTTGGTAGAACATTTAGAGCAAGGTTGAGCCTGAAGCTTTGTCCTAAAACATTTTCGGAAAACGATGCAGAAGCTTTCCACTAGCAAGTGGATATGGAATGTCCTTCCCTTGTTTACCTGAGGAGAACTGACATTCATAATACTTTTTGTCTTTGATATTCTCAACAGACAGAAATAATTGGTTCGGAGGAAAGTGGACCCTGTTATGAAATATTTCTACCAATTTCACCAGTGCATTAAATATTTTTTTCGTAGTGGAAGGCCAGCCCATTCTGAAGAACAATGTAGTTTTTGAAAATAGTCTTGAAATTGGAAGTTGTAGCAAACAGCAAACCTATCATTAGGGCTCGTACGGGGTTTGGAAAGTTTCGGAAAGTTACGGAAATTGATAATGTAATTTTCCAGGACCTGGAAAAGTTTGGAAAAAAGAGGTTTGTCTAAATGGCTATGGAAAAGTTTCGGAATCTTGGTCGGGGAAATTTTAAAATAAACTGAAGTGGATATTACTTAGTGTTATATTAAAACACCGTATATGTTATGTTTGCTCATGTACTATTTATAAAGTCAACCATAGTCCACCAAAAAATCCTATAATGTGGCATTAATAATAATGTTTTTCCTTTTTAATGGGTCTTCAAAATGGAAACGAAAACGGATTTCATGGTTTTGAAAATTTGGTAATTTGGCTTTGGAAAGATCTTGCAAAAGCGTTGGAAATATTTTAAAAAGAGTTTCTACGAACTTTATGTAATGCTATTGGCTGTGCTTGTATTATAACGCTGTGAGAAGGCTCTCAGTCTATAACTCTAGCTGCTGGGTTATAGACTGAGCGCCTTCTCACAGCGTTATAAGAGAGCTTTGAGCTTTTGAAGGATATAAAATCCTCTAAAGGAAATTCTCGAGAAAATAAACTCAATAATATGCAAAAGTTTGTTTAACACTACAAGATTTTTTATAAGAAAGTGGTTTATAAGCTGCTCAAAACGTTAGCCTACAGTATGTTATGAATGTGATGCTGGCTACTCTCTAGCAGCTTAACTTCTATTTACTAAGATTGATCATCTTTCAAGTGTACATGAAACTTTTCCATTTTCCATTTATGTGCATGCACAAAAAACTGGAGCTCAACAATCTTTGCTAAAAAGGTCGTTAAAGAATTTTAATAGTGGACTCGTGAACAAGTTAAAAAAGCTTCAGTACTAGGCCAAAAAACAATCTTATAAAAGAAAACGTGGATATCAGCTGTTAAACTTACTCTATAACAAAGTCAATCAAATGTTGCAATATTTCTGTTTCACGCTTTCTGTGGTACATTTTATGCACTAATAGGTGTACTGAAAACTTGTATTGCAAAGTTAATTCTGTAGACAGTAACTGTGATATGGTATTGCCAAATTAATTCTCTACAGGGCATGGACATTTTTTAGAGAAAGTTAATGGGTATTAAAAACTTTGACTATTTTACACATTCCAACTCAATATTGTACCCCAAATTTGTGAACAAAGGACCTCTAAGCCCATTGCATCTATATAAATACCTGGGCATGCTTGTATGTTGCAAGACTGATACTGGATCTTAGTATCAAATTCAGGGCAGCCTTTGGTTATGCCAGGTGATCTTGGGAAGAGACATTTCCAATTCCTTTCACGTACCCCTTTGCCACAATTTTTGCTACATTTGCCCCATTTCTGCCACTCTCCAGGTCCTAAAACCAGGTATAGCTATGTTATCAGATTAAGTGATTTCCGCGAAAGAATGCTAGAAGAAAAAATTCAAGATATTTGAGACACCACTAGTACGTAAAGCTGCCTGAGCAACATTTCTGTGGAGGTACTCTTGAGTCTCAAACAGACATGTTGCCACGGCAATAAATTTTTTGAAACTCTTCTACCCAGAAATCTGTTATTCTTGTTACCTAGTTTATTACAACTGAAAAAAATGTCTCACCACCATGCCTATTCAAGCCACACGTTTAACTTAAATCTGCAAGCCAAAGCTCTAATATAGCCCCAAATCCATACTGCACCTCAATTCCGGCCACTATGCTTACTATTACTCCCCTGTATTTCCGATCACCATGCTAAATCAAGGAACCGAGCAAACTTAAACTGCCCTGAACTGCCAACCACCGCACTTGTTTTCAACTCTACGTCTATTCAGGACTCAAGAGTACTTACGTTACTTATGCTTGCTGAAGAGAAGCAATAGCAAGGACGTCAGATAGAAGATTGATTCACCCATGCTTGCTAGAAAAAGGTAAAACAGGGCTCCATCTAATTTTCTTCCTTCAAACTTTCAAGGAACCTAGGGAACTGTAATAAGTTATGGAGGGGATTCTACAGGGTCACCAGTACTTCTGAATGGGAAATTGTTTGGGTAACAATTCATTTTGCTACTGGAAAGATAGCACAATGGGGTAGTCTATTTGAAAGTTGATGTTAATTCTTTCTAGCATTGGAATACATAGTTTTAAAGTGAAATTTGAAATCCTGTTCGGTATGCTTTATGCCTTATGACGCTTTCCTACTCCTTATAAAATGTGTTTCAGTCAATCAAGCAAATTTTCTTCTTACCTTCGTCTTCTTTCAAATGAAAGATATATACAGTCTCAGCTTCGCTTCTCCCTATGCAATAAGAATGCTTTTCCCTTTTACAATTCTCATTTATCTGGTTTCCAATGCACAATGAATAGTCCTTCTTCCTGTGGACCATTTTTTGCAAGTTAGCCCGAGTTCTTCCATAACAGCCTCCCAAACCATAGAGTGCAAAGCCACGGTAACCTGCTTTTCTTGCAGCTGTTCCACATTTGCAAGCCAACCTGTTTTTATCACATGGTAGGTGATAATACATCAAATAATTCGCTCCTTTATAGCTAGCCTGTTAGAGAGCATAGTCAAGATTTTCCATTACTAGTAAGATCGCTAAGGTAGATGCACAATAAGGGGACTCACTCTTGGTAGCTTTCAACGAATTTACAGTAAGAAGTAGGCATACAATACACAAAATGTGTTCACAAACAGATGCACACGTGCACGTGCAGACACGCATATGATCTTCTATGCATGAGCCACTAGAAGCTCTAACCAATCACACCTTTTCCAAGTCACACCCTTTCCAATTCATGCTACCTAATGTAGGAACTCTAATTCACAAATCACCTTTCATTCCAAGAACTTCTCAACTATGGAATACATTGCATCCCACTGCCTTACTTGAATCCTACAGCTTGTCGTGTTGCAAATCTAACATTAACAAACTTGATCTTGTCTCTCTATCTGCTTAACCTTATTCCCTTTTTTCCTTAATCGTTCCTTTGTCGGGGTTTTTCTATAGGCCTTAAGGCCCTTATCCTACATTACCTACTACAAAATCAACATAGATTTTATCAATAATAGAAATTTAGTTTGATTTAATTGGGGGGGGGGAGATTTTTAATCCAGTGCGCTAACACGCATAACGTTGGTGATAGTAATTTACATTAGAATCCATACTTGCCAGAGAATTGTACAATATTCTTCCATTGTGCAGTTAAAGTAATACAGTGAATGCTGATAAAAGCATATTTAATTTCAAATGAACGCAGGTATTTCTAGATGATTACGTAGATTTACTGAATATCTATGTTAGGAAAAGGTCCAATTTATCTTTATTTTCATGAAGTCAATGCTCACACCTTTTGATATATCCAATCATAGACCGTCGTCTGATTTTACTCCAGTCCTCGAATAATAAATTGTTTGGATTTCTTTCTCTGTAGCAACCAGTCATGGTAAAATCGTTTTTACACAAACCGATCTTGCTTCCACTGAAATAGTACTGTGTAAACACCCTCCATAGTACTGCAGAAAGTGCTCCTAATTGGAAAGTAGTAGAAGAAAGGCTACTGCAAGTTGCTATTTTACAAATAAAGAATTTTCACATCATTAATCATTAGTGGAGCGATCAAGTCGGAATGTCGAATTTTGGTCAAAATTTAATGAAGAATCTTAATTTTCCGGAATAAATTCAGAGATATCAAATACGGTCAAAAAGTCAAAGGCAGAGTGCAATGCAAGTAGTTATGCACAGTAGGAGACCTTAGCTATACGCTGTAGAAATTCTCAAGACTTCTGAATAATGACGTCGTCGCATTTTGCACTTGCTGGCTGAGAGTGATATAGGAGACGGACTACATATCAACTCCTGTGGAGAACTTGTTATATCTAGGACAAATCCAAATCACTACATTTTCAAGAGAGTTGGGGGTACTTATCCCTCACAACCTCGTGGCTCCACCACTTTCCTCTGCTGCTCTACTGTGATTTAAAAATTACTAATGGTATCAATCGAATCTTCTACCCTACGCATGCCTGCTGCGTGTCATATTATAAAATCAGATGTTCTTCGTATTATAAAATAGCGTCTTTTTCCCTATTATAAAATCGCCCGTTTAGTGTTATAATCTTGCACAATTTGGTATTATAATCTTGCGCAGTTTGGTATTATAAAAATTCACTTTTCGTATTATAAAATTGAACTTCTCATATTGCAAAATCATACTCTTCGTATTATAAAATTGAACTTTTGGTATTATAAAATCACATTTTTAATTTAATAAAATTGTATTTTTCGCACTATGAAGTTCAGTTGGTATTGTAATACATCATTTTCGTATTATGAAATCGATTTATGTATAAAGCAAATTATTTTCCTAACATTACTAAAAGTTTCGTATTATTTTCCCTTTTGGCGCGCCATAAAAATCGCTTGGCTTGTGCAATGCAAGATGACTAAATATTCTCACAAAGCTAGGGCTGCTACTAACAACATCCCTTAATGGCTACATGTACAGCGATGGTTATTACATTCAAAATAGCCTGCATAATATGTAAGATAGTAAGAATTTTCTCATGATGAGAATAGAGATATACTGGTAGTATTGCATAATACACTAATACTTCATGTATAGCACACAGCCGGAGAAGCTGGCGAGTAAATAAATGCACAATCTTCATGAGCGCACTTACCTGTTTCTAGTAAATACAAAATCAAATACATAGAGTGCATGCGATTCATAGTTTAATTGATCTACGAAGCAACAAATGCATGAAAGTAAAATTTGAACTTTAAACAGAATTTAGAGCATAAATTTTTATTGCTGGAAATGATAATTGTTACCCATTATTATCCTTTCTTAGCAACGTCTCGTTAGGGTATAGATTTTTACTCTTAAAGGATCTATTCTTGTCTAAGCATACACTACCGGCTTTTATAAGCTATCAATGTGAGAGGCAGTATCGGATTACCAACTTTTGAATAGTGAAGGAAAATTCTTTGGTGCTCTTACAGTTTTGTAGCTTACAAAGAAAACTATACCTTAAATTGACAGAGTCAAATTTTTACTAGTTATGGCAGTTCTGTTCATTGGAAAATTGACGTTTTCAATAAAAAGCAAAAAGTTTATTAATATTTTGATTTATTTGAATTTATTATGTAGTATACTTTTTCATTTATATCAACAGGTATTTCTAGTATTTTAGGAGGCCTTTTGACATTTTACCATAAACCAAAAAGTATAATTGTTTGATTTTGGTAAAAACCAATCAAAGAGCAACACTATTTTTGCAAAATATTTGAAAAAGAGAGCTATATTAAAGACAATTCAGATAAATATTGAAGAATTATGCTTCCTCTCTCTGCATGAGAGCAGTTGTTCCTTCATTCAAAATAAAATTCGACGTAGATTGATAAAATGCATCTAATTACTTTACATGATGTTGATGAAAGAAAGTTAACTGGTAATATCAAAGACCTTGCTACAATATATGAAAAATGTCATAAAATAAATGCAACAAGAAGCATTTAATATAACTTACTAAGAAGAAATCTAGATAATATCACTTGAGCAGTCATATAACTTGTGGATCTCCTTTTGAAGAATTTGATTAGAGCGAGGATATCTACATTCGCTTCATCGGTTCATTCGAATTCGATTCATGATACCATGGAACGCCAGTTCAACGGAACTGCATCAAATTTAAACTCCTCTGAATTCACAAAGCAAAGGGAATTTCCACAGTAAAGGAAATACACTTTGGGCAAAATCTATTCTATGTCTTCAGCTCCTAGAAAATCCACATAAGACCAGTTGGCGGTGGCAGTCCTGTTTATTAGATCAGGCAGTACAAGCAACGAGAAAATCTTGTCCAGTATCTTGTAGCTACCAAGGAAAAGCTGTGCAAAAGCTGGTAGCGATGGTACACATGGTTTACTTGATGTGGAATTGCCCCAACTTTAAAGAACTCTATCAAAGTGAACACTGGAATTTTAACAACCTGGTATCTTCTCAGATGCTGTCTTTTCTAGCAAGCCTGATGAGCCCTAGTTAATATGAAGTACAGTGCATGTCAGTGTTCCAAAAATGCAGCCTCAGCTCTGATTGGTGGAACATGGCTGCATTCTATTCTACTGTATTGCCTTTATCAACCAATAGCAATCAAATTTATCAGTCTGATTGCGTCTAGAGATGGAAACTGTTTATATGGGATGGAGGAAGATTCTCATCATCCTTAAAAGATGCAGCTTCTTTAGTGATTGTTGAGAACTATAGTCCAAAAGTGACAGTCAAACTCAATTTGTTACCGCAGTGCCCATTTGTGGAACGATTTGAAGCTTAAAATTGCACCCCCCTTTCACTTGTAGAAGGGCCTTCAAAACTCAGAAAGTTATGCTTTAGTTACATGTTAGCTTTATGCTTATTATCTAATAGCCTACTTATTGTATCTATGATAAGTACTTGTAGCACTCTTAGCTTTAGCTTATAATTATATGTGCAGTCTTTATCAAGGTTCCTTGAAAAGCAATATACCTTGATTGACGGGGCCACTGCCCATTAATCATTTTAATGAATTAGAATAAACTTCCATATTCTGCTACTCATCAACTAATCTACATATCAGTGTGCTTGAAAATTGCTGATTTGCTATTTATGGTCGAGAGCACTTTAGTATCAACAAGAAGAAGAAGCCCAATGTCAGAAATGCATCAGCTGAAAAGAGACACAACAGTAAGTCGTCATCGAGGAATCTATTGATTTTGATGTATTAGTGTGTGAAAGTTATCATAATCTTTTACAAGACTATTTAATAGTTGAAAGAGATAAAATAGGCCTCAATTCTTTCTTCTAATATTTGACAATAATGTTCTGATATAGGTCAATGAAGCAGTGTAAAAGCTCAATTTATTTGTTTACAACTAGCATCCAACGTAGTACATTTAATCAAAAGTAGACAGCACAAATGCGGTGTTAGTGAATAACTGTGCAACAACGGTACTGGTATCTGTATTGGTTACTGCTCCTTTGAAGTTGGAAATAGGACAATGCATAACCAGGATTGCACTGAACAGTTTGTCTATCCAAGTAGTAAACTCTCCCATTGCCATCAAATGTGAAATGTGTGTAGGCATCGTAGCAGAAAGCAGTAGCACTCCATTTGCTTGTAAGCATGCAGCAACTGTATTTGTATCGGATGTGACCTTGACTTGGATTACGTTCCAGGCGAAAATCTGTAATAAACCCAGTGGTTCCACAGTTGATTGCATGACGATCGAGGTAAATTGCTTGGCCACCTCCATCATCACTGTATGCGGAGTAATGCTGTTTGGGAATACAAGTGTGAGCACCTGCTATGTTGCAGCACTTGTACTGATAACGAATGCGCTCTGCATACCTCTGCAAATGGAACATGCTCAAAATGCTTCCATAGCCATTACATCTGACCAAGTGACGGTCGAGGTAAACCATATTTCCTCCTCCATGACTGCTAAGCTGCGTATATTTGGTGCTGCAGTTCTTTATATCTGAAAAAATGATTTACGTTGAGCTGCAAGGCAGAAAATATGCACACCTGCTAATTTTGCTCAGGCTACGCAAGGAAATCGAATTCTCTTTGACAAATATGCATTTTGTAACTCTTTGAACTGGGAATACTGACTCAACTGAATACGGCAATCTTTTGCCAGCAGCTAGAATAGATTTAAGAGCTTTTGGCACTGAACAAATCAATAGTCTCAAAAAAGCTTATGATTGAAAACTGGCAAGAAATGACGAGTAAGATAATACATTTGGCTATTGGTTTATTTTCTTAAACTTGGTAGTAAACAGATATTGGTTTGAGTTTCTACTACTTCATATATCTATAACGAAAATTGTATTTTATTTCACATAGGAATGGAATATAGGAGCCAACGACCTTCTCCAGGAGAAGAACAACCTCCAAATACTACCCTAGTTCAGGCTTGTGTATGATGGGCACTTTTCGTTGCAAACAATTTAAAAGAAAGTATACACTGAATTAGGGATAGAGTATTTCTCCTCTTATCAACATTTCATGACTATTTAGTGCTGAGCAATGATCTCAAAGTTTCATGGTACAGGGTACAATGCTTTTCTAGCAGTAGTGGCGCCAGGAATTTACCAAAGAGGGCTGACTTTTCCTACGAGGGGGCTAAAAT
This sequence comes from Cassiopea xamachana, assembly GCA_900291935.2. Classification (NCBI taxonomy): domain Eukaryota; kingdom Metazoa; phylum Cnidaria; class Scyphozoa; order Rhizostomeae; family Cassiopeidae; genus Cassiopea; species Cassiopea xamachana. The sequence continues at coordinate 8,814,527 of OLMO02000006.1, forward strand.
ACCAAGAATCTCCGATAACAACTAGTTTTTCACCTTCCGAAGGGGATTAGTATGTACCGCAGGGGAAGCTGTAGCCCCCTAATCTTCCCCTGAAGCTACCCCTGATCTCTAGATAGTTAAAAAGAGAATGAAATTGCAATACCTGGACAAAGATCTGTATTGCAAGGTTGTCTCTCTTCATCACTCCCATTGCAAAGGGCGCCTCCATTTGCAGGAGCTGGATTGTTGCATAGTCTTCTTCGCTTTTGACTGCCTCCTCCGCATACTTTGTCACAACTGCTGTAGTTCCCAAATGATCCCCAACCTCCATTCACTGGAAATGCAGAATGCAGAGCTGTTGTGAAGTCTATTGGTCATTTGCGCCAGTGCAGTTGGTGGCTTCACACGCGCTCGCCCTAGGCTCTTTTTATGTAAACATGTGATTAGTTTTAATTAGTTAAGTTGTTTGTGATATACGATAAAATTGTCATTTACGATGAAAGAGAACTGTTTACAATAAAAGCATCTCCGAAATTTCAGTGCAAACATTGCTAAACTATAGCTAAAGGATAGCAAAGTTCTTTTTCAGTACGCATCCCAAATCGCAATATAAGCTTAGTTTGCATCAAAAGATTGAGTTATGTTTTGAGTAGGTCCATAATGGTTTGCAGATTTACTTATCTATTACTGAGCCAATTTAGTAATATATATTGATAAATTTTCAACCATGAATAAGAAGTTGAGAATGGTTGAGAATTTGAATCTTTGCAAAGCGGGTATCCATAAACATCACAAACACCCTACTGATTTCAATATGAAATAGCTATAGCACTCCCCTACCAGGACAGTCTTGTATATTGCATGCTCTTGCTTGAGTTGTTTGCCCAATACAGCATTTTCCACCATGAGCTGGTGACGGATTTGTGCATGCTCGATGACGATACTGAACTCCACCTTCACATGATTTCGTGCATGTTCCATATGTCCCGTAGCTACTCCAACCACCGTCCACTAGAATATTCATTATTTTTTATATCTTGGGAACATACAAGCTCGATAAATGAGTGAGGACTAGAATTTTCGTGAAGATTTTATAAGCTCTTGAAATGGACTTGTCATCACACTATTTGAGTTTTTATTAGTTTTGAAAAGACATTACCATGGCTATGTGCTCTTCACTTAAGAGCCTTGTGTCAAAGGCCATCCTTGTTCTTCCGTAGTTAATTTGGAGCCCGTGTCTGAGCAGGTTACTTTGCAATTGCTAGTACGTTTTCTCATTTGACTAAAATTCCCTGCAAAAGCTTCAGCTTTGAGTGAGGGCAGTTAAATAAAGCATTGTCGTTCGCTTCTAGGAAGGAAGATATTTTAGAACACTTGTTCCATACATTTTTCGACAAATAAAATGCACCTTTGACGCGTCTACGGTAAAAAGATATCTTACATTTCCAAGGATGCGTTGTTGTAGGAAGCTAGTTTCTAACTCCTCAAGAAAGATTTTGTGCAAGCTGAGGCATTGAGGAGGACCTTTGATGTGGTAGTGTTTTTACATATGGCACAGTGTTTTACATGCTACAGTCAAAGGTTCATTTATCGAATTTTCAACCTTATCTTATGTAATATACTACCTGGGCATTCTTTGACTTTGCACGATCTTCTTTCTGTGAATGGCCCAAGCCGTGAACAATCCTTACCATTACCTCGTGGTATTGGATTGTCACAATTTCTTTCTCTATATTTGTAACCATCGCCGCAACTTTTGTCACACTCTGTCCAGTTCTGCCATTCACCAAATCCACCATCGACATCTGCAAAATTTAAGGCTTATATCTTAATTAAATTGGTAGAATTCACAAATGGGAAAACTACTTAGATTCCAAGAGTTTTTTCAATAGCAGAATGTTATTCGTTTTGACTTAGTTACTTCATTTAGGTATCTATTCCATAAAAGTACTTCACGCTCTAAGGTATATGATCTAAGCAACTGCAGATGTAGCCTTCTCGTTTCATTGGGTATTGCAGCTGCTTTCAATATGAATTTCGTCTGAAGTTGTCTCTAGTTCTACTTTAGAGTTAGGCTGCTTAGAATGAAGGCAAGTAGAAGTGCTATGTTTTTCAAATTGCACTTATAAAAGCCCTAGGTAGCAGAAGAACCAAACACATCTCCAATCATACAAACCTTGTATTGCCACTGATGTAAACTGATACACTGCTTCAGCTTCTTCTTTCCCAATACAGTAGCTATGCTCCCCTCTAAGACAATCAACATACCGTTGTTCTCCATAACACTTCGTGTGTTGATGCTCCTCCTTCACTAAAGAAGCAATGTCACTTTGCGTCTTCCCAAAGCATTTGCCGTTATAGTGCATTGAAAAACCACTATAGCCTTGCCTTTTTGCTTCTCTTCCACATATGCATGCAAGCCTGCATTTAGGAAATTATTACAATTGAGCGCAAGATTATTACCTCACTTGGTATGAAAGTTGAAGAAGATAAAAAAGTCATTTGTTCCTGATTGCTTTCATGGCGATCTAATTGATGGTAATAATAATGAAGCTTGAACTTAACAGGATGATGAGAAAATAGCCTTTTCAATATTAGATTGGTAGTGATAGAACGCACTACTATTAGTAACATTGCAATAAATAGTATTATATAGTATGGTATAGTAGGGCACCAATTTCTAGAATAGCATGGAATATGAAGTCTAAACACTTGTATTGCAAAGCATACAGTGAAGTATTATTGTGAGGTGAAGGGTGGTATTGATCCATTCTTTGTCTTGAAAGATACAACAAATTGTGGCGCTATTGGGAAAACAGTGATAGATCTGCTTTTAGCTACAATACTATCCTATACACACGAACAGTGAAGCAAATGTGACATGGGACTCTATAGTACGCAACTTGCAGTGTAGCTTACCCTTTTAAGTAACCAGAAAGGTTGTCCCAGTTAATTTCATATTCATTATTGAGAAGTGGTTGTGCAGTGATACGCTCTTGATAGCAACCAAGCATTTGGAAGCTGATACTGCATGCATCTTTACACGATACTGTGAAATACAAATTGCTAGGGAGATATTTCAATTACTGTATAATATTTCTAGCATGAATACCACTATCGCTATAGATATTATTGGTTCAAAACCATTGTAATTGTGGTACTGGTAGCGGTAATGCATCAGCTTGCAAAATATCTCAATGCAATCTCGGCATTTTTGTATTAGTTTTCTTGAAAAAGCTGTAATTCATGCTGATAACTGTAGAGAAGGAGCATCATTCCTAGTGTATATTTAATATGAATCCCAAAATCAACTATAGGTGATATAGCATTAAAGCAAAAATGATGATCTTATTGCAGGCAAATTTTAGCAAAAGGCAGTAAATCTGAACTAGGATGCAAGATAAAATCATAATCTCTTCCTCCTATCTTGTTTTTCTACTTACTCTATAGATAAATGAAACTTGAATTTATGGATGGCAGTATATACTTACCAAAATTAACTGCTAGTGAAGCAGTAACGACAATCAGCAAAATTTTCATTTTCTAGGAGAATAGAAATCCGATGTATGAAAATGAAGCTACCATTTATACAGAATGCAACTGCATTTGTAAGGAAAGATGCTGTGTTGCGCTTTTGCTATGTTCTTTTGAAAACCTATTCTTTTGAAGTGTCTATTTTCTTGTGAGATCTTGACATTAAAATAATTCTAGAATATATGCATAAGTGTACTTACTCTTGTCTTGACAACTTTCAAGTCTTGAGAGTGCAAACCAATAATAAGCCAGTATTTATAGACATAATATTGTTGACGAAGAGCCAGAACCAGCTAGGAAAAACCCAGGAGAAATAAATTAGGTCAGAGTCGCCTTGTTGACAAATGTATTTTACTCGTAATATTTGGAGTATTAAAAAACATAGACTGCTTTAAGAATGATAATAAATGTTTGTTGTGCTATAAATTTTATTTGAAGCTGCAATCAAGAAGTGCGAATAATTAAGCTCTGGTATTTGATTACATAGCAAGCCATATGGTTTGGTTCTCGTTGAAGAAAAATACTGAGCTTGATTCTCATTGAAGAATTTTTCGATGAATGAGAATTTATGCAGTTTCTTCAGTGTCAGTAAGGCTTCCTAATTCCTAGTGTTGTATATATGTATCTCTTACTTAGAGTGTGGTAACCTTACGAACCGAATGCTCAAAGGCAGACGAGTACCAAAAATAAAATCAACAGCTTCAAGGAAAAGCCATGCGTAAGCACAAAGGTGGTAATATGACGTAAGCTACAATCCAGCAGCTCTCGTCCAGCCCCGCCGAGAGGAGAAAGCAGAGGGAGCAGATTACGAAAGGGCCTCACAATCTTAGTAGACTCATAATTGCTAGGGCCTCAAGACTTGAAGATCTGATTAAGTAAAAACAGCAGTAATTTTCGATAGTAGACACCGAAGGAAACTATTGTTCTGCTTGCTTTGCTGGCAGTGGGCCTCCTACTACTCTTTTGCCCCAGGACCTCTGAGATCTCACGATGGCAATTTTCTCGCCACAAAACAAGTCCCAACTAAAAGTACTTCTCTCTCTCTCTCTCTCTCTCTCTCTCTTGCATGTATCCAGCTATTCCTAATATGCTACACAATACAGTAGATCCTCGCATAGAAGAAGCTATGGAAACACGAACCTAAAAGCTGTTTCTTCTGAATAATGTACGTTGTAAATGAGAACAAGTTTCAAACCTACAACATGACATGAAATCCACACTTAGTAACATGACGTGAAAATTTTACTTCATAATTGTTAGCTCATTCGATTGTGAAACAGGTAAGAAAAAAGTTAAAAACAGACTGCTTGAAATGAAAAAGAATTGATTTTCGCGTCATGAAATTGAAATGCGCAGAATCCAATACTTAAGTTTCCTCAGCTGTTTCGCATACAATCCTAGCTTCTTCTGCAGATGCTGGTGAATTTGAACAATAATGTGTTATATCATACCATTACTACAAAAGCACAGCTTTCTGTAAAAGTTGGCTGACACTATAAGGAAGATCTCGGAAAGTTCCTAGGCAAGGTGTTATTATGAAAAGAATCAAGAGGCAGAAATAATGCAGTTCAATAATGTCACAACTTCTTTTACTTCTATATTTCGTTTGTTTCTCTGTTGTATTTTTTATCATTCCTTCTAGTTTCTATTTATAAATTCTCGATGATGTAACTCAGATTATTCAAATGGGGTTCATTGACTGTATTTTAAAATTTCTCTCAGAACAAACTTGACATTCCTGCGATCCTTAGAAGTATAGGCCATTACACAGGAAAAGTTGCACGACAACTCGAACCTGTTTTTCAGTTTATGGACTACGTGACAACTCTATGCAGTGCTTAATAATTCATATGCTTGCACTAATACCACGCTGACAAAAGTCAGTAGCATATACCTAGAATCAAGACTAATTGCTGGTACAATTTCACTCGCATTCGCATTCGCCACCTGCCAAACAAATTGCGTATATTTGCTTATTCTGTCTAGCACAGATTACTTACCAATAGTTTGCTTTCTTTAATGAAAAATTATGCAGAGTCTTAAGTTCAGCTGTATGATTATTGTTTTAAAGCTATAAAAAAGTTTGCTTAAGTCAAACATTGTGTACTTCGAAGTGTTTGTTCTTTGATTTCCACTTTCACGGAGAATTTAACATAGCGTGTTATAATGCATCTCAAGATTATTTTCCTTCTCATTATGAAGAGAATAGGTTTTCTGAGAAGTATGCCTTGGAGGTCAAAAGTAATGATATTGTATGTTTAAGAATAATAGTATACCTGACTTTATTCCTATCACCACGTCACTGTCAGTAATGTCTAATTATAAAACCATTAAGTTAGGTTGAGTAGAAAGCATGCTAGTTGCAATTTCAAACAAAAATGGAGCAAGAAAGTTCTATTATGTTCCAACACTTTCAATATGCTACTTACACTATCGCATAACAGTTTCTTAAGACAGATATTTTTCCATGAATGTTAGATCCTATAAAGTGCAAGAAACATTGGTTGCAGTTATCTACAAAGCATTGGTACTTTTTGTTTACAATAAACTACCCTGGGCTAAAGTTCTCATAGAAGGGCCATAAGCGCAGGAGAGGATGTGTCAGGGATGCTGCAGCTCCCTCAGTTGGGCAGAAATCCATCTCATTCGGAAAACTTTTCTGAAAAACACTAGGAAATTTGTTAGACATCCTTAGTCTTTCTGGCAGAAAGTTTACAGCCCCCTCAATTTGAAGTTCTCCTACGCTCATGAGAAGGACTGGACTTAAAAATATGTTTAAGAGTATTAAGTGTGGTCACCACAGCATTCCTTTTGCTTGCAGATTTGCACAAATTAAATGTCTCTCAATGTTAGCATCACTCTTCAAGGCCTTAAGTATACTGATAGGGCTTTAGAATATGCCTCAGGAAAATTGCAGAAGACACATTTCAAGAAAGACCATCATTATCCCCAAAAGCAAACAAGTGCTATTGTTCTAAGCAAAGACAACTTATTATCAAAAAATCTACATTTTCTGTCTATTCATTTCGCAATGCCTTGAGAACTGGTCAATTTGCTATGACAAAATCAAACTACCTGTACTATACTATAATGAATCAGTTTCATAACCTAATCTAAATAATAAATTAGTAGCTTCCCTGCGGTTGAGTTGCTGATATATTGAACGCTCTCATGATTGCTTCTTCATCTTCAAAGCTAATAAATATACAGGTGCAGGTTTCAGTATTATGATTATTGAGCAAGTTAAGGAGAATGGGTATGAATACATGAAAAACGTATAGAAAGAAATTTGAGCTATTAAGCCAGAGGCGTTGCTTGGTACCTGATTTCAATTGGTCAGATTGGCAAGTAAAAAGGTAATGCTATTTTGTGTTATAACAGGCAATACGACTATTGTACTACAGAATCTCGATATTTATAGTTATTTTATGCCACAACATCTTTTGAATCCTATTGCTTGTGCTACTTTTACATAATTGTAGTAGATTTGTGGATAACTGACTCCTTTTATCTTTAAATAATGAAACTTATCTAAATCGCAAATATATAGCTAGATCTGAAACAATGTAAAAGAAATACTTCCGTGGAATAATGTATTAACGTATAGAATAAATTATCAGCTTTATATGGATAATGCATAGAATTTTCATTATTTGCTCAACAGCTTACAAGAACGTTTGTTTCTTACTGGAAGTTATTTTACTTCACAAGTAATAACGTCCAGCTCTTAATAATAAACTTAGGCACTTGATTGCTTATGTTACATCTTCTGTAGAAGGCTTTCACAGTTAAGTTGGATACAACCAGAAAGAAAGCTTGGAACCAGAAAAAGAGACTTAAGTTACCATAGTAGTGAAAGAGATAAAGAGATGAATCGGAATCAGATCATCAACATAGCAATTATCCTAATGACCAAAATGCTCATGGTCGCTGGCATGGGCAAAATCTCCAATAAAAAACTACATCGAATGAACTGCCGGAAAGAAGCAACTTTCAAGGCCATGAATACAGGGTATGCTGTGAAAGCAAGTTCATCACAGCTCATCTCGTCAATAAATGTGTCATTGCTACCTCATTGTGCAAGAAGCTGTATAAAGACGGATAGTTGTAAATCATTGGTGTACAGAAAGAAGCCTGCAACCACAACAGAAAAGAATTGTCAATTGCTGAAGGTTGAAAAAAGTAGTCTGAGCAGTAGTGATCTTGAAGACTCAGTGGGATGGACTTACTATGAGCCACTGCAACAGGTAAGAATATTTTCAAGCATTGACAACAGAACAACTTTCATCTTTAAGTAAGGAAATAAACTTTAAGTGCAGGTAGAGTAGAACCAAATTGACTTGAAAAAGGAATACGTTTCAAAAACCCTCTTTCAACAACTCCACTTATTAGTTATTAGTACTGTCTAGTAACATTTCCACATATTCCAACCAATCCTAGAGCATTTAGAATACATTCTTCTGCGGTCTGCTATCAAATCTTGAATGAAAGTTGGACTGTATAGTTTTAATTTTACCCATTATTTTCCAACTCTCGGCAAGTTAGCAAAAATGCATCTGCTTTCGAAGCTTTTGCCACCATTTCTTAGTGCAATCTACCCATAAGCACCATTTGCATATTTCCCATCAAGCCATAGATTTCTATGTTGCAAATGCGTATTCAAGCATCCTTCGCAAAAACTTGTAGCTCTATCACGTCCAAATTTCTCGCAGTGAATAGAGAGCTTAATTTTCCAAAGGAAGAGCCAAAAGCTATTCCTAAAATCATTCATTTAAACTCTGTTGTTTCAAATTGTATGGCCGAAAATCGGCGAGGGATCATCCTTAGTTGCACTAGTAGACTTTATATTTTTGTTCCATAATCTCAGAGAGGAGAGCTGTGATGTAAACTGTAAAACTTTCATTAGTAAAAGCTTGTATTTTTAGCTGCTATTCGGTTACATAAAGGAGATATGCAAGTCTTTAGTAATGTCCATATTTCCTCTAAAGAAGTCCAAAGGTACTCATGGAAGTTTTCCATGAAAATAATAGCTAGAAGCAATGGTATTAGTCTAAGTCTGATAACTAAAATTTTAAAAATTTCTTTAGCATTTTCCCGTGCCCCCTGCAGCTATGCGTCTAGAAAACAAAAGTATGTATCTATTGTCACTCACGACTTCAATCTGATAAAGTCCAATTGCTTTTTGGCCAAAATAGATACTTTAAAGTAAAATTCAAATATAGGAAGTGCTTTGAGTTCTGATATAAAGGACATTCCTATTCCATTATACGCTATTCTGCAATTTTTACTATTTTGGTGAATTTATTAAAGGGAACTTCAAGATGCCAACCATCAACTTGCCAGGCAGGTTATGAATGCGTAGAAACATGTGATCCCAGCATAAAAGACCAATATACATGCAATGGTAAGTGATTAGATTTATCTCCATATAGTTCCGCATATAATGAACAGTGTTAATTTCTTCGTTTATATAAAATTTTACTCATCTTGTGCTTAACAGCTGCTACTTCTTAACAGATATTGCACCATTTTATTATGCTTTAAAATAAAAGCGCTGACTGTCGATGAAATAATTGCTGTAAAATTTCTACAGAAATTGTTTGCTATGCTTCAAATGGAAGTTAATTGTTTTCAACAGTTGAAACATGAATTATCTGGAGTTTTGTATACACACGCAGTTAGGTGGAATGAAGCCAATTTATTCTTGAATTGTATTTACCAGCTTCTTGTTTGATCTGGAAGGGCAATACTATGAGAAAAATGATAAATTACAAGGTTGATTCATCTAATTTGCAAGAATATCCAGATGAAAACTGGGCGGGTTATAGGGTCTGTGATGCATGCAAATGGAACGGTAGGTAGGTAACAAGACACTTCCGAGAGCAGGAGTCTAGCCCACGAGAAGAACACAGTAAATATTGTCTCAAGACGGTATAACTGTAGCAATGACTTTTCAGATGTAGAAATGAAAGAAACGTTGCATAGTTTGCTCTGATTTCGCCACTTTCAAATGGAATGAGCTTTATTTGCATTCCAATTTCAAGAAAAGCTGATCAACCTTTTTTCCAAAGCAGAACATTTGATATACAAATAACTTTTGCATAAGTGGAGCAGATTGTAAAACCCAAAACAACTGCTATTATTGGCATGTGTAGTAATAAAACAGTAAAGGTAGTCCCATATACTATCGTACGTAGGGGAGTGCCTGTTAGAGATGACACTTATCCTAAGCCATCGGCATGTGAGGTAGGGTGGCCAGTTCCTGTCCTCGCCACTTTTATCTTCCCAGTGTTGCCACCGGGTACCCATTCGCTGCTGGGTGAGCAGTGAGCGAGCATTCAGTCAGGGCCTAGGGTCGGACTCAAACCATAGACCTTCCGCACGGGAGGCGTGAACCAATATGCCACCTCTCATGTGTAGTAGCAGGTGACATAAAAGTGAGCAAGAGGTTAAAAGTAGATGCATATATAAGACTGCCTGAAAGTAGGTAAAGTAATTTAGAAAAAATAGCTGTCTCTCTGCAAGTACCAGGAAGCACCACAACAGAGCTCCTAAAACGTGTATGAGCTCTAAATATAGAAACTAGTTGAAATTGAAGAAATATGCGTAGACATAGAAGGTTTAAGTCCTCCCTTGGTTCCTGCTGTACCAATTCAAGCCAAAGGACAATAAAATAGATTGATTGACATCTAACACTTCATAATCTGGTGACTATCAGAAAAAAAGCTAGTTTCAGAAAGATGCGGCAATGCTCATCCTATATTTCATCATACTCTTTCAAAGTTCATAGTTGCATTCTTTCAACTAACTTAAACAAGCAATAAAATGCTATTCATGTAGTTTCACTGTGCCCAAGAGCCAAACTGCCTACAATGCCGTTGCAGCAGCACCACTCTCTGACCTTCTATTGTCTGTTCATCTATGCATAGCAACAATTCTTTTCTTATTTAGCTTGCTGATGGCTATAGGCTGACATCAAAACGTAGATCAATAAGAATCTTAGCTCTAACAGTTATTGTTAAATGCATTAAGGTAGACACTATCACTACTCAAAGTCACTTGAGTATTACTGATGCCCATATATTTAAATTTTTTTTACATGTAGTCTTTTTTATATTCAGTTCTATTTTACCGACATATATGTTTTAGTTTTGAAACTGCATTTGAGGGCTTTTATTCATTTCCTTTTTACCCAGGACAGGCAGTGAAAACAGCAATACTTTTATTAAAGCTTTTAACCTCTTAAAATATTCCTATTATTACAAGCAGCATATACATATACACATACATACATGCTTGCAAATATTGTAGCAAATATTGAGCAATTGCAGTTGTAAGCTCTGTTGCAGCTCAACAAATTCCAATGCAGCGTTTTATTACAACTTTTCCACTTCTTTAATTTGAAGAGCTATTAATTGATAGTTTACACTGCAATATTTAGAAAGGTCGACCATGGCATAGTTTGAATAACATTAACACCTACGCAATAGTTCTTGAGCATCACTCGATTAGTTTATTGTAGAAATTTTCCAGAAGTTAGTAGGGTTCTTTTATCCAAAGTGTTCTTTTATGCAAAGTTTCAATAAAGTTGATTACAATGCCATTCCCTTTTCCCATAAATACAAGGTTTTCAAGCACATTTTGAAGCTCTTTGAATTTTCTTTCTGTAAAAGTCTTCAGAGTATATATTAAGAAGGCAATATCGATTAAATCGACTTTATTGCCATTTATGGTAACAGCACCAATTATGGTAACAGTGCCTGTCTTCATTTCATTATTGATGTGTTCTATTGTAATTTGAAAAATAAGGAATTGAAGATATATTTCCATTTTTCATCGCCGTTCTCATTCTAAGCTTCATCATGAGGCGACGTGTTCCATCCCTAAAGTAAATGTCTCTCTGTAGCATTGATGATAATGCCTTTGGGAACTGAACTAATCGTCTTGCTCACAGTGACTATTCTTGAGTTAACCTGCAATATTTTCAACAATCATATCATGCAGCAATGCAATGAGTGGCTATTCTTCAACTTTGCACCCATTAAAAGAATGGTTCATGCTTTCAATGTTGCATTGTTATGCATAGAAACCAAGTAGATGGAGGATAATTTCAAGATGCTGCATTTTCCTTCTCATTATTTTAAGATTTAGTTAAGTGATAGCTAATATTATAATTGCGGACGAAGTGTAGAGAATGCATTTAATCTGCACCCTGGATATCTAGCATTCGAATACATAAATGTTTCTGCTTCATTGACACTTGAAAAGATTGTAATTAAACGACACTCCCTATACGTTCTATAGACATAAGATAGATTTCCAGCTCAATGCTGCTATGCGATGTGTTCAAAAGTATTGACTCATCCATTGTATCAAGCCAAAGATCCTTCGAATAAGTCCTGCAAACACTATCAATTTCTATTAGATTCCATTGTCCATTCATATATATCTTGATTCTTTTTCAAATTCATTATACATTCATATGCACACAAGAGAATAGATGTGTGCAAGTGGTTGAGTGAATTTCACTTTTTTTATGACCACAGACATAAACGAATGCCAGTCAAGTCCTTGCCAAAATGGAGGAACATGCACTGATCAAGTAAATTCTTACAGATGCACGTGCACACATGCTTGGAAGGGTATTAATTGTGAAACGCGTAAGTAGTTGCATTCACCTATCAAAGTTTTCCTTTTCCAATCAACGTAAGACTGAGAAACGTCATGGTGTTTAACCCTTTCTGTGGCAATGTAGCAGATCTGCTACTATAAGATCAGGGAGCCATCTTGGTCTGGCCTTGCTTCCAAAACATGTT
>OLMO02000006.1:8831477-8905557 GCA_900291935.2 Cassiopea xamachana
TATTTAATCCTCACCTTTTGGCAAGCAAAATCTAAGAATAATAAGTAACTGCGAATAACAGGAAGTTGATAGTTGCCTTGCGATAATTCTGACCCACTGCGGTTCTACTACGCTCAAGTACTACCACTTCATCAGTTCCTTTGAATCATAAATATTTACGGTGTACTTGTTTAGGTCGAATACCAAAGCAATATATATTGAATAATTTTAGTCAAAATAGCGTACCGAAAAGGCCAAACATCTGAATGAATGACCTTCTGAAAACATATAGAAAATCAATGCATGTGCATCTTGCAATTCCCCATAAGCTCTGCTAAACAATAAATGACAACTTAGGTGTAAACAAAAAAATTTTCAAGTTCCTAAAATTAAAGAAAGATGCAGATTTAGCTTCAGTTTGAGGCTGCACCAATTTCGTTTTCTATAAAAAAACAAGAGATTGGGCTAGCTACATATCTCTTTTTCATGAACTGAGTACTATCCAAGGGTCAAAACATATATTAAACATATCTCAACAACTTGACCTGACCAAAGAAAATGGATAGTATATTTGGATTCAGCGCATCAAAACATGCCAAAATCAGTTGAAAAATCTTTGACCTTTTAAAAAAAGTGTTTAAACGCAGGCCAGTGTTATCGCTCCTGTGTAAGTGTAGCAATGAGACCTGTGATCAAGCAATGCATGCTTTTGTTGGACGTGATTTGTTAAGTCGAAGGAGCTAGACTCCCTATTGTTGTCTTCTGGGTCATTCCCTTGATGTTGTGTTGTTAGAAGCTCGCTAGTTATGCTTTTTTTACTTCTATGTTGACTTTAATTTGGGCTGTATTTATCAGGCAGGTTATATTATAGTATAGTCTTAAGCTTTGGTTTCGTTACGGTATCCAGTCACAGCTTTTGTTTTAAAACTGGTTTTGACTAGCTTTCTTAGTTTGGCTTTTGCTCTTCCTTGCTTCTTTCGAGCGACATATTTTAGTACAGACAAGTTTATATGCCATTTTCTGAGATTGTGATTTCTAGACTAAGCAGGGGGAGGGTGTCATGGGCAAAATCTTTGAATAGGCTATTCTTTTTAAAGTGCAAAATATTAAAGTGTTTGGTCTTATTCTGTTGTAAAAAGAATAGTGAGATAGTTCTTTTCAAAAAGTTCTCTAATATGCGACAATTCCATAAGGGCATATCCCACATCTTTTGCCATTGGAACGCAGTCAAGAAAGATTTAATTTTACAACCGTCCCTTCATTCTTTTTGCCGTACAAGATTAAACCATGAGATGAATTCCTTTTTCTTCTATGCTTCACATTACATAGTCCTTTTGATCGTTCAGGGTTCTGCGTGTCTTCTGAAAATCCTATATGTAAGCTTGAGGTACAAGGATGGTAACCTTGCACCACTAGGATGAATTATGAGCCAACACAACATATTGAAAGAAGATGTGTTAGAATAAAGTCGAAAGGAGAACTAGGCCTTCAAATTTGTCATTAGGCATTTAAAATTCATTATTACTAGAAAGGTATTCACATTAGCTTAATAATAAAAGGAATACCTCTAATAATTTCAATAACAGATATCCATGCTTGATACTTCAATTCAGAGCTAAAGTACTACCCAAGGTGTTATGTGAATGCTTCATAGCTTAAAACTGAATGCAGTGTTTCTCATTGATAAGTAAGACCGTGTTTAATGTTTGAAACATTAGAAATATTTGTTTGTTTAAGAATGCTAGCAAATGTTTTCGATGCTAAATCAACTATCGATTCTTATAGTGTCGATTCACATTTTGAACTGTTCAATGCGTTCAGCCCATTTATGATATTATCAACATTTGAATAAACATCGCTCTAAATTTTTAAAGAGATGTTCAATGGTGCTCAGTTGGTGTTGTTAATAGGCTCGCAGCCATGCGATCAGTCTTTGTCATGCCCTGATGGTTTGTTTGCTTGCTAGTTCTTTCACACGAGAAGCTAAATCTATTGTGCTTGCGTAGACTGAAATCATTTTGGGTGTATGATAAATCACTCTTAACATCGCTCTACAGAATACACAACAATAAAAACGTGAATTAAATCTACTGAAAACTTTAAAAAGTTGTCAAAATTTACTTTAATTTTGATTAAAACTTGATGGCTAATATAAATTCAATGAAAAATATTAATATTCTTGTGTTTCTCATATCTATTCGTCTATTCCTGAACATAAATTAATTTCCATTTATTTAAATGCATTGGATTGTTGAATATGAAAAGCTGTGCAATGAAGTTGCAAAGCCATTATTGAGAGCTTAATTTTTGTGATGAATTTGGTAGGACATTTTGTTAAAATTGTTATTGATACAATTAGGAACGTTTTTTATTGCAACCGGTAAAAATTTTGGTTACTATCATCATGGTAACATAACAGAGCAATAAGTTTTAACTATGAATAGAAAATAGCGCAACAGATCAAGGCAACTTCCTTTTATTATTAAATATATTACGTAAAGGGCGACTGACTCCTTTTGTTGCAATAGTTCTAAATATTCAAGAGGAGCTTATCAAAGCGTGCTTATAAGGATAACCTAGCATACATAATAAATTGAAGTACTTTCAGTTAATAGCCAGATACAGTTGTTTGACAATGCTTATTAGTACTCAAGTAGGGGAGGTTCATATAGACATATTCTGCAATACAGATCTCTCATCAGGAATTAAAAATTCATGCGTATGCTTTCATATCATGTTGATGAACGTAAGCAACATGTACCTCGTATAGATATTGCTTGCTTCATTTGACTCCAAATTCATATTTGTTACCTCCCACACTAAATGTCAATATTTCACATTTCAACTGTGCGTCATCACTGATCAATAGACGCAAAAGTGATAATACATTTTTTTAAGTGGTCAAATGGTCACATACTTTGGCCTATCATATCATTAGTCAAGCTTCAGCCCATAAATTAAAGCTTTAGCTCCCATTCCTTTTTCAAAATTCTTTTATGAGATACTATCATTCGGTCACTTTAAGCGAATAATAATTTCATTCAATACAATAAGAACCAGAATAAAAGAACCAAAATTTTATGAAAGTCTCACGATATTTCCGTATTTTAGTAGCTTAAATAAAAGCCAAACTTACCCTTAAAAAATTCCAGATTCAAACAATTAATGAGTCTTGTTGTAAGAACATTTAATAAGCCTTGTTTTAAGAACAGGCTATTTAATAACTTCTGACAGGAGTAAGTGATTGAAAATACCCCAAGAGGCGGGCTTAAAAGGTTAATTTTTCAAACTCTTGTGTTTCATTATAGTAGCTTTTAAATGCATGGCTCTATTTATTGTGTCCCTGAACTCACTTGTTCAAAGCAATTTTGAAGAGCTTTAGTAAAAACATTATCCTCAGTTATTTATTCTTATTTCTTGTATAAGGACCTTTACAGCCTAGGTTTTAAAATAGAATGTTCTTTTATGCGGACCTTTACTGAATCATGCGTTGTAAATCTTGTTTCTAGGTGTAACTTCATTATTAATCTTAACATTATTCTTAGGCTTTCATAGCAGCAGGCTATCAGCTTTCATTTCTGAACAGAACATAAGCTATTGCCTTTCTAGTAAATGGGTTACATGCGGCTCAATGGAACTGAATGCTAAACAAATCTTACTCAAAGAGCATTTACATATGCCAAGAAAATTGTTCAGTCAGGCAAAATTTATCTTCCGTGTTGTCTCTTCCACTTTTACATATATATGAGCAAGCCCGTAGCCAGGACTATATTTTACGGATGGTAAAATCGTACTTGGGGAATCAAGTGGTACAAAATCTGAGAGCTTATGTTATACTTTATGTTCTTCCAATCTCATGAATAATGTGTGTGCAGGAAAAGATTTAACTTTCTAGCATGCCACAAAGACCAAAGTTGAGCTCAACCAAACTTTTAGGAGATCCTTAAAAAAAAAAGATACAGAAACAGTAAAAAATCATTAAAAAATTCCAGGAGTGGGAACAGGCTGGCATACTGTTGCTGAGGGGTAGCATTTGCCACCCCCATGCCACCCCTTGGCTACGGGCCTGCCTATGAGTTTTCAGCATTTATATATTTTGCAAATCAAATTGGCTTCTGATTAGTACGCAGTGAGCAATAAGAGGGAACTGCAGAGAACTAACGACATTGGTCTACCAATATCCAAAGACAGTGCTCATACAAGCAAACAAGATGAAAGCAGTTCTGTGGATGGGGTGAAAACGCCTTTTATTTTTGCAGCAAATGGCCTAATGACAGTTTTCATATAAAGAATCCTTCTGCCCTCTCACGTGCCATCATGATCAGTATTAGTGGTTTACTACTTAAAGTCATTAAGTCAAGATGAAGAAGTAGCATTGTTGCTTAAATCTTCCAAAAATGCAATAAAACGGTTTTCTTGTTTTTCATAAATTTTCAGATGATACCCATAATTTTGCATAGGTCATTATTTAAATCTCCTCAAGAAAAAACTAGAATGTGAAATCGCAAGGAACATTTCGGAAAACTTGTAAACGATGGTTTCTCGCTATGTTCATTTGAAGTGTTTCAGGCATTTATAGATAGACGCTTAAATCTAGCATAGGTAGTGGTTATCAAATGCATGCAAATGTCTTAAAAGCTAGATCCTTTTAATTGTCTGACAACGTAAATAGCACTTTAAATGGTCCTGGAAATGTATGTTCAGTTGTTCATGAAATGTAGGTTCAAAAGTATGTTGAATAGACTGAAGCATGGACAAAGCAAGTAAATTTACCACAATTTCTGCTGCAAAATAGTGTTCTGCTTTAAAGCAGAAGTATCTAGCTATTATGCAATAAAACCTTTTTACCTATTCCAAGGCACAGGTTGTAGCATTGTCTATATACATGCTAATGAGAATGGATGTAAAGGTATGGGACATGCATACCAAATTTTTATAGCCTTTGAGACAGCAGTGTTATTTGGTGCTTATACTTCTTTCACGTACACAATCAGCTCAGTAATCAGAAAGGTAACTTCATTATGTCTTTTATCAGATAACAAAGCTTTTATGCTGCAGAATTAAGAAATCTGTATGCATTTAATACCATAATGTCTCACGAATTTAAGTGGCATGTGGTTTATTTCCCAACACGTACTGTGAAAGATGAATTCTACAGTCTTGGCGTTAAGATGATACTCTAAGTCGCAAATGCATTGCCACTTGTATTGAGCCATAGTGGAACAATGGCATCCGGTATTGTAATGGAATCTATTCATTTAGAAAATAGAAATTGGCAACTTCTTATCGATTGTGTAGAGCTATTTTCCTGCTTGCGTAGAAAGAGACAGGTGCTTTGAGCTCTAACCAGAAAAAGTTCTCATTTAGCAAATATTGATTTACAGTTTTTAATATTGCAGCGTATCAAGTACTTGAGATTCGTGTTACCTCTGCGGAAGACCTTCAACACTTGGCTGTAAAAAGATAGCAGCAAAGCTTCGTATCAGGAAGAGAAACTGTAGACGACATAAAAAAATAAGAAATGAATTGGAACCAGGTCATCAACATAGCAATTATCCTACTGACTAAAATACTCATGGTTGCTGGCATGGGAAAAATCTCCAATAAAAAACTACATCGAATGAGCTGCCGGAAAGAGGCAACATTCAAGGCCATGCAAACAGGTTTTGCTGTGAAAGCAAGTTCATCGCAGCTCATCTCATCAGTAAATGTGTTATTGCTACCTCATTGTGCAAGAAATTGTATAAAGACGGATAGCTGTAAATCATTGGTATACAGAAAGAAGCCTGCAACCACAACAGAGAAGAACTGTCAATTGCTGAAGGTTGAAAAAAGTAGTCTGAGCAGTAGTGATACTGAAAACTCAGTTGGATGGACTTACTATGAGCCACTGCAACAGGTATGCATATTTTGCAACGCTCAAGAAGATATTGCTTTGACCCTTGAGCTATATGTAGATACGTATATGCTATAAATAGTGTATATCAGTCTTGGACTATAAGTGTATGGCAATCAGTAGATCACATACATTTTGAATATGATTTCCGGATCAAAGTTTGTTGTTTCTGTGATGCATTACTCTATGTAACTCTCAATGCTGTGAAATGGTCTAAATTGAATTGTGTGCCTTTTGGCATCGTAAACAAAAATGTCCCTATTTCCTAGGCATTTGTTATTAACTCTTTTGTCTCATTTCTTGACTACTAGGGTAGCAATAAAGTCTAAAAGGGAAAAGTTGTTCAAAGCTAGTCAGAAGTTTGAAGTGTAATCAAAAATTGCAACGTAAAATCTATAAAATGTAAGGGGGTATATAGTGTGCTTCAATGGAAAATTGAAGCATCATCTTTTGGAGAGGAAATCCATCTGTTTTTGAACACCGGACGGCGTGCTTGAGTTGATTTTGAGTACTGGACCCCTGCGCCATTGAGTTTGACACAGGAGATATCGTGGGGATGTGGTCCAGAGGGCTCAATCCCCATTGTTAAAGTGAGTAAGCTTCTTCCTTTTTTGGGTGGGAGATGAGAGGCTCAGCTTTCACTTAAGTGATCATACAGTTGGTTTTGTGAATTCCTGTTGTTGCTTGAGCTTGATGCTTTTTTGTTTTAAAAGTGATTGCAAAGTGCATGGAAATTAAGCTGTGTGGTATCTTAGCTTGCAACTACTTTTGGCTTAGTCTATTTCTACATTTCAAATAGGAAGCGGGGACAAACACATTAACGCCAAATAATGGTGTTGTCCGTATGCATTTTCTACACCCCAACTCATTTTCCTAATTTTTAGGACTTCAGGTTTATTTTGGCTCTTGTTCTAGAGTAATTCAGATGAAGAAAGTACTCTATGTAGTGGTATAAGTAAACTCAATATTTTTTATTCCATAAAAATAGTGTCGCTTAACTATGCTCGATGTATTTGTCTTAGGGAACTTCAAGATGTCAGCCATCAACCTGCCAGTCAGGTTATGAATGTGTGGAACAATGCAGTTCCAGTGTATCAAACCAATACACATGCAATGGTAAGTGATTACCCTACCTCACGGTTGTAGGCGCGTTGGCTATAAGGGAAAAATAAATGATGTTCAAAATTTAAAAAATCCTATCTGTATAGCATGTATACGCATACACCTATGGAACCTCATTTACAGGCTCAGTAGTGCTCTTCATTAAAAAACTTGCCAGAGATTTTTTCTGGAAGCAAAGTATTGCTAAGAGGAGAATGCACTGAATTGATTATGTATATATGCTATTAAGGTATATTCTTAAACATGTAGAACATAACACTGACATAATGCTAATTTCATTATCATCATTATCACAATGGTAAATATCGCTGCTCTTGTTACTTGAGTCAGTGAACCTATGATTCTCAACGATGTTCTCTTAACCTCCATTGTCAATATCCTACGTTTGGCGAATGACCGCACTTACCTCATCAATTTATTTTTGTTCTACGTCTCGGGTGGAGATGCATATGCTTTTTCTTTGTATAAGACCATGTTCCTTTAAATGGCATTCTCCTGTGCATTGGGGAATAGGGTGAATATCCTTCTAATCATAGAAATAATAGAACTAGAATTCCGACTCTATCACGTGACGTGAGATATCAATAGGGAATCATAATGGCTGATAATGACTGCCAAAAAGCCGCGCCTAGTACAACGTGGAACTAGGATTGTATAGAAAACATTTATTACAAATTCGACATTGGCTGCTCTAGTTTATACTGAACTAAAGAACATCAATGGTGTTGTCATGTATTAAAGTTTGGCGTGAGAAAAAGTGCATCTTAAAGCAGAATCCGGCTTTAGGAGAGAGAAAACTAACTTTTCATCCTACGTTACTCAGCATGTATCTCACCTAAGTCTTTTGCTAACGAAAGGTCAAGCCGACTTCCTCAAAACATTGTTTTCAAGTGCCTTAAAAACAGGTTCGGAATTCCTTTCTATGCAGATATTATATCATGTCATGCAAGGTGCTTGATAGCACGTATCCACTTGGTAGCAGAGATCTGTTGATAAAATTGTTTGCATGCACTGCATCGTGCAAATTGCAGTCCCAATAAAAACGAGGGAGAGTATGCGATAATAGGATCCTTCCGAGCGACTATTGAGTCTCCAGTACCCAGAAAACTGAAATAGACTAGGAGGACATGTTGAAGTATATTTTGGAATGACTTACTGACTGTGCAGGGCACTTCTAGCTAAAACGCTAGCAAATTCTTGGGGCGTAATGCCCCAATAATAGTGTTAGACACAATTACCGGTGTTTGATTTCCCATCCCATTTGGATGATCGCTGTGTTTACTACATTAGCGGTTAATCGGTGGGGAGGGGCAAAGGGGCAAAGTACTCTCGAGGTGCCATCGACTAATGTCTAAATACACATCTTTTTTAAATAAGAGATCTTATTTGGCTGAGTCTCAATTGTCTTATCAGCTATTTTCTTAGAGAAAACGTGCGTGGGAATTACACAGCTACCTCTAAAATATTCGGAAAATTCAGCACTGCCGCCCACAGATTTTTCTCGAAAAACTGACACTGGTTTACTATTCCGTTTCATTTGCATGGTATTGTGTCTACTGTGCTTACTTTCTACTTTAATTTACTCTTGAGTATCTAACAATCGTCACCTGTGATTTTTTTTCGAATTGTTAAGCCCCTTGCGCTAATTATTACATTCGAGGATTTCATGCGAGGTATTGGTCTTCTGAGGTATACCAAGTTAAATCCACATTATTTACTACTTTGTTTTTCAGCGTCCTTCTTCGCATTTAAAAGAAAGTATGAAAGTAGCTAATCGAAATCTACATTGCTTTTATTTTTGAAACCTCCCAATTTATTCCAACCATTTTGATTATTAATTTTCAAGAAATTTGCCAACTTCCCCCCCGGGATTATTCGTTACTACAGAGTTGTTGTGCAAAGAATATGGTAATAGAAAGCTTAAAACTCTAATGGTGATTGAGGACATGGCGACTTAGTCTTCACAAAAGCAATCTTCTTGAATACCAATTGATTTTAGAACAACTTTTTTCCTTGTTTACTATCATATTGTACCATCAAGCTAGAAAGGTAGCAGAAGAACACAGCCTAAAGCAACTTACCGATGTAAATGGCGCTCGTTTCACCGATTTATTGTTATTCTTACAATTCCTAGTTGCAGGGAATTGACTGCAGTTGGTATAAAAGTCAATATCTGTTAAACAGTTTGGAGAAAATCTCCTTTACAACGGCGGTCATCAATCGCAACAACAGTTTGTTGACTAGTCGTTGGCAGTCATATTGCTTCCGCATGCATGTGTCAATCCAACGAGCTTAGAACAATAGAGCGCTCATTCTAGTTCTAGCATTTCTACGTTTCTAAAAAACAATGGATGCTTCGCTGTTGTTAACTTATTTCACTACAGTCTAACGCACATTTATTCTTCACTTTGTAGCTTTTCTATTTCTAGACATTTATTGTACAAGCTCTTTGCGTTGTACAAATAAATTTGAATGGTGACTTTTTATCAAAACCTTTCTGTATATAGAATGCTGACTGTTAAGCATTTTCTTCAACGCTTGTCAAGTAGCTTTCTTTTATTACACATAACAGTGCAACATCTTTAAATAAATAGTAATAAGAGAAATAAATGAATAACTTGCTTCAATCATTCAATCAATCACTCAATCAATCAATCGCTCAATCAATCAAATGAATCAATTTATCAATCATGTAAGCGAATTAGCTTCCTAGTAGAAAATGAGGAAGCTGTTAAAGAAACTAGTTTTTCCTATTAATTTCTTTTGACATACTGTAGCAATTGTCATGAGAAGTAAGCTCTTGAATGTCAAAAGCTTGAGCACTGAAAGCATTCCCTCCAAAGAGTATAATCATAGTTTAGCTGCTTTATTATGGAAATGATATATGACACAATACTCTACTTTGCCAGTTAGTCGTTATCCAAATGATAAAATATGCAAATTGTTTATCATGCAGAAAATAATTATGTAAATCATTTGTTATGCCAATTGCTTGTTGCGTAAAATAATTCTCTATGCAGATAAATTATTTTGAAAATCATTTATTATGCAGTTAACTTAATATGCAAATTATTTTTGTGCAAGCCATTCATTAAAATGCAATTAATATGCTTTAGTTCCTTGAAGGTTCGTGTAAACTAACTAGGATCACATTTTGGAAAACTTTACAACTTCAAGTATTCAAGTTATCACCTACAATTGTTGTTTTCTCACCGCCTTTTACTCAATACATTTTTCAACAGATATAAATGAATGTGTAAGCAATCCGTGCTTTAATGGTGCCACATGCAACAATTTAGTCAATCAATATTCTTGTACATGTCTAGGAGGCTATAAAGGAACGAATTGCCAAACAGGTTAGCAAAGTTTCTCAAAAATTTCTGTATACAATAGCAGCCTCTAGAAATTATTGCTTTAACTGCATTAACGCTTGCACTGGTTCATTCTTAAAGACTTGTTAAGGAAAGCATGAATGTGAAGTTGAAGCAACTAAAAGCTAGGAAAGAGGACAAATAAAATTGGACTATAGACCGGATCACCAGAAGAGAACAAGGTATATTAACACAAAAGAGCTATGCTTTTATGCATTCAATGCATTAACTATTAGCATTGCTTTCCCACTACCTTCTTTTGATTAGCTTTTTGCCAACAGATATAAACGAATGTGAGAGCAATCCGTGCTTACATGGAGCTACTTGCAACAACAACATCAACTCATATTCTTGCTCATGCAGAGAAGGCTATACAGGAGTCAACTGTCAAACAGGTATATTAATATGTAAATAAATGGTAACCATTCTCAATTATTACTATGTTTCCATTAAAACCATCAACGCTTCATGCTTAAACAATTTCCGTTTTGAAGAGACAAACTACCAAACGAGAATTCACATTGGAATGAGAAACATAGGACAGGAAGTAAAACAAAATTAATCCTTCATGCACACAAGGAAAAGTAAACTAACTTGAGCATTTAATCCATTAGTTATCAATACTAGGTTCTCATTGGTTTCTTCTGGTCTTATTCTTTTAACAGATGTAAACGAATGTGCTAGCATTCCGTGTCAAAATGGAGCAACTTGCAACGACTTAGTCAATTCATATTACTGTACATGTGCAGAAGGCTATACAGGAACTAACTGCCAAACAGGTAAATTAAAGTTTGATATGAGCAACTGCTTGGAGTTATTGAATTATATGCAATAAAGTTGGGTAATATTACATATTAACTATTGAATAGTTGCTTTTACCTCGAGTAGCCTCGTAGACGCCCACATTGGGCTGATAGGGGGAATTAGAATGCGGAATCCTTTTCTGTTTTAGCTTTTACTTTGTAGTCAGATGTCTAGTAACCCCACATCATACCATTTAAGATCATTTTAAAGACATATAATACTGCATAACTGCCCGTCAATACCAAAATTCACTCTTTGATGATGTAAAATTTCTAATTTCGTCCCATAACTTCTGAAGCCGCGATTTTCAACTTCTTATCACACCAGTATCCATAGAAGTACATCCCCAGACCACAATTTTACGGAGATTCTAGATTTTAAATCTATCTTGTCTTTTGAGGTCGTAAAATTGAGATATAGCCCTAAATCCTTACAAAACATAACAATTTTATCCAACTTTGCTTATTTTTTCAAAAATTTTCTATTATCACCGGCTATCAATATAGAGACTGTGACTGATATGTGGAGGAGACGTTCAGCTCTCAAAAAAGTGGTGAATCATTGTTAGGAACTGTTAGGAAAAGCAAATTGTGGCAGTTGGAAATTCAGAACCCAGCATCATTTTTGGCCATTCAACTATTCAACAGCCAGTTTCAAACCAGGCACATATCTGCAAGGGGGACACTGAGGGGCAGTGACTGCCCAGCAGAAAAATTTGCATTGCCTTAGCCCTAACAGAACCACTAACATGGGGATTTAAATAATCAAAAGTGGGGTTTGGCTTCTCGAAGTGAGGACAAGGGCAGGCTTTGCCCCCACCCCACGACATTTCTTCCAGCTATGTGCTTAAATAATGGCCGTTGAAATATTCTTAAAAGTTTATTTTCCCCTTGATAGAATTTGTGCTATAGAAAAAAGTTTTATTAGTTCAAAATGAAACCAATAAGATGTTCTTCCTCTTGTTAATTATTTTGAAATAAGTATTTTTGATTTGAAAACAAAAGTCATTTTTAAATAAGTAGGTTCTGTTTAGAAATAGAAACCTCGTGGATGCAAAGCAAGCTCTGTCAATATACGTGATTTATTATTCTGGCAGAAAAAGTTAGGAATGCTAAAGGGCGTAATACATTTTGAGCTATAACAGACCAAGATTTTTAGAAACGGAAGAAAGCTCTCTCACAAATATTCCCAACATAAATATCAGCCATAGCAACTTTTTTACCCAAACGGCTTCAATCGACATTTTGCTATTTCACGGAAGTAATCTGCACTGGCTTCTAAATGTTAGATATTTGTTATTATATGCAGCCTCTAAAATACTTTCATCAGTCTCAAATTCAAAGTAAGCTTGTGGAATATTGTTCATCAATAATGAAAATATTGAAAAAATGATACCAAAATCCACAGTCCCACCATTTCTAGGTGGAAAGCACTCTGGACATCTAGAGTCTTGACGGCAGACGTGATTGGCATCAATTTTGCAAGGTTTGGTATAGGTAACCTCCGATTCTGCTGACATATTTGCAAAGCGTTCCCATGAAGTAGTCAAATTTTTCATCCAAAGATCAGCAATAGACACCTAAGGGGCATTTGAAGTCGCAGGATATCTAACTTTTCATGCTGAGAAAGTTCTGGCTTATCAACCATTCGTTAGATTCCTATTTCCCCCAACCTAGCTAAATGAGCCCTCTGTGCATCGTTTCATTGCACGCTATGTTTGTAGTTGTAAGGAGGGATATTCCAATGGATGTTGGTACAAAGTAGCTATTGAAAACAACAAGCTAGTAAATTCAATGGGATGTGATTACTAGTTCCAATGAGAGTTTAAGGTGATAGTGGAACCAAGTTCTGTCCCCTTAGAGAAGAATATGTTTACATATGTATATATATATATATATATATATATATATATATATATATATATATATATATATATATATATATATATATATATATATATATATATATATATATATATATATATATATATATATATATATATATATATATATATATATATATATATATATTGATCTGGATGTTTAAGTCTATACTGTCGGTATAGTGCTCAATGCATTGAATCGCAGAGCGTAATAGACTATTGATAGATTGGATCAAAGACAGGACATCACTTTTTCTGTTACTCCGAGTTTCACGCTTACGCGATCATCAGACAGATTTTTCTGATGATCGCGTAAGCGTGAAACTCGGAGTAACAGAAAAAGTGATGTCCTGTTTTTTATCCAATCTATCAATAATCTATATATATATATATATATATATATATATATAGGATAGGTTTTGTATAAATTTTAGCAGCCTCTAACAGCTGAAGCAGTTGTTTGTTTTTACATGTGCAGCAGGTGGTATTTTCCAAGAAGTTGACTTGAAGTTTTGAAGAAGTTGTAATCACCAGCGGATAAACTCAGCTGGGAGAGAGGACTATTAGATTATAGGACAACTATTAGAAGAAAGAATAAAGGAAAACCTATAAAAAGCATCACTTTCGTCTTCTTTGTCACCATTACGCCTCAAAGGGTTCTTTGAATGACCCTGTGGTTCATTGCATTGCCTGGTCTGTCAATTATGTCTCATATCCTTGTCCATCTTCCTTCTTGTCTTGTTACCGAAGTACTTCTTAAACAGTCCTTGAAGTTACACTCCTGCGCAGTCATACTATACCTTTCTTTACATCACTTTTTGTGTCTTATCATGCTGGCAGTACTCCTCAATTTTTTACACACTGGGCACCGTCCCCCTTCCTTTCCTTCACGTTCTCATGGTTGTTCTTTGTTACTACATCATATAATTAATCTCCACATCTTCAAAGCATTCTAGGGCCAACACTCATTATTAATTACATGATATGAGCTACACATATTCTATCCTCAACCAAACATGGTAGTTGCTGATGCTCATATTTTCACTACATTTATACCTGGTATCATACACAAATACAAACGTACATGCAAACACAGTAACTACTTCCAGCAATTTTAGTTAGACGTCATATTGAAGTTCGATGTTCTCCACTGCAGCATTTCAGCGCTAACGTCTTTTAGGCAAAAGGCTACTGTGTAATATTTGCATAATTTTTAGATATTAATTACACTGACTAGGCTAGGCATTGAACGTTATCCAATCACAAATTGTAGAAGTTAGCCTGTCTGAAGCTTAAAACACTGTTAGTAGTCCATCCTGTACAGTTCCAAAGAAAATAATTATTATTCCATCTGCTTTTTATTTGAGCCACTTGCAAGCAAGTTTCAGAAGCAGCTGCTCTTTTGATTTTTCTCCTTATACAAATACTTCAGGGGTACATATTGGAAAACTATATCGAGAAAGGTGTCTCCATTGTCGTATTTGAGAAAAATATCTGGATGCCGTAATTGTTATGATATTTCTAAATAATAAAAAGTCTTGTGCACAGTCAATATATTATCGAGTATGTTTGAGATATATTGTGCTATCACTAAATGCCGTAATGAACAGTTGCATTTGACAACTCTGAACCCAAAAAGGAAGGTTGACCATGCAGTTAATTTTACAACTGTCGAGCATACAAGCATACAAGTAGTTGGAGCATAATAATGAAGGGGTGATCTGGTACCCTAGAGGCTGAGGGGCTGGAAGGCAGCAGCTTCCCCCCATTTTTCTGCTAGTGTATAATGTCATGCAACAGATAGCCTATCTAAGATAAAATGTTCTTTGATACTCATAAGGGTTTTCCTGCAATTTAAAGGCGCACTTGCAAAACTGTTAGGGGTTCCACCTCTGACCCCCACTACCACGCCCAAGAGGACATTTTAACTCTTTTGCAGCCCCCTCACTCAAAACTTCTCTCCGGCGCCCCTGTTGAATTGTGCTTCACTTGATTCGAAGACTTAGCTATTTCATCACTGAAGTCAAAATTACGGACACGGTTACAGAAAAGTATGTAACATGCAGTTGTGATGTCAAGCGGTCTTTCTCAAGTTGTTTTTAGACAGTTCTGCCTTCACTCAATATTTGCGCAACATGTTTTTTTCATGTTCTTATGCTGAATATTGAACATTGAGAATGCGTAAATAGAGTTCACTGAGTAGAGTTCAACTTAAGCAAGAGACGTGTTCAAGCTTCAGCTCTAATTCTCAAATGATTATTTTCTACAATTCTACAACACTTAGCCACTATCATAACTATAGGGTGCAAAGGAATATACGACAAAAACAGGATATGATACAGGCATGACCTACCACAGACGATATTAAAAAACTTCAGGGCAATTTCATACATGCATTACGAATCACGCATGCGCAATCATACAATATATTACATCATGAAGCTCTTCTCCATGATTTACCCACTGACTTAGCACACAATAGTTGCCTAGCAGCTGAAGCAAATTAAAATCAAACTGAAAGAAGTCCCTGACTACCTTTGTTTGACATTTGAGTCTCGTTGGTTGGCCCTTTTGCCTATACGATAAACAAGAATATTTTTTGCTTACCTGTGGATCTAGGGAGTTCACGTTTCTTAATAAAAGTAATATCGAGAGGTGCTAAAAAATCATTTTATATTTTCATTGTAACTGCATAGCATGCTAAATAGGTTGCATCCTACAGAGACTCTATACACGATTGAAATTTCAAATCCCAATGTTGCCTTCTCAGAGATACGATCATGACGTGTCCTAAGCGGAAGTTCAATGCATCTTACTAAATTTATAGCTACGTATTTCAACACTATCTTAAATTGTCTTATAAACTTCTGTATACGTTTAAGCATAAATGCATAAATATTACTTGTGAAATTCAATTAACTCTTGTGATCACAGACACAAATGAATGTCAGTCGAGTCCTTGTCAAAATGGTGGCACTTGTATTGACCAAATAAATTCATACAAATGTACTTGCACAGATGACTGGAAGGGCACTTTTTGCGAGACCCGTAAGTTTGCATTGATTTATCAATACTCCTTTTATCTATTCAAGCAAAGACTGAGAATGTCAATGACAATGATTTTTCTACGTCCTATAGCTTCATTAACTTTTGTATAGCTGTTTTACCAATTCCTATATGTATGAGGATAAATTGCTTTTATAAAATAGAAGTTTTAATATGATATTGTTCTGTCAAATGAGAATCGAGTTGTACCCATTGGTGAAAAGCTGAGAGGGAAAACGCTTTGTGATCAGTATAATTATTAAAAATGCATTGTTTCATACAATCAATACATCACAATCCTACGTCCCACCATCATCCTACGTCAGGCATGGCAAACGTGGGCACGCAGGCCGCATGCAACCCTTTGCACCGATATAAAAGTTTTAGTTGAATAAAAGAGCTCTTTAAATAGGCAAATTTTCCTTTAAAATCGACACAAAATGCTAATTTACAAAATGCTGATCCACAAAATGCTGATCCATAAGCAGCTTGCTTCTGCCCTTGCCATATTCTGTTTTTAATTCATGAGGATTACTTTTACAAACAATGTCATGCACTCTGTTTCTAGCATTTTACTGTAATTTTTCAGTTTACGCACTCCATTAAAATAACTCTTAATTCCAAACAGTTACATATTTAGAATGGCCTGTTTGGTTTTACATTAAATAAAAAATCTCTAGTTAAAATTGAAGCTATAAAGACGTTTCAGCCCGGCATATAAAAAGTTGAAGGTAAAGATCGATGCCAATGGTTAGCGTCAAATACTTTACTAGCGAGCAAAGGCAATTTGATGCTTTAATGCTTTATACTACATATATTCTTACAAACGTGTTTCACATTCATGGATGCCATAAAACCTTTGTAAGATGTAAACCAGGGGCACTTTCACAAGAAAATGGAAAGGGGCATGTCATGTTTACGGTGCACTAAATGCATTATTTTCTTCCTCCTCGTTGCACCAAATATATTATAAGTTGTTGTGGAGATAATGTACTACCTCACTCAAAAGGCCTCATCTCAGCTCCCATCACCCTCGCTAGTGGGAGGCAGGAGTAAAGCTTATGCTGCCACCATGAGTAGACACCTTTGATGTACATATCAAATTTAAAGATTTTTTAAATTAAATTAGCGTTAACTTCGTTCAAAACTAAATTCTTGATTACAGCTAAAGATTGTGCTCCTAGGTTGCTTCCCTCCTTTAAGTTGTAAAAATTTACTTGTGCAGACTGTAATTATGTATATGTTGGTGTAACAAGCCAACACTTATCTTCTCAGGTTAGTAATAAGAACTCAGATGTCTATAGGCATTTAAAAACTTGTCTTTGCAGAGAAGCTTGCGAAAAAACTGCTTTGCAGAGCTGGACTCCACTAAAGCTTTCTATAAACTTAAAGTCAAAGAAACATTAAATATTGTTTGCAATAAATATTTTATGGTTTATTTAGTCTTCGAGTGCGGCCCTCTTATGAAAGTGTCAATGCAGCATTTAAAGGACGCTGAGTTGTTTTTTTATATATGAGAAAGAAGCAAAAATTACACCTGACATTTGCAATACTTACAACTATTCAACAATACTACTAAGACGATGCCAAGGGTAGCAAAAGGTTATGACTACCCCACGACCTTACATTCATTTTGACATGCCTTTCCTACGTCATGTCATATCATCATCCAATCTCACATCATCATTCTATGTCACATCATCATTCTTGATTTTGGCATTTCATTACTTATGATGCAACCTGCCACTTATAGTTGGTACACATGAATCAATCTAAATGATTCTATTTCATAACAACATTACATTTCAGCTCGTTGTGATAGTGGATGGACATCGGACGGAACCTACTGTTATATGTTTTCAACATCATCACATTCATGGTCAACAGCAAAGACTAATTGCATGAATAGCGGTGCTACTTTGGCAACTATAAAAACTAAAAAACAATCAGATTTTGTTATTGCAAGAGCTTCTGAGCATTATTGGATCGGAGCAAGTAAATCTGGAGGTAACATAATAGTATTGATTTGCATTGCGGCTGAGTACTAGAGTAATTCGGATTTACAAATCTCTGTGGAAGTGAAACCAGGTCTCTCCGTTTAAAGCGCATCATAAAGCACGCCTTGCCACGCATTTTAAGTAGGTAAGGTGTGTGCTTCGTTATGCGCCTCATTCTTTACAACTCATCAAGTCACGCTATTTGACAACTAGATCGCACATCTTGATGCAAACTTTTTGCCAAGAGGTGGGAGAGCGATCATGCACTTGCTAAAAGCTTTACGGAGAAGTTTTAGTGAGACATTTTATAGATAGTAAGCACTTACCCTTTATATTAGGTCCCGAATAAGCGTCCCCAGCTATTGGTTTTTGCAACGTCTTCCAACTCCCCGCTCTTATTAGGTCCCCAAGTGATATTAATAGGGGTATTTTACATCTCTCCTGGTTGCTGCACAGTTAGTCCAAAGTTTCCACTCCCTTCCCGCTTATTCTAACCCTCCGTTTATTTCATCTTGAGGACTTTTCCAATCCCCTGCTTATTGGAAACCCTCCCTATTCGGCACCTAAGAGTAGCGTGTAAGGCATTAAGCAAGCTGCTCTACTTGAATATATATAACCAACAATATCTTTGTGCATTTTTCATTATTTGAGAAATAGAGATGTTACAGTGGAATACTAAATTCTAAATACGGAATCAATATATATTTGAGCTTTTTATCTGTTAATTTTATTAGAAATAATCATCAGAAAATGCCGAAATAGTTGTGATAAATTTTCATTCAATCTATTTGGTTTTCATTAGAAACTTACAAATGGTTAGATGGAGCATCCTTGACGTTTACAAAGTGGTGTCCTAACGAGCCGAATAACCGTGATTCAGTGGAAGACTGTGCTGAGGTCTCTAGCTGTGGGTGGAACGATGAAAATTGCCTTCAATCTTTACGATTCATTTGCCAAAAGTCTTCCTAAGTAAACTGTATTTCTTTGATTTCGTGTGGTTAAATGAAATGCAGAGGATAAATGCTTTAGCCCTAATGCTAAACAGCTAGCATATATAAACGTTAGTAAGACAGTAGTTAATTGATACAACTATATAGGTTGCACGTAGAAATTGAGTATAAATATATAGTATTGGTGCAGTAAATGCATAGTATTTATTGTATTTATAGTGTGTATAGTCTTTATTTATTGTGTTTACAGAATGAAACAACGCTGAGCCATACAACACATGTGATTAGCATGTGTTTCTTTTGATACTTCCTCCCGAATACACGGACAGAGAATACGCTTACCGAATGCTAAAACTGATAACCGAATATCGATTAATCGGTCTTTTTTGGACATCCCTAGTATCAACATAGAACCCATTGTCCTAAGACCAACTCATTAGCAACAGCGTCGGAAACCATAGAAAATAAAGATGGTGGAAGATTTTCATCAGCGCACAAAGAGAAGCAGACTCATCTATACTCGGGGCCGCCGTGAGCAAGGCCAGGGCCAATTTCACCAGAGCCACAAGCTGCAAGGGACCTCATAACATCCAATGCTTCTAGGTCTGGGGGGCCTCATAAAGTAAACCCGCATTAATTTTCCGAAGTTAATTTCTAGACACTGAAAATTTTCTGGTCGCTTCGCTCGCAGGGGGCCTTGTCTTGCTCTTTTGCTCCTGGGCCTCAGAATTCTCTCGGTGGCTCTGCCTGTGCTTAGAGAAAAAAGTGTTTCACTGGTATCAAAGGTGTTTCATTACCATTGAAATGAATTTCTGCAACACAGCTAAAGAAGCTTGTTGCAGCCCATAAGAGATGGGCTGCCTTAGATGATCAAAGAGCACACTATGCCAATGTAGATACGCAGTTTTTTCAGGCAAGGTATGTTTTAAGCTAACATGTTCAGAACATCAAAACAACGGCACTGCCTCCCCTTTTTTTAGCATAATGCAGTATGTTTCACTTCTTTCATACGTTTTTGCAGAAGAAGCAGTGACGGTTTGTCAAGAAAAGCCTGAGGACAGTGGTGTTAGGTATGTGGAGTGCTTTCCAGGTAGCTGAATATGTATAGAGAACACGTTTTAGAAAAATTTGCATAGGAATAATGAGGCTCACCTAAAACATTGCGTTGTTTATAAAAGAATGCCTACTCAGCCTTAGAGAGCGATCAATAAGTATCTATAATGGAGGGGCAGAGGCTTTTTGTTAATTTTGAAATAAAATTTGGTACCCCACCCATCTACTCAAAAATTTGATTGATACCCCCCGAAAGAATCTAAAAAGTTTGTCATACCCCCTCCTGAATTTTCAACTAAAAGATATCAGTAAAGCTTATTTGATAGCTTTCATAAGGAAGAAAAACTTGCTACAGGTATTTGCATTGCAGTAGAGCAGTAGAATCATCAGATGATAGCTGACACTATAAACTATTTGACTAGTTGAATTATTTATAAAATTTTGAAATATAATTAGTTTCTGTTTCATACCCACTCCATATTTTGCAGTTTCTTTGAAACCCTTCTTTAAAATTGCATTTTTGTTACGTACCTCTCCCATAAGGCCTCCACCCCCAAAGACAGATACTTAATGATCACTCCCTAGGTGAACTAATTTTACCAAAGATGTTGCGTCTCAAGAGCAAGTGAAGGTGTTTTGCTCCCCTTCCCCCCCCCCTTCAAAATATCCGCCACTGAGAAGGTACCATAGTAAACAATTTCCCATTTCTTTGAATTCCAAAAGCTTTGAAAATATGATTGTAGCCAACGCAGATAAATAGAACTCAAAGCTACAAATAAAACTGCGACCAAAATAAGCTCCAGAAAGTAACAGGGAATTTCGAATCGAATAAGAAATAAATTTCCAATCCACAATCAGTAGCAGGAGTGACACATATTACTCTAGTGTCTCTAATAGAAGGGGTGAGGCAATGGATAGGGTTGTTCATGTCGGCTAGTTTTCAATAAAATCAGGGTGCTAATAAAAGGGGAATGCATGTCGGCAGCTTTTCAATAGAAACTTGGTGCTAAGAGAAGGTGGTCCATACCGGAAAATTGTTTTATTAAGAGGTAATAGAACTTTCTTTTTGTTCTGATCATAATCGATTTGTAAAAGAGGGTATTAATACGCAACGGGGAAGAAAGGAAAATTCTCCTGAAATTAATAGATGGGGGTCCGTCTTTTAGAGACACTATAGTACACATCGATTTAATATAGCACAGGGTTAAAAGCTATAAACTAAAATCTCCAGCAGTCTCCTGCAATTCGAGAAATTCTTCATAACATTCTCTGTTACTCTGTCTAGTGTAGATAGTGACAGTCTACACTGAAAAAGAAGCTTGGAAAATTCGTCTGCAGTTTGCATAAAATAGAAGTAGGCTCTTTGGAGAGGGAGTACCACACCCCCACTATTGCGGAACTCGTCGGTAAATTTATGGCTTGTTAGTAACTATTTGAGTTGTGATCATCACCTGTTGGTATTTCTGGGACATAAAGTAGCTCATTGGTAAGCTCTTTTGCTACACTTCCCCACTATAAGGTCTCTCTGCACAACAATGTTGTATAAATATATAAAAATCAAATCATCTGTTTGTAAAGGAGGTGGACTGGCTAACTTTTGGCTCGGGCACAGTCTGACTAACCCACCTCATAAATTCTATAATGCGCAAAATGGTAAACAAGGGCATTGAAAAACACTGCAAATTTTGATAAATCCACAGTCTTCATGTCAGTTCTCTTATGTATATACTGCAATGTTCTCCATATTCAGAATTTCAGAATTTAACACTTGTTCCACTTCATGCAGCCGGCCCTTCGGGCATTTGCCAGAATGGCCCTACCAGCCAGTCCGCCTTTGTTATGTAAAATGCTATATATGTTAAATTTGGTTGCTCTCCAACAGCTAAAGGAATATTTTAACTAAGGGGTGGTCATTAGTTATGACCGGTGTGGGGACCATAGAGAAAATGGGGCGGTACCTTAAAAAATGAGCTTTGTTAGTTAGAGTAGCAAAAACAGTTCTGAGCACAGTGGTGAGGTAGAAAGAAGTCATATTAACCTTGAACGTGAATTAGAAATATCCACATGATTTACATCAATGTCTCAGGGGGTACTTTAGTAGGCTTGCAGTTTGGCGTCATGTTATTACTTGGGTGGTAACGTTATGGGTGCCACCTTCCTGTAGTATGGTTTCCATTCGAAGAAGCCTGCAGAATTATAGATAAACTTTTGGACACATATTACAAAATTATGTGAATAGAAACCTGGCACTAAAAGTACCCAACTAGAAGATCCAACTCGAAATAGATTCTTTACACTAACCAAGGCTTCCCTCCAAATATATGAGTACATATTAATTTCATATCCCCATTCTTTAAACCAAAACTATATGTTTCATTCATAGCATTTTTTAAGAACATTTCACTGGGGGACAGAACCCACTGCAGATATAATACATAAAGGTGTGTGCTTTTATATGGAGCCACGCTATATAGAATCAGCATGTATAAGACTGCAAATTTAGGAAACTTGTATTACTGAAAACAATATTCTGCACGGTACAATAAAGGAAGGATAGAAATCTTGAACCATGTAGCCAAGCGCAGGTCTGTGATCATTTTTGCACAATCATTTCTCGCAAATTTTGGTAACAATTTTGCTTTGCAATCTAAGTACAACTCTCAGGGGGTCACTTGCTCTTTCACAGCAACATGTGATGTCATCAAACCATGCAGGCAAGTGGGAGCAGTTCTTCTTTTTTCCAAGGTTAGATACCTTATGGTGATACTAGATGCAGTGTTTATTAGCTGGTATACCAAGATACCTAAATTCAATAAAAAGAAGTTAGATCATCATCTTCCTCTTTTCAGGAGAGAGATCAATCACACGGAAAAGTTTAACTCGTGTTCTCAAAGGGGCATTTTCCGAAAATCTTGAGACCGTGAATCCAAATTATATTCCTGAAAACAAGCCTCTTTCCATTTACTTTGCTCTTGCATCCGTCCACATAATAGATGTAAAAATTTGCCTATTTTTCTTTGTTTCTATTCACTCCAGTTTACCTACCCCAACACAAGCTATTCATTTACATCAGAGGAGGTGAATATCAGGGAAGTTTTTGTCTTTATGTCTATATTGCATGCCTTGAAAAAATTAATAATTTTAGTTCTAAAATTATTTACAACATTGGAAAGGCATGAAATACACAATACCAACAGAGTAAATAAACTAATTAAAGCATATGTAAAAGTCCAAACGAGAATGGCTTGAAACAGGGAACTTCTACATTAAAAACTGTACAGTTCAACTACTTATTACTGCGCAAAAATAAAGTGGTAGCCGCTACAACTTGAAAATAAGTATGGTATCAACTAATGTCCATTTGCTTACAAGCTAAAAAAATCAATGAAAAATCGTAGAACGTTTCAATGAAGCTTTCCTGTACTATTAATAAAGATATTCAAGAAAGTTTGCAAACCATTGCTGCAAATGCAACCACTTGACATAGATCTATTTTAACAGCATTTAAATTTAAAATGGCGTTTCCAACGATTTCCAATGCCCCAGGAATACGTTTTTTGCGACACCTCCTTATTTCCAACGAGGAGGAAGTCATTAAGTTTTTCTTGATCAGTATTTTGACAGTTAGGTCTTGCCCTTGCAAAGACAACTAGTCTTGTAAATCAGACTTGCTAAGTCAACATTCAGCTTTTCGCATTTTCCAAAAATTGGCGTAGTTTCAGTTATTACCTCGCTACTGAGAATTTCTCAAAAGTATTTCTTGTTTAGTTTAACATATCACGAGGTTTAGGAGCAGCTTTATTAGCACCTAAGAATCTAGGATATTCCAAAGACTTATGGGGTTGATTTGAAGAACGAAGTTTTTGGCTGGAGGGTGTGGCACCACAACAGCCACACCTAGTTGCTACAGGTCTGTTGTTTTAATACCATCACTAGTAAGATCCCAAGAGCTTCTAGATAAGAAAATGTAGGCTTTTTTGGATAAAAATGCAAATACTTAACTTTGTTATTAGTTTATTAGATTTATTAAGGAGAGCAGGATTATGTGTCTGTTTTCTCATTGTACACTTAAATAAGGGGACTCTATTGATGGCTAGAGGGCTAGGAGTTATATAAGAAAACGATAGTGTTGTCCAGTAAGCAACGTACTTTCTATTCTCATTATCTTGTGAACTAACAATTTCTTGATAGCTTTTTACATCTAAAATAATCTTTTACAACATTATAATGACCCTTCTATGCTCTCATTACCGAAAATTCTATAGAGTTAGGGAGCTGCTCTCCCCTCTTCCCAGTGCTGTCATCTATGTAACTGATCTAAGGATCCAGTAATCAAGTACTTTAATGACCTCAAAATTTTAACTAAAGGGGCAACTTGGAATAAACTTTATCAAGGAGTTTGGAACACCTAATTTTAGGGGGAGAAGATTTGCCCTAATCGTTATTCTCGCCCAAGTTTTACTAGCGAGAGGCATCGTCAAGTAGCACCTTGGTTTCAGATTCAAGGCCTCGGTCTTAACTATTGTGGCACCAACCTTTCTGCCATGCACCATGACAGGAGTCTAATGCAATTAGCAATTTTTTTATAGCTTATGTATTTATGGCAGCAGGTCCACATCAACTCTATGCTGCAAATGAAACGAAGTGCAAACGATGCCGCTGCAAAATAACATTAATGGGTAGAATAAAAGGATTCAAAAAGGATGATTTTCTTTTTGGAAGTTGATGAGACGTATATTGAGTGAATTAATACGTTATTGGATGAATGAAAAGTCAGCAGGTTAAGATAATTTCAATTTCGATGAATGGAGACAGGTACATATCACAAGACTTTCAATAATTTAATTAGACCCGTGCTGCTGATCTCGCACGTAGACTTGTTTGCTTGGGTTTTACATCTAGATATATTTATTTCTAGTAACTAAAGACACGAAAACAGTTTAGTTCTTTAGTTTGAACATTAAATTCCCTAACCTTCATCTCCTTCCTGGCCTTTAGCATTTATATTATGGTTGTCATTCCCTTTCGGGCTTATCACTTTAGTTTCAGCTTACCTACAGTTAAAAATATTGCTTAAAAGTGCCAGGGTTGGCTTCCAACCTATTCTTCGAGAGAAGGAGTGAATGTTAGGGGTTTAAAGGCAAAGCTCTAGGTAAATATTACCACACCTTTTCAACTATTGGAAAAATTGAGGAATGCCATTTTATATTACAATACTATTGGAAAAAGAGCTATTTCAAGCATCATCTTTTATTGTGGTAGGTAATTTTGCATAAACCTATGGAACCTTCTGGAAAAACTATCTACTTCAGACTTCCTTGTATTGTAACAGAAAGTGCAGAAATTTGCAATGAGAATGAAATTTTTAACGATAACGGGTATTTCATCAATTGAAATAAAGGAAAGTAGCTTTATTTCGAAGTAATTTAACAGCCAATCTGTTAACAAAGAAAGTATTTCATAATGCTTGAATGTTAAGCTATTGCTAGAATTTTTTTTCTTTCTTTCTTTTAGCCATATGTTTATTTAGATTGCAAATATCTATATTTAGTATGTTTTGTAAAATTATGTATAGCTGATATCTGATAGAGGGGGGGCTTCCATGTATCAAGAATTATTAACGAAATGAAGTGAAAAGAGTTTCATGATAAATTGAAATGAAATATCTCACCATCAATGAAATTAACAGATTTGCACGCATGACAAATCTAATACGTAAAACGTATTGAGCGCATACTTGGGCGCTGACGTAAGATAAAACAAGAGTTTAGTGGTACTTAGGCTGTCTTTTTAGTGCTATATCTCATTCGGAAGATTGTGATGCAATATCACAGCAGGGTTCAGGCTATATTCAGAAAAATTATTACGTTTACAGATACAGTGAAAAAGTTTTCCCCAATCTAGTACTTCTGTATAGTTCTTGGCACATTACCTTACCGCTGTTCCGTGTCGGCCACGACGTTGGAGACTACGATTCGCCACCCCTTCCTGTCCATCGCCTTCCTTGCACAATCATTGATGCCCATCCCAGCATATCTAGTGACATTATCTACCCAGTTGGTTCTTTTCCTTCCGCGACCTCTTGTACCTTCAACCATTCCCTCTACTAATGACTTTTGTATGCTGTTATGACGTCTGATGTGTCCATAACATCTAGTAATTCTTTTTCGAACGGTTGACATCAGACTAGTCGATTTCAGGCCAAACATATTTAGAACTGCCTTATTTCTTTTCTTTTCTTTCCACGATATTCTTCCTAGCCTTCTGTATGTCCACATTTCAAACGACCGAAGTTTCTTCTCTAAAGTAGGAGTCAGAGACCAGGTCTCACACATATCGCAAGAGAAAACAGTAAGTCACAATTAGCTTTTAGTAAGATCCACGTAAATAGAACACTGAGATCAGGCCTACAGACCTGGCAGCTTGAATCGCTTTTGGACGGAAAAAGGCAAATTTCATCAATTTCACAATCATTAATTAATATACCTACCTAAGAGAAGTGGCTGGGACATTTGCTAGATAACTCAAGCCGCCACGTAGTCGTTGTCTATTTTCAAAGTTCATTCCATGTGGCCTACGCCAAATGCATCCATAGAGGACTGTCTTTTAATTTGACCTACTGGTGTGAGATCTTGGTTCTAGCAGTGGAGTACGAGTATGTGACAGGAAAAGAAGAAGCCTGTGAAGCCTGTGAAGCCTGCTCGTTTGGCATTCCTTGTCTTCAAACGTTATTCAGTCAAGGATGCATGATCAATGTTTATATCTCTGTACACCAATCGATGATGAAAGCAAGGTTTATTTTAATTTGGAAAAAAGATTTCTGTCCAGCATTATAGAGGGAGTGACTCAAAAGAAAAGTACTGGGACAAGCCCCAAAATCCTTCATCGTTCTGCTTCCTTCTTTCATTTTACTATAATGTGTTGATGGTTATAGTGTTCCAATAGTTGTACCTCCTTCTATGTAGTTGTCATGCTAGTAGTCATCATACTGTCAATGACTGTGAAAGACTCTTTCATACCAAAAGAGGCTTGCAGTAGCACAAGCGACTCAAGTACTCACTTTTTCTACTCTCTCCTTGTCTGCATCGGCTCCCGATTGACAGCAATGATGATAATGATGAGTTTTCATAAAATAGTAGAGCTTGCACACCCTCCTTTGGGAGAAATTGATAACTTTTTATTTTCACCGTGAAACTCGGACACCATTTATCAGTTTACATGAAATTTTCAGATACAATGATAGTCAAAAGATTTGGGCCTCTTACAACAGAAATTTGTTAAGAACATCAACTGTCAATGTATCGCGCCTGATTGCCTAATCGCAAGACTAAAATGAAAACTATGCAATCCTTGCGAATGGTTAACTAAAATTTTATGCGTATAACAAAAATTATTGTAAATTTTAATTATTGAGCGAGTCTACCACTGGTGTGCTGAAGGATGATTCCAACAATTGGCTTACCATTAAGAAACTGATCAAACTAGAAACATTAGTTTTTATATAGACAAAGACTTTATATAAAAGAACTTCTTCTTTAGCTGTCAGAAATCAAAAGCTAGGAGCTGAGTAATTCCCCAATTGACTTAAACATTCCTCGTTTATGAGCCTCTATGGACCAAAAGAGCTTTGGATGTGGAGGGATACCTTTCTGGGACGACCTAATCGACGAGGCTAAAAGAGTTAGAGAGTACACGCTTTTTTTTAAAAGAAAATCATTGTTTTGCCTGAGCTTCAATTTTCTTAACTTTTCTCGAAATTGAGCCTCAGATTTTCTTAACTTTTACTGAACTAAACTGGCTAGAGTGGTTTTTCTCTTTCTTTAATAATATTGTATACTTAAATTTGAATTCTATCTTTAACATTTTGAATGAAACAACGACGAAATACTGATTTTTGGCCTATAAAAACACTTAATTTTGGAAATTGAGCCTCGTGATTTTCTTACGATTTTCTTAAGATTTTGACGATTTGAGCCTCATTTTCTTATAAACTTTTTTCTTATAAAAAACAACGTGTAGCTGATTCTCAAAGGAATTCTTTGCAAAAGAAAAAAAGCAATAAATGCTTAAATAGGTCATTTGCAAAATTATTTTAGCCGAACATGCAAGAGCTTTTCTTTTCTTATTTTCATATGTTTCTGGCATATTTTTTTACTTTTTGTAAGTCCTAACCTTGATATAATCGTAATTTCATTTTGAAGCTTCTCGTAATTACTTTTGAATTGTAACAGGGCAGTATGTGAATTAGACTTATACAAAACTGCAGACATAATCCTGTATAAAGAATTGTAAATGAAATGAAGCGAAAAATGAACGGACTTTCAAATAACACCAGCATCTA
Source organism: Cassiopea xamachana (assembly GCA_900291935.2). NCBI lineage: Eukaryota > Metazoa > Cnidaria > Scyphozoa > Rhizostomeae > Cassiopeidae > Cassiopea > Cassiopea xamachana. The sequence goes on from OLMO02000006.1 coordinate 8,859,918, forward strand.
CTAACAAGACAAATAAGTATAAAAATGGGGCAGTGACACCCCATACCCCCTGCTCCGGTACATCCCTGGAATCCACCCTTAAAAACATGTAAGTTGCTAATCACTCTGTTGAATTGGTTATTCATTAAGACATGCATACATGCACACATAAGTAAACAAAAAACAAGGCGCCGAAGTAAAAGGGCTATTCAAAATCAACGAGACACCTCTTTGTTTGATGGGTATGGGGAGTTTGCTACAAGCTGTTCCGATGTCGTAGGAGAGTGGTGGGTTCATAGTGTTTTTATTACGTAGCAGAGCACATTTTTTAAAATTTGTCATATCCCTGAACTGGTGCGAGTAAGCCACGAATAACGACATCTGCATACATTTGAGCAACCAGTTGTGTTTTTTTACAAGAAACTGGTAAATAAGAAAAAACGACCGAAAGATAAGCACAAGGTAGCCTGCTCACAAGCTTCTAAACTTCTGAGATTTTTTCCCGCAATTTGTGAAGGAAATCTTGGGGTTTAAAATGTCACATAGCAAGTGAGATAGCTAGCACTAGATTTGCTAAGATGTGTTGTAAGGGGTAGGGCGCATTGAAAAAAGCGAATGTTAGCGTCATGTATTATATGGATGACCCCTAAATACTGCCAGATGAATTTCCAACGAATATTTTGACTGTAGATATAGACGAATGCCACTCAATCCCATGCCATAATGGGAGAAAATGCACTGATCAAGTGAAATCATACAGATGCACTTGCACACATGCTTGGAAGGATACTACTTGCAGCATGCGCAAGTAGTTCCATTCAATTACAAATGTTCTTCTTCTCCAATAAAGTTAACTTTTTATATATATTTTCACATTATTTGCCTTCAATTTTCCAGTCTCATCCGACAATATAATCACTTCTGAAACTCTCTTTGCTCAGAATGATGCCAGAAGGGAACTCTAAAGTAGCTGCCAAAGGTAAAGAGCTTGGAAAAGAATAAACTTTTCTAGGCTGTGTCATCTCAAGAAACGGATTAAATCATATAGTTTAACCTTCTACAACAGATGATAGTAGGTACATATGAATCAACGTAAACATTAGCATTTCATTTCATAACAAATCTACATGTAAGCTTGCTGTGAAAGTGGATGAATATTGCAAGAAGCCTACTGCTATAAGTTGTCAAGTTCGTCAGCTACATTTTCTACCGCTATTTTCACGGAAATTTTTCTCAGGAAATCAAGAATATCATTCCTGATCCAGTGAGGCGTGTTCGAACCACCAGAAGCTCTACCTATTCACACCCTTTCCAAGTTATACTACCTAATCCTCGAACTCTATTTCACAAATCATCCTTTAATTCCTAGAACGTCTCATCTGTGGAACTCATTGCCACCCACCACTTCCCTGAATCCTAAAATTTGTCATCTTTTAAATCTAACATCAACAAGCTTTATCTTATCTCCCTCTCTACTTAAACTTACCCATTCTCTCAGTTTTTCCTTTGTCGGGGAATTGTTATAGGCCCTACGGCCTTTCCTTGACATTACTTACTAAAAAAAAAATGGTCAGCAGCAAAGAGCATTTGTCAGAACTATGGGGCTGATTTGGTTACTATACACAGCTCTGCAGAATCAACTTTTATTTCTTCAAGAGTGTCTGGAAATCAATTGATTGGAGCAAGTGATCCTTTAGTAGAAGGTAGCGTAGTTTTTGGTGTACATAGAAAACGAATACTTGCGCAATTAAGAAGTTAGAACAGGTGTGCAACTAGGAATTTTTAAGAGCAAGGGTCCAATCAATGAAAAATGGCACACTAAAACATTTCAAAGAAGATACGGCCTTCGAAGACTGTTTTATCAGATTCATAAATGGAGGAAATAACATATAAGGTTGTATTGATATTGCTGCTTTGAAGGCAATTGATTCTTATTGCTATTTCATATCACATGAGAGAAAGTAAAATGGAAACAAATGGGGAAAAAGTTTTTAGGACCAAGCTTTCCATAATAGGGAAACGCCCTTTTCGAATAGAGAGAGAACTGAAAAAGAATATATTCTTTCTTTTGCTGGCGAGGGCAGTGGCTAAGACCCCCAGGATCCCTACCTCAATTGCTCGCCTGAACAGAAAACTTGTGTTGAGCTTTGAACGCTAGATTTTGCATTGAAAGCATAGACAAGCTTTTCAGTAAATATCTGATCTTGAAAGGAAGCGAAAGTCTCTGTAAGGTAGGAAATAACTTGTAGAGTATATAGAGAGCGGGTATTGAGTAAATGCTTAAAATATGAAAAGAAGTTATATAATTGTACTCTCATTTTGTGTACTTTTCGTGAAATAAAAAATAAGTGAGATCGAAGTGGAAAATACAATCTAATGCACAGAACTGTGCATTTTCAACAGTTAATACATCTGCTGGTTTGCCTTCCATTAACTTGTCAAAACCAGCTATCGTAAAATACTGGTATTGTTGGAACCAAGCTTAACTTTCGCTCCTCCAGATCCCTTTAGAAACTTTTTACCGGGTAGATGGAACTTATTTGATTTGCATCAATTGGTACTCTGGTGAGCCAAACAACTATTATTGAAATGAAGGCTGTTCTGAGATAGAAAGCTGTTGACTGAATGATGAAAACTGCAATGAATCATTATTGTATATTTGCAAGAAGACTGCCTGAGCAAAATGGAAATGTGCATGATAACATGAAATGTGATATGCATAAATACATACATACATACATACATACATACATACATACATACATACACACATACATACATACATACATACATACATACATACATACATACATACATACATACATACATACATACATACATACATACATACATACATACATACATACATACATACATACATACAAAGGTTTTAAATTATTGCTAGCATTAATGCAAAGAAACGTCAAGGATAGTAACATATTGCTAACAAAGGAGCCATGAAACCTTTTTTAGATGATCCTTAAGAAGGTGCCTATGTTCATTATTGTCCTGATCAAAAGTAGAAGAAAGGAAGAGTCTGAAGCTACTGATGTTGTTCCTGATCAAATTGAAAATGATGGATTTGACAGAGAAATCATAAGCTTTTGGACAAAGACACTAACTCTCTTCAATGAGACTGTAGATACTAAAAAGCAGAGGAGGGGGGCCGTGGGATCTGAAGAAGTAGAGAAAAGTTCTCCCAACTGCACGTACACATGTTTAATAATAAATTAGTAGATTTACCAGTTTCATCAATAAATAGAAATAAAAGTGGTATTTCATGCTAAGTTGCTGAATACGACGGTAAGCTATGGATTCAGCATAGCATGAAACAGGGTACTCACTGAGTAGAAACTCACAGTAGGTATCCTATTAAATGCAATACTGGATCTACAGCTTATTTTTGTATTACAACACCTGAATATATATTTTGGTTAGCATTTCGGTCACTATCCGAAGTTTCATACTCTGACGAATGTCGGACGAAAAAAGCTTTCAGCATGTCAAAGGAATGTGGCCACTTTCCATGCTGTAGTTAAGTTCTGTAGTACGAACAGATTATTCATTTTTGTACTCGTTAAGTTGGTATGAAAAACCACCTGCATTTCTGTTCATTGATGAAACTGGTAAACATATTGATCAATAATTAAACATATATGTGAGCAGACAATAAAACTTCCCACTACTTCCTCATATTCCAAAACACCCATGGGATTGTGGTAGCTGCAGTTACATATAAGATAATCGGTGTCTGTGTCTAAAGTCACTGGTGCTGCTGCTTGTTGATTTAAAAGGAGAGACGTAGAGAATAACAACGCACAACTCATTTGAAATCAGCAAGGTTTCTGATACAGAGAGCTAAGAGCAAGCATTGGTCTATGAAAGACTTTGACACATTAGAGGTTAAAAGGTAAAACTTTGTTCTCACTGTTATAGAATAATATGCCACAGTATAATCTCGAATATAAGCCTCCTAGCTTATTGAGGTTCGTAAGCATTTTTGTCGAGAGTACGTCACTATAGGGGATGTATCAATGCTCTATCCATATTCATTCATTATCCTAACTATACGCACAGAATCCTAGTTATAAGCCGTGGGTATTTGTTTCTGGTGGCTTATATTAGGAAGGGTATTTCGGCTATTCAACCAGGGGCCTATATATGGGGGTGGCTTATACTAGCGACTTTACGATATTGTAAGCATTAGGTCAGATGATTGGTTTCCAAGATACTGCCTAGCTCTCCTACGATCACAGCCTACAATCTGGGAATCAGAAATGTGCTATTTAGAAAGAGAAATTAATTTTCATGAGTGTAAAATTGCTAGGGAAAAGTTCTTTCAAATTACAGGGGCGAGTTACCCTACCGGGACTCGGGGAATTTTCCAATAGGCCACTTGAAAATTTGTACTTGGTTCCCCCTAAACTTTTTCTGTATAATCTTTTATCATTTTCACTATGCCATTCTATAGAAAAATACGAGTGAAGTAAGACCCCAAAATTTATAGAGTGGGCATCTAAAAGGGAGCTTTTCTGTACTCATAAAAATTTCACTACGACCATGTCTAATGGTATAGTTTAAGGGTGTAGTCAAATGATCGTGTAAGGATCGAGTGCTATTGTTGGAATTGCTTTGTGAGAAAGGCCGACTGATTGAGAAAGTCTTTGAACAAGCCTGAATGCACACTCAGATTCTACCAAGCAGTAATTGGAGACAGTGCTTGTTTTATCGTTCATTTCCACACAAAATGTGCAGCTCTAAACAGATTTGTGCAGTTCCAGTGAAAAACTAATTTCAACTTAATAGCCCAAGGGTTTAAGCCAGTAAATAGCAGCAAAAGTGGTAGATTTAGGTATGTTATGACAGGTGAAATACAGCCAGAAATGGAATCGCTAGAGGTAGTAACATTTATCTACCCTTTTTCGCTAAAAGTAGGGAGTTCCATCCCATCTGCAACCAGAATTTAATTCTTCAACAAAGCGTCATTGGATTTTATGTGTAGTTCTCATTTTTTCCTTAAAAATCCTCTGATTGGAGACATGGTGGAAATGCAAGAGAAACATGCGTTGTGAGAAAGGGAGCTTCTCTCTCCATCTTACTTGTCAACGGTTAGTCATATACCCCGTTTACACGTAGCAAATTTATCTGGACGGCTATCCGGATAGCACATTAACGGGATAGCAATCCTGATATTTCCTGCCGTGCAAACAGCCTATCTGGATAGTCATTGCGATAATCTCAATCCACTTCCAGAGGTGGATTGCTATCCCGATCGGCTGTGGAAAATGCACGTGTAAACAACCCTGAGATTCGTATCCAGATCCAAGTGCTCAGTTGACATGCGCAGGCATTGCTTCAATCTATTTCAATCCAATAATGCACGACTTTTTTCTCCTTCTTAATATCTTCTATCTGGACCCAAGTACACATCAACAGATTTGGTGATGAACAATCCTGTTATCTCAAGTATACAATGCAATACAATACAATACAATAATGCAATACAATTTCAATTTTTTACAGACAGTGGCCCAATCGTCTATTTGCAAAATAAAAGCCAAAATCTTACAAAAAAGAACACGTTTTAAAAAGTTCTACATTAAAAAATGACTAACGCTAGATATATAAAACAACTATTTACAGATATTACTTAAAAGACGCCAGAGCTGGTGCACGTTTAACACCAGCTGAGAGACCATTCCACGACTTTGCTCCTCTGAAAGGATATCCTTTTTGCCCATTATTATTTTTTTTCAGTGACAGCTTCAAATCTCTATCAGTGTTTCTTAGGGCTCGACAAGATTGTTGAGAATTTCGAACTAGAAGTTGTTTAAGGTAATTTGGAGCAAGGCCAATGAGGGACTTATAATTTATTAGCTTTAACTCATTTTTGTTATGTCCCCTGATCGATCTAAGACCAAGTTTTGGTAATGGTGGTGTGGCAGAGGTGTCAAATGCACTGTTAGTAACTATTCTAAGTGCTCTATTCTGTAAATTTTGTTGTCTGTTTATTCAAGTTGTGCTACAACACCCCAAGACAAAGGAACAATATCTAAAACGTGGCTCTATTATGCTTATATACAAGTTTTTCAACATGTTCTGCGGTAAAAATTTCTTTTTACATTCATCAATACACCTAAAGCATGGGAAACCTTCCTTGAGATTGTATCCACGTACTGTTTCCAAGTTAGATACCTATCAATTTGAAGGCCAAGATATTTTGTTTGTTCTAAATTTTGAGTATTTGGGTTACGTATATTCAAGTGTAATTCACCTAATATCTTCTGATGCTTCTGACGAGATAAGATATTCATGGAAACAGTTTTAACTACATTTAAAGATAGCTTGTTCCCTATAAGTCAATGGTCAAGGCTCTCAAGATCCTTGTTAATGGTCTCATTCAGCTGATCTAAACTAGCACCACGATAGTGTAGAACAGTTCCATCGCCATAAAATGCAACAGTATAGTTTTCTATGACTTTAGGAAGATCATTGAGATAGACAAGGAAAAGAGAGGACCAAGACATGAGCCTTGAGGTACTCCAATGTTAACTGCATTAACCTGTGAGTCTGTCCCATTGACGCTACAAAATTGCTTTTTACCTGCAAGATAAGACACAAATCAACGCAATTCATCATTTCGGACCCCATACCTCTCAAGCTTTCCACAAAGAAGTGAATGATATACAGTATCAGGTGGCTTTCTAAGATCGATAAACGTAGCTCCAACCATTTTACTATTATCAAACGCAGAATACCAATCATCAGTGCTCTTCAATAGGCAGACACCGTAGAGTGGAGAGCTCTAAATCCAGACTGTTCTTCAAATAAAAGATTATTGTCATTTAGATAATTATATAAAATTATTTGCCTAGAGATTGCTGCATAGCAAATAAAATTAGTTTGCCTGCCTTGCAAATTGGCTTCTTAGAAAGTAGTGTGCACTTATATTAAAGCCAGTGGATGTTGACTTGCCCATAAGGTGTAATATTTTTGGATACATGAATTGACCACGGTCAAAAGCCCCTAGTGGTGTTTCATACCCCTTAATTTCATTGTTGGTATTAAGAAACCGACTTTTCAATCTGAATTATTTGTGAAAACACTTACTTGAATGAAAATAGTTATTTGAATATGAAAATAGCACAGTTTTGTAACTGTGTAAATAGGTCAATTGCAAAGGAAAACCTTTAGTATGAGCAGTCAGGATTAAATTTTTGCTTCCTATCAGTAGTTGGTTAGTGATCTATGAATTACAATGCAGAAATTTTAGCTCATCTGTGTAATAGTTGAAGAGATTGACGGTTTTTATTTGTATGCAAAATACTTATCATATATTGTATTCAGTAGAATTCTTATGAGAAGGAAAAATAGAGCTGAATCTTTCTTTCCTGTATTATCTTCACTACAATCTCCTTCAAATTCACATACTGCATGTGATTTTTATTGAGAAGATGATTCAAGTACTCATTTTTTATTTCAACTTTTCATCAGTCCAATTATTACACATATTTTTAATAAGAACATCATAATTTTGCTTGAGTCTCAATTTTCTTAACTTTTCCCGAAATTGAGCAAAAGATTTTTTAAATTTTTCTTAACGTTTACTAAAATAAACTGGCCAAAATGGTTTTCAAAGTCATTATTAATATTTCATACTTGAATTTAAATTCCATCTTTAACATTTTGAATGCAATAACGACGAAATATTGATTGTTGGCCAATAAAAACATTAAATTGTGGAAATTGAGCCTGGTGATATTCTTACGATTTTCTCAAGATTTTGACCATTTGAGCCTCATTTCCTTATACACTTCTTTTCTTATAAAAAAGTGTATTTTTTATTAGATTTAAAGGTCCTGATATGAAAGGAATTTGGCTGAATTTAATTCAAATGATTTTCATGATGAAAAAACGTATACAATGCCACACACTAGGCTACAGCAACAGTAAGTTAACATGCTGGAGAGAGCTTGTGGAGCATAAAACAATTTCACCACTTATTCATTATCTATTCAATCCACTAAGGTAAATTGTATCAATTGAAGTGTATTTACTAGTAACTGGTTCAAGACATAAGTACTACCTATGTAATGCCTGTTTACTTGCACTAGTTAGATGAAACACTGGCAGCATGCTTAAGATGTCTCACATTGAATTGTATAAAATGCTGAAGTCTGCATATCTGGTCCCTACATTCATAACCTTGATATAAAGGGTTCATTCAAAATCTAGATAATTTGTTTCCATTTCAGCAATATTTGCTGAATTAAACTCAACGCTGAAAATCATGTATTCTTTTCATTTCTTTACATTCTTGGCTTATAAATTGCTTTTCAGAATAAGATCGACATGCTCTACCTTGTGGACTACGGAAGAGTGAAAAATTATGATATTAATGAAGTGCTGCTTAACCAAACTGTATGCAATAGAAAATTTTTGAATCAGAAAGATAAAACTCTCCATATTTTATATCTTCCAACCATCCTAGTTGATTTTATTAACTCTGTGAAATTTACTGAAAAAAAATTATCTTGTACTCTCAGGTGCCAAAAAAACGTTCCATCCCACCAATTTAATTTTTGATTTTTTTCAGCCCACTGGACCTTATTAGAATCTCTGTTTATTTTTTTTAAGAAAATTGACTGTCTATCAAACGCCTCACTTCTTTTCCTTCGTTTGTTACTACTGTTCACACCCACTATTCTAAGCAAAATAGAGTGCTTCTGTATAAATTTTAGCTCTATGCTTTATAAAAATCTATTTTTAATCTGTTTATGTTCTGTTCATTGTTTTATAATCATTTAACGTCATTTCTCAAAGTCTGACCCCCCCCATTTATTTAGCCCTCTACTTGTTAAATTTCGGAATTCTTCTGATCCCCCTTGTTTATTAGAACTCCCAACATATATTTTGCACTTGATATATATTTAATTGGTAGGAAAGGCTGTTAAAGCAATAAATTCAAGACTTCCTTCAAACAATATTTTTTGACCACGCCCTTTCCCCGGCCGCGCCCTTTTTGCGTAACTCGTATATTGATCTGGATCCGCCCCTGACAGTGGTTAATAGGAGCACTATTGTAGCTGCTTGGAGGTCCATCAAACATTGGTAAGCAAAGTAAACATAGGTGTTAAATTTGAACAGAAGGCAATCTTCACACACATGGGTGGATCCAGGGCGCATGTCCCCCAAAATGGCAATATTTCAAATAGCGAAGAATAGGGTTAAGAACGTCTCACTTGAAAATGACAATAAATGCCCTCTAACGTCTTGCTCTGGTTCTGTCCCTTTTCAAACAGTGCGCACAAAATAAATTTCTACAACAATCAATCCCAAAACAGTGCTAAAAGCAAACATGAGGTAAGTTGCATGAAGTTTAAAAGTTGCAAAGTATCATATCAATTTTACTTCTTTTCGTACAGAAGCGACTGAGTAGAGACGTCTTAAAAAAGCTTCACAACATAGGAAGAAATGGGTCCCTATCATATAATCAAAATAGGAATAGTTCTTCTTGCCTTGATACCAATGATTGCTGCCCTTGGAAAAATTACAAGTCAGCCAATACATCGAATGAGTTGCCGTAAAGAAGCTACTTTCAAAGCAAATGGGACAGGATTTATCTTGAAACCAAGCTCATCGAAGCTCATTTCAACAACAAATGCGCCTTTACTACCGCACTGCGCCAGACTATGCACCAACACGAATAATTGCAAATCATTGGTGTACAAAAAGCAGCCAAGCGTAGTGACAGATAACAACTGCCAAATATTGAAAATTGAAAAGATGAATTTAGCAGAGGATGATATTGAGAATTCAGTTGGTTGGATTTACTATGAGCCATTGCAACAGGCAGGGAGATTTTCTTATTTAGAAAAATGATGTATTGATGTTCTAAACCCATTCTACAGCAGTACCACTCTAAGCAAAGAATAAGGTAGCACTTATATGATTAGATCGTCCGTGCAATAGAACATCTTTGTAAGAGGTTATTAAAATTGGAGATTTACACGAGATGCAAGCTTGAGAAGCTAGGTCCTAATATCTTTTCCATACAAAAGTAGTAATAATGAGTTGAAATTGACAATCTTCTCAAAGTTTAAATAAGCTTCAAAGAGGTAGCTCTCATTGTAGACTGAAAGCGTCTAATGTCTAATAGACTTTGACAAACACTACATCGTAATTGTTTTACTGCACTCTGGTGCGCTTCAACTTATTTGCTCTGATCTTACCATAGGGGACTTCTCGATGCCAGCCAACAACCTGCCAGTCAGGCTATGAATGTGTAGAAACGTGTGATCCTACTGTAATGAACCAATATACCTGCAATGGTAAATGACAAATTATGCTTTTCTTCACAATAAATAAGATCGAAGTTCCCTTTCCGACATTGCACCTTATATTTGCTCTTCAGCGCTATTTATTCAATTATAATCGCAATACAGCTAACGCCAACATTGCACAGTATGCTAAATGTCATAATTTTCTTCGAACAGACATAAACGAGTGCGAGAGCAATCCCTGCAAAAATGGAGCCACTTGCAACAACAATATCAACTCATACTCATGCACATGTGTCGCAGGCTACATAGGAACTAACTGTGAAGAAGGTATACATATTTCTAAAATAATTAGCATTCATTGTAGAAAGTAAATGGCACTTCGAATACTTGAACATTGTCATCCCTACCTAGTTCCATTTGAATCTGAAGAGGCTGAAGTCTGCAATAGCTCAAATACACTAAACAGGCACGCCTATGCATACCATCACCCCCTACTTTTTTCTAGTGTGTGATATAATGCAATAACTTATCCTATCTAAATTGAGTGCATTTTGATCTTCAAACATGGGGTTTCTTGTCGACTGACGTCATTATTTTAAGAATTTTTCACTGGCTCCGTTCTTGACCTCACTTTCACACTCCCCATGCAAGTTTGCCACTTGTCTGAAGTCCCTCCCACTCAAAAATATCCTCCCTACTAAAGTGTAGAATTGTAGCCAAGTAGATTCTGCAGCGCTTAGCCATGTTTTAATTGGTATTAAGGGTAAATTTTTAGGAAATGTATCGTTATTGATGATTAAATTGAATAGTAAATGGAAGATGTTGGTTATATTTGCTTATTTACTAATGTATTCTGCTCATTGGCTAGTTGCAATTATGCGCATGTATTCTTCAAAACAGATATAGATGAATGCCAAAGTAATCCTTGTGCAAATGGAGCAGTGTGTAGCAACCAAATCAATTCATACTATTGCATATGCGCAGCTGGTTATACCGGAACAAGATGTGAAACAGGTAATTCTGTCATTTTCTTACATCAATAGAAACTCAAAGGAAGCAAAATTTATTATTGTAAAGGATACATCTCAAAGCAATATTAGAGAGCTATTGCTTGCAAAGAATACTTAAACATACTGTTGCAAAGGACATCAGCTATAGAGGCAACAGAAATAGAGTGAGAATATTTATGCAAATTATAGCATGAGATATTCAAGTCGATATGCTGACTCAAAAGATCTACCTGCCTGTATAACTTCAAGGACTGAAAGTCATCCCCATACGATTTTGACCACAATGCATGTAGGGGTAGCAATATCAAGCTCTTAGGGCTACATCAAGCAATATTCTGGAGTCAGAAGTTTGTTGGTTACCTTTCCATGGACAAGTAAGAATGGTGGCTCTTGCATGGGCTGGTACTAGAAGGAGGCGAAGAGTATAAGGCAGTCCTTGTCTATTGGAGCAGTTGCTAGAGACTAAATATTTAGACAAGAAGCGCTTAGAATCACAATACCTTTTGCCTTAGGAATAACCATACTAAAAACGTCTCCAGTATGTCTCCATTGTTCATGAACCTTCATCATCGTCGTCATCATCATCATCATCATCATCATCATCATCATCATCATCATCATCATCATCATCATCATCATCATCATCATCATCATCATCATCATCATCATCATCATCAACATTATTATTTATACAAGAATATTTCTTCAGCTATTAACTAAATATAACATTTCCTTATTTTAATAAAACTGATCAGTAAAATTTTACCAAGTCGTGTCTACGATAAATAAAAGATATTTTGGGCTTTCTTTTAGAGGGTCATGTTTTGCTGTCTTGTTCTTAGAATTCTTAGCTTGTCAGGAGCACCTTTAGTTCTTTTTTGAAGCGCCAAAGTGCTTCGGTTTCTCTAATATTTGCTGGGATATCTTCAAATATTTGTTCCATTAAATGGAGGAAATAGACATAATATAATCAAACCCATTTGACAGTAAAATGTTTTCTGGTACCCAAATTTTTACTACTTTTACGTGAAATTGTCAACTTAAAGGGCGAAATTTTCAAGAAAATGTTAAGCCGGACATATTTTTTCCGCGAAACTTCTAAGTATAGCGCAGTCTGCGAAAATATGTTTCTTGACATTTTCAATTTTCTGAACCTACCATTGATAGAAAAGCAAAATATTAGTAGCTTCAGTTACATAAATTTCAGTGGTTTTGTTGTAAGTAATAATCATGGTATTTCCACGTTTGCATCAGAGACATTTCTGCATAGAAAGAGCTGTTGGCATTTTCCCACAGCAAATTGTGTAGTATTACCAAGGCCCTTTCAAACAATTTTGTCAGCGACGGACTATTTGATATCTTTAACAGATATAAACGAATGTGATAGCAGCCCTTGTCAAAATGGGGCTACCTGCAACAACAACATCAACTCATACTCTTGCACTTGTGCAGCAGGCTATTCAGGAATCAACTGTGAAACAGGTAAGAATACATTTTGGAAGAATTAGCACCTATTTCAGAAGCTGATGCCATTTACATTATTTGTAGCTCTTATAGAAGTTATGATTGCACGCTTAGAAGAACGTACAGTCGACTCTAGTAATAGTCACTCCGCTTATAGTCACACTACAAATATAGTCACACTATCTCTATTTCCCAAATTTAGCTCTGGTTAAATTCTTATAAATGCACTCCACTTATAGTCACTCCGCTTTAGCCACACTCCACTTATATTCACTACTGCTTCTTCTCCAAGCAGCAAAGCACCCTTTTAATAGTCACATTTGAGGAGAAAAATTGTTTGAGAGCTGTAAAGAACACCATTGAAAAATAATGTTCTTACTTTTTTTTATCCTTTTTGCCTGAGTTTCTCATTTATAAAGTTAATTATTAATATTAGCTTATTAGCCTCCGCAATTTAATCTCCATTGCAACCTGAAAGTCACTCTTTTCCGTTCTTCCCATTTTTGCCAACACATTTGCATATCTTTTGGCAGCTGACTGCTAAATGTACGTATATAACTACTGCAAATCCTCGAATAAGCCCCTTTGGGCCTATTTGCAAAATAAATTCTTGAAAAACATGTATGTGAATATGTGAATAGTATATAAACAGAATCTCAAATAGGTATGAAGAAGCTAAATTCTGCCATGACTCTACTTCATTGACATGGAAGTTAACGCAGATCTTTATTGTGGGACTGTGTACATTTACATTAATACAACTATACTTATTCAATTTTTCCACTTCATAGTTGGTGGGAGGATTTATGGTATGTCAGATATCGCAAACGAAGTAACATGGCAACAGTAAAATATGAGATGTTAATAGGCTTATTCATTTACCAATGCAATATTATGACAGGAAGCCTATAATTGTCAGTACTTATTCTTCAAAACAGATATCGACGAATGTGCTAGTAGCCCTTGCGCAAATGGGGCAACATGCAACAACCAGATCAATTTTTATTCTTGCACATGTGCCGCTGGGTACACAGGGACTAGATGTGAGACAGGTAATGTCGCCTTTTTATGTGAATAGCACTAAAAAGGAAATATGTTCTGCTATTTTTAGCGCTTTTATGAATTCGAAATTAGACTTATGAAGCAAATTGAGGCTTTCGAAAAATGTAACTGGTGTAGATAGCATTAGTTTTGCAAGAACACTAAGGACTTGCCTCTAGTACATGCTTCCAAATGTCTGAAAGGTTACTTATTATTTTTTCAAAATGACAGTTGCAGTATTAATAAAAACGCTCTTGCATCTGCAGCAACGCAAATATTCCAATCGGGTAAGATTGTTGTATGTATGATGACAATTATAGGTAGAAGAGGTTGGAGGTAGGCCACTTTAATCAATGGAATAGAATTGAATTGCAGGAGTGTAGGGAAAAACTTACTATAAGGAAAAAGCCCTGTAAACCAGTGGTATGGTTGAGTAGTTGAAGAGCTTGCTTGTTAGAACTGCTAAATGGTACACACATATAGAAATTCAATATAGTGGTGGCATCATGGGAGGCCTAGGGGGTAAATTTTACCCAATTTCCCCAGCTCTCTAAAAGTTTAACCTGCTCCCCAGCATTGATTTTCTAATTCCTCCAAGTTCAAGGAAAATGTTTTAGGGGTAGGTAGATGACTTCTTGCAACATTTGAATCCCTCTTACTTCATGTCATTTATTTTTATCACACTTTCGTCAAGTCTTGTTTTGCACACCTCTGTGCTGAGATAGGAAGGTGGTTACTTCCTTGCAGTAAAATGGGCGTGGATGGGAGAGTGCGGTTCTCAAATTAAGCGTGGCCCGCTAAAGCCCCCTTCAGTCTATGGTGAGCCATGCAACAATTCTGCTAGAAATAATCCAGTTGTAAAGATAATAGCATTTAGTGTTCATATAATCAACAAGCTGCAGTTGCTATCAATGTTGTGTATATTCAAAACTTCTGCCTAAGCCCTTATGCAGTAATTAGAAATCTTTTATTCATCAAAAACGTCAGCTTGGACAGTGAATGCAATAATAATGCTACTATAGCCTATCTCATTCCACTATAATGCGATATCACATGACTGCACAGCAATATCGCATCCCTTCTCATTGCTATGCGACTTAATAAACGTTTGCTTAAGTATAAATACTATAAGCAAATAATAATACTATGGCTCTGTCAAATAGCTATTGAATGTCATAAATTATCTGCCCAATGAGCAGTTCATAGAAAAGTCAAATGTGCTGAATAATGTTGAAGGTATGCCAGTGGATCTTTTTAATTTGAGACCAAATATCTCTGTAAACAGTGGCTGATTTTTTCCCCAGGACACCGGGAAATTTCTCGGTCTGGTCTTTTCTGATTTTTGTGAAGTATTTATGTACATTTCCCGTCAATATCAGCATTCAATTTATATACAGCAGCTTTGATTTAAGGCTGTTCTTGTTGGGTTTGGGCAATAATAGAAACAGCTAAGCAGCAAATGCAGATGTCACCTGCAATCCAAGTAATATTTGCTAGTGGAATTTTCACGGTCATAAATTAGCAAATTTGTCATGTATCATTCCAGGCTTAGCAGAGTATGGGCAAACTCTCTAAAGTTTCGAATAAATGTCCTCCCTACTTATTAATTTTTCGATGTTTTTCCAACTTCCTGAACCTTGTTAGGATCCTCTGTTTAATAATTTTAAGGAAATTGACTTTTCTACGAACCCTTCATTTCCTTTCCTTGTTAGTACTTTTCACTCCCACTATTCAAGGAAAAATAGTGTTTCTGTATATATTTTAGCTCTATGCTTTATGACAACTTGTTTTTCTTCCTTCCATCATTCTATAATCATTTAAAGCCAATTCGCAAATTCCGACCCCCTGTTTATTAGGATCCCCCGTTTAGTTGGCGCTTGAAAGTACAATTGCATTAATATAAAGAAGAAGGTGAATGCCATGCACAATGGGCATTCTACGTCTCTGCATCAAATGTTTTTGTCTAAAAACATGTTACCATACACTTACTAAAGCATATTCTATGCTTTCAAATTTCCTCTCAGAATACTGTTTCAGCATTAAAGTAAGTCATTCTTCAACAGAAATAAATGAATGTGATAGCAGCCCTTGCAGAAATGGAGCTACGTGCAACAACCAAATCAATTCGTACACTTGTGCATGTGCAGCAGGTTATTCAGGAACCAACTGTGAGTCAGGTAAGATACTCATTAACGCTTTCAGCATCCATTGTCGGAGAAATGGAATCTCTTTGCTTCCAATTGAAATGATAATGGTAGTGGTCGGATTCAGAAAGCTCCTGAAATTCGCAAGGGCGCACCCAGTTAATCCCGCCCAATACTATAGTCCTGATATGTTGTAGTAGATTATTATAGGTTAAATCACAATAGCAATCTATACTTACATAATAGGCACTAGAGCTACAATGAGAAAGCTTCATTATATAAACTTACTGTATGAGAAAATAGTTGCTGAGATGCACTTAAACAGGTCCGTTACTGTGCACTTAGCTAGAAGCACCGATGCTCGGGAGGGGAGGGGAGTGGAGAAGTAAGGCAATCAGTGCTCTTTATTACAGAACTCTATTACAGATGACAAATGTTTCAACCGATTTTTTGAGCAATCCTATGGAAAGCAAAGATGCAGACTTTTCATAAAGGCATTATATATGACACTAAATTGCAACGATATCATTTAAACCCAACTGGTAAGGAGACCTTCATCAAGGCTATCACAATTGAAGAAAATCTAAAGACTAAGATCTATGCTTGTTGTAAAACATACGTGTACAAGCACTACTTTACGTATCTCCGAGACGAAATTTAGTTCAAATATTTAACGATATGCCATCATTAGAAGCATCACACTCTTCACCTATATTAGATATGCTCAGACATTCCGACGCCTAGCTAGCAACTTTTTAGCTTCACAAGGATCTGGCACCTTTATTTTTAATGACATACTACTTCTTCCGCAGATATAAATGAATGCGATAGTAGCCCTTGTCAAAATGGAGCTACCTGCAACAACAACATTAATTCATATTCTTGCACATGTGCAGCAGGCTATTCAGGGACTAACTGTCAAAATGGTAAGCATACTTGTTAATCCAATTGACAGCTATTATAGAGGTGTTGCTAATTGCTTTATCTGTGGTCTCTGCAGAAGTCATAAAGGTATACCTTGACGAGATAAGTGAGGCAAAATATTTGCTATAATGATTTCACTTACCATGCATGTCACCAATCATCTCATTATCTCAAGAGTATGTGCGTAGCCAGGAATTTTGAGAGCAGGTGTCCAATCCACGATAAGGGGCACATTAATACTGTTAAAGAAGATGCGGCCTTTGAATATTGTTCTGAAAATTCACAAACAGAGGAAAAAGTGTGAAATTATACTGATACTGATATCTGTACTCTGAATCCTAATGATCTTCATTGCGATATCTTTCCACAATAGCAAAGGAAAAACGGGTACCAAGGGCCAAGCCCCCAGACAATCTTTCGAATCACACCTTTTCAATCTAAGGAAAGCGCCCTCTTTGATACAATGAGGACATTACAAAAGAACACCTTCGTTATTTCGCTAAAAAGGGCAGGGGTCCAGACCCGTGGGACCCCCCTAGTTGCGTGCCTGAAGAGTTTGATCTACCCAAACGTTCAATTAAAATCACGTTAAATGTTCTTAAATGTGCTGAAATGCCATTTTAAACGACTATTTCAGACGCAACTAGGGCCCCATATACACAATACCGATTTCACATGAAAGCGGTATGAAAATTTTTTCATGTTAAAACGGTATAGTGTAGAAGCTATAGGATCTTCTTATGCAATAGTCATCATTTGATGCCTTATAGAAGAACGGTTCAGTTTAGATGATAGAGCAAAACAGAACATTTCCATACTGTTCTCGTATAGCCTAGGTTGAATGTACGAATTGTGCAGATGCTGGTTGTATGGCTTGCAATTATTTTCTATTTCAGTACACCATTTCAATGATGCTGTTTTTCAAAAACCCTGAGTAAAAAATGGAAGCATTTTGCCTTTGCTGGTCATAATTCATTTGCTGCATTTAAATGATATTGGTTTTTTTCATTCAACTTTTAGTCATTCGATCTCTATCATTGAATGGGGATCAAATCCAAATTTGATACATTATTTGCCTTCACATTGCCAAAATCTGAAAGAGTGAGGTTATTTTTTCATTCCTTGCCTAAAAATTACCAAGCAAAGATACTTTTATCAAAATGGAAAGATAGTTGTATTTTTTCAGGCCTATGCTACGAAGAGCCTGTGCATATACGTTGCAAAATTATTTAGCTCTACAAAACTTGTCCATATGATAAATGGTGTAGGTTAGTTGTCTAAACGGTATTGAAAATAAAGGAAAGGTGGAATATTAATATGAAAGATGCAGAATATACTAATGCAATGTATTCGTAAGTTGGTTATTATTATCACTGCGTATTCTTTAAAATAGATATAGACGAATGCGATAGTAGTCCTTGTGCAAATGGGGCAACATGCAGCAACAAAATCAATTCGTATTCTTGCACCTGTGTCGCTGGGTACACCGGAGGTAGATGCGAGACAGGTAATATCTTTTTATGTGAATAGCATTCAAATGAAATATATTCTACTGGTGGCGGAATTTTAAGTAACATTTGGGGGAGGCAAAGTTGTTGAATTTTCTTCATAAATTAGAAGTAACTAAGTATTTTTGTATACTTTTGTTTTTATAAGAAAGAGGTTTGCATGTGTATTGAGGCTCTGGCAATAAAATGAATTTATAATTCAAAAAGCATGTACTCAGCCTTTGTTCTATAGCTTTTGTCGAGAATTTTCCTCTTTGATAGTGCCTGCAGGCACTTAGCCCCATCCCCCCTAATTACCACTATTAAGTTGTATTAATCTAACGGCTTTGAAAAATATGCATCCCAGAAGCTAAGCACTATCTTTGAGAGATATTCGTAGGTGTTCAGTTGCAGAGAACCCAAGTGGTGCAAAGAGGAAAAGTAACTATGATACAAAGATACTGATTAAATGCAAAGCTTGACAAAAAGCTCCTGCTTTGACTTCATACTGGGAGAGGTCTCAAACAACTTACTGTTAAGATATTATAAATGCTGTGGCAGGGTAGCAGAAATATAAGAGCTAGAAGGATTGCGATGAGTTTATTTCGGACAAAGAGCAGTAGTTTCTTAAATAGACCATCAAGGGCGCTTGTCTTCATTAGCCTTACCAACTTTATATCAATGTATCCTTTCATCATTAAAGAATATCATTGCTCAACAGATATAGATGAATGTAGTAGCAGCCCGTGCAAAAATGGTGCTACTTGCAACAACAATATCAACTCGTATTCCTGTACATGTGTAGCAGGCTATTCAGGAACTAATTGTCAAATAGGTAAGAATACTGTATAAAAATTTAGAATCATTATGAAGAGTAATGTTGCTTGGTATAGTTTTGCTTTTATATAAGTCACGATTTTATCCCTTGCAGAGCATCGTGAGATTCTATCTTTGCTAATACATCAGCACTCCAAATACTTGTCATCTATATTTGGCATCCTATCTGAATGTAAAGAACTTGAAGACCACAGCAGTCTAGTTTCACTGAAATATATAACTGTAATGCAATATCTCTGTTTATGATGCAATAGAAGCCAAAGACAATTGCAAATCATTGATAGATTATTTCAGCGTGTGTGCATTCAAGCTTACTCTACCTGGCGTACCCATACTATAATTGGTGTTTACGCTATTGTAAATGATGTTGATAATTGAAACGGGAAATGAGAGACATAGAATGTGTTTGCTCAACTATATTTCAATGTCCTCACAGGCTGCTTATAACTATCAGTATTCCTTCTTCAAAACAGATATAGACGAATGCGCTAGTAGTCCTTGTACAAATGGTGCAACATGTAGAAATCAAGTCAATTCATATTCTTGCATATGTGCCGCTGGGTATACTGGAGCTAGATGTGAGACAGGTAATGTTGTTTTATTAACAATATATCTCTCAACAGAAGGGACAGTACCAGCCATCGCAGACTGGGATAGCTTGTAGGGCCACGCCCTTCGATTGCCATACCCATTTCAATGGAAGGCAGTAACTATCTTTCTACTTTAGTAGAAAAAATGTAACGCAAGCTTCTGAAAGTACAATAAAAAACAATGATATAAACTAAAGTGTAAATACACCCTGGAGAGAACTAGGTTGGACATGTCCCATCTTCTCCTTAGTTTTCCATCTATAGTGCAGCCATGGCTCAAAGGAAGTAACGTCTGCTAATGTGAGGGCTTTAGTTGAATTCGAATTAAGCTCTATGGAACTAATGTAGGTTTTTGTTAACCAGCTTTAGATGCACTGTAGTAGACAACACCATTTTTCTAGCAGAGCATGGGTTGGACTATTCACGTAAGTGACTTGGCTTTAGTGAATGGTTCCAGATGCCTTACAGAATTAAACCACTAGAAAATGAGCGAAGTAAGATGGTTGCAACATTCCAAGACGTCTTTGATTCACTTCTTGATATGCACGCCCCACTTAAGCTTAAAAAGCTACGCAATGAATTTACACCTTGGCTAACTCGCTCAGTAAAAGATCTTATGGCCAATAGGGATAAAAGAAAGAAGGCTGCTACAGAAAATCCTTCCCTGTAACCATCTTATAAAAGGCTACTTAATCAATACACTTATCAATAAAAAAAGAAATATAGGATTACAACCATGGGTTGGTTGAAGAGACCAGAAATGACCCTAAGAAAATGTGGAAGACAATTAAAAAAATATTAGAGAGAGAAAGAGACTCGGCAGATAAATCTATTCCCAGTCTAAATGTAAATGGCAATGTAGTGATTGAGGATAGCAAACTAGCTGAGGCTTTGAATATGCATTTTGTTTCTGTTGACCCTAAGCTTGCAAAAAATATTCCATCTAAGCAAAGCGACAATCCATTTAAGTACACCAAATCAAATGATTCAGCTACCTTTATCTTAAAACCAGTTACTATATCTCAGGTCGTAATTTGCTAAAGCGGCGCAAAATGGCAAAGCATTTGGACTTTATAAGTACCTACATACTTGGTAAAGGATGCAGCCAATTTCATTTCACACCCACCAAATCTAGTTTACAATTCGTCAATGAAAAATGACATTTTGCCAGATTATTGGAAAATAACCCGGGTGGCATCAGTATTTAAGTCTGGAAAAGATGCGACAGCAACAACTGTAGGCCAATTTCCGTGCTCTCAATTTTCTTAAGAGCATTTGAAAGGACTGTACAAGATCAATTGCACGAGTTTCTTAAAGAAAATTTCATTTTAGCAAATAACCAGTACGCCTTCAGGACATTGTATTGTAGGCAGGGTAAGTAGTACTGAACATTGGCGGCATCACGATAATAACCAGAAGCTTAATATGACGATATTTCTAGACTTGGAAAAAGTATTTGATACCGTCGATCACAAAATATCAATAGATAAATTGACGGAAAAGCAGTATTGAAGGAAAAGCAATTAAATGGCTTAAATCGCATCTAAGTGGTAGAAACCAATTTTGCCCTCTAAATGGTCAAAGCTCAAGGATTGAAAAAGTTATTAGCGGTATTCCTCAAGGATTATGCTTAGGTCCCCTTCTCTTCATTATATACCTTACCGACTTTGAGAGTTGCTTAGAATTCCGAAAGGCAAATATGTATGCTGAAAATACATATACAACTATTGCATCTATTGATACAACAGAGCTCATATGCACGAAAAAGAAGGAGCTGTTTAATATCAGTGAATGTTTGAGGGTAGAAAAGCTAAGCGCGAACACCCAAAAAACAGAACATATGGTTATCAGTCACCAACGTAGATTAAATGAATTCAACGACCTCCCTCCACTCACACTTAATGATAGCAAAATAAAACGTGTAGGGAAAGGCAAATCCTTAGGTGTCATTGTTTGACGAAGGGCTAAAATGGATAAATCGATTTAAATCATTGACAGGAAAACTAGCAGGAGGTTTACCATCTTTAAAAAAGCTTAAGAATGTTCTTCCCCATTCCAAACTATGCGATGTTTATCGAACTCTGTTTGAGAGTCACCTACGCTACGGAAGCGGAGTATGGGCAAGTCTATCGTAAAACGAACTAAAGACAATGCAATGTTTGCAAAATAGAGCTCTATCAATTATTGAAAGTGGAAGAATTCAGGACCCGTTGCCTAAAAAATGGCTAAATGTTGAGAACCTTATTCGCTTTGATCGATCTGTATTAGTCTATAAGATTCTCAATAAGCTATGCCTTGAAAGTCTATAGAATATGTTCCAATTTAGATCATCTTTAGCTAATTACAATACTAGAAATGATAAAGACCTGATTATTCCAAAAGTAAAACTTGAATTATCCAAGAAAGGTTTTCAATTTGCTGGCATTAGGGCCTGGAATGATTTTCCAAGTAATATAAGAGAACTGTTATGACTAAGTCTGTTTATAAGCCATCTAAGAAGGCATTTGATGCGCAATACAAACTAGTCTATGCCCCCTCAAAAGAACGACCCCCAGCAAGATCAGCGGTTTTATTTCTTTGTTATTTTAGCTTTCCTTAATTATATGTAATTAAGTTTAAATTTGCATATTGAAGGGATGCCGTTATAAAATAGTGTTTTTCTAAAATCTTGTCATAATGTGGTGGTGCTGCATCAATGCTAATTGCAGAGGTTTGAAGGATTTGGGAGATACTTTGATGGAAAGTGGGTTTATGGCAATACCTTATCCATTTGAGCAGTATTCTATCTAATAGAGGCAGCCACGTGTTATGGGAATAATGTAATTCAAGGGCTTCGTTTAATTTCTTACACAGATGACTTGTCCAAAAAGGCAATTAACTAGTATTAGTAGTATCTTGAATGATAATAGCATTTTCTGGAAGAATGATTCTACTCAAGGATTATCCAGTTTGTCTTGCATTTTTCCAGGTCTAGTAGAATTTATACAGTTACGATCATATTTGTGGTAGAAAGTTTGTTTAATGTGATAGTGCTTCTCAATGGATATTCTGCTTCAATCTCCAAGGTAGAAGGTTGTCTAAAGAATGCCTAGAGTTATTTGTTTAAATAAAATATTGATAGCTTTTTGAATATGTTGTTTTAGTAATTGACTTTCATTATTTGCTCCCCAGATATAAATGAGTGCAGTAGCAGCCCTTGTCAAAATGGAGCCACTTGCAGCAACAACATCAACTCATATTCTTGTACATGTGTAGCAGGCTACGCAGGAACCAACTGTGAAACAGGTAAAGCAAATTCATTAAAGACCTTGTCATCAAATTTCAAATTAACGCTCCTTTTTTCTATATATTGCATAGCTTTACTAGGATGTACTCTTTTAGGAGGGCTTTAGACGGCCGAATTTCGGTCGCGTCGAATTCAAATCATTAAGTTCGACCACAATGCAGCACAAGTGTGGCAGTCACTTTATATGTGTTTTCGATGTCGCATCTAATTCCATTCTCAGCAAATTGACATGACGTAGTGCATTGGAATGTTACCAAAAATAATCCAGCATGACTTTCGTGAATCAAGACTTGAGAATTGCGTTCATGTTGTATTAAAACCAAAGACAATCAGATCTTGGAAAATCAAATACGTTGATAGTATAGAGGTCTAGATCCAATTCGAGTACGAGTACGAGTACAAGTTCAACCCCTGCGTAGCTCAACACTCGAACTCATACTCCAACTTCGTGTGTTTAGATATCTCCGCCTTCAAAACGATCCCGGGATTTATTGAAGTCAATAGATCTGCGTCTATATTCAAAGGGTTTAGTAAATTATAGGATACTATAGGGCCCTATCGTACTCTGAAGATAAACACGAAACTATTACTATATCCCTCGAAAGCCAGTGCCTTCTTTTGCTGAACTTTCGCAATCGTGAATGAAGATGAATCACTGGCTGAAATTTGCTTGAGCAAGAATGACATTCCGAGTCGTGAGGATGCTGTTGGATTATTCTTGAAGTGTTTTAATAACTTTAGTCCCTTGATCAACTCTGGAATATACGTTCTGTGAAAACCTTTCCACTTCGTCCCCTTCCATAGCTATTCCCTTTCCAGAAGTTTATTATGACAGTGGCTCTACAACAACAGCTCTTAAATAAGGCTTTACATTCTCTTCCTTTTGAAAACAAGAGATTGCCTTCGAACATCTGTTTTATCGAGGCAATTCCTTATGAATTGCACAATAATTTTTGCCAATATTATCAATTCCAAACTCGTTCTGTTCAGTGCGAGATTTGATGCAAATCTCGTACTGACCGGCTGCCTCGAGTACGAGTTGTGACGGTGATTCCCTCTCAATATGCTTAGATCGGTTGCGCAGTTGAAAACTCGTACTTTTACTCGTACTCGTACTGGATCTAAACCTCCCTAGTGGTGCTAATGAGACCATGCTAATGAAAAATAGTTTGTTGGCATATCTGTTCGGATATTGCATGCAGTGCCCTTGAGAGCGGTCAAATTGTCTTGGCCTGGTCGTTCTCACTGAAGTCCAACAGTTTCATAAACAAGAAAGTGCTAGCACTTGCCAATACAAGAACAAAGCAAATACGTACCATGATACGTACCTGGAACGTAGTTTTCACATGCGCAACGTTGCCTTTACCTTGAAAATTTGATAGACCAGAGAGAAGAATTTCCGGAACGTGCATTTAAAGGCGACCAGAATTCGGCCGTATAAAGCCATGCTACATTTACGTCGCAATTGTGAATTAAATTCAGCAAATACTGCCGCACTTAATTCAAAGTGCTGCACATAATTCAAAGTTCACTTTATACGGCCGCATTTGTGCCAAACTTAATTCAAATTCTGCTCTGAATTGAATTCGACGCGACCAAACTGTGGCCGTCTAATGCCATCCTTAGTTACTCAATTGGCTGGTATAAGTAATGAAGTAATCGATACGGTTAAGTATTTACAATAGATGTTGTAGCTTCAATTAAAATAGCATCTCTCTATAGAATCAATACGCCCAAACCTTATATAAATTGCTATATCTATTTAATTTTCTAGTAGAATCTAAGTAGCTACCATTGCATAACTCCTGGAAATTATTTTTAAATGATGACCAAGCTCAATAGACAATCTGTTTAAATATTTGAGTCAAAAAGGTAATTTCTTTAAAAACTGCTGTTAGAAGATAATAAAATAAATTATTTGCTTCACAAAACGCTTTTCAATACTATATTGTTTCAGTAGTAAAACATGTTAGTCTTCAACAGATATAAACGAATGTGATAGTAGCCCTTGTCAAAATGGAGCTACCTGCAACAACAACATCAATTCATATTCTTGTACATGTGCAGCAGGCTATTCAGGAACCAATTGTGAAACAGGTAAATATACTTACGGTGGAGTTTGCTGCGTTAACAGCTTTTGCGGAAGTTATAGTTGTACACCTTAAAAAAGATGATATTTCATTGCTACTAGTTCCTGAAAACTTGAAGATTTTCCACAATAATATAGAGTCCCATCTAATTCAAAGAAATTGAAGTCCATTATTGCTTAATTTAACTGATATTTTAAGTTTCAACATCGCAGATCTGCTTTCAATTAATATCAACATTGGAATGAAGCGCAAATATTGAATATTGAGAAACTTTAAAGTTATAGAATAAATATGTAAAGTTCCACTGTTGCTTAACAATGTTGTAATTGGTGTAAATAATTAACGGTATATAAGGTATTAAAATAAAAGTAAAAAAGCAAAAGGAAAATGAAAGAGATAGAATACTCAATTGCTAATACAATATTATCACAAGTCTGCTACAGTTATCAGTAAATATTCCTCAATACAGATATAAATGAATGCGATAGCAGTCCTTGTGCGAATGGGGCCGCATGCAGCAACCAAATCAATTCGTATTCTTGCACATGTGTAGCTGGTTATACTGGAGCTAGATGTGAATCAGGTAGCTTTATCCTTTTATATTACAACGTTCAGGGAAGCAAGTTTCGCTATTGTTAGGACTGTGAACGGAAATGGGAAACGAATATTTACAAAAGGTCTTATAGGAACAATGATTTCCTATCATTTCGTGTTCTGTTTTGTGACGGTCCCTCGCTGGTTTGTTGATGTTTGATTACCATGTGGTCTTATTTAAAGTGCAGAGAACATGGAGCCAGAGAGGAGATGATTTTGTAGTGAAATGATTGATGACTGACTCTCCGACTGACTACACTGTGAATTATACACAAATATATACACTAATGATTCGACAGAAAATTAGCATAAATGATGAAAGGGGAATGGCTGGTCTGAATGATCATGGAGAACAATGGTGTTAAGTAACTAGAAAATTGAATAGATAATGACTTGCAATTGTATGCTGAGATAACTTTATGATTGTTTGCTTGTTTGAGTGGGTTTTGAATGGGTGAGTGGACAGATTTTGGTAAGTTATGCTTGAATGAATGGATGAAAAGAAAGTGATTGGAAAATTGCCTTGGCTGCAATGTTTACATTCACTACTTCCTCATAATTCACAGGAACTGTGCCAGAGGGTCAGTCAGAGGGCTAGTAGTTCATGCCCGGAGACAAGTACGATGACACGTGCGCGTTTCTAAACACGTACCAAATCTCCAGAAAGAGTGAAAAATCGCCCGTACCAAAGTCACTGTCAACTATGCAATCGCATATTCTAGATAGGAACTTTGTTGTCATAACTACAAAACTATTGAATGTCACCTTTTGCTTTCACAACTCTGCTTTTTCCATTTTTACCCTAAATGAAACATTTGCATGTCTCTGCAACAAGAAAGTCTTTATTGCGAATAGCTAAATCTTGGATAGCACGAGCAAATGAGGGTGCACGTGCTAATTGACGCTCGTGGACTAATTACTTCCAAGCATGGACTGGGCAAACTAGAGCTGAGTAGAGCTGAGCCTATTTCAATGTATGCTACAGAGTTCTCCATACAAGAATTAAAAGCATATGCTTATCAATATCCTTTTTGGCCTCGAAAATGTCTTTGAATATCTTATTTCAGTGATACACTTGATCTTTTTTCTCCAGATATAAACGAATGCAGTAGTAGCCCTTGTCAAAATGGAGGTACCTGCAGCAACAATATCAACTCATATTATTGTACATGTGCAGCAGGTTATGCAGGAACCAACTGTCAAACAGGTAAAGCCAGAATTAATAAAATTATTGCTACCAAATGTCAGATTCACACCATAACCATCTTTTAGCTCTGCAGTTTGGGATATATTTTCTAAGATGCATTATTAAGTAGCTGCTCAGCTGTCACTTACTTCATGCAGAATACTTTTGCTTGGAAGAGACAATTGAGTTGAATGATTATTCACTGCGGTGATTTGATTTACATATTTTATAAAATTAAAAACACTGCTTTAGAATCATATGGAACAAAACTCGAAAGAACACAATCTAGAAGTTGAAACTCCCCCAGCTCAAAACTAAGTGCGCTTCAAAGTAAAAACGATTCCCGTATATTTGAGGTTGATAAAACTTTTGAAGTAGGGTACAGGGGATAGTCATTTGTTACTCTTTTGATTAGAAAACATAGAAGAGAATGTGGTAGAATGCACTGAAGCTATTGTAAGAGATTTTGCAACTTGCAATAACGAAGCTTTACAACTATATGATGTTTAGTTATAACGGGTGGTGTATGGGGCGCGATCTGGAAAAGTCACGGCTCCACGGCTGTAAGTCAGAGGAAAGTTTTACTTCCTTTTGTCGCTTTTTAGGAAGGCTTTGCAATTTTGCAAAACATTTCAGTTTTATAATCAATTGCTAAAGCAAAACATGACATTAGATTTAAGAAAGCTTGTTCATATTTCAAACATGGTATAGAATAAGTTTGGTAATATAGGCAGGGGCGGTGCTACGGAATGGTGTGGGGTGTGACACCCACACAGACTAAAAATCATGAATTTACTCAGCAGATTTGAGATTTTCGGGAGTCTACTCAGCAGACAAAGCACCTGTCCTATCGTGTGTTTTGTGTAGCCAACATCAAAGCCATATTTGCTAGAGAAATACACTGTATTTGCTTAGGTTTCAAGGGAGAAGTCAACTTACGTTATTTATGAGGTGTATCAATCTCTGTACATTGACTTGCAAGCGCATTTAGGAAATACTCTGGTGCGCTACTTTTCCTTTTGACACACAGGCACACGTTGGCAGTTTTCTTCACAATTTGATGACGGAATAGCATTCTGCAGCTAAAAGCTAGTAGCAAGGAGGCTGAGCGCAAAGCATTCTTGGAGTATCAGAATTTTGCTCAGTCCATCACTTTTGCACTTGCCTGATTAGACTCTCTCACGATAAAATTTATTTTTAAGGATCAAACTTTTGAGTTTTTCAACTTTTTGAAAGACAGATCGGAAGGTAGGATGCTATTTTCTAACCCAAAATGAAGACCAATCATATAAACAAACTTTCCTATCAAGCAAAAGGGCATTTTCTCACGTTCTAGAGGGAGGGATTTAAGAAATTTTTCTGGGGACAAGCTCCCAGATCCCAAGTCTCTCTGGACGAAGTGGATACCAATAGAGTTTCTCATCATTTTCACATAGGCCTGACTAGACTTGCTAACAGTGAGATTTCTACTTTCAATATCACATTTTGTCTGCCAAATTCGTGCAAAATTGATAGTAGGTTGGGTTATGCTCTCCATCCCAAAATAAAGATCAATGATGAAAACATGTTTTCCTTCTACGCAGAAGGGCATTTTCTTATTTTCTAGAGGGTTATTCTAGAAAATCTTTCTGGGGCAAGCCCCCAGACCCCCAAGTCTCTCTCAGAGAAGTTGATACTTTGGTACGTGAAAGGTGCTTCTCCATCGATTTTCTACATTTGAAAAGCAGTTGGATTATTCAGGCGAACTAGGGGCCCTGGAGGTCTAGACTCCTGCCCTTTTCAACATA
This sequence comes from Cassiopea xamachana, assembly GCA_900291935.2. Taxonomy (NCBI): domain Eukaryota; kingdom Metazoa; phylum Cnidaria; class Scyphozoa; order Rhizostomeae; family Cassiopeidae; genus Cassiopea; species Cassiopea xamachana. Next base: position 8,888,620 of record OLMO02000006.1, read on the forward strand.
GGAATGAAAGTGCCTTTTTGTAGTGCCCTCTCCTTCAAAAAAGGAATTTCCTGACATGGAAAAGGCTTGGTCGAGAAAACTTTTTGGGGTCTTCGCCCCCGGTTCCCTTCTACTGTGATAAGAAATGACAATAAGAATTATTTTCCTCCAGAAGCAATGATGTCAGTAAACCTCCTACAGTAGTTCCTCTATTTACGAATCTGGAAAAAGTATTCGAAGGCCATTTCGTCTTCAACAAGTTTTAGCATTAATTCAACCCCTGCCCTCCAAAGTTGTTAGTTGTGTATCTTAATTTGAAAACAGCTTTTGTTTATAAAATTTGAGTTTACATTCCCTATTTGGCAGCTGGAGACCTGACACCCCCTAAAAAATTTTCCCTAGCACCGGCCCTGAAGATGGGTTGTTTAAAATATCTACTTGTCAAGCATGTATAATTTTCCCAAACAAGCAGCTTTCTTTTGTCTCTAAAAATGAGGAAGCTCTAGGTTCAAGAATAGGTAGCCGAGGAAGGCATGTCACTTTTCTGGACTCTAGTTGTGTTACTTACCAATATTGTCGTACCATTCTGTAAAGTCTGCAATATTTTCGTACTATTCGGAAATATCTGCAATGCTTTTCCATCCTTCGGTAAACTTCAGAATATCAACTGTTTTTCTTGCAATGCAATTGTTTCTATAGTCAAGACTTATGGATTCTGCAGCAAATAGCAAATTTTTACAAAGGGGAGCAATAAAAGTGAAAAATGAGTGTGATTTTATTACCTAGGCACTTGAAGGGTATGCAGCCCAGAAACCTTCATAATCCTACACCCTCCCTAACAATCATCTTCTAAATCCATCCCTGAACCAAATTTCAGAACACTAATGCTCATACAGACTTCTCAGTATATTTTTCTGCACCTTTTCTATAGAAGACACTTCTTGCAGTTGTAAAACCATGGCAAAAGCTGATACTTGCAATTTTCTTATGAAATACTGAGATGAAAATATTCTTAAGGGCAGAATATGGGACAATAATGTGCTGTGTTGCGAACAATAATTGTAATCACAAATCTACTGAAGTTCTATGCTTTTACTTAGACGGAAGAGCTTACCAAAATCTAATTCTTTAAATAAAAAGGGTACTTAACATATTGCTTGCCTAAGCAATGAATTTATTCTAACAGATATAAACGAATGCAGCAGCAGCCCATGCAAAAATGGAGGTTCTTGCAACAATCTTGTCAACGCATTTTCTTGTATTTGTATTGGAGGCTATACAGGACCTTTCTGCCAAACAGGTAAGTGAGATATTCTCACAATTAAGTTATTTTGTAGCAGCAAAACGACAATCCATTATTGTCTAGAACTCTCAAGGGATTGATTGTTTTGTGTCTTTAGTGAGTGTATTTTTGTTCTATTTTCTGATATATTCATGAGCTTCATCATTCTTATCACTTTTGCCATCATCCTGATCGCTATTTTGTATTGATCTTAGGATTATTGTGAGCCAGCCATGTACGGATAGCCATTTCAGTGATATTTTTACTCACAAAGTTTGAAGATGTATTATAAATAATGTTTCAAAAAACTCATCCTCATCTTAATGACCATTACTTTTCCCATTCCTTTGCATCCCTGATGGAATCTAGGACTGCATTGCTAGTAAATGATCGTCTGTTAGTGCATTCCCTACCAATGAATTAGCTGCACTCAATCATCAATGCTACCCCCAACAGTTACTTACCACGTTATACATAACTGTAGCTCACACCATCGCGCCTGTTCTTTTGCTGAAAATGTCCTGTTGGTCGGTTTGCCAAAGATCATCAAGATTTGCTCACTTCTGTATTACTGCAATATAAATTGCCAGAAGTATTACTTTCAAAGCATACTTCAATTAATTCGTAATTATTTGTTTGTGTTAATTTGTAAAGCAAGCTCATGATAAATGAAGGGCGCAAAAATTTTGTATTGCGCAAGTCATACGAGGATGCATACTCCTGGCCATCTTTTCACTTGTTAAGAGGCTTAAGTCGGACTTCTCTAAAGTGGGGCTGTTTGTTTGGTCTAAAGAGTTCAAACATATATGAATTTGCTATGCATTCAATTTTAGGCTATTACTCTACAATCACATCACCAAGCTATCCATCGAACTATGCAAATTATGTGTCAAAAACATGGTCACTCAGCGTTCCAAGTGGAAGACTCAGTTTGTACTTCTACGACTTTTACACTGAAAGCTGCTGTGATAAAGTTGAACTAAGGCAAGTATTTGCACATTAGAGTGGCGGAAATTGAGATTTTTTTGGGAGGGGGGTGTAAGACACTTAATGAGCCGACAAAAAGTTTTGCTTCTACACCAGAAGTGTGACGTCATGTATTATCTTCAGTAGGCCAGGTGAAACCTTGCGTCAAAAAATAGAGCAGTTGAAGCCTGTTACAAAAAGTATAATTGCTTTTCGAACAAACAACAATTTAAAACATACGTATTAAAATCCTTCTGAAAACCCACGCTACTTATTCGGATACAATGTTGTGGCCATAGCAATAAAGTTTGCAAAACATAACTGGGGGTATGGTATGACATCCACTAATGAAAATTGTTTACTATTGCGCAAGTCCCCAAATGTAAATTAGCTAGGGGTGTTCGGGGGCATGCTTCCAGGGAAGTTTTGAAATTTGGATCATCTCAAATCGTCGGAAAATTGTAGTTTTCTTTTTATTTTCAGGAAAGTTTGAACAAAAATTGATCTAACTCAACCGGCAAAGTATCTGACTTTCTGACAATTTCACAATCTCTACCTCAATCTAACACCCCCAAAATTCCACCTCTGGTATATTGCAATGTTGGTAGACTAAAAAAGAACTTGGCAACAGGTAGCTAAGTTCAACTGTGGGCTGCATAAGTCTGGAAGTACATAGAAAGAGCATTACAGAGATCACGCTCCGTACTGCCTATCAATCTGCTGTTACATATCGTGCATTTTATTTCGTCTCCTAAATTTTTATACGAGGGAAACCTCCAACAGGAAATAAAAGTATGCTATCTAGCCACTTTAAACTCGATACAAGGTATCTAAGTAAAGTCCTCTTTAAGAAATAGCTTTTCTTTCATTACGGTTCAGCTGCTTTTTACAAGAATTTAATATTGCCAGCACAGGTACGTGGATAGGGTTCGATCTAGACAGAGATCCCTTGTTATTACACTGCTTGATGTTAAGAACGATTTTTGTGAGCTTCATCACAACCTTGTAGGCAAGGTACTGCAATATCATCATGTTCCAAACCATATTCAACAGTTAAATTAATGCTTTGTGCACTGATTTTAGGACATTCATCATTACACACGATTTTAATACTTCTTTCTTTCCAGTCGGACGAGGATTACTGCAAGGTGACCGCCTCAGTCCTCTCATTTTCAACATGTGCTTTAACACATTCATTCAATAAATTAAAGCTGAAATAAGTTGTCGATTTCATATTCATATAGCAATGATTCTGGTCTCTCATCTAGACTGGTACAACGGCTCCAATTTGCTGATGATGCTGCGGTTATTAATGGAAATGAAAAGGAAAAACCAGATGCTTCTAATTTGCTTTACTCTCTCGTGTCAGTGGGCTGGTATGATAATAAGAGTGGATAAATGTGTCACTCTTGGAATCAGAGAAAATCAACGAAATTTAGACAGTTTCAGACTAAGCTAATAATAATTAGTGAGATTGTTCCTCCAGTTAAGGCTGATGATTCATTTTGTTATCTCAGTAGAAATTTTGATTTCAACATGTCTAATGCAATGCACAAATCTTAATTACTTGAAACCTTAAGATCTTTGATGTTTGACATTGATAAGCTAACCCTTCACCCTAAAAAATTACTTCCCTATTAAAGACATGTTCTCTCAAAACCTTCAAGGCATTTGACTGTAGCGGATATATCTAAAACTTGGGTCTGTGAAATTCTCGATAACAAGGTTTCTAGGTATATACACTAGTGGCTTGCGCTTCCTATAAGTGCAGCGTCCAGCAACATCATTCTTTTCAACCATATTTGGGTTGAATATACAACTTCCTTCAACAAATTTTGTAAAATGTCAAGTTGTATCGAGAAACTCACTAAAATCTTCCACAAGCCAAGAGATAAACGACCTTTGGAAATGCAGAAATTCCAATATGAATGTTTAATATGACACTTACCAAAATTCTAAGAGTTTTAAAAGCTTTTCGAACTTCACATGAAGAAAGGCTTCAGATACATCTCATTTCTCAAGGCTCTTTCTTTTCATTTATAATGGATCAATCTCTTTTATGTTTAAACTCTGTCTGCTTTTGGGTACAAATCAAAATACCTAAAAATATATTCAATCTTACAGTGCGAGACATAAATATTAAACTTTCCACCCTAATCAATCTCGCTAAGTGGAAAATAAGCTCATCAATAGACTGTTCCTTGTGCTAGAGTCCTGAAACACTTCTTCATATTGTAGCAGGTTGAAAGAGCTATCTTGACCAAAGTCGCTTTACATAGCGACATGACTCTGTTCTGAAATTCATTGCTAAGTCTCTTACCTTTGTGAATTGCAAACTCTATTCAGATCTTCCAGAATATCTATATCCATCTATAATTACAGGGGAAAACTTCAGGCTTGACCTCCTCTTTATTTCTCTTCAAATCATCTCTACATTCTTGAATTTACTTTTGACTATGGGTCCAACCTCAAATTCACTCACAAAGAAAGCAAAATATAAAGAGTGGTTTTGGAACTACAGAGTAGACATGAAAAGGTCCTTTTTGTTAATCTATCGATGAGTGAACTTTGCACAATTGGCAGTTCTTCTTCATCGTTTCTGGATATGCTGAAAGACCTCAATTTTGATGAAGGAGCTCCCTAGTTTATAGTCAAAAGAGTTATTAATGTTTCAATTCGCACAACATATTACATATTTTGTTGTAGGAAGAGGGCATGGAAAAACCCTGAGCTGTTGAGCTTTTGATTATTTTCGTTTTCATGTTGTTGATATCCTATTTTATCATGTAGTTTTATCAGGCACACCTTTTGTAAGGCATTAGCAAAGTTTACAATTGATTGCATGGATTTTTGTTCAATGAAAAGTTTGGAAAAAAATTAATTATCTACTTGGGTCCATTGCTCGTTGGTCTTGGAGGCTATGTCCACAAATTTCTTCAAATTTAGTCTGTTTATTTCATTGCATTCATTGCAATTATCGTCTTCCATTTTTCCACACTATTCTTGTATGTTTTCTACCCATTCTCATTTCTTCTCCTCTTTTATTGGTAACTTCCATCTTGCTGAACATTATGCTCTTCACCAGTTTGGTATACTTCATCCGAAAAACATGTCAAAACAACTTCAACTTTCCCTTTCCAAAGGTCATATATGACCTATAGGAAATAGTATTATAATATTCGATACTGTGCATAAGGGTCTAGTGTTTATTGGCTACTACAAGTATTATTGGATGAGAAATTGGTTTATTTCTTTCTAGAAAACTGTTTATAGGCAACTAACCACTTATACCCTCTACATTAATTCACATTTTCCTCACAAATACAGCGATGTTGAAGAGGCATTTTATCCTTTTGCCTTAATGGACTTGCACCTAATAATCTTTCTCAGAACTTCTATCAATTATTGTATGTTCACAATCGGATCTTACGAAACTTTAGCTGCAATCTAGCCAGAACTCAAATGTAAATAGCCTACCTTGTTACACACAATTACAGGTAACACTCTACTAAGCAATGCTTCCATAAAAATTCCTCAACAAGAACAAAACCTTAAAATTTTTATGCCCTTCTTTTCTCATGCCTTAATTTTTGATAACCAAAATGTCACTGTTTCTTAATCTTTGTATTTATGTTGATGTCCTTCCATTGAATTTTGTTGCATTTTTAAGAACACACATTTTTGCTCAAAATTTGTTAGATATGTTGGACGTGGCATTTTTCTTTAAATTTCTATGGTTGTTTTGAAATACAGTTACATTTTGGTGCTGTAATTGTGTTATGAGTTTGCTTTATTAGGAACATTGACACGTCCAGGGCGCCTGATGGGCTACATTCTGAGATTAATATCATTAAAAATCTGATATTTCTTTATGAATGCCTCTGAATGATGAAAACTAATGCTTTATAATCAATCTTCAAAATAAAAGTTAAGTAAAATTGCTCCTTAATTAATGTAACTGAAAATGCATTTGAGAGGAAAAATTTCCTTAATCAATGTACTCAAGACTCTATTTCTTTGAAAAAATCCTTTGAAAATTGATTTTCCCTAATCCTCATTTTCTTGCTTTGGTCGCAAACGTAATTTTGTGTAATAAGGTATAGCCTTCCTAACTCTCTCACGATTCAAGTATCAAATACCTCTCTGGTACCAAAGCGCTCTCAACATAAAGGAAAAAATTTAAAACTTGATTTTACAGCTTTCACATGGCAAAAAAGATAGAATTTATGTTAATGCTTATCTATTTCATAGGTCTTAAAATTTAGCTTATAGATCAATCTTAGTTTGAATTAAAATTATATGAAAAATATGTTGCTCATTGGGAGACATGAATATTTACATATAATTTCTAACCATTCAAATGCGTTTTGATGTAAAGGAAGCTGATATAGGGCACTTGGTATAAAATTTGTAACAATTATCTTTTAGAGATGGCTCATCATCGTCTTCACCATTACTTGCTACTTTGAAGGGATCAGATCCAAGATATAAAACTTACTTTGCATCTGGAAGGTACATGTATGTCAAATTCACAACGGATCACTCGGTTGTATACAGAGGCTTCAATGCATATGTTGGATCGATATGAGAGTAAGAACATAAGCAGTATATTTTCATTCTTGAATGAAAGAAACTTAAGTCGATTAAAGTAGCGTTCTCTAGTTGAGATGGTGATTGTAATTTTGTATCCATCAACACAGAATCTGTCGTAGCTGGTCTAGCAATTAAGTACATCTAATCGGTGAACCCAAATTGACGCTAATGTTTGTTTTCAAATTAATTGACTGCTATAGGGTTGAAGATGAAGTCAGCTACCGATTGGGTGCCTGCATTAATTACCTCCTTTATAGAAATATCCTTTTATCTATTACTCAACATCAGTTTATCTGAACAACTAGCATTTCATAGTGTATTCTTCTACGTAGGAAATACTCTATCAGACCATATGAGAGCAAATGATGAAGTGAGCGAGGATGAGAATGACATTAGATCCACTTAGCAATGAGAAAGACATCTGTATATAGTACATAATATCACTTGCACCGCTTTAAGAAGCCATTGCATGAACTAGAAGCCAAAATGAAGACAATGAAACATGTATAGCAGTGGTATGGCTAGCAAATAGTTACTTGTAATGAATTGATTTTCTCCTTCTTTGCATTCACTATTTTAAAATTATATATGCACTGCTAAGCAATAAAAGCTTATTGGAGGCAGTTTTAGTATTTAAATTGCAAATGCACAAATGCCAGTGAAATTCTAATGTATTTTTATCTGCACAATCTCAAACCTAGTACTTTATGATAAGCACTTGGTCATTCTATAGGCGATAGAACATGAGAACAGATCAAGTTCACTTGTCTCTTTTCCTTTCTGCAATGACTGCGTATTGACTTATCCAATCAAGAAATTTATGCTTCCAATGCATGTCAGCGTCATAAAATACGAACTAAATAACACATTTCTTGTTCCAGCAACCATTATACTCTTTATAAACATTCGAATTATAGTCTGGACTTTGACATATCATGGGGCTATGTTTTCCTTCGCAGTGACCTGTGATGTCATCAATCCATGATCCTCTCTCGTCAATTCTAGTCTGGACTCTTACTTGTAAGAATGAAATAGGCACAGCTGAGGATACACTAGCCTCCCCCTATAACTTTCATTGCATCCGTGGACAAGTGTCATTGGGCTATAGAAGTAGAGATAGACTAGCAAATAAAATCTTCTTTTTGAGGACCGGAGTTGATTATTATCAAGTCTCTCTTTACCTGCATCATTGACCGTCATGGATGTATGTTAACCTCCTGAAATTTATTAATTTTTCTTGAACGGTACTTCCCTATACAAAGACCTTAATTAGAAAAAAATTTGTTGTAAGGACCCACTATGTAAAGCAATTTGAAAAATTTGGGAGCCTCTAGTAAATGATGAGTAAGCGTTATAATCTATGCTAGTTGCGGCTAAAAATCAATGTATCACGGGAATGACGTATTGCATCAAAGGAATTCTTTCAATAGCGACTTCAGTTACCAAAAAGGAGTGTCTTTTTATGCAATATTGGAGCTTTAACTTATTCATTTAATCTACTTCAGCAATCCAAAGAACCCGTGAAATTATTAAAAATTTTGGTGCTCGCAATCTCCAGATGACGTGATTTTCTTTTGTAACTAATGGAATCCTGTTAAAGGAGCCTCTGCAGCTCGTTTTCTACTAGGTGACTTTATTAGCACGAAGTGACTTTTTTCGCTAAGAGAAAATTTGTCAAATGCACTTTGCTTTTGACAAATGCGCTAGCTTTCCATGTTCGGTTGGCTTTAGTTGCGCACAGTTGTTCATAAACAGAATTTTAAGATGGCTAATTGATCGCTGATAAGGCTTTTGCTGCCGAGAAGATGTCAGATTCGATTTTAAAAGCGCAAGTGAAGATTCTTAAAACAAAAGATACAAAGAGCGAGAGGAATAGAAGGGATATTGCCTTTCATTCAAGGAAGTCAGATTGCACGAGGCAGAATATATTGTTACGTATTTTCAAATAATTCCTGCAGTGTCTGCAGAACACCTAAAGTTGCTGGAGCTCTGTCTGCAAATCTGCAAAAGTAAGATGTAAAAATGAGGAAGGCTATTAGTCCAAGTGACAGATTTTCATTAATCGTTTTGTTCAAGAATATCATGTGATAGGAGTCCGAGATTCTAATTGGCTTGCGCCTTTCTCCGTCACAAAAAAGGAGAATCCATTCGAGTTCTTTTTTCGCTATTGTAGATAGCCGTCCCTAATGAAGTCATGGATGTGAATTGGAAGACGTATACGTATACACACAAAGCCAGTCCCTCCGCATGAGTGGTTTTTTCTTCAACTCAAAACAATGATTCAGAAATTTATTGCTTTTGGCGCTTCTATATCATTGATTACAGCATAACAGTCTTGTTGACTCTCCTCCAAAACCAATCTCCGCAAGCAATCTCAATTAGCCTATTTGTGGTTTGTTTAGCAGTCAATTGTCTTGATTAGAGCTTTTAAAACTAACTTGAAATGTATTCTTGTACAATGAATGGTTCCCATTACTACGTATGTGTAGAAGCAATAAATAATTCATGTCTGCTAAGTGGTTACCTGAACGACAAGCTCCAGCAATTTGCCCTATTCGATAGGATAAATTGCTGGTGTTACTAAGCTACATGTCAAAACACACAATCACCTAGAATATTTCAATGTCAGGCCCTGCTTGCTAGCAATTTTTTCTATCTGTTTCCAAAGCACTGAAATCTATTTGCATTTGAAAACTTTGCCTGTACCTTCAAGCTTGTTGTGAAAATTACAATTCGTGGAAATATTTTTGTTATATTGACAGCCATTTCTTGGAATTCCAATCATTGCAAAAAAAGAGTAATTAGTAGCTCATGCTGTCCTTGGATGTTGATAGAATTGTTTAATTTATCTTCATGTATTCATATACACTACGCAATAGGCAGAACTAGAGGTTTAATGTTATAGCTTAAAATCCGTGCCAGATCTCTTACATGTAGTTAATCACATTCACTATTGTAGATGCACAATATTGTGCCAGATCTCTTACATGTAGTTAATCACATTCACGATTACTCGTGTAGAATTAATTTTCAAGGTGCCATATTAAAGCTAGCTACATTCTCTCATTTGCTATTCATGAGCCTTAGTGATGGCAGGTTTCTCTTCATTGTAAAGTCAGTACACAATTACTTCGTTGGAGTTTGGATGTTCTCATTTATTCATTCACCATTTGACATTGAATTGTAGGCTCTTTTTGTGCATTGATCACTCAGTAGTGTTTCTCATATCTTTCGTGTTTTATTAATTGCATCTGGTTATTATAGCAGTGTTTGAGCTCTTATTTAGTCAGACTACTGTAAAGAAGTTCTTTGTCGGTACATTTACTTTCAATTGCTGTTTTGGTAGACCTGTTTTGATGCTTAGCGATCTCTGTTAAAAAAATGAATGGGAATATAGCTTGAGCAGTACTTACATTCAAATTTCTTGCTATTAGTGTTAGGAGTCGTGCTGTACTAAGCATCTGGTGAGCAACTCCAACATGAATGTGATGAATAATATACAAGAACAATCAAAGGCCATTTTCTTAACTTTCTTGGAAATTTTGTAGCAGAAGTAATAAGGTTTTAGTCAATGAGCCAGCAAAACTAACAACCTAAGCTCAATATGTTTGCAAGGTTAGTAGACCCAAGCCCAGTATTGAAAAATGTAGTTATATGAAGAATAAAACCATAAGTATCAATGAATGAATGGATGGATGGATGGATGGATGGATGGATGGATGGATGGATGGATGGATGGATGGATGGATGGATGGATGGATGGATAGATGGATGGATAGATTGATGGATGGATGGATTGATGGATGGATTGATGGATGGATATTTGGTGACAAGTTTTTGCTATTTGTTGCATTAGGAGTTTCAAGATTGTGTAATATAATTGAACGTAAAATCCAATTCCAACGCACTCATATTGACCTCTATGAATAAGTCCTGTCTCTATAAAGCCACTATCTTTATTTAGCCCATCTAGAATACCGAATAATTAAGAAATTCTCTGGGGCTAAGTAAAGCGCTTGCGATAGGTATAGCTTACCTGCATGCTTCAAAGGTAGCAGTTGGGATTTAGAGATTTAACTCTATATGCTCCCTAGTAGAAAATTGTAGGACAAAATTGGACTGCGGTGAGAATGAGCTACAAGAACTTATAGACTTGTAACGTTTTGTAGGTGGCCAAAAGACTTCAAATTGATATTGTTGCAACTATTGTGCCAGAAAGTGATGAAGGAGAAAATCCAAAACATAGCTGTGTTGCAAACAGATTGTTCATGAATATTAATTTTAGTGGAGAACCCCTGAGTAGCAAAATTAAACAACGCTAGCACTAGCAAACATCACCGTGACTAGAACTATCACAACGCATCATGTGCTACTGAACCTATGACGCAAAAAATTTCTGATAAAAGATTAATAGGTTTACCTGTTCCGTCAATAGATAGAAATGCAATTGCTTATTCTTATCTAATAGTAGAGTACTGTAGTGGGTGAAGGATTTGGCACTTCAAGCAGCGGGATACTCAGTGAGAGTCTATAGCAACACATTACCACTGTGCTGCAAGCAAAGTTTGTTCAAACAGAGTGTTGAGATCAAGTAAACAGGTTTGGCCAAATTCACCACTTTGGAAACGAGAAGGTATTATTTATTCGTTCTCTCTATAACATGCTACTCATCACAGAAGAGATAATATACCATGATGCATTGTAAGGAATGGCAGTGACATGCTAAAGATTACTTTACACATTTGATTTCTAAGATTACAACAAGTTTGTCTAAGCCAAATTTTCTTTAAATACCTATATACTGTAAGGAATTTCCACCCCCCGTTCTTTTTTTGTTGCAGAAATGAGAATACAAAGAAACTTCATATAATATTGAATCGTTAGAAAAAACTCTTAGCTATTTAAAAATATATCACTTCTTGCTCTAGTGCTATTCACACGCCCTTCAAACAATATTGCTTTACGCGGAAGGGGATTTTGTAGTTCTTCTATAGCATAAATCACAGGAAGTTTTTCAAGACTTTTGGCAGGTAATGTAGCTTGTTTAAGCCAAATACTCTTAACCTAGGAGTATAGTATGCTTCTGGACAGAGAAGTTAATTTATCGTATAAATTTGTTGGAGTGGCGATTGTGGACGGGAACGAGTAGTGCTAAGGCAAAAGTGGATTATATTTTATGTGAAAAGCTGACTGCTACATACAGAAGCACTTAGAAAAGACTCTGGACATTCACACAGATTCTTCGGAGTGGTAATTTGGAGCCTTTTGGAATCTGACATACCAGTGGTTGAGCAAATTCTTTTCCAGCTGGCATCTTTGTTGCTTGCCAAATCATACAAAGCCATGTTCTTATTTGCAATAGAATAGTAAAATTAGTATTAGTATTTAGTATTTTTAGTCTAAGAAGTTCACAGTCAAGGGTGACTTTAGATGCTAGTTGTGAATAAATGCACACTAGATGCGGCAATAATACATTGGAAGGGATCTCTTCTACACAATGAGTGCAAGGAGTATTCTGAAAAACATTCCCAAATTGTGCTACGATCAAGCATGAACTAAAGCGCACTAAGCATATGTATTGCAAAATTGACTTCCAAAATTGATTTTTCTCTTCCAGCGATGATTGAGTGAAAGAGATTTGCATGGTAACACAACAAAAAGAGAGATGGTTCCCCACCACATCATCAACATAGCAATGATCTTAGTTGCTCAAACAATCATGGCTGCTGGCCTTGGTCAAATTTCAAATCAAAAATTGCATCGATCGAGTTGCCGTAAAGAAGCTACTTTCAAAGCAAATGGCACAGGTTTTATGGTGAAAGCAATTTCATCAAAGCTCATTTCAACAACAAATGCGCCTTTGCTACCGCATTGCGCAAGGAGATGTATAAGAACTGATGATTGCAAGTCAATGCTATTTAAAAAGAAGCCAGTGACAGCAACATATAGCAATTGTCAACTTTTGAAAGTTGAAAAAATGAATTTGACAAATGATGACATGGAAAACTCAATCGGGTGGATTTACTATGAACCTTTGCAACAGGTATGAAAATTTTGCATTTTGCAAAAGGTGAAATTGGGTAACTCAAGTTATACACTATAATCATCGGTGTGTTCGGAAAGGGAACTCGCCTTTAATTGGGAAGTCAATCCTAAAGAGAAATTTCCTGTTATGTAATCATGTAAATAAAACACAGCCTTTGGTGGAGCTTGGCCTTCGGGAGAGGGATACAGATGAAAGGAAGCAAAGAACGATGCTTATGTAACAAGATGGTTTACACATAAATTTATTTAAGCATTCCTGAAGCACCTCAATACATTTGTAACTGCTGATAAGATACCTTCTCAAAATATGTGCACAATAATGGTAATAGACATTTCAATTTACCTATTTATTATCTATGATAGGGAACTTCTCGATGCCAGCCATCAACATGTCAATCAGGCTATGAATGTGTGGATACATGCAACCCCAATGTAACAGCTCAATACACATGCGTTGGTAAATAACTAGATATGCTTCTCCTTAATATCAGTAAATTCCACAGTATTTATTGCAAACTGCAAGCATTGCTTATAGATTTTTATGACTAATATTTAGCAGGCAATTTCTGTACAAGTTTGTGTAGCTTCAGCTAAAATATGCAGAATGAATGAATAGCTTCTATTACATGTTATGTGTGCAGTACTATTGCAAGAATTGAGAATGAAACTTGCAGCTGTTCCTGCTTGGTCGTTGTTGCTATTTATTCTATGATAGGTGCTGTAAATTTGACAGCGTAGATCTCAATATTGCATTATGCTGTAAAGTAAACATTGAATTTGCATAATTTTACATAGATTTTAGGATACTTCCTGTTTCAAAGACTCAGAATGAGTTTTTCCAGTTGAAATATTAATATCATCGTGTGCCAATCTCCTCATTTAAACTCTCAAAGTCTGACTGTTGTGATCTGTTCCCATGCCACTCAAACACCCCACAGGAATGTGACCCCTGATGACGTAACCTTCTTCTGACAGATGTCAACGAATGCGATAGCAATCCTTGCAAAAATGGAGGAAATTGCACAGACAACGTGAATTCATATTCTTGTACATGTGAACCAGGCTATACAGGCACTAACTGTGAAGCAGGTAGAAATACTTAATGAAAGACATGTATGTATGTATAAAGCACACTAAACCTTGCTGCAAGGCTTTTCATAGTGGCAAAACTTAAACACAATATCACTAATAATTTTCTTTTTTTAAACTTCATGTATAAAATATCTCGTTAAGTATTACAAGTGCAAATCTCGCTAAAAAGGCAATCTGTACTTGGCTGGCTTACAAAAAAAATAATAATAAACATAATAATAATGATAAAAAAGAGCTATAGTTTATACAACGTTGTTTCAGGAAGAGAGGAGTTCTGGGTCAGTCCATGACAATGATTAAAATAGCAAAGATGGAAAACAAAATTATCTGAGATTAGCACCATAGTTTCGAAAATCTTTTTAGTAACCCTAAATAACCTGAGTCAATATTCAGCTTCGATCTAAATTGTCCATAAGAAGAGGCACTTTTTAAATGGTTTGGCAGCGTAATAAAGTACCTGAACCTATTAAAACACAAATGTGGGATCTTATAGCAGTGATAACAGTATAAAGTGAGAAAATGAAATGCCAATTAAGTAATTGAAATAAAATCCTAAATGGTTAAAGGGCATGTATTCTAAGCAGTTCATGCATTTACCCAACTACTAACTCAAAATCATTAAAGACCCTTCATGATTATAATTACTATTCTTCCTAACAGATGTCAATGAATGTGATAGCAGTCCGTGTTTAAATGGAGCAACGTGCAACAACCACATCAATTCCTATTCTTGCACATGTGTAGCTGGCTATAGTGGAGCAAGGTGTGAGACAAGTAAGTTTGTCTTTTCTCCTTTACAATCTCAAAGGACCCAAAGCATACTGCTGTAATGCCCTTGAGTAATGCGATATAAGTTCTAGAAACCCAGCTTGGAGAACACAAGAGTTTTACAAATAGTGCGAGGATTACATTGATATGAATTGATTAAAACAATGGACTTGCATCGCTGATCAACATTTGTGATGATAACGATAGAAATGCTCTTACGGCAACTCAGTTATATACCAGAAATGGAAAGCTTTGATTAGGTTTTGATGGATACGTATAACTAGAAATATAAGTATTTACTTGATGAGACAGAAGAGCGTGCGCTTGAAGCAACAGCTTTTCTTTAAAGCAAAATGGTATAGCAAGAGGACCCCTATATCACAGAAGAAGTATAAACACTCTTAAGCAGGTCGTAAGTATTCTGAGCAGTGGAATAGAGAATGCATGCAATACTTTCAATAAAAATTGTATTGCTAGAGAATTGACCAGAGATATATTTGCTTTAGATTGCTTCAGGCTTAGTAAAAGCCGAGCAGCTACAATCCCAAGAATGCAAAGAAACTTGTTAACATACCACTTTATTTCAATGTCGTAATGATGCTCAGGGAAATTTTTATTTTAATATCTGTGTCAAAAATTCTTCAATAACAGCTGCTACTATGCCCTTACCTAAATGCATATTTTTCTTCGAAAACTGCTGTTTATTTTGCTGATGTAGTATTGTAATGTACAATTTTTTTATCAGATATTAATGAATGTGCTAGTAGCCCTTGTCAAAATGGAGCTACTTGCAGCGACAACATCAACTCATATTCTTGCACATGTGTGGTGGGTTATTTAGGGACCCACTGTGAAACAGGTAAAGCAATTTCAACCAATGGTTTATATTACAAAATGTAAATTCACTCAATGAAGTTCTCTTTTGACTTAGAATTATATTTACTATAACTTTTTGAATTGATCGAGGGCCCATAGCATGCTATGCACACTTGGAACATGCAACATATTAAATGCAATCTGCCTGCTTTTAGAATCTGGGAGGGGGTTGAAAGGGGATGAGATGGAATAGAAGTTGAGACTGCCCATTCCCAATACTGGGCTTCCAGGTTCAGAAACTATGCGTGAACGATTAGCAACACGAGAAAGCAGAGTTGGGTGAGCGATTAAAAGTGATTCGTTGCACTACATAACACCTTTCACTCCTACAAGTGGAAATATATGTCACAGTGCAAGTGATCAATCACTCTCAAATAGACTCTTATTCGAGTCCTTGCGCGAGTAAGAGCTACCGTTCACCCCCCATTGAAAGCTCTACAATAAGGAAGGCTTCTACGTATTGAGACGTTGAGATAGATGAGGCACAATTGCTTTCTGATTAGTTTTTAATTAAGCGCAAAACTAATTGAACAACGACAAAGTTACTTATGTTATAATCATATCCTTTATCGTGAGAATTTTCTAAGATGCAGCAACCAACTTAAATATAATTTGTTTGTACTTGTTATTAAAAAGGAATTTTTTGCCACAGATATCAATGAATGTGAAAGTAACCCATGTAAAAATGGTGGTACATGCAACAACCTTGTTAATGCCCATTCCTGCATTTGCATTGGAGGCTATACAGGACCTGTATGCCAAACTGGTATGTGAGGCTTTTTCGTGTATCTACGGAAAATGTATTTTGTGTCATATAAATAACAATAAAAGAGCAATGTACTTTGGACTAGAAACCTAATGAGTTTGACCAACAATGTAGTTCCCATGACTAATTTGCATTTATGCTATCTTACATGCTCATAACTTTCCACAACTGTATCAATTATATCACCAATGCAAATATCATTATTGCTATTGCAATCACAAAGCCATTGCAATCTTTATGATAATCATTACAGTCATCTTAATAATCATTTTTGCCATCTTAAACATCATGATTAACATCATAATTCATGGTATTTATTAGAACAATCAGTGCTATGATTATCATCTTATCTTTCCCACTTCACTCCCGAGGGGGTTCTAGGCCTGACCCTAGGGTCAGTTTTTGCCTGTCATTTGTTTAAAAGAGGTGATTGAGTCGGCTACACTCAATCCACTCTGCATGTGTAACTCCAACCGTTACTAGGCAGAGCTGTAGCGTGGGCCATTGATATATATATATATATATTTATATACATATATATATATATATATATATATATATATATATATAT
>OLMO02000006.1:8905634-8943900 GCA_900291935.2 Cassiopea xamachana
TATATATATATATATATATATATATATATATATATATATATATATATATTTATATTTATATATATTTGTATTAATATTAACGTTAAGTGTCTAATTCTAGCTTATTCCTCTACGATCAATTCACCAAGCTACCCATCCCTATATGAAAATAGTCTAACAAAAACATGGACGCTCAATGTTGCAAGTGGAAGAATCAGTTTGTACTTTTACGATTTTGATACTGAAAGCTGTTGTGATAAAGTGGAACTAAGGTACGTTTTTCAAAATCGCACTTACTATAGCCACAAGTATAACTTGGAATTAGGTGTTTGAGCTTGCAATGAGAATCACAAGGTACTGCCACTAGGTCTATAGAGCATCTGAAAAATGATGCTCTATTTCACACAGTAATCTATTGTTGCACATCATGCATAAGAAACTAATAACTAATCGTTTCAATATTGCAAACTATGCAAGCATTAGAAGCAGTAACTTATCAAAGCCTGCCTTAGCGGCCACTTCTACAGAACGGCCACCTGTCCATAGCGGTCATGCATGTACCCACCCTTGCAATCCACATATTTAGCTACCTTTATAGAACGGTCACCTCTCTATCGTGGACAGCGGCCTTTTTCAGGAGGACCATGTTAACATTTTCCCTGTACATTACGGTCAGTAATTTTTATCGAATATAAGCAGAGGCAATAGAATAAACAGGGAATCGATCAATGCAATATTTCTAAATTAATCAAAGAAGATATCACCCATCTATACTTGAAGATAAACACAGTGAATCGACAATAATTGCTTACTGAACACCATTCAATGAATTGACACTATATATGTTGCCGAAAGACCAGCTGCGAGGCAGTGTAATAATATTGCCTATTTTTCATCCTTTTAGCTATAAAAGCTTATTGTGAAATGTATTGTCATAACATGGTTCATTACAAATTCTCAAATATTCTGCTAATCATCAGGTGCAAAAATGACATCAACAAGCAACATTTACTTTCACAATTAACTTTTGCAGAACGGTTACCCTCTATGATGGCCAAAATTTATCAGTCCTTTGGGTGACCGTTGTGGGCAGGCTTCACTGTAAATAGATTCCGTAGCTGTTATGGAAAAGCGCGCTCATAAACTAACTATCCAGTTTGTTTGAGAAGAACAATGGTTCAAGAAGCATGTTCCAAGGGCATGCTGAAGTAAGGGTTATGGGGGTGTCACACCGCCGCATGTTTGGCGAAACATTAGGTAATTCTATATATTGTTGGTAAATACTTGCTTTTGTGGTTATCACAACGTGGGTAATTCTGGTAGATTTAGTAGGCTGTCCCTAAAATGTTTTTGCTACACCCCTTCTCTCAGTTACAGGTCCTTCGGCACAACACTGCATGTTTCTTTCTTTACTTCTTCTTTATGCACTCCTTTCTTACACCTTGTTTCATTGATCTGGTGCAGCAAATCCTAGCTGCCTTAGGTTAGTGTTAACATTGAGTTTCTGGATCTATCTTGTGTACACTGCAGATAAGGTAGGAAACAATCTTTTCGATAAAAACACAATACATAACTATTAATAGCCATGGGCGTAGGAGGACGTCAAATTGATGGGGGGCTGTTAATTTTCTGCCAGAAATATCAAATAGAGCTGGAGAGCAGGCAGAAAAGTTGCCCGAATGTCAAATTGCTCTTTCTGAAAACTTGCCAGAGTTAAACGGATTTCTTCCTAATTTGGAGGGGGGCTGCAGCCTCCCTACCCCCTCCCTCCTACGCTTATGTTACTAACTATGACTATTCAAGTGCAACTAATTTTATGACACGGAAGGGGCTATGTGCCATTTGATGTAACTAATATAGCAATTATTTTTAAGAGATGGCTCGTCAGAATCTTCAGCGCTTCTTGGTACTGTGAGTGGAACAGATCCAAAATATAAAACATACATTGCATCTGGAAATTATATGCACGTCAAGTTTACAACCGATGGCTCAGTCCAACGGAAAGGCTTCATGGCATACATAGGATCCATTTGAAAGTAAGAAAGCCAATCCTGTATTTTTATTCTTGAAAGAAAAATGTTTTTGTCAACAGAATTGTCCTCAGAATCTGAGAATATACTTATAATTTTGATACTAGCGAAATTACGTATGAAAGTATTTAAGGTTGATCCTATAACAATAAAAGTATCTAAATCACTTCGTTTGATATGCACTCTCTTGTTCATATGCATAAACCTTCTAAGCATAGTTAAGCTTATATACTTAATAAGGATATACAGAGCATATATCCAGTCTGGGAATGTTTTCTCACTTCCGTTTCTTCCCAAATCAAGTATAAAAAATAGCATCACACAAGCGATGAGATTAAACAAAAAGAAACAGTATTTTGCATGAAACGATCTTTGAGAATGATAACCATGACGAGCAATATTTTGACATTAAGCATACTTTAAGCATAGTTTCAGGCTCAAATTGCGAAAGTCTTAAGCACATTGAGCTTAAATCCAATTTACTTATATACTTATAAAAAATAAGAATTTAAAATATTATCACAATAGTTCTAAAATGATGGAGATGCATGGGAAAAGTTAAAATGATACATATCGTGTTGATAGCTAGATTGGTTGCTTTTTGGATGCATGTATTCCTCATTTTCTTCATAGAAAACCGCTATTGTTCTTGTATTTAGTATCTTATCTCGTATTATCTTGTATTGTTCTCATCAATTTCCTTAGTCATAGTAGACTCATAGTCTGTCTTTCTTCATAGGATGAACTTGATCACATCATATAACAAGCAAATGAAATAGCATTTGGGATGTTGAGAAAGAGTTATAACCTTTGATATGTTTAACATTTCACGTTGCATCTGAAGAGTTCTAAGAGGCCACTATACGAGCTAGAGCTCAAAATGCATGTAACCTTACATGCGTAACTGTAGAATCCTGGGTATTTTACAAGTAATTAAATGTAGACGATTTTTTACATTAAAGGGGTAGCTTTGCTACTTATGATGTATTTATGGTTGCACAAGCACAAAGTAATAGCTTTATGATCAGCATTTTGTTGGACACCCTTACCTTCATTCTGTACTGACTACGTCATGAACAATGACTCTTTGTATACATGTTGCTTAAGCTCAGGAATCTAAAAGCCATTTGTAGCTAAATGTGGCCCTCAAAGGAATTTGACTAAGCTGAAACCCAGCGATATTTTACTCGCCTGCACTAGATGTCATTACAAAGGTTGATTCCTCCTGTATAGTTTAACGTTGCAGAAAGACACATCTGATGAGTTACGCATATTTTGAAGACCCAAATACCTAGGTGTGGCACCCTCTCGGTCTCATCAACCCATCCGGCCCATGTGGCGTCATATTATGCTTTATATGGCACCTGGTCCAAAATAAGTTGTTTGTAACATTGCAAATTATATTGCTGGTGGAATTTTACGTCACAAATATACTCGAAAACTGCCTTAGAGAAAGCATCTACCACATATCATGATCACTCGATCAAATTCTTAGTATTGCGAGGTCTTGTTGTCATTTGTACTGAATAGTTAATTCATCTACCTGCCTCTCTTAGAGCCTTACACCAAGGAATTGATGTTCAATTTCCTTTTTCCATTGCATTGCAGCTGTAACTTCCTAACAATTTCGTAATCATATATATATTTATCTGTTCTTGTCTTGCGTATCAAATAAACCTAACGTATAAAATTAACGAACCGGAGGAAGGGAGAGATTTAGCAGAAAATTAATAAACGTACCGTATCAAGTAAACGTTCCGGGTGGAACTTTATTAGACATTATTAAGCGTACCATATCAAATAAACGTACTGGGGACTTTTCATTCAGATACTAACCTAACATGCCTTGGGTACCAGTTATAGTACACGATGGTTGTATGAGTCTACGTAAACTTCAGTGAGTGAGACAAGAAAATTGATTAAAAGGAAGTTCAGGTTTCTGATTTATGACCAATTTCAATATGTCTTTGTTTCAATTTCAATATTTCAATTCCAGTTGTAAATTTGGAATTAAAGTTCTTCCAAAATTGTTAAACGTACCATATCAAATAAGAAGCGTACCAGGGGGAGAATATCTTAAATTTGAATAAACGTACCAGTACGTTTATTTGATTCACAAGAGAAGATCATTGGATATAACACTAAAACAACTGGAAAATAGAGATGATCTAGTATGCTCAAAATCTAACAACAACCAAGTTGTAGCATATTGATCAGATTTTGTATGGATCTTGTACATCTGATTTAAGCAACTGCCTCTCATTCATTATATGTCAAGGGAATCAATAGAATTTTATATAGATCAATTTCGACAGTTAATGGCTATACCAAATCAATTTTTGAATATTTCTTTGACGCAGCGAGGTCTACCTCGTGGTTCAATTTGTGGAGTAGACAAAGCGATGATTTTCTGCTATTGGTATTTTCCTTGTAGAACTTTAGCTTTTAATCATCTCTTGTATTTATATCCATTATTATTATTGTATTTGTTATTATAGTATGTACTAGTTGCAAAGTTCCAATGCATTTCATGTTCCTTGCATTATAGTTTCGTTGGTTTTCATGCTCGTAGTGTATTCTAAAAAGCTTAACTTAAGTTATGCAAAAAATTGGAAACATATTTGCTTCATATTTGCAAGTTTCAGAGAGTTTTTTAGTCTTCCTTGATCCTGTAAATGTGCCACAATTTGCATTATGTTCCAAATTTTAGCAATACAATTCTAATTATAGTTGCTCTTTGACAGAAACGTTTTTGGAACTATGGTCAAAAATGTTTCATTTGTTGCAGTTCTTCAAGGAAGCCAACTTTAAAGCATCACTTGTAAATAGGAGCATCTCATGACCTGCGACCTTTTTTAAGATTTTCAAAGCATTATATATCCAGCCTTTAGGTTTCATCTGTTTTCAGCAATGGCTGGATGCGTGAATTAAGAATAACTTTTAGGTGATGAGAATGGTGTTGATGATAAGATATCAAAAGAAAATCAGTGTTTTTGCTAAACTTTATTTGGATTATCTTGATCTTGAAAGTAGAATATTATTATATGCAAATTACCCTTTCCCAGTATGTTGCTTTCAATTGCTTCTCAGTCTTGTGTCTTCATCGTATAACACAATGCAAGAAGGAGCCTAGGCGTAGTTGGTAATCGCAGTCAGTAGGCATTTGAGCTTGCATCGTTCAATAATTCTTAAAGGATTCCCTTACTTCTTCACTAAGTACTTACTTAAAATTCTGCTAATTTTCTGTTCATTGGGTGGCTAATGAGAGAAATAAGCTGAAAATAGATCCAGATTTATGAAGTTCATTTCATTAGATCTATTTTGACTAAAAACATCATTCAAGAAAAGAGTATCTTAAAAGTGATGGCTCCAAGCAACAATTGCCAGCATTCCACAGTCAGCTAGCAATGTTATTATTCTCTAGAAATTCAGCTGAATTTTGAGTTTCCTTGAAAAAAATCTAGCAATTTAGTGCAATTAGCTTCAGCAATGGCATTCCTTTACCCCAAACTGTGAGATACAATGCTACGAGCTGAAAAAGCTTCATAGAATGTAGCTATAAAGTTTTATTGGTCATAGAATCCACAGTGAAGGTTCTGCATATGTTGCAAGCTAAGGCTCTTTTAAGCCAACGGGTGTTAAAGTCATACTATTCAAGGTAACTGACTGGATGCATTTGCATTCAGTGAGACATATTTGTATCTCAAGGTAGAAAGGAAAATGGCAAGCAGAAACACAAAATTAATGCAGAATTTCTCACATGACATGTTATAATTTAATATCAATGCAATGAAGGATAAATCTAGCATCCATAGAATTCCATTCTAATGCATGGATAGTTTGCTTTTGTTGGATATAGCCTTACATATCTTGCTGTAATTCTGTTCTCAAATTTGTTCAGAATTGGAGTGAAATGATCGCAATTTCCATCAAAGAGCTGCAAGTGGATAAAGAAGACTTCATTTAAGCAACAAAAGCAAATGGAAGGGAATGCATTAATACCAGATATCATTTACGTTGGTTTGGGGTTGCGTTTGGAATTACTTGATAGTGATCAACACTTGAAGCTACTGAGACATTACAGTCAGAAACAATGAAGTCAAAATAAAGAGGGCCTCTCACATATGCAAACATAAGGAATTTTAGCATGAGAACAACCACCAACAAACACACAAATACGAATACGTACACTCATACATAGACATGCAAGCACATAGCTTGAAAACTACCTATCATCAAGAATGTAAAAATAATCTAATTGATACCTTCTCCTGCCCGTTCTCCATGTATGGCTGAAAGTTGGTACCATCGTTACTGTAAGAGATCTTGTATTGGCTCACTCTTTCAAAGTACTTATCACGACCTATACAGAAGTCAGATTAGAAGCTGAAGCAAGTGAAACTGACTCTTTTAAAGTTGAATAAGCTAAGTGTCCCAATGTCAATGTAGCCAGCTTTATATCAAGCATATTTCAAAGCTAAAGAGTATGTAGAGGCAAATGATTATTCGAAAATACCTTGTGTTGCAATGTACTGTATACTTCTTCTTCGACCTAAATCAACTTGGATGAATGGATTTTTTCTGAAGTCATCCCAAGATGCAACACACCATGCAGCAATTCTTTTGTTTGTATGGTCATCGTGCAAATATAATCTTGCGTTGTGTCCTGAAGCTGCCCAGCTGCTACCTAGGAAAGTTTTAAGCTGTTTGTACACCTGAATGTTGTCTATGCAAATGTGCATTAGAATTGATATCTAGCTAGTTGCCATTTTATAGCAGTTATTTGGTTTCAATACAGCAGCCGTGGCCTATCAAGCATAGGCGTCAAATCTTGACTGACTAACAAAGGAATCACCATAGAAGGATTCTTGCCATTAATATTGTGAGAATTCGTTTGAAAAGCACCAAGAAGCGTGTTTTGGTGGTAAAAAGTGTACTTTCTTTGCTAAAAAACTGATAAAACTTACTTTCGAATAATTGAAAAATAGTTTGCAAGCATGTTCAGAAGGCTCCAATTCACATTTCCAGAAGGAGCAATTATTACATCTTGCTTGGTTTACCACCAAAACACGCTTCTCTATGCTTTTCGAATGAATTCTCGCAAGATCATGGGCAGAAATCCTTCGATGTTGATTCCTTTGTTAGCCAATCAAGATTTGACGCCTACCCTGGCCTAGCGGTAAAGCACTCGACTCATACCAACGTGCTCCTGGGTTCAAGGCCCATCGCAGGCAATTGGTGACGTCAGGAAGGGCATCCGGTCCTAATTGCTCATGACAGAGCTTAAGTCCTCTAATAGGCACCCTCCAAGCCCAGAGGAATCGGGGGACGCGGAGGTAAAATCGAGAAATCGAGAATTATAGTTTCCATACGGGAGCGGGCTTTATTGGAGGAGGGACTTTGGGGGAGGGGTTTTATTGTCCTTTTCATGTCAGAAGTTTCTGAAAAATATTGTTTGCTATAAGAAACATTGCTGTTTGGGGGCCATCTCCCACCGGTAAAGAAAAACATTTCAATAATGGGTTCACTGTATTTACTGGGTAGTAAGCTTCTACGTAATCAAAACTTAGTACAACATGGCAAGCTAAGAGTCGAATATACTGTTGTATGCAAATGGTGTTCTCTCTAGGGAGGCATTTATCCTGGGCCATCAACATGTAAGACATATCGGTTAGCTCCTTTCATCAGTGCAATTATTTTCCAGTAATGTCACCAGATACCCAATCATTGCAATGTAGTGGCATAGCCAGGGAGCAAGGGGGCGGCGGCTGCCCCCTCAGTGATAAAAAGTATGGTGTCCGAGAAATACTCAAATCTGCAACAAAATCGTTACATTGGAAGGTGGCTTTGAAATAGCAAATGCAACTGCTCTTTCATAGCTGGAAAAGGGTGGATCTTTATATCCAATACGGTGTTTCCTTAATATTTGATGGGTGTGGTTAAGCAGTTTTCCACATTCTACTTCTCTTCATATCATATGGATCTTCAACGCTGGCTATGACAAGGACAATGCCCCTATTCTTAGTTATTTCCATTGTTACCCCCAGGGGCCACACTCTCTCTCCTGGGCCACAAAATTTTCTGTCCTTCCAAAGATGCAACCCTGGCTACCCCACTGCTGCAACGTGAACAGTGAAGGAGCATTCAGCAAAGGCTCCAGTGTATCTCGAATGGTCAATCTTCCACACAGTGGACAATATTTCAGACATATGTGCCATCTCTGTCTAACCACACTTTCTGAGTAAGTGAATTATTTGCATTGCTTGTTGTCAGTTCTTGGTAGCTTAATAGATTCCATATACTCGAGGATTAGATTGTTAGTATAGCAGCATTCAATTGTTTATCTGAGTTGTAGAAACCCTAGACAAACCTGGTCTAAGAACAGAATCTGCTCTAATTGCTGAATCGGGAATTTTCCAACTATTTCCATCCCATGCCATACCCAATGGTTCATTGCATGTGCCTAGGACATTACATCAAAAAGATTACATACAAATAAAGCTATTACTAATAAAGTAGGGAGAAATGTCTGCAAGAAAGTTTAAGAAGTGTTAATAATAAATAAAAGTAGCTTGTTACTACAAGCAAAAGTATCAGAAAACCAAATTATTGTTCTAGCTGCTGGCTATGATATGAGTTGAAAATCTACCTCCTAAGCTTGATACAGATCTTTCTAATAAACCAGGCTGATGAAGCACTCTATATTTTGCTTCTGCACGTAATAAACAGTAATGATTTCACTACCTGGTGGCTTTTGAATTCCTCTGTCACAATCTGTTTGGTTGCATGATAACTTGCAGTTTTTCAACATGTACCCAGGATTTCGTGTACATTCTCCCCATCCAGCCCACTTGGCACAATCTGGATGTTTGTCAAGACATAAAAGCCCTGAAAAAAATATTGGAAGCAGGTGAAAACAATTCTTGCTCTGTCCTGATATGAGATTTCTAATTAACGGCTAATCTTAGGTTTTACTCTAGATTATGTTGTTGAAGGTTATAATTTTGTTCCCTAAGTTTTTTCCATAGGAAAGAAGTTTGGACCTACTTACATAAATTTATTGGCAAGGCCATTCTATGAAACATAACTAGGACATGCAAGACACAATATATTATCTACTATTTCGGATTATTTCCTCTTTCCACCTCTAAACAGGCTAGTTGTGAATCGTTTCTAGAGCTCATAGATCTAGTGAATTGAATTGAATCCCCCTTACATAAATGATACATTTATAGACAAGAAAGGTGAATTAGACGAAAAAAGTAAGGATTCAGTCAATAAAGTAAGCATCGCACAACTGAACAATGGACAAGAATTTAGATGGTGCAATAATTCTTATAAGCATAAGTGTAGGGTAAGCACATACCTGTTCCCAGCTTGACTCCTCCTGTTTTTGTTGTTGGCAATGGTCCGCCTGTAACTGGTGGCAATGTACTTTTGACAGGCGGCTGGGTTGGTGGCTGTGGTTGTGGTGTAGTGGCTACACCTTAAACAAGACAAAATTGTCACCAGCGATTATTGAAAACTAATTTTTTTAGCTTATCTGTTATCATTGCATTAAATTGACATAGATGTTGAAGGTTAGTTCACAACTTAAACACTGATAATGCGAGTTGCATCATCTTACCCTAGGGCAGAATTTCTCAGAAAGTGATGCGTGGCCCTCAATAGGGGTGCAATGCAAAGCTAGAGGGGGCGCGTATGAACCGGGAAACAAGCTTACACATAAAATGTTTAGAGATAATGGTCTTATTTATAGCGAGTGAGGGGACAAGATATAGTTTCTCGCTCAATGAGGGGAAAAATAATTGAGAATTTTCTACCTTGACACCTTGGAGCACAACTTTTCACGCATAGCCACATAACTGTTGGATTTCTGGTACAGTGTCCCCAGTCTGCCCAGTCCTTGCATTGGGCACGTTCATCTTTGCAGATAGCTGAAGAAGCGAATTTGATATAACAACAGAGTACAATTCAAGTAAGTAAGAGAACATTGACCTAACATAAATTGTAACGATTGGAGATTATATTGGATACAAACTGAGGCCAATGAATTTCAGCGCTTTCAGAACTACAGTTAAAGAGAGATCTTTTCTGATTAAAGGAGGTCCACTTTATAAAGGTAATTTCTGCTGTAGTTACCCCAGTCTGCCTCAGGTGCAGATATACTGAACAGTGATAAACTAAACAGTAGATTCTCCACGAAAAGATGTTGCTCCATATCCTACGTCTATCTGTAAACGTAGAATAGCTTGTTTTAATAAAAACCGAGACCTCTCTTAATGCAATGTTTACATTATGGGATGCATAATCTAGTATACACCCTGATATTAGATTTAACCATACATTTTCATGAGTACTAAATTCATCCTTTTGGGATGCTTTTAAAATCTTCAAAATCTCTTTGCACACTAAGTAAAATCAACAAATATATTTGTAGGAGCTAAGTATCAGGCTTCTGCGTGACTGAGCGTACTGAAAGATAATCTGGTTGACATCTTTAGTCATTACATGATCGTAGGATCGTAGCAAACTCTTCATGAATATCTAATGAAATTGAGGAGCCTATGTATTCATACAGATTTTGCTAAAAAAACATCAAAAATCAAAGAAATTGGCAAGATCCTAACTCCCCCTGTCCCAGGGACATTAAGGGACAAAAATTAAAGGGTATTGGGGGAGTCATCCCCAACCTTGAAACTTTACCATTTTGCGGGGCAAAAATGGCAGTACAATGTAAATGTGCAGGGAGACTTACTGCACCCCGGACCATTTGAATACATACAGCTACTAAATAAAAAGTCACAGAAAATTTTGCACAGCAAGACCTCTAACACCATCCCCCAGACATACTGAGGTTAATTCCTTGGAGACATTAATCTTGCTTTGATTGATATTGAAACAGGGTGAGATGGTATAATAGCGTTTTGTAGAAATTACTAAGGATAGATGACTAAAGGTAGAATAACCTCCTGCTTAGGTACAGCAGGATTCATTTTAGCACATTCAAGTTATAGTCAAACTGCTTTTTCCAACATCACAATCAAAGCTAGACATGTAGATTCTCACTGTACAGAGTACAGCCAAATGCATGAAGCTCAACAAAAAGACAGAAAAGAGATTTAATTTGTAAATATCCACTTACCATTAGTATCGCAGACAGGGGAATTGCAAGTTTTCGCACAATTTTTCAATACATAGGAGCTAGTGCGGCATCCATTGTTGGCGGCCCATGCATTACAAGAGGAGGGTGGGTCTCTATCAATACAGCCTGGAAGAAGAGAGAAGAGCGAAGAGCTTTATGTTATATATAGTAACATAAATAGAATGCTCTTGCTAGATAAACACTAGTTAATATATAAGAAACAGAACAAGCTTGATAACATCAACAAACTTGACCTTATCCCCCTCACTACTTAAAATTTCCCATTCTATGCTTTTTCTTTGTCGGGGCATTGTTATAGACCCTATGGCCTTTCCCCGATATTATTTACTTCAAAAAAAGTGCTGAAGCTTCATAAAATAGCGTGCGGGAGAGCTTTTGAGTAGGGGAATGAGACAAAAAAATTTAATGACAGATTATATGGGGCCCCATAGGTGTCTGTTTTCCCATGTTCCCTAGAAAACAAATTTTAAAATCTCCCTTATTCTCAAAAATTGTTTTAACTGAAATGCAGAATTGCTCCCCAGAATCCACTTTGATCCCCAGATCCTTTAAAGAATATGCTTATGCTCCTATGCTCCCATTAACAAAAACCGCAAGTTCCCTTATTCCCCATAACCCCTGGGGGGCATTTACTGTAAAATGTTGCATATAACCAACAGACCGTTATCGTTATGCAAATTCTAATGGCAAACCAGAATTACTGACTGCTATGGCAAAGATAGGATGTGACACTCCTATCCTCTCAGCTCATTACAAACTTGGCTCCAAGTCAAATGTGATATTTAAAGTACTCATGCTTATTATCATTTGTGATCAAAATCGTATGAAGCTCATAAAGCAAAATTTAACATTATGTAGTATAAAAAGACTGCCAAAAGGGAACACAGAAAGCAAAAATGTGAACAGTGCAATCAATGACATTTGCAATCAGGGTTGTAAAATGAAATGAAGTAACTGGGTCCTTCCAATATCTGGTGTGGCTGGAACAGCAGCTATGAAGAAAAACAAAAGACCGATGAAGATCAGGAGACCTTGTTTCTTACAAAATGCTTAGAATGCCATCTGTAAGTCTTAGGGATACCTTCCTTTTCAGGAATAAAGAAGGGCCCCTTCTATATATAGACCGAAGATTAACAAAATGCAAGCGGGATCTTTCAATAGACATATTGTTCTTGCTGTTTCAACTTAGTTCTTGAGCCCCTGGGGCTTCCTTCTTCTACAGCCCTGTTTGCAATACACATCCAATAGTTTAACTCAAAGCAAAAACGTCCAAAAACAAAGAGAAATGATTCTTACTGCTTGTTGAAGCTTGAGGCATCATTGCTTTAGATGTAAGCAAAAAGAGAACGAAAATGGTAAATGCATGAATTCTACTACTCCTTCTTGCAATAGGGAAAACTTAAAGTCAAATGTCGAAGAAATGTGTTCTGAGAGATGAGGCTATTGCTTGGAAAATATGGTTTGAATTGCAAATTTAAGTGAAGGCGTAACGGTTGAATCAGATGATTATTCATAGATGTCGTTTGGGTGCTTACATTTTTAATGTTCATTCCATAAAAATTATAGAAATAGATTACACACTAGAAAACAATACCGAGGGAAGCAACAATTTTGATTCCACCAGGGCTATAACACGGTTGATGAAAATGTGCACAAACACGGGATTTAGATGTCAATATTTGAATTGGATGTGCTATAGCTTAATAAACATCGAAAGCAAAAGAATAGTATAAACAGAAAGTAGCAAATGACCATATTTTTAAGAACAAAATTTTCTGAAGCATTCACTGATGTAGTCGTAGCAGGCAATAGGTAATTTAGGTCAAATAGAATGATTTTCGTTTCTTGCAATGCATGAAAGTTTAATTTGGATTACAACAACACAAGATATTTATATAGAATGTTGCATGCAGGGAGGTAAGGCTTGATCTCAATAGTAAGTGGTCATTAGTCGAAGCATTTGTTTTCAAATATATTATGCAATAGGAAACAGAGCTGAATAGTTCCAAGAGCGGCCATGGATTGACAATGTGTCAAAAATTTTCAGATCATTTTAAAACGAATTTTGATATGCAAAGCCTTTGAAACAGAGAAAATGTAATATCCATGAAATATTTTGTAAGAAAATCCAGATTCTCCATAAATATAAGTATTGTCCTTTCTAATCGGCGAACTGGAAGAGCATCATATAAGCACTTACTGCAAAAAATACATTATAAATACAGGTGCAAATCAAAGAATATCAACAGCAGTAAATAATGAGATTTGATGAATGGAGTCTATAACGAAGTGTAAAGTTGCATGAACATACCGGAACATTGATACATTCTGTTCGTCTGTAGGGCGTCTTTGTCACTAAGCTCAATATATGGCTGCTTTGTAACAGGTTTCTTTGGCGTCATTGTATCCTTTCCGTTCTTGCTGAATGCATGCCATGGGTAATGCATAATTGATGCGTAATCGTAAGGTACCCCATAATCATCGGAATCTTTTACTTTGTCGAAAGCACTTTTAACCCCTTAAAAGTAGGAAAGAGTTGAGAACTTTTACACCGCCGGTCATGTTGAGATCTCAAACATATGCGTAATTGAACTAAACCATGTAAAGCACTCCTTTCTGCAGAATGCTTCGGCCATATAATCTAATAAATTTAACCTCTCTTAACTGTGTGTGCTAGGAGCAAAGACATCGTTCCATTGGTGCTTCATATTGGTAAAAACGAGCTATTTTTAATTTATTATACAAAATTAGGCGGATTTCTTGGTAGGAGAACGGTATCTCATTCCCCAACACTTGTTTTTAGCAAACTGCTTCACAATAATCACATAGAGCAGTAACATGAAAGAGCGTTGAACCACAACAGCTGTAGCATCATACCAAAGTGGCTCCAGCAAATCTTAAGAGCATTACTTACATTCTTCTATGTTCTCCCAATGAACAGTGACATAATTATCTCTATCCATCCTGTTTTGTTCGTGCCAAAATCCCACAGCATGTCCAATTTCGTGTACCATAACGTGTTCATAATCACATCCATGCCCAACTGAGATTTGCGATTTTCCACCAATTCTACCAACGTGTCCCCAACAGCTGGCAGCGAATTTGAAAACATGTGAGAATACTACTGTGGAATGCAGATCAAGTATTGTATAATCCCCAAGGAGCTTATTTGCTGCACTACATGCTTAATAACGTTACAGGACATCTTCTTGAAGAGAGAAGTTCGCTTTTGAAAAGCAAAGCAAGTCAATCTATCTGAGTTGTATTATTGATTAAAAAGTAGCCTCATGTTAAACAGAAAGCTTGCTCTTGTTTGCTATTCAGCAGCTTGAACTGATCTTTTTTGCTCATTAACACAAAATTCCATAAGCTTCACTATTTTGAAATTACAAGCAGAAGGTACCATCATAGGAGGCAAGATATTTGATTCAATTCCTTTTTGAATCGTCTAGATATAGTAGTCCCTCTGATATCATGATCTGTCTTTTAGTGGAACATTTTGAAAATTTATGAATAAATTACTTTTCACATGCATTTAAATGTAACAGGACTTAGAAGTGGAGGGCACCATTTCTTCAGTGAATAAAGCATGAAACATATAAGCATAGCATGGTATCTAAGTGCATAACTCCTACGTGAGAAGGACAAAACCAGCCAAAAGTTTGTTGGATCAGATAATTACTTACTGTGTGTTTCTGAAGAACTCCAGGTAATCTTTTTCATTAGTTCTTGGAACGAATCGTAAACAGGTTTTTGCTTCCCATTGATTCATAGCAAGCCTGATTGCTCTGAGTGCACTTGGCATATTTTCTGTAATAAAATGATTACTAAGGCTCTATTTAGTCTACTTTGCAAGTGGTAAAGCTTAATTGAACTCCCAGAATTACTGAAAATTCAGCCTCTAACTTTTCGCTTAAAAAAAACTCAAATTACTCACTCAAACATCTATGTAAATATGAATTATCAAGAATTAGGTATTTTTTGAAAACTGTGTCCGTTATTGGAGCAAAAATTTGCAGTGTTACAGGGGATGCTCTCCTCATGTTACTTCTCGAATTAGTAGGAGAGTTCCTCCTTAACAATTCTCCTTCATAAAATCCCTTTGGTGTTAGCTATAAGTATTCTCTTTTGCAGGGGGGGATTCAAAGAGAAATTTGACCAGGGCTCAACAAAAAAACTCGTGGGCGTGGCAATAGGGGTGTGGAAAATATCTCAGAACTATGAACAAAAAAGGGTCATTTGGTCCGACAGTTATTATAGACTTGAAATTCGATATTCTAGACTTTAGTAAAGAAGCAATCAAGCACGCTGTTCACTTCGTTTTGTTTTGCTGATGTTGAATTTACAAAAAAGTTAAAACCGCACACGTTTCTCTCAATCTGTTGAAACTCGCAAGGTTAGGGTATTTCCAACATGGGTGTGGCATTAAGTGTGAGACTTGATAAACTTGACTCTCTGAAATGCAGCATCTGCTCAGTTCAATACCTGACTTCGTCACAAAAATAAACGGTTGACAACGGAAATAGTGCAAGGCGGAAGCAATAATCAGCGCAACAGCCAACTTGAAGGAATTAGGAAGCATTCAAAATGTTGAGTTC
The DNA here is from genome assembly GCA_900291935.2 of Cassiopea xamachana. Taxonomy (NCBI): domain Eukaryota; kingdom Metazoa; phylum Cnidaria; class Scyphozoa; order Rhizostomeae; family Cassiopeidae; genus Cassiopea; species Cassiopea xamachana. The sequence goes on from OLMO02000006.1 coordinate 8,921,408, forward strand.
AGAGGCAAGGGGGACCCTAGCAAAAAAAGAGGCAGATCTATAAGCTGCAAAGGGGGGCCTTATCAAAAGTTTCATGAAAATTGGTAGGGGCACGTGCCTCCTTTACCCTAGGGCTCCCATGTATTTAGTCTAATGGCCATAATATTATCCAAATAATAGAAGCGACTTACCTCACTGGTGTTATACTAGGGCATGTGGCTTCTTAACAAGCAGGGAACTGCAGCTCTGAGAATTAGCATCATGGATTTCTCTAAACGATGCAGACATTTCTAACCCATCTTCACGTAAAGCACTCAACAACTACTGCCTTTTGCGCCACGAGGGCACTGTTTCAACATCAACAATATCACGTGTAGTGCTCATGTTGACATAGTCGAGCCCTGGTCATGGAGTATTGTGATTGGATGAAAGAGAATATTTACATCTGACCAGGGCTCGTCCCAAAATTGTTTACAACATAGAGAGATCTGATTGGATTGAGGGTAGTTGAACCTCTGTATATTACAGACTCACCAGGGCTCGGAAGGAATTCAGCATGTGATAGAAAAGCTGAATAGTGATTTGACGAGCATATTCCCAATGTGATAACTGAATGGATAATACTTCCCTCTGCGTCCGCAAAAGACACCTGGTATCTTAGAGGTGGATATTCTGAGAAAAACTGAAACAAGCAGCGATAGGGCTTTACTGGCATTGTCCATGGGGAGTAAGCACTGGTGACTGCTTTTGATAATTCCCGTTTTAGTTCAGCCAGCTATTTAGGATTGAAAGTCTGACCAGTGCTCAAGCCCTGGTAGCTCTAATCTGGATCCTCCACTGTTTTGCATATGGAAAAGAAAAAGTTACATACTTGGACAAATGTCAATGGAAAGAAATAGGAAGGTAAGAAATGAAAATAAGCATACCTAAACTGCAGTCAATGGTAAATGGAACACGAGCATTAGGCCATCTGAGAGTCACTTTATCGCTTCCAGCAAATGTATTGGAGCCTGTACCGACATCTCGTCCAAGCATCACGGCTAAGTTTTGCTTGGGTGTAAGTTTCATGTCACTGAATAATTCAGTTGACATTGGGGGACTGCTTTCAGGATCTAAAAGAATAGGAAATTCACAACTAGCAACCATGAAGATTATTCGACACTTTAATGACATACTGTAGCGTCTCTAATATAAGGCGGGAGGCAATAGAAGGGGGTGTTTTTAGCGGCCAACTTTTCATAGAAGGAGGTGCAAATAGAAGCGGAATGTTCGTGTCTGCTAGTTCTCAATAAAAAGATGGTACTAATAGAAGCGAGTATGCATGTCGACAGCTTTGCCATAGAAAAGAAGTGCTAAGAGGTGGGTAATGCTGGTAAATAATTTTATTAAATGTAATTTAATTTTCTGCGTTTTCTGATCATGATCGATTTGTAAAACTTGATAAAAGGGGGTGTTAATAAGCAACGCGGAGGGGGGAAGGAAAATTCTATTAGAGACACTAAAGTAGATGAATAAGGGAACAGCTTATGGTTGAGCTTGATCAAGCCAAATTTTTAGAAATCCCGTCACCATAATCAAGAGTTGAAGAAGTTGGAGAGCTTGGGAAACCATGCATGCTAAAAATTATGCTGCAAACATGTGTTAGCAATGCAATAATTTAGCTAACTAGAATATCTAAGGAATACCACAAAAAGAATGAAAACGATCACATCTCTTCCTAGTTCTAGATGCAAAGAAATATCAAAAGCAAAGGTCATTTACCGTTACGTAAGTAAAGGGGAGGGTACCATGATTTGTTACGCAGTTGTTTAAATTGTATGTAAAGCGATAGTATTAAGTGTTGCAAGAGGGGGAGGGTGGGGGAGCAGGGTGGATCCAGGAGAAATTGTGACTGCCTCACAAAAGCGTGGCTCAATAGGGTGTGATTGTAGCACGGCGTGGACAGAAGAAGTGAAAAAGAGGAAGTGGGGTCATGGAAATCTAAAAGTAGTATTGGGGGATGGACGAGAGGAAATTATGAAAGGTTTCTTTGTAGATAAGTAAAACCAGGGTACGAGATCAGCATCTAATGCAACGTTTCTCTAATATTGGGGTGCGCCCCTCATTAAGGAATTGGTATACTTGTACATTTCTTTAGATAATAGTCTATACAGTATCTTGCTGTATCTTGTTTGTTTTTATAGCCTAAGAAAAGTTTCCTCGCAAGTATGTAAATTGTACATATTAGAAACAGCTGGTAAAAGCACAAGCACGATATGCTACTACGTTAAGTTTGTTTACAGGATTGCATAAACAATGTATGCTTACATGCTTTCAACAATCAATTGCTGATATACCTCGCGGGCATCCAACTTGCGGATACTAGAAACATGATCTCTGCCCTAAATGATTTGCGTGTGTTGTAGAATCGCACTAGAGCGTCTTACCACTGTTATCTGGTGCCTTACTATTGTTGCCGAGTACCACACTATAAGCCCTGAACAATAATTGATATTTCTACAGTCAATTCTCTTTCCTATTGCTTAGAGTAATATTTTGCATATCACAAAATACCGAGCTATTATGTAAAGTCTGAGATGCAGCACATTAGCATCAGAGCACCTTACCAATGTTATCAGAGCGCCGTAAGATTGTTACCAGAGCGCCTTATCATTGTTATTAGAGTGCCTTACCATTGTTATCTGGTGCATTACCATTGTTATCTTGCGCCACACAATAAATCTTGAACAATATTTAACATTTCTACGATCAATTCTCTCTCCTATTGTTTAAAGATACCGAGCGATTGTTTAAAATATGAGATGCAGCACAATAGCATCAGAGCACCTTGCTATAGTTTCAGAGCGCCTTAAAATTGTTTTGGAGCGCCTTACGATTGTTGCAGAGCACTGTCAAACAATACATGACACTTCCACAATAAAAACTTGTGAGACACAATAGATCTCGACCCTACATGATTAACTCCTTTGTCTGCAAGGCCATGGCCTACTTCATGCCGATCAAAGATAGATAGCGAGCAATAAGTAGGTAAGTATCGTAAGTAGGTAGGTAAGTGGTAAGCAGGTAAGTAAGTAGATAAGTACACAATAGCGAGCAATAAGTAGGTAAGTATTATGACTGCCTTACGAAAGACGTGTAAGACGATCTAGATCAGCCCCGGGGGAGGGTCTCAAAGTGTGGCGTTTCATAACGGGTGCATGACTCTCTGCACCGGAAGCATCTGTAGATGAAGTTGAGCCCATTCAGAAAACAATAGGTAATAAATAAAGCAATAGTAAATATCAGGATTGCAAACGTATGGCAATGGCATACCTTCTTCAAATCCTGGCATGCCAGCAAGTGCTTGGCTAACAGTTAATGCAAGGAAGCACAATGACAGCATCTAGAAGAAAGGTTTCGGGATCATTGGAATGATTAAAATAGAGTTCATTTGTGATGACATAATAAAAATAAATTTATGTTAGAATTTATATATTTTGACCTCATGAGATGGGAGAGGACCATACAATGGACATGTGCTCATCATTTTAGGCGAATATTGTCAAAATGAGGTGAAATACGACCATTTGAAGATCAGTTAACTTGCTATGCAAACCATTGTGTTTTCTCCTGGTTCTAAACGCTTAGTACCAGGCTCAAAATATAATGACTTGATAGGAGCTATGTCAGCATTCAATTGCCTATATCTCGGTTAGTATCTTTCAGATCGAAGTGGAATTTGTCAGTAGTAGCTATTTCAAAATGCCTTTTCGGAATTTAGAGCCAACATTAAAATATTCCAAAGCCATTCTACTGATTTTTCTTAGAATTAAGTATGTAATCTTTTAGAATGTATTAAAATTAATTAAAGTGAATGCGGTTTTTGATGCAACATCGGAGTCATGTTCCAAGCGATATAAGTTGCAGCAAGTTCAGAGTAAACATATTCAGAAAATTACAGCTACACAGTTAATAGCATACTATACAAGTGGCAAATACCAGCCAAGCATGAGAATTAGAAATACAATGGCAAAAATATAGCTGAATCATGATGCTACCTGAGATTTTCTATAACAGAATTGTACGAACGAAACAGGGAATAGTAATACCGAAAAGGAAACTATGAGATGAGGAAGATAGTCACTTAGTAAAAAAATTTAAACATAGATCCTCTTACCATTGAATAGCTGTTCTTTAGAGTCAAGTATGATAGTGAAGCTCTTACAGTTCAGAGCAATTTATAACATAATGGGTACTAGGTAAAGTCAATATGTATATGCCTTGCGTTGACCAGCTGTTTATAATGAATAGAAATTCAATGCTATTGCGTAGGGAAACTGCAGAAGTGCAACAGCAGGATCAATATGAGCACCACTGTCTTTAAGAGTTTGTGAAATAATAGGAGAGAGGGAGGTCCTCACTTGCAAATACTCTGGATAAAGGGATAAAATTGAAGCATAATTTCATGTTAATCGTTTGAAAACTTGAATGTAATTGCGTTACGTTTTACATATTGTTGTATTAGCTTTATTAAACAATACTTTTGAATGAATAACCAAGAAAATATTTGGCCTTTTAATTTGACTTAACCTTTTTCTATATTTGCACTTGACAGGTGCTATTGCATATTCAATTTTGAATAATATACGCAACCAGTGAAGAGCGAGTCATTTGAAAGTGAGAGAGAGTGGGGGGGGGGGGGCTCATGCATTTAAGTGTACCCTTACAAGTAGAGAAATACAACCATGAACCTTAAAAGGAGTATATTAACCTGTGAAAAATTAGACACGCGCACTCTGTGCTCCCGCTCAAAAATTCATGTATACAAAGTGTTACTTAGCACTGAATGCAGTAAGTTAAATCAAACGAAAAGTAGCGACTTTTGTCAAAGAAAACTCTGACATTTTTTGCTATTGACACACTTTGCATAACCGCACAGTATGAAGTATCGATTGAGACATGGCGAAAGACTTTATATAACTGCGTCAGTTCTGGCTTCAAGTTTCAAAAATAGCTTGGTTTGTCGAAGAGGAAACAGATCAAGTTGGATTCGTATTCTAAAGTGTTAGAAACATGTTCAACTGTTATAGCTATAAGATGCTGCTTTGGTTAAACACAAAATAGATTCTACAAAATCATAATCAGATAATGCTGTCATAATTACTAGGGAACTGAGACCACAAAGCAGCGTTGTTGAGTTTTCTGGTCTTTACCATTCATCCTCTTATATTTTTTGTCATTCAAATCAGAATTTTAGCAAGATGCATATTTTCTTAAATTTGATACTAACAGAACTCATAAGAATGTTTTGCTAATTGTCTATGACTTAATGAGTAAGAAATTCTCCTTATAGTTACCTTTTATAAGAATAAACTTTCTAAGAAAATTCAGGCCCAGAATCGCTGAAAGTTAAGAATAATTTAAGAATAATGCAAGGCTCAAAGTTTCATTAGGACTTAGAATTTTGGTATATTTGAGCTATGGGACTGCTTGTAGATAAACTCTTACAATGTTGATACAATATTTGTTACTCTACTCCACTTTGATATTGCTTTATGATACAGTAAGACAGCAATAAAGATTTAAATACAATCCTTTGATTTCCAGGCGTAGTTGCTTCTTCCATATGTAGAAAAAACATACAAATTATCTAAGGCTTAAAACCGAAAATATGAAAGAATATCGCAGCTCAGCGAATAATTAGGTATTCTTATAAAACAGGCGTGCATGACAAAAAACTTCTATGGCAAGAATTAAACACTTTTACCTTCATTATGTGCATACATTAACTTATTCCCATTAGAGCAGAAGTGAACCATTTCGATAGGGACAAACAACTGTCCCATGGTGTACTATCCTCAAATCATCCAATAATCCAATGGATTATTCAAAAGAAGGTAAATTACGAGAATTTTCTAGAAAGATCGCCAAACCTCAATACCAGCGTAAAAGCCACAACAGCAGCAAAATAAAGCCAATTTAAATTTGTCATGTGATGTCTAGCTAAAGAGGAAAGGAATAATACAAGTTTGTTCAATGTGTAGCAATATATAAACTGTGCAATTATGAGAAATGTGTTCAGTTCTACCGAAAAAACTGTGCAGTTCAAAGATGCATTACCTAATGACCACCGCATGTGAAGAAGTAAATAACAATAAAACGGTAGACTTACATTAATATGTCAAAAATGATTTGGGAAACAAAACTAGAAGTGGAATTTTAGGAGATAGGTGCATTATTATACACCTTTTTTGCCAAAACCAACCAGGATTTAATTCTTGAGCACAGCATCGCTAAATTTTATGCGAAGTTCTAAATGTTTTTAAAAATCCTGGAATAATGATATAACAAGTGCCTGGAGAAAAATACTAAACCTAAAGATGACAATGGTGAAGCTATTTATCAACAGTTCAATCGTGGTCCAGCAATCAGATTATATTTACTTGTGGGTGATTCCTAGTACTAATCTCAGGGTACCGTACGGAGCTTGATTGTTGTATGATAAAACCCAAAGCCCACTTTAGCTGAAGAGGGCAAGAATTTAGATTTTGCGCAATTTTCTCATTGGCTGCTACTTAATTAATTTTTCCACCCACACTCTGTTCATAAGGCCCAGTAAAGTTGAGGTTCAGACTGGCTGCTCTTAACTTTTCCTAATACAAGACAATATTGGATGTTTTGATTGATGGAGAGGTCATTAGTACTTGGCAAAATGTTGCACTCGAGGTGGCCTCTCCTGGATATCATTATTTTTCTTGACTGAAGTCTATAAAACTTGTATTTAGACCAAGCTAACACAGTCTCTAGCCTCTCTAATGCCTGCAGCACACGAGAGCTATCCCCCGAGCACAAAGTAACTCGTGTCAGTTTGTTCAGTTGATAGCTCACCGTGTGCGTTGGACATTCACTGCCTCGCGAGGCGGCAAACTCACCGTGTGCAGCAAAAGGGAGAATAATGCTCAACCAACTTGTATTAGGCAACCAATAGTGAAGCACCTTTGTCCTCACATGACGAAACGTATGATCATATGTGCAACGAAGTCATGCATGATTGCATGTTGTTTTGATGCTCTGCCAGACAATAGAATGCACTGTAAATTATGGCAACAAAAGTACATACAGTAGATAGTAGTAAAGCACCAGAGAATAGTAGAGAAGACACTATTTGGAAAAATACATAAACCCTTTCAAGATAGAAATGCTGCATTCGCTCTAGTATACACACGTGAGATGTCCTTCAATAAACCTTTTGTCGTTGTTATTTCAATTTATTCAGAATAAGGAGGGACTGCACCTCCCATTAGAAGCAGAAGGGGTCTGCGCCACAGGCTCCTATTCCAAGATAATACGTTTGGTCTTGTGAGTTGCCTGATATAATTTGGCTGAGAATTATTCTGACTTTGCAGCACACGGTCAGTTTTCCGCCTCGTACGGCAAGTAATATGATACATGTTAAGCTTTGGCCAAACCAGCCCCCAACATTTTCGTCCAATAAATGCCAACAATGTTGGGTATAAATGTTGCGCTGGTTTGGACACCCATCTTAGGCATTGCTGGGTGATGTTTGATGTTGTTTAATGATGTTGAGGAAGTTTTGACTTCGGTCAAGTATGTTGGATGCTGTTGGAATGGTTTGGCCATTCTATCCAATAACGTCACGTTCGCGCAAACGCAATTCTAAACGTCCGTCACGATTTTAATTCATATTCTTGGGTCGAGGGAAGTTATAGGTGCGATTTGCGAAAGCTGAAAACGAAAAATAAAATGGAAACCATTAAAGTGTTATCAAATAGCCCCCTTTTATTTCTCCTTTGTCTATTTTCTGGTTTTGCCGTGCCTATGTTTATTTCACTGTTTTCTTCATTATCATTCGAAATTTCCATCTATTAATTTTTATTTCACTCAATAATGATACAGAGATGTAGCTCTTTTACCTTTGTTGATTTTCAAGTGGACTCTTACTTCCAACTAATTAAATTAAAATAAAAAATATTAGACCTACGCATGCCGCTCTCGTTGTTTTGCAATCGCCATGGAAAGTTCCAATATTTACATGTTAGGTATTAATGCTGTGTTGGTTTGGACACCCCCACATCCAACAATGTCCAACTATGCCCCACAGAGGTCCAGCAATGTTTATAATTGTTGAGAGAAATATTGCTCTGGTTTTGCCCAGGCTTTAGATGTCTGCCTCAGAGTTACACGAGGCGAAAAACTCAGAGTAAGTCAAGCGCACATGGTGAGCCATCTGCTTAGCAAACTGGCACGAGTAACTTTTTGCTCAGGGGATAGCTGGAGCTCAAAATAAATTTACCGTACCGCAAGGAACTCAAAATAAATTTACCTGAGGGCTGCTGGAAATAGTTCTTGGGTGTGATCGGGCCGCATTAGGGATTGCACAAAGAAAGTTTAAAATCCAATCAAATATCCATAGTAATATGAAGTTCCAACTAATGTCTAGGAAATATAGGCTCAACTACTTTCGTCGGTACAATACCGTATGTTGTGAGATGAAATAGTTAAAACCCCATAAAAATAGGGAAATTTTGCTAAGAAAATGCTTCTGTCGCCGGTAATTCACACATCTGTCGGTAAATTCACAATTTTATGAGTTTTCATCGGTATATAATTGCCATACACCTTCCCCCAGGAAATGTCGTCACAAGACGCCTCTGTATTTTAGTGGAAAGCGTATGCATCGTTGTCCAAAAATATATTTTACGATAGAGAGTCAGTTTCAAGCTTCTTAATTTATTCTTACCTTTCCATCAAATTTCACGCTCGTGTTCTTACACAATTGTTCGTGTAAAAAAGTGTGCTGTGCTTTCTTGAAATAGAGTTGCCCTTCTCTCCAGTGAATCATTCAGTAAATTTCAAAACGTTATCTGCTTTTGTAGTAAAAGAACTGTTTCCAATAGCCAAGGCATATGGTTTCAACAACAAAAAGTAGGCTTTATGGTGGCGCAATAATGAAATTGACAAATGGGTGTGAATTAATTATCCGGGTATCTAAAGGGTGATATGTCCAACATCACTCTTCATATTGCTGAACATCCTAAGAATCTTCTCCTAAACCTGCACCTTTACATTATGCCTCAACTTGTGCATTGCACATCCATAGTATATGCAAGATTTTCGGTGTGAACAATTTTCGCACAAGGAACATTTTGTACAGAGTAATACTTGAACAAATTGTTGTCTAAAATTCTCTCACCCCGTAAAGCTCAGCACGTAATTGATTTACTTTTTTGCAAAAGTACAATGCTTGCAGGCAATAAAATCCATGTCTGTATCCAGTTATCTGATGTTTCTTTTACCTGCAAGCAAAGTTTACATCAGGTGTTCACTTGCAGGCACGACATGTTCTTAATAAGGCCTCGTATGGGATAATTCGAGGACTTACAATACACTGTGATCCAGATTGTCAAAATAAGGGGATAAATTGGAAAAATGAAACTTATAAAAATTAAGAGTTTGTTGCCTAATGCTAACAGGCATACCCTGACATAATACCGAAAATTTCAGCAAAACTAGACTTGTGGATGCGAAGCTACATCTATTTGAAGTTGGAGGAAACTGATTAGTAAAAAAGTCAGGGTACTATGGAATTCAAGTTGTTGGCAGAATTCTTCCCTAACTCCGATTGCAGCCGTTTTCGCTTTCTTCTGTAGGTTTCAGCTTATATTCAATCACAAATTATTATAGTTAGACAATTTGATCAAGAATATTCAGTAATATATAATCTCTTTCCCAACAATATGAATTTCATCAGAAACTGCCTTGATTAATGGCCTTATTAATTTCTTCCAAATTCAAATAGTCATATTAGTTTCTTATACTTCAATCTAAAAATTTGCAATCACTAAACATAATCACAAGATAATACTTTGGAGGGAATAAAAGTCATTACTACACCAAGGCTTACTGCCCGGTTTACGCCAGTGCCATTTGGCCGCAATTTCCTTGTATGCCGTCAGTGATGCTTCGATTCAGTACTGCATTTTCAAACGGCCCGTGCATTGGTCCGTGCATTGGCATGGGTCTGTCATGAAATAGTCATATCTCAGCATAAATAATTCTCATTTTGCTGACATTTGCTTTATTACTTATACTAATGATGCTTGCTGATAATAGGCAACAAACAAATAAATTTTATCCTATCTATTCTGTGGCCTGGATCAATGTGTAATATAGGTAAGGTCCTCTCCAGGAAACAATGCAAATCCATTCAGAAGTTAACCACTAATATATATATATATAAATATATATATACATATATAAATATATATATATATATAAATATATATATATATAAATAATAAATAAATACATATATATATATATATATATATATATATATATATATATAGTATATATATCTATCTATTTATCGTAGTGCCGTATCCATCCGGACGTGGGCAACCATGGAACGCCACTCTTCTCTGTTCTTCATCCTTCTTCTTATTTGCGCATCCGTCCATCTTCCTTCCACTATTTCTTTCATCGCATCCAGATATTTCTTCCTTGGTCTTCCTTTTTCTCTTCTTCCCTCCATTTTCCAGTCATACATATTGATTCAAAACCTCCCTTTCTTTCGATATGTCCTACAAACTTTAGTTGCCTTTTACAACTACTAGTCATTAGTTCTCTTTTAGTTTTCACTCTTCTCATTATCTCTTCGTTTGTTACTCTCTGAGTCCACGAGACTTTTAGCATTCTTCTCCATATTCTCATTTCCATTGCCTCTAGTTTTCTTTTGGATTCCTTATTTATATTCCACGATTCACATCCATATAAGAGCGTTGACCATACATTGCATTTCACGAATCTTTTTCTTATATCTATGGATATTTTTGAGTTGGTAATCAATTTCTTTATTTTCTCCAAGCTTTGGTTGGCAATTGCTATTCTTCTTCTTATTTCTTTATCATTCCTTCCGTCACAACTTATATTACTTCCCAGGTATGTGAAATCTTTAACTTGTTCAATATCTTTGTTACTTAGTTTGATATCCATTCTTTGGTTATGATCTCTCTTAGACACTACCATAACTTTTGTCTTCTTTATATTTATCTTTATTCCTTTTAATTCACTTTCTTCATTAACTCTTTGCAATAAGTTTTGTAGCTTTTCCTCTGAGTCTGCTATCAAGACAGTATCGTCTGCATATCTTATACTGTTAATATTCTTCCCCGCTATTTTTATTCCATCCTCTTCCTTTATTTCTCTTATTATAACTTCTGCATATATATATATATATATATATATATATATATATATATATATATATATATATATATATATATATATATATATATATAGTATATATAAAAAGGTATATGTTTATGCAGGTATAAATGAATCCATTGCCATAAATGAGTACAAAGTCACTACAAAGCATGATATAAAGCTGCAATGGACAATAGGAACATTTGTAAATGCAGTAGGCTCCTAGAACAGTGGTTTTCCAAAGTAAAAAAGTAATGATAGGAGAGCCCCTGGGTGATAAGCTTACTCATTGGTGATATAGTTTATTCTAGGAAATTCCACCCCAGAAAAATAGTGCAAGTGAAAGCTACATGAAGAAAACTGAAGCGAATGGACGACAATATGTAAATCTTCAAATTAATCTGACATGAATTGGGGAAAGATTTTTTATTTGTGGTATACTATTAAAGTGGTGCTTAAATTGTTAGATCTTCTTGATATCCATAGCAAAAAACAGTTTAAAATTACAAAGAAGTTCAATTGTCTTCAGCTGCCATAGAAGTTCTATTGCCTGAAATAGGATGCTGAAATACCTGAAATGGCACCAGATTACTTTAGTGTGGACTAACATGTTCGTAATGCTACAAATTGTTCAACATGACATATTTAAAACACCTAATGAAAACAAGGCAGATAAAATTAATAATACATAATACTGTTGTACATAAAAGAAGCGTGGATATTGCGAAATTTGTGTTAATTTTCTGGAGTGTTCGTAGGTTAAAATGAAGAAGCAACATTCTATGCAATAAAAAGAGAATATAAAAGTACCCTAAAAAGTTGTTCCTACTACGTTTTGGATGGAAATTTAAGTAAATTGTAACAAACGAGCTATGGTAAAGCAACCTCATGATGCACAAATTAGATGCAGGTAGAGTACTCTCAAGTGCCAAATAAATGGGGGGAAGGGGGTGCTAATAAACAGGGGGTTGGAACAATGTCTAATATGCAATAAATGGGGGATTAGAATAAACGGGGAGGGGGTTGGAATTTGAGAATGATTATAAAACAATCGAAAGTACAAAAACAGGTGGTCATAAAGCATAGAGCTTAAATATATACAGAAGCACTCTATTTTGTCGTGAATATTGGGGGTAAATAGTATTAACAAAGAATTGGAATGAAATCAGGGGTTCTCAAAAATTTCATCCATAAAATTAATAAACATGGGTATGGGGGGCTTGGGGAAAAATCAAAAAAGTAATAAGCAGGGAGGAATGTTTATTTGGCACCAGAGAGTAGACAATTTGATGGGCTCAGTGGCTGTGTGTCACAAAACATATAATTCAGAGTGAGACAAGAATAAAAGTAAGAAGTCTGCAATAAAAGGCTCATTTTTCTTCTGACAAGCCTTGTGCACTACAGGACTAACAGAAATTAATAGCTAAAGAGTCAGTGCCCAGGTGAGATTGGCGTAGAGTATCAATTTGCATGTGTACCCTCATCTGCATGAGTAATTGCTCGTAATTAGTAGGAATTGCATGTGCAATCCAAGATTGTGCATCTGAAGCACAGAGTTTCCAGTTGCTGATGCATGCTAAATATCTCACTTAGGACAAAATAGGTTAAAACAGACTTGTGAAAACAAAAGGTGACGGTCATGGGGATTTCACATTTGATAGTGATATAAGACATGTGGGATTTCACATTTGATAGTGATGTTAGAACAGACGATTTTTCACTTCTGCACAGGTATTGCAAGTGTATCAATATGTGCATGTGTAATCACAGATGTCTCTGGGCATTGATTGAGTCAAACATTATGTTTTTGGCCATGCTCTTCATATTTGCTATCCAATTACACTAAAAAGGGACACATTATGATTGTTGATTCTCAGATAATATACAAAAATATACATGCATTGAAATAGCATAAGTTTCTACTCTGCTAACTAATGTTGGAAGCACCTCTTTTTCTTTTTCTGTGATTGAAAACAGTACTTGAAGTGTTGATTTTACTTATCTTTCCTTGCTTCCATGTTTCAAAATCCTTTAAACTGTTTTGTCCTAGTTGGAATAACTTAACCTCATGGGCATCAAGTTTTTGTGTGAATTGTGGCATTTCATCATATGAAGCATTTTGAGCAGCATCCATCATCTTCCTAAATCTTTTCCTGAATACCTAGAAATGTTAAATGCAAGTTCAAGTGAGTCTTGAAAACTGATTGATTTATAGAAAGTCTAAATGGCAATTTCATTACTATGTGTCTTAAGTGATGAGATTAAAAGACATTTTACTGCATCATGAAAGCAACAGAAATATTGAATAGGGGAAGAGTGAGTGAAGCAGTCTGTAAAATATATTTGGCACATCACTAAACAAGAATCAACTATGCAAAACAAAGCACAAAATAGTTCTAATCTGACAGCCAAATTCTCTCTGCTTGATAAACCAGCTAATAGTTTACTGCATTTTCAAACGGCCCATGCATTGGCATAACCCTTCAGTTCATGGGTCTGTCATGCCATAGTCATATCTCAGCATAAAAAATTCTGATTTTGTTGATATTTGCTTTATTACTTATGGTAAAGTAGGCTTGCTGATAATGGGCAACAAACAAATAAATGTTATCCTATTTATTCTGTGGCCTGGATCAATGTGTAATATAGGTAAGGTCCTCTCCAAGAAACAATGCAAATAAGTTCAGAAGTCAACCACTACCATTTTCAAATATAAAGTCACTATGTATATATGTGTATATATATATATATATATATATATATATATATATATATATATATATATATATATATATATATATATATATATATATATATATATATATATATATATATATCCCAAAGTATAACTATCTTTTGGCTTCCCAATATAAAGAGCTATTTTCTAGCTTCCTTTGAGGTTCACCATATTGGGATTCCACTGCAATGCCATACTGGGAAGCTTGCTAAGGAGCCAATCACAAAGGACATCTGAGGTGAAATGGTAGGGGATGTGGTGAATTAAATAAGTTTGGATACATGGGCATAGGGGGTGAGGGTGCCCAAACAATCCAGATATCCAGGTTTTACTATACTAGAGCATTCAAAGTTTCATTTTAGATTGACCTTATTGGTTATAAAATAACTACCCAACGGCCACCCATTTGTTCTGTACATACAGTATTTTACCTTTCAAACACCACAGCATTTATCAACTCTCCAAAGTTTTCAATATGACATTCATTGGATGCATATGACTTCAAGAGGAATACTTCTGTTGCATAGATACAGATTACAGATGCTATACAAACTGCCCAAAAGCAAGAAGGTGAAACTCCAAGAATAATGATGTTCTAGTGTCAATTATGTTATGAAACTACCTAGTTTATGCAGTATTTAAATGGAGGGTAGCATTCAAACAGAGTGCAGTACATAAATGGAGGGCAGTGTTTAATAGAGAGCAGCACTAAAAAGAAGAAACATGGTATTCTGAAAATATGAAATAAGAGCTTTCATCATGTGGGTGTGGAGCCGGGGCCACCAAGAGAATGTTGAGGCCTTGGGGCAAAAGAGAAAAACAGGGTCCTGCAAGTGAAGTGTGCAGAAAATCTAAATCTCAAAATAATCTAGCACCCTCCTTCTTTTTATTACTATGGAATGGATACCAAAATATCAAGATTCTTGAAGCTGTTGTCTTCTATTCTTAGCAGAGCATACTACATAATAGCCCAGTAGAATGTTTATCAATTATGCACAGTACAATAACAGCAAATAGCACCTCTATTGATAATCTGTAGCTCTTGAATTGCATAAGAGAAGGAAATTTGAACTCAGTGAAACATCCATTCACAGAGTTGAACTTGGTCAAAACCCTGTCAAAGTTATGCAATGCAGAGCTCCATAGAACTACTATACGCTGCACAGGGTTTGACCTGGTGGTGATTGGAAAGTCATTTATAGAGTGCTAAGGCTGTTCTATGGGAACTCTGGTAGAATCTAAATGCAGTTCATAGCATACAACAAGGAAAGGTCGATATTTCTTTACTATGGCATTAAATAAAACAAATTTTAATGAATTCAGAGAAAGATTGTAGAGAAATTACATAACCTTTTCTTAAATGATTATCCATCAAGTAGCATGAAATAAAAGCATTTTAGAAATAGGTGCGTGTCCTAAGTTGCAAAAGGGCGTGGTCCCAAAATGTCAACCTTGAACCCGACCACCTGATTCGCTGGATCCGCACCTGCCCTAGCTTGAAAGTTTTACCTGAGATATACTAGATGCAACCAAGCCGGCATCGTAATGTTCCATATGTAGCAACTTGACACCAAACTTGTAAAAATATGGCCCCATCTTATGTAGATCTAATGTATTTGCATCAGCTTTATAAATCTGACGGTACGTTTCACTGTAAACCTTGGGAAACTCTACAGACACAATTTTCCTTCTTCTTGTGCACAACTCTCTACTAAGCCAACAAGGTAGCTCCAATTTTGTTCCTTTAGCGAGATGTTCCTCCGAAGAGCTTGCATCTAAAAAGCCAAGTCTATAAACTGGCATCTCAAATCTGCACGGTACTTTCTCATTTGAAGCTAGGATGTCGTCTAAATTGAAATAATCAACGTTTGAAGGTATTGGTCTAAGTTGATCCAAAGCGGCCTGGTCGTCCATTTTATTGGCGCCAATAATTCTAAGTCAATTTTGAATGAGAACGAGGCAATAAAAGAACTCCTTCCATCAGTGCTGTTCAAACTATAAACTGGAAATCATAATCTGCTATATGCCTTTATAGAAACAAAAAGAGATGTCTTGGGCGCCCAAACAATTGACACATACTCAGAGAGTAACTAGGCTGTATAGAAGGTCTTTGAAGGACCTGTTGTCGTGGGCAATAGATAGGCCGCTGTGGAGAGAAAAAGCCTTAGAACTGAGGGACAGGTTTGATGCGAACAAAGCTATTAAAGACCCTCGTGTGGCATTGAAAGTACTCGAAGAAGGGGAGGCAGAATACCAGAAGTATAGACATCCACAGCCCTACATCCGTATGTGTAATTTTTGTATGGTTACAGTACTAGTTGCTATATTTTGTTGTATGCATTTCCAAACCGCACTGCAAGAATGGGATATTGCGTCTGAACCGAACGTGAGGTGATTTTTGCAGAAGCCACGCTTATGCCATGAAAATACGCGTAGTCCAGTGGGAAATTGGTTTGGCAAAAACCGTTTATTGGCAGAGCATGCTTTGAATTCGATATTCATTCACTGGTAGAGATACTTTGCAGCTTGCAATGTTTTGGCTTATTTTTGTATTTAAGTTGAAGCTCATTAAATAAGCTTTAAACGGCTCAAAACTCGGATTAGAACTTTGAATAAAATGTAGAGTTCTATTTTCTAGTTAGATTTCAAAGCAGTACACTGAGGCTAAGATTTAAAGATTTGATTATTCTTCTTTGCATGTCTTTCATGTACTATGTAGGAAGTCTGGCAAATATTCAGATTTAAATCTGCACACAAATCATGTTTGGATACAGTTAGTTACATACACAGTTAGTCAAACATACATAGTCAATTTGACCCAACAGGTCTCCTCACAAGCAGTGACCTTAAAGGTTGGTTTCCACTTAAACAAATGCACCATTTCAGCACCCTCGGTTGACTGACATGTGATTTCCTGTGACATATGAATATGGCTTAACAATAATTCTGCCATGAAAAAGCTGAGTGTGGGTGAGGTATTTGCACAGAAGAAGGACAGAAAAGGAGGAGAACTACACTTCATTAGTCCAAGAAATGAAACTTATTTACTGGAATTTTCTTTGCCAAACATTTAGGGGTCAATCATTTACAACCGTGGATACCAAGGCAGGATACAGTTGGGGAGGACATGAACACATTTCATAGGACAATTAGAAGTATGAAGTTTCCTAGAGAATCTTAATGGGTATGGATTGCTCTAAGGAAATTTCCAACATTAAAATCCTTACAGTAAATTTACATGGAAACTTAAATCTGTAGATAACAATTTTGGCTCCAATTTCTGTATGAAATTATCTACACATACTTGAAGAAAATTGTCTATATCTAGAGTTATAAATGACTGACCCTGGAAAGTGTGAAAGTCTATTAGAACTTAGAGGCCCCAACATCACAAAATCATGCAAAAAAGACATTTCACCTGTAGAATGCTTCGCCATTAGTTTCAATAGACTTTCACACTCTATCATATCTTGTAGCAGTGGGTGATTTAGATAAATGTGTGCCAAACCGATGACTTCAAAAGCATTGTTCTTCACTTGTGATTTAAACCCCTGCTTGAAGGATGCCACAAACATTGTTACCTTCGTACATCTTCCACAAAAGCCTCTTTGAATGCTGCACAATGCAATTTACATCAGGACTTACAAGTTAGTACTTCCTCATGGTTACTCGCCACTTCTGAAGCCTTCTTTTCGAGTTGATACATTGCCTGCTGTTTGGATGTAAATATTGCTTGCTTGCTATTGTAACGATAGTGCCATCTGGCATTTGATTGGTCAGGGGATTATAGGTCAATGGAAACGATGAAAAAGTTCAAACCATTTGAACTTCTCATTTAGAAGATTCAGCCAAGGGCAGCTGAAGGGGAATCCACATTTGAACCTACTATGCATGCACCAATACGGGCCGCATCGGTCGATTCCTTGTATTCGTTCAAGTGGAAAACTACCCTAAGAGTTATAATTGTGAAGTGAATAATGGCAGAGTTATAATTGTGAAGTGAACACATTGCCTTCATTTTACTGCAAATATTGTTACATACATCCTTGCAAAGTTTTTTTAGCAAGTGAAAGCTGCTGGAGCATTCTATTTTAGTTGTATATGAAGCTTCAAAACCTTTAAGGAAGTTGTTTAGAAGTTTGTCTTACAGCTATTGCATTGTACACATACATAAATGTGCTTTGAATGTTAAACTATTCCACTTAAACCTTCTTGCTTATGCATTGTCAGATGGGCAATGAATATGTGGAATGTTAAGCAGTTTGCCCACAAATGACTACATGCCTCAGTCCTGGCAATTTGCATCAGCATTCAGCAATGCTGATGTAAATGGCAAGGCAATTGTCTTCTCTGATGGCAGAAGTTTTCCAACATCACTTTGAGCAAAGAACTGAAGGCCAAATGCTTCTGCAAATGCATTGTAGTTTCTACCATAAAGCATTTGCTGCTTCTTTCTTTATTGCCAGAGATTTGATCAAAGAACATCAAACCTGAGTACAGTGTAAGGTTTTGTTAATGAAACATGAATTTTTCAATTTTTTAAAAGTTAATAAAACATATGATAGGAAAATTCCAATAAAGTTGCTGAGGTACCTTCAGAGAGCCTCAGCAAAACTTGCTGCCATTCCCTGCAAATTCCCAGGGCTTTGAATGTGTTTATATATGCTAAGCTATGTCTGAAGCAGTGTGTATTTTATGCAAATTCCAAGCCAATAGGTGTGGTATGCCAAAAAAATAATGTTTAGTAAAGGGAATGTGTTGCACAACCCAATATCCAGCAAAAAATTAATTCGAGTCTGCATCTCTACTATTCACAAAGTTATACATGCCAGTTCATTGCAACTATTCTCCATCCAAAATGCCGAAAAAGCTCTGTATGAAGTAAAATTCTTCTGGTATAGGCACATGTAATACATACTAGCTTTTGAAGGCACCTGGGCCAATTAAACAAAGGCCACAAGGGTGAAATTCAGAACTATAGTTGCATTGTAGAATCTTTACAGTGATAAATAATCTCAATATTCCTTTCAGATCCAACAGCTCCAGGGGGTTCAAAATTTGAGAGAAACATTCCACCTCCTCCTCATGTAAGTATCCTTTAGAATGACATAAATTTAGACAAAGTCAGACTGTTTTAAGAAACATGCATCAGTTATTGGAGTAAACCAATTGATGAGAGCTCTATGGCATCTATCTGGGCCAAAGTTATTAAATGATATCTATTGGAATGCTGTGTAGGCAACATATGCAAAATGTTATGCCACACTATTAGTATTGGCTTACAATTGATTAAGTTGTACTTTCTACAGTGATCCCAGAATGAGTGAATACATTTGTATGTATAACAAATTCATATTAAAAAAACATAGAAAGTGACTGGAGTAATAAAATGGCACCTTTATTTTACAAATTATGAGTTTAAGAGGATGCTGGATGTCAGCAGAAGTAGCTACCATTTTTTCTATCTTTTCTCTAGATACTTGAAATGCTTCCCGAAGAGGAACAGTGGTATAAAGAGATGACGGATTGGGCAAATGGCAAAGATTAACTTAACTGTTTTCCTAGTGTTAATTTGGTATATTGCTTGTTATTCCAGTCTTAAATATCCTGTGTATGAATGATGGTTCTTCATGAACTCTTGTTTGTTTTCAAATGTTTACTTTTTGCTGTTGTAGTGATTAAAGTCAGAAATAATTTTACTCCATACCCTTAACTAAGTATTAACAAGTATCTTAGTTATTGTGAAGATGTATGAAATAATTCAGAATTGAAATAAGTCAGAAAGTTATCCATTGTCACTTTCACTACCAGAATCTGAATACACCATCAAGCCCTGTAGGGAAGTGGGAGCAGGAACAGGCTTGCCCTCACCACCACCAAGCACTGCTTTTTTATTGTCCTCCAGACTTTTCTCCTCAGTATTATTTTTTGCATCATCTTTTGCTTGTTTTACTACTGGTTCATTGGTTTTTGTTGTATCACCGTGCCTATGACAAAAACAGAAATCCTAAATAAGACTTGAAAAGTACGCATTGGAGAAACAATTAAAAGGTAGTGTAGTTTTTTTGGTAGAACTTGGAGAATTTCAAGTACCTGCATTTATGCCAGATTAATAGAAATGTGATAAAGTAGTAACATTGGGTGATTCAGTATAGGGCAAAAATGAAAAAAGATGTTTTTTCAGTGTGTTCATAATGCTGGTGTAGCATCAATTCTCAACTACTAAAACCTGGTTTCCATGTAACTTTCTAGTGCCAGCGACCCACCGGCAACTCACCGGCAACATTGAATTCTTTAATGGAAACATTTCATTTCAACTGCCACCGACCCACCAATGGCCCACCACAGACATCAAAGAAAAGTTGAAAATTGGTCAACTTTTTTCCAATGTGGTGCAGGTGTCCTCAAGAAATTTATATGGATACATGACTGTGATAGGTCGCTGGTGGGTCACCAGCAGTGTCAGAAGTTTGATGGACTTCAATACTACTAAGAATGACTTTGATTAGAGTTTTATTTCAAAATTCTCCACGGAGGAGAGCTCATTGCAGATGGGTGAAAAGTATATGGAAGCATGCTTCACTAGCAATGTCACCAGTGGGTCGCTGGCACTGGAAAGTTATATGGAAATCAGGCTTAACAAATACCAAGCCTTGTCATGAGCAAAATACCTCAAATGTAGCAAAGTCACTTGCAACTGTGATTGCACTGGCAAGGCAATTTTACATATGCAAGTGCAGTTCAGATAAAGACTCATAATGTAAAAAAAATTTAACATGCAATTAAGATAGCCTTTACCAAACCAACCTGTTCAAACAAAAGAAGAAACTAGTGTTAGAAAAATGCAAAATACTTTATTATCTGACTAAACTCTGCCCCATAAAGTCTGAAGTATGCAATGCTTGTGAATCTGGGGCTGTAATATATGAAAACAAAATAAAGGCAATGACCATTCCAAATGATCACATTGGCATTGGAAGTTAGCAGACTTAACTGTGAAAGTTCAAAAACGCCAGCTGGTGTGTGTGTGTGTGTGTGTGTGTGTGCGTGTGCGTGTGTGTGTGTGTGTGTGATCGTGTGTGTGATCTAGTGTGTGATCTAGTGTGTGATCTAGTGCATGCTTAATTTGATTTTTGTGTGTGGTTGGTTGGGCAACACGTGATTACATGTGCTAAATGAAAAGGCCTGGAATATGCACTCCTCTCTTATTGGCAAAATTGATTAAACTAAACAAAATAAGTCAGTAGTACTATGCAATATCATTTTCATAGCTCTTATTGTTGCATTGTCAAAACAAACTTGAAATTCTATCTCAGTAAGCCATCCACATTAAAATGGAAGACTTTCTTAATCCTAACTAACTCACATACACATGCTTATAATACAGGGGTACAATGCACATATAACACTTACCACAAGAATTATCTTACCTTTTGCGTATAATAACTGCAGTCTTATTTGGTTTGGATTCCACTTTTGATAATTTACTTATTCTTGGCTTATTATATGTATCCAATGAAGTGGATTTTGAAGACTCTTCTGCACGCATTGTTTCAACTGCAGCATGAGAGAGGCTAAGGAGACAATGTTTTATTCCTCTTCATGGTAACATCTAACTTGATTCTACAGATACCATGATATCACATGAAATAACTGTTCTGTTACAATTAAAACTCTGTTCCAAAGCATTTGTTACTGGATTGTTATACAATTAGGCTTTTTACTTGAACAGTGAACTGCAATACTAAAATCATAAATCAAATCATGTTTGAAAACTAGGATCAAAAGTTCATCAGCTAACTAGTAGTTTGTGGTTGTAGAACTAAACTTCTCACTACACAATAAAAGTGAATTAGTAGTGGAAGGGAAAATTTTTGAGGTAACCTAATAGTTATGAAAATCCTTCTTGAATTGCTATTTTTGTATTGAAAAAATCAAATGTTGCTGAATATTGTGAGTGAAGTTGTTTATGATCATATGATAGAGAGCACTACAATTCTTGATGGTAGGCTATTGATTCAGTATGGCATGAAATGCTGAATACAAGTCCAGGTTTGGTTTGTAAGAATTTTCTCTTAGGTTTACAGTTGGGGGATTTATATACAAGGGGACTTGTGTTCGGAAAGACTTTTGGGTTGGCAGTGACTTGTGTATGGGAAAATTTAGTATTTTGTATCTAATCAGAGAGGCTATTAGTAAAATTAATGCATATAACTGCTAAAACAAAGAAAAGAGGTTTTTAACTAAGATTCACTGCTCCAAAACACATGGACCCAGGGGGTAGGAATAGAAAATACATGACATTGAAAGGAAAAGCTTGATGTATGAAAAGTTTTCGTCAGTGGCGGACACTATGCAATTTATTGGGGGGGGGGCGATAAAATTATGGGGGTCTGGGGGCGAAGCCCCCAAGGAAAATTTTTGGTGACCACACCCTTTAAACTCTCGGAAAACATGGGCAACGCCCTTTTTGATGCATTCGACATTTATTTAAAATCGTAGTGTCTCTGGATCCGCATACATTTAAATGAAATTTAGATCCCCATCCCACTCATCCTTGAAGAGCTTG
>OLMO02000006.1:8944000-8961302 GCA_900291935.2 Cassiopea xamachana
AAAGTGCTAGACCACTGGGTGCATCAAAAGGACAGAGTAGTTCCGTTTAATTAGGATTGCAATTTATGTACGTAAATAGTTGATCCAGAACTTTATTTTGATTATATTCCGGTAGTTGTTGAATATTTATGCGACGATAGCACTATTTCTCTGTTCATTTATGCTGTGTGAACGAATGTCCTAAAATGTAAACTCATAGTTTCACTTTTCTTGAAAATTATTGGGGGGGCGTCCGCCCCCCCCTCGCCCCCCAAGTGTCCGCCACTGGTTTTCGTGAAGAAATAAAACCATCAAAGGCAACTGTGCTAAGTGCAAAGAGCCTATATTTGTGGGTGGGGGATATATTCAGAATTTTATGGTTTCCCAATCTTAAAAACTATTTCATTTGAAAAACATTGGGTCAGCTCTATTGAAGAAATGTATTATGAAATAGAGGTAACTTTATATTTTCAAAATCTTACACAGGGTTGGTTTATTGCTTTTATTAGTGCTGTCCAAAGGTATATTGTCTATGACAATATTTATTGTCTCTCATATAGGGATGAAAACATCCAGCCCTTTGTATGTCTGTATCCAGCCTGTGGGAAGCCAATCATTGATAGCATAAATCAAGCAAACTTCTGTCATAATCCACTTTTATTTTGAAAGTGTGAAATTGTTTGGTTCTTTTTTCATTATTTGTAGAGATTAACAAGTTAGAAATGAATTTCACTAATTCAAGAATTGTTTCTGTTTCCTCATTTGATACATAAACCACAGTTTCATGTGGCCTAACATATATTCTAGAGTGCTAAATTGTTCTTATTATTAGTAACATCTATTCAAAATATTTAGCTTTGATAATTCTAGCCCTATGACACAATTCAAGATGTCATGTGACTCATGGCAAAAGTTGATTGCCCACCCCAGCTTAGAGTGTAGTGTAGTGTGTGTGACTGTGTGCCAAATACAGAAATGTTACTAACTCTAGTACTAGGGTGAAATTACAAAAGTTCATATGGAAAAGGATATCCGATAGCTCTGCAATTCAATGTTGTCAGAATCAAATCTTCTTCCATGAAAATCTGCCTGTTGTGATGAAACTTGTGACAAAAAAATAGCATCTTCCTTGTCTAAGCCTTTGTATATCATGTTCTCTGAAAAAAAGTATAAACAAAGGCATTAAATGTGTAGTCATAAGTAGGAACAAAAGGAGATGATTTCTTAAAACAGCACAAGCACAGTTCATGCTTTTGTGAGCAAAATAATTCACTCCGATTAGTTTTGGAATAGGGTTGCTAAGGTTAAACTTTATTCTGTATTCTCCAATATGTCACAAACATTGTTGATCTTTATAGAAAAAGTTGCAACTTGACAACAACATATACAGTAGAACATTGTTGATTTTGAGAAAAGTGTTTTCTATTTAGAGACAACTACCTCCTATGTCTGCTGAATGAAAAGTAGCTTCCTATGGAATTTGTGCAATAATCAAGCACAAAGCATAAATGGTTTGCTGATTTAGTGTTATCTTTATGGTACAAAGTTAGGTTCTTGGATTGAACAGTTGGCTTACTGAATTTCAGCTGCTCTTCAAACTCTTCCTGCTTTCTGTCTTTCTGCTCTTTGAGTCTCTCATAAAGAGTTCTGCCATCATGAATAATATCTTCTTCTTTTTCTGGAAAGAAATGGGAAGCAACTAGTACTATTGAAGTAGCTGATCGAAAGCACAGCTTCTGTATAAATTTGAAAATAAGTACGACAACAAAAAGAGATATCATTTAGTTTTCCTTCTTTAGGTCAAATTATTTTGAATATTCCATATTATTGGACAACTCCATACTATTTGACAATTCCATATTATTTGACCATTCCCTATTATACAATAATTCTATATTGTTCATTCCATGTCAAATCAGTACAGTCATGTAACCCACCATCTCAGAATTTACTCACTTTTAGTATGCATAAACATATCTATGAGGAATGAAAATTCCCCAAATTTCAGCTCAATATCATTGTTGGTTCCAGAATTACAGCATTTTGAAGTTGGCATTTCAGAGGCAAACATGTCTTTGCCACCGCTATTTTTACCACACCTGCTCATATAAATTTATTTCTAAATTTTGATAGAGTTGTCCAATTCATCTGAAATTGTAAACACAAAGGTAAATGAAAATGCTAACTTCAAATAGGATGCTACAGGAATTTGTTGCCTGTAGATATGGCAATCTATGGTGGATAGGAATAGTCATGGAGATAAATACTGATCAGCAAGACTGCAAAGTCAATTTTCTTCACCCGCCAGGCCCTACAAAAATGTTCATTGGCCAATACAATTGGACACTTGCTGGGTGCCTATTTCAGACATAATATGCCCAATAAATGTACCACAAACAATGACAGGAAGGACATACAACATTCCTTAAAATGAATTTCAGCCCATTGTTTCTAAATGTTGATCATAGACCTCAGCTTTCTTATAAAATCACTGGTAGTGTGTATATTTCATAGGTTGTCCTGACAGGATATGCTTAGCTAGAAGAAAGAGGGGTAATATGCCCACCCCCAAATAAATAAAAGGGGGCCCCACCATCACCTTAGACCCTCCTATTCTACAACCCTGGTAGTATAGATAGAAAAATAAAGCCATAAGTATACAAATCACCTACTGAAGTCAGAATTATCCAGAAAGTTAAGAGGGCTGAGCCCACCCTCCCCAAATAAGTAAAGGGGGCCCCACCTTCATCCTAACCCTCTTCTTCTACAACCTTGGTAATTTAGATAGAAAAATGAAGCCATAGGTATAAAAATCACTTAGTGAAGTCCATTACCACTGCTTAATGCTCAGTCATCATAATCATAATGCAAAAAGTAATAGAAATGAGCATCTTTAAATTAAATGATAAAGTCTGGTTGTCTTGCATATACAATTTAGAAATTTGCCCAGACGTCAAGGTTTCTAGATGTGCTGATTTTGAATATGAATCCAGAATCTTCTTATCACATCATCTACATCTTCATTTTGGGGGTCCAATTTCAAATTTTTGGGAAATTGATTTTCAGGCTTCACAACCACAAATGTCACCTTTAGTTGCAATGCAGCAATAAACTGATAGCATATTTGAAGTAAGCATCTTCATTTACCTTTGTGTTTACAATTTCAGATGAATTGGACAACTCTATCAAAATTTAGAGATAAATTTATATGAGCAAGTGTGGTAAAAATGGTGGTCACAAAGACATGTTCACCTCTGAAAATGCTAACTTCAAAACGCTGTAATTCTAGAACCAACAACAATATTGAGCTGAAATTTGGGGAATTTTCATACCTCATGGATATGTTCATGTGAACAAAAAATGAGTAAATTCTGAGATGGTGGGTTACAAAATTGAATTTTTGTACTGTTTTGAGATGGAATGACCCATATACATTCCTAGTTGACAGTCCTAGTTGACACATACAGGATACATTTCAACCTAATCTTGGACCATCCTCAGTTCACTCAGATTAAAACTTTCGAATATCATAATGTATAGGAGTAAGGTGATCACATGTAAAATGAGTACGTGCAAAACTGCACCTTTCCAAATGACAAAATCCGACTTTGAAGACACCAGAAAATGTTCAAGGGCATCTATTTACGAGTGTGATAAATCTCATCTGCAATTTGATTTGAGCATGTATGGGCCCTTGCAATTGCACGCATTATCTGACAAAGCCTGGTGTACAAGCATATTATATTTCACCCAGGTCAGACTTTGGCAGCAAAAAAGCCTATGTGGACCTATTAATAACATTGAAAAGCCTTGTTACAAATTCTGACAGCAAATGAATGAAATTAAAATTTAATTAAGTCCTTAGGTAAAAATTAAATAGTAATGGTCTATGTTTGTATTTATATTGAAACATGTATCTTTTGTAATGGATTGTTTAATATCTCATGTGTAATGCTTTTGAAACTGGCTGAATGTTGAAAAATGTACAGTTACCATACAACTGAGAGCAATGCATTAAGTTGCTTGTTATAAACAAATCAGAAAAAAGTAAATGCAAACTAATAAATAACAATAAAGAAAAACTCCAAGGAAGTAAAACAATTTTCAAATAATTTTAAAAGAATTTCTACCAGAGGGATAAGTGAAGGAGAAATAAAAAGTATGCATGTCTTTCCACACTGAACTACAGTGTCAAAAATCACATCCACATTATTTGGGGGCAGTTGCTCAGTGGTAGTGCCTTTTCTAGGTACTATTTCTACTCAGGTCTTGGTCCCTCTTTTCTATTCAATACGGTAGTCTGTAGCTACCGGCTTCTGCACCTTGAGGCACCTAGGCATGTATTGTTAACTATATACGTAGGAGCATCTGATAGAGGCCGTGTGCTTGGGGATAAAACTATCAATAACAAATGATCAATGTAAAAAGTCATGTTCTAATTCCATTGATAAATGGATTCAGCCTGAATTAATTTCATAATCTAATTGAATACCAGAATAAGAAAGGAAAATTGAATCTCACCAATTTTTCTACCCTGCTGCTTTGCAAGCTCCCATTCCTCTTCTCTCTTCCTTTTAATGTCTTCAAGTTCTGCTTCAGAAACAAATCTTTTTGAAATCACAGACTCATCAACTTGTTTGAAACTCATAACTAAGATTTCTTGCTGTAACTTAGGAAATCATTTTAGATGCAGTTTACTTTTCTTCTACCCAATTCTGAAATTATAAATTACACGTAGAAGCATATTTCCAACTTAAAATAATGCTTCCAAATTTAAGTGTTTAGTAGCCATTGTAAATAACTGAGTAAGCATTTTGGATTTGTCTCACTTTGACTACCTAACCATTTGTTAATGACCTCGCAGTCATAAATTTGCCATCCATCATCAATTATGTGTCAATCACTCACGACTATCCTTTCGTTGTATTGCCACGAGTTCAGTAGAAGAGAGCGTGACCGTTCCCGTTTTGGAGGCCGCTCTGCTGTCCTACAGAATAAGTTCAGCCAGAGTTCTGCAAGAAGTGAAGTACTTTGTGATCATTCTTGCCCTTCCTTCTGCAAAATTTTATGGTATCTATCCTATCTTTGCAGTTTCTATATAATTGTGGGGGAGAAGGCCTATCGTCAAGTTTGCTAGCACCCGCCTTGTGAGAGAGGCTGCAAAGTAATAGCCTAGCACTGAAGTATCACATTTTCATACTCTTGTAGAAATCTGAGTAAACCATGGGCGAACAAGAGGAAGCTCCACCCCCATTACAGTGGGACTCCAAACCCACCAGTAAGAAGGAAGTCCGTGAGAAGATTTGGGACTACATTGATAAGCATGAACTGGTAGAATTCCCAAAGCCAGTAACTGATAGGATTCCAAACATAAAAGGAACTGAAAAAGCTGGAGAGCGGCTGCTTGAAGTAAAAGAATTCCAGAATGCTAAGGTTGTGACAGTTAACCAAGACAAGCCTCAAGAAATGGCCAGGTATTACACGATGCAGAAGGAGAAGGAATTGCTAGTTCCCTCTCCTCGTCTAAGATCAAGCCTTTTCAATAAGATAGTACCCCCATCAAAAGAAGAAGAAGATCTAAGGAAGTGTGCAACCCAGCGTGGGGTAATCTACCATCGTACTCCAGTACCCCTTGATACTGAAACAAAGATTGATGTAATCATCACAGGCAGTGTAGCAGTATCAAAGAAAGGTAGAGGCTGTTTTCATGTTGTTTAGAAGGTTGCTTTTTGAAGCATTCTTTTTGTTGTGTCCACTTTCCATGTACTTTATTGTGCACAATGTGCACTGAGAAACCTTTTAGTACTAGGTATTGGCATGGTTTCAAAGTATGATGTCAGTTGGTTACTGGTTGTTGATTGCTAGCTTACAAGTTTACCTTTTCATAAAGCAGTGGGACTGCCCCCTTAAACAATGTAACAATAGACATCCTGCTCTGTTTTGAATTTTTCTGGATTTAGCACAGAACTATTTTGTCAATCTTCTGTACTGACAATTTAGTGAGTTTCAAAAATGCTTTAAATGATGTTATTGAAGGATGTAGAGCAATGTTGGATAAGTGTAGAAAATCCCAATTCCGCTAATTTTGAGATGTCACCAATTATAATTGGATATGCATGCTACCAGTGTTGTTTCTGTAAAGTGCTTACAACATTTGTCTGCACTTGCAATACATATTTATGATAATACAATGTATTAGTGAAAGACCTTTTGTCAATAATTGTTTTTGTTGCAAAGCATAATTTTTTGGGAAGTATCATAATTGTGGTAGCAACTGATATCAGGTGCAGCATTGACTTTAACAATGTTAAAAAATTCAATTTGTCATGATATGGAATGTCAGTACTGGCTATGCTTTTGCTTTATTTTGGTTTTGTGTGCCACCTCTATTATTGTGTTGCAGTTTTGGCTACATTCAATATATTTTTAAGTCAGCATGATTTCAAAGTGGTGCAATGCTCTCAGGTTTCCACACCCATCTTTAGTTCTTTCAACACACATTAAAGCCGGACTCATTTGCTTAGCTTTTCCTCTTTTCAACTTTGCAAATTCCCTTAGGGTTAACATTTTCTAGTTTACAATCACTGATCTGGAATGGCTCTTCTGAAGGGAATTACTTATTATGATTGTTGGTATGGTATTGTGCTGTTGATGCCAGCATAAGTTTATCTGCATCTTTTTAGTTAGATTTGATTCACATTTCATCTTCTTGACAAAGTTTGATCCAATCCCTCTGCTCAACATTCTTTATAGTATATTATATGCATTAGTGGACATTGCTCACAGGAAATCAGAAATATTGTATTCTTTCCACTGAAACTTGCCAAAACTGTGAGTACCTATGCCCACTTATTCTTGTTTTGATTTTGCATGGCTTATCCTGTCAGCTCTATACCACAAACCATAATTCATTCCAAGAACTTTCCATCTATGGAGCATGTGGCACTCCCTTCTTTTCCAAAAATGTACAATTTATTTTTTTGAGATCAAATATTAATAAATTATCCCACTTTCTTCCAATTCCTTTCCCTCTTCTTAGTCTTTCTTCTTCCTTTTTTGGATGTTGTGTATTGTTCCTCAAGGCTAGCCCAAATGTAGCACACTACATAAAACAGAAAAGGACATCTAAGGAGAGATTTTTATGTATTGTTCCTCTGCAGCTATAAAACACAGAATATATGTAGTAAATTTTGTATACAGGTTGTTTTATAAGAAAAAAATTTATAAGAAAGTGAGGCTCAAATGATCAAAATCTTGAGAAAAACACTAGGCTCAATTTCTAGAATTTAGTGTTTTTATTGGCCTAAAATCGATATTTCTTTGTTATTGCATTTGAAATGTTAAAGATGGAATTCAAATTCGAGTATACAATATTAGTAACAAAAGTGCAAACTATTGTAGCCAGTTTTTTTCAGAAAAAGTTAAGAAACATTTAAGAAAATATCAGGCTCAATTTCTGGAAAAGTTAAGAAATTGCAGCTAAGGCAAAATGGTGGTTTTCTTAACGTGTATTTATTTTAGTTTAAAGCTTTTTGCCCAATTACCCTTGTTGACCATGAATAGTATCTATTACCTAGGGTACAGACTTGGAAAGGGTGGTGGATATGCTGACCTTGAATATGCAATGATGAGAAGTCTTGGTTTTATTGATGAAAGCACTCCAGTTATCACAACTGTCCATGATTGTCAAATTGTTGATATTCCGGATGAATTAATGGAGGATCATGACTTTGATGTAAGCCAACTAAAACTTTGTTGAAACACCTGTTTGATTTTATTTACAGTAGGTGTAAATAATTATTCAGGCACGCACAGGTATTTGCAAAGATATGGACAAAGTTAGGGCAAGAAAATTTGAGGAACTTTGATGTAAGTGGTGTTTTTGTTATGAATTAGGTTAGGTGAAAGTACTGGGAGCCAACTCATAATGCCCTACATAGTATTACCTAGGGAGAAACTTGCTATTGGAGTTTTGTAGCAAGCTGTTACATCCTTTATGTTAAAAGAAATATGGAGTATCATTTTGTATTATGGACTGCATTTCTTTTATGTGAAGCAGATACATGTTTTTTTATCACATTTGTTATTGAATGGACCAATATCTGAGGTACTATATTTATCCACCTATAAGCACCCCTAATATAAGCCCCCTGCAGATGAGTCCACCTTTTCCCTAAAGCATACTTTACTATGTGTATAAGTCCCCTCACCTGTTTGAACCAATGAATGGACAATTTTTTGATCTTTTTGTTAATGAACCTTTTTTGAGTCCCCTCCCGTCACAGAAAGGCCCATCACAAGCCTTATGAACTCAGATAAGTCCTTGGCTTATAAGTGGCAAAATATGTTATATTGCAGAGACATTGTCGTGCCTTGCAGTGGTGAACGACTTTGATTTCAGTTGACTGTTTTAATGGCGGGCTTGGTAGAAGATTGAGGTCAACCTACTTCTTAAGTGTCATTGCAGTAAAGGTCCTTCATGTACATTTCAATATAAGTGTACTTTTGGATAGCAATGAACACAAATGTGTTTCTATATCTACTTGATTGCTGATCAGGGTTGTCATACTTGGGATTTTAACCCAAGATCTTGAGAATTTTGGAAACATACAGAATGTTTCTTGGGATTTATTTTGTCAAAAGATCTTGGGATAAATCTTTGGAGTTTTAGAGAATACTCCCTTAACGCTTGTCAATACTCATCTATGACAAAAGAGAGCACAGAACTGTAGAATAGGAAACTTGCTGCTCAATCCTCTTCCCCTTTTTAGTGCTCATTTGAAGTAACACGAACAGGAGTAACATCTACAATTTTATATGTAGAAAATATATATCTATATAGTCAACAAAGAAATTTCTCTAAGATTTGGGATGTGGCTCTACATTTTGACAGAGAGGAACACCCCCTAACTCCAACTGTCAACTGACAATTTCAGTTTGCAATCCTCTACTTTACTTCGCACTACAGTTACTCAAAATCACATATCTTTCTATTTCAATGCTCACATGTATCATCTTTGTGATTGACAAAAGTAGTGCCCTTTAAGCCTGGTACTCACTAGGCATTTAAGTGTGCGTGCCATTGAGGGTTTATCTGTGGAATTTAAACCTGGAGACATACTCACTATGTAAATTCTTTAAGACATGGTGTTCACTGAGTGCAGTGATGAGGCTAGAAAGTTTGAACAAAGAGTTATATAGTGTGAAGACTCTTTCACATTTAAGAAGAATTAAAGGTGTTATGAAAAGGCAATATATTTTTCGATATTCGTGAATGTCCCCCGATAGCTTTGGACATCTTTTGAGCTTGATGCAACAAAACATCGAGAAGAAAGATATACATTTTGAACTTTTCGAATAAAGTTTTTGCATCATCCCAATTCTCGATAAAATCTAATCACCTTGCCACTTCTGTCCAAGCATTTTTCATTGCATGTCTTTCCTTAAATCCTTTTTGACCTATTGTATAGCACTGGAGAATTTCGAATAGTTACTGACAATTTATTTTCTTCAAAAAGTGACAATCCTTTGCTATTGCAAGCCATGTTGCTATCTTGTGTTTCTCTCAAGTTCAAACAATGTTTTTTAGATGTTCAAATCTGAGTAATAATTCAAATAAGAAGGAGTTCCGTAGGAAAAAAGTCCCCAACCACATGCTGATCAATCAATTTCTATGTGACGAAGTGTTACATCCCGTGGCATTTCAGAATTTTAAACGCCAAGATTTAAAAGTTTTGATCTGAGAGTTTAACTTTTTTCAGGCGTGTGCCCTCAGGAATTTAAATGCACTACTGGTACTCACTTGGGCTTAAGTTAGAGCCTCAAATGTGCACGTATCTAAACATGCAGTGAGTACCAGGCTTTATGCCTCAATAATGCACCCACTATAACTGCAAAGAGTATCACAAAATACTGCATACTTGCTTTTGCACCCCTTGAAGTGTGCTTTCAATGATCACATGCCCCAAGTCAGCATAGAACCTTGGGAATTTTATGTTTAAAAGCAATAAAAGATCACTGTCCATAGTACCTTGTGGCTCACTGAAAAATTACTCCTCACAATTATTTTCTTGCATAGTGTTTGATAATATATGCAAGCAGAATATCTTTAATTCCAATGGCACCCTTATTACTAGTCAAGAACATGGAACTGTATAAGCAGTTGGTTGAGTATTTCTCTTTATAGGACTTGTTACCTATGCAAAAGCCCACCAG
Source organism: Cassiopea xamachana (assembly GCA_900291935.2). Classification (NCBI taxonomy): domain Eukaryota; kingdom Metazoa; phylum Cnidaria; class Scyphozoa; order Rhizostomeae; family Cassiopeidae; genus Cassiopea; species Cassiopea xamachana. The sequence continues at coordinate 8,954,195 of OLMO02000006.1, forward strand.
TGGGTTGATCAGTTGATCTGTTTGTGTTTTTGTTGTCATGTAGATCATACAAAGATACATATGCCCAGAGTTTTTACTCTCTCACTTTGTTCATATATCTTAGATACACAATTTTGTGTTATATGTGACTCTAAGATGATAGAAATCTATCCAGAAAGGAGACTAATAATATCAAATTCTTTCCAGCAATTTCTGAGAAACATTGTGTTTCGTTTTAAATAGCTCTCTACAAGAACAGAAATGGCATGCGTTTTATACATTTTATTTGACTTGGTCTTTCTATTCAAGGTTGATTACATCCTAACGCCAACACAATTGATTAAATGTGAAGGTGGTAGATCTAGGCCAGGCCATATCACATGGTCCAAGCTTACACGTAACCACTTGAGAAAGCACCCAATACTGCGAACATTGATTAAGAAGGAGAGAGAGGATGGAAAAGATGTAACACTGATGAAAGTGCCAAGAGTACAGCGCTCACCACCAAAAGAGCCACAGAATTCTGCAGAGGAACAGGAAGAGACTGAGGAGAGAGCACCAAGACGTGGAAGAGGTAGAGGTAGGGGCCAAAGAGGCTATGGCAGAAGAGGATTTGGTAGAAATAGACGTCGCCAACAGTCAGAACAATCTGGTGATGAGTCCAGAGAGCATTATGACCAAGATGCAGGTTTGAAGCCAATGCCATTTGCATATTTACCATGTTTGAGAATGAAGTTTTATGTGAAGCAAGCTATCTTGGCTAGCTGGACTGACACAGTGCAGCTTAGATCATTTTGAACAAGGAATCACATTATAATTAGAACTGTATGCATTTGATCCACATTTATATAGATCTTGGCCTTCTCTATGTAAAATCTGTGTCACTTGGGATCATATAAATTTGTCAACCATGCTACCATAATTGGCTGTACTAGACCTGACACACGTGCCCAAGTGCAACCTACTTTTTTAGTTGTAGTTAAAAAGGGTTATGTGATAAGCAAACTGTTATGGGTAAAGTGCAAAACAGATCATGTAGTTTCATTGTTTGTGTTAAATAGGATAGAATATGCAATAGTCTGTATACCAATGATAGCATATTCATATAGTCAGTACTCCATGCAAGCAGTGAAGTATGTATTACTACAGTAGAAATAGTGCAGATGAAAACTAGATTGACTCAACAGTTGCAGAATTTTCCTTGATTCCATCTTTAAAATATATCTATGGTCACTCAATGAAGCATTAGCAGCAAATAAGTTGATTTGAAAAATAGAAGAACCAAAAATACCTGTAATGCAGATATTTTGTCTCATATAAATACTTTGCAAGATTATCTCACCTGTACCAACCAGCTGGTCAAGCTGATTGGCTTGCTTCGTATGGACAGGTCCTAAGTACTGTCAGAGGATTTCTGAATTATGTGTTGTCTCCTTTAAGTGATAGTACATTTTTTGAGTAAATTTCTTGATTATTTGTATATAGTATTTGATAACAAATATTGATGCTCTAGAAGCTGATCATTACTATGAAGATGATGGATCAAGATTCATTAGGCGTGGTAGGGGAAGAGGTAGAGGTAGAGGCAGAGGATGGGGACGAGGCCGTGGTCGAGGCCGTGGTCGATACTATGGGGCAAGGTATTACAGAGAGAATAATTACTACCCAAAGCGGGACCTGGATCCAGCAGTGTATGTAGGAGGCATTGGAGAAGAAGTAAGAGTCAGTGTGTTTAAGGGTGTCATAAGAGATAGAGGGGTAAGCCCCCTTCAAGTTCTTTGGAGAGGGAGGAAAGGTTATGCTTTCCTTGTGTTCAAAGATCTTGAAACAGCTGAAGGTGCATTGTCAGAGCTTGATGGAATAGAGCTGGAAGGCTGTGATCTCAAAGTGAAGCTGTCAAACAAGTTCATACATAAGGAAGAAGAAGAGGATAACCAGTGCCTGATTGAAAGCATAGATTAATATGCTGTGTTAGATGTTGTTGTTATAATCATTGAAGAACATCAACCAATTTTGTTTGGCTGCACTTATTCAAATGACAGTGATGATCCTTATAGTGCTTTTAACAATGTTATGCTGTTATTTAGAAATGACATCAAGCTTGTGTTCTCTTTGCAATCATTTCCATTGTGATTTAGAGCAGGACAAATGTAGCCATTAATTACTGATTGTTTAGGTGCCACAATATGAACAACCCAGATCTGCAGTGCTGCATGTGTTCTTATGCAGTGGTCCGATGCTCATTTTCCTATCAGGATGTGATTTGTGCTTTCTTCTTATCCATTCAAACAGTTTTCTGTAGCTTCATTCATATGATTTGCAATTTGCATAGCAAATTGTTGTCTGGTTTTTACAGAATGCCTTCCCTTGTGTCGCTATTTTCTCCCCTCCCACTGCACCTTTGGATGCATGTAGGACTGTTTTGAACGGATTTTTCATTAAGTGTAGGTCTTTGAGAGCCTTGGACCAAGCTAGAGAAGAGTGTAGATTAACTTTGTATCAAAAATAGAGTATTTGGCAAGAAAGTCTGCTAATGCAGCATGCTAAAGTTGGCAGCAACTTTATAGTTGGATGAATAGTTCCCAATTGTTTCTGCTCTTTCTCTTCTGAAGGTGATAGGTTCAGCTTTATGCAGCTTAGATTGTTTACCTGATTGCAACATATTGAATTTCTTGTTGATAAATATCTTTTCTAATTAGCTTCATACCTAGATGACATTTTAATATAGGAAACTGCCAAATTGAGTTACACAAATGTAGATTCCCAACCCTCATTTTGGTATTTTCCCTGATAGTAACCCTCTACTTACATTATTGTGTCGGTGTGTTTGAAACACTTGTTTTAGGAAGAGCATTTGCTTGTAATTATATCTTAAGTTTTGAATGAGAATGGTTGTTTTTATAATGCGATTTAGTTCATTTTTCTTTTTCCAATTTAAGTCTTCAATTCCACGATATTGTTGTTCTCATTGACATACCTCATTACCCACCTTGCCTGCCCCACCCTGTGCCCCTAGTCTTCATTGCTAAGTCACAACACTTCCATAAGTGCAAAAAATATAATTAGACAAGCATTGTTCATTCAATATTTTATCATTCAGGGTTGCCATTAAATCAGGGAATTCAAGGAAAATCCATTCAGGGAATATCAGGGAAGAAAGAAAGATATTTTGAAAAAGCAGGGAGAAGCAAGGAAGTTTTAGAGTAACTGTTGTTTCATTTTGGAGTGGTAACTTTCTCTATGCTCAGTCACGCATCCAGTTTAATGCAACAATTGCCAAGTTTCCCCTGGTTTATATCATTTTGTCCTTTGCAGTGACTTTGAATTGCTTTTCCAAATCCTATGGAACTAAGAGTTTGGACTGCAAAAGTAGGGCCAAAGCTCTCCCAGACTTTACATCTGTCAAAGAAATGATAGGGATATAGCAGTGGCAACCCTGTGGTCCCCCCCCCCATTCCTCTGTATTATAATCCTAATGGAACAGTGGCAGGTTTTCTCACTGGGGGTGAAGAGGCTGTGTTAGGAAGTGCACATTTTTCATACTACTGCTGCAATGGTTTTGCATTGTATTTTTGTATAACCAGTTGAAGCTTGGGTAACTTTAGATTTATATTCCAATACAAGTTCCTCTTCAATAGCTGTTTGTTTTCTGTATTTTTCCTTGGATAACTGTTACCAATAGGAGTGTTTTCTTGGATTTAGAATGAACAGGAGGATGATATAAACATTTTCAAATAAGTTACTAAATTGTTACTTTACTAATGCCTGATTGAAAACGCAGTGTAGCCTGAAAGTTGTAGTTTGGACTGTATATGATGGTTTTGATTCACTGTAACCTATAGAAATTCACTTTCAGTTTCTCAGATATGAATCCTCTTCCCCATTGCAAATGTAGAAAGGGGGTAGTATTTTCTAGTACTAACTGCTTCTGTGCAGAAGCAATATAGATTTGAGAAGCCCCTTCATTACGCTTCACAAACATTTACATCCTGTTGATGACTACTTTCTTGTTGACTGTTGCTGCTCCTTCGCATTGCGTAAGAGCCAATTGTCAGACCCAGGACTACATTCATCAGGGTGGACAAATACTTTGATTTTATAATGGCTGCGTATACACACGTCGTAACGGACCGTACTACCTTTGAATCGTGTAGGTTTTTAACTGAGTAATAATGTAGTTCAGTAACCAAAATATGAAAAGTATCTTCCAGTTCCAAGGTTCGTTTTTTCGTTCTTGGACAATAATTTTGGATCGAAATTGAAGGATTTAATGCAGCGTCGCCGCAATGAAGAGAGCTGCATGAAGGCAAATTTTGTGCTGATTATGAAAGGCATTGCTGTTCTTTTCCAATGCATCGTTGTTTCATGGGCAGGAGACATTCCAGTTATAGAAGATGAGCGATTTGATTTCAAGATTTCTAACGTGAAGAATGGTTAGTTGTCAGATAGCTGTTTTTGGAATGTAGTTTATCCGTCATTTATTATTTAATTATCAAATATGCAATGAAGCTTGGCGAATTCTTCGCGACAGTTAACTCATAACTATAGAGTGTGCTATTTTTATGCAAGCGTCTTGGTTAACTTGATGAGGACTGCGGAAATAGGCCCACGACGTCTTGCTTGACGAGAAGTCTTCATTTCGTATTTTACAAATCCTCTCTGAAGTACTTTGAATCTCAGAGCATAAACGTCTCTCTATATCCCAAGAGCTACTGGACTACTGGATGGGAAAGAGCTTTTGGTTCTTGATTAAAACCCAAAGATTTGGCGTAATTTTACCAATGATTTAACTTTAGATGCCAATGGAAGAGTAATGTTCAATCCATATCCATTTACAATTGCAAAGATCGATGACATACGCTGTATCTCAAGTAGCTAGGCAGTATTCTAACTCTATGCGATAATTTGGACTGAAATTAATCTATTCGTATAGCATAGGAAGGGATCACTTTCGAATCAAATTTTCACAATTTCAAAATTCAGATCAGACAATTTCAGTCCATCATTGTTAACAGTTTTGAGATTGTATGAATTTAAAGCTTTGCAAAGTTTGCTTTAGCTAGCCATGGCATCCATTATAAGTTTTTATTATGACTAAGGGGGATGCAGCCTTTTTGTAATCTGCAGTATTCTGCTAACTTCCCCTAGAATCTTTCATTGAACATGCTTAACTATGAAAAAGACCAAGAAGTGAAGTTATGACCATAGCATGCTATAGTGGATATCCATAATTTTTGTAGGAAGCATGATCAAAGCACGCCATTGGACTCAAGTGGCACTCAGTTATAAATGTTCATATATATTTGTGTTACTGTATAACTCTTCAATAAACTTCACTCAAAAAACTTAAATATTTGCAATGTTCCCTAAATAGTTCCATTTGAGATCAACAGTAGTGATTGTCTTTTTGGTAAAAAATGGTATATTACCTAATTTCCTTAATGAGATCAGCTTTGTAAATCTTTGAAATATTCCAACATGCTCCTATATATAGGGGCATATGGGAATATTTCAAAGATTTACAAAGCTGACCTTATATACACTAGGGACATGGACCATTGAATAATTGACCATTTTGCAAGCTTAGTACTATTCTGCTGGGTGGAGCATTTGAGCAGGGCAGGGCTGTTCATATAATTGTTTCTTGGGGGTGTAGGGATTAAATTTTTCTTGGGGTGTAAGAGAATAGAATTTTTTAAAACAATTTTAGATGAATTTTGATGATGAATTGCAGGAGCTATGGAAAATTATCATCTCCATTTTTGGAATTTTGATAAACCTATATGTACACTTAAACTTGGCAAAAGATTGAGTTGTTATAAGCTTGGCATAAAAAGTTATTAGCATTTGTGTCTTTGCATGTGATGAAATATTGAAAACTTATACATCCAACTTTGAGTCAAAATATGAATATTTTCGACTGATAACTTGGCAATTTTGATGTTATATTTGGATTCCTCATGCTAAGAAATAGTCAATTTGAAAGTTTTGGAGTTATTATCAAAAGAGTGACAGAGAGTGTGAGATTTTGGTGGTGGCTCTGGGGAAAAACTGCCAAATAAGGTCTGGGACCAAGTATCAATATCTCTACAATGGCTTGGAAGTTTAAAGTACAATTTGGCACACAACCTTATCTCAGAAGCAGAAACTCATGTAGCAAAAGCCAGCCAATTCTGAGCGGGTGGTGACATGACCGTTTCATTTGGCGTGGAATGACCCATTTGCCGACAAATTGGGGGTATGGCTCTTGTACGTGGGTGTGATTCGTACACCTTAGGGGGACTATACAATGAAACTCTGCCAACATTGTCAGGCCTGTAGACATCTGAACTAGATTGGGAGTACAGAAGTAGAAGTCCATTAAAAAGCCCGGAAGCCATTGCATATTTGCCCTAATAGGTAAAAAAGTATGTGTAAAAATAGTCATTTTGTTCTGAAGGCTTGTCCCCAGAACACTGTTCTTATACAATGCTCTCTAGAACATTGGAAATGCCTTTCTGGAGAATAGAATGTAGTTGTGTTCATCATTGATCATCATGCAAAGAAAGAGAAATTGATCCTGCAACTTAGTTATGCTGATGTTGCCTTTCTGCTGTTACATGCATTTACACTGGTGCTAAAAGTAAAGCAATATTATGCAGGTGAGTGGAAGAAAATGCCAGAGAAGCATTAGTATTTGCTGCATGGAATGCATGCAAGAGGAAAAAGTGTTCTATTCTCTAAAAGGGCCATTCCCTACACACTTGCCCACAGCATCTTTGCAGTGGGCATGTGGATCCAAGAATGGAAGCACTAGCCTTCTACTCTCTAGGCTGCAAGCAGAAATTTCTACAACATTTGGTTTAAGACTAGAAAAGTTTTAGTTTGCTGCAAAGCAAAGTCAGGATATCTTCAAGCCACATGTTTTTGTTGTGATTCTCCTAGGCTCTAGATTGGGTATAAGTCAATTGAAAAATGATTGTAGAGTACAGTGCAGAGCATTTCTATATACAAACTCAGTGAAGTCCCCAAGGAATTTGTAGACCACACCCTTTACTTTGCAGCCAATGCTTTTTTAGCACACAGGGATACCAGGATATATATATATATATATATATATATATATATATATATATATATATATATATAT
>OLMO02000006.1:8963620-8980304 GCA_900291935.2 Cassiopea xamachana
ACATATATATATACACATATATATATATATATATATATATATATATATATATATATATATATATGTATTGGCTGGATTTCATGTGGACCTATTATTCTGAATAGTGATTAAAGTTGCAGCAATGTTAAAAATGCCATCACTTGTTTGCTTTCTGAGGCATGTTCAAGCAGCTTTCCAATCACTGATCAGCTGATTGGTTTGATTGCAAGGATACTGTTACTAGATGAAATGAGAGTCTACTCTTGTTTTTTCTGGAACCAGCTGTATTGAAGATGGGTTTTACCTACTTCTTTAGAGTTAACTGAGGAAAATGAGTCAGAGGGAGTTCACTGTGTTGCTTCTGTTTATGAACAGAAATGGTAAAGCCAAGTTTCTATAGAAGTGAATAAGGTGCATTTCTTCATGTTGTGTTTTCAGAAGACTTTGATGCCTTAATAGAATTACAAAAGTTACTTCAACAAGCCAGGTTGCTATCAAGACTCTTCTTTTCATAGCAACTTTGCTTCTTATTTTTTACAGAGTATATTGTATCATTCACTGGCTATTATTCCACTCATGAAAGAGGGAGCCTGATAAAAGATGCATTGGCTAATATATCAACCAGTTGGAAAGAACTGCAAAGAGATAATCCTGCAAGTAGATATCCAAGTGATTTTAGTCTTGTGGAGGTATGTTCCCATGAATAGTCTCCTGGTAGTTTCTATTGGTTGCTCAATTGATATTCCTTTACCTTCAACTTTAGAAGAATTTTCCCTATTCTCCTATCCTCAACCCTCCACTATTCCAACCTTCATGTTCAACTATTATAAATGGCTTTGTATCATGTAAGCCTTTTAGTGGTAGAACAAAATAATTGAATTGTCTTAGAAAACTTGACCCTGTACGTCAGGTTTTGATTAAATGGCCTAACGTTGCCAACCATCATGGTTTTCCTACCCTCCTACTATTAACATGTTACTTGGTCATATAGGGTATGCACCCTTTCAAGTAGATACATTGGATGCTTCTTTATTAAGATTAGAACTTTATGTGATGCTTCTTCCCTTTTCATAAGAAGAGATACAAGTCTTGTCTTGTAATAACTTTGTATTAACATGTTATGCCTTTACAGTAGCAACTCAGCTAACAACTGAAAGCTCAATAACAACTATTAAACAATGGTGAATGCATGGTTACACTAATGTTCATGTGCCCCACGCGTATGACGCTATATACAGTGAATATAAATACATGACTGAGCACACGTTATATGACTATTGCGGAGTAATCGCTACATGTATATGCATATCATCTTTCTCTCCATCTTTCCCATTATTTCACCCTCCCTCTTTCTCTCCCTTTCGCATCAAGAAGCATTTCAAAGAAGGTATGGGTCTGTGCATTTTAACCAATAGCTATAGACTTTTGTAAAGGAAAGTGAATATATTGGATTAATACTTGGACACTTCTGTCTCTTCTTCTTAGGCTTACTCAGTTAATATACCCCATGGTGAAGTTAGTCTATGTTCTGCTTTTCTAAATTTCAGCATTTAACAAATACAGTCTTTCAAATGTGAATATCAAGCAAACTGAAAATTAAAATCCATTGCATAGAGTGTGTTGCTCTGACTGTTGACTTGTTATTTCTTTCTCAGATTACTCAGAATGCTCCTCTTGTAATCAGTACTCTATTCAAAAGCTCAAAAGTGAAAAGTATTGCACCTCAGAAGAAAGTCACAAGAGTTCTGTTAAAGACAACACATGCATTTGATGGAAGCAATAAGAATACTGACAGTGCATTGAAAGATGATGAAGCTATAGGAAAAGTTAGTGAAAGTAGCAGGGATAATATTGATCTTGACAAGAATGAAGATAAACACAATTGTGACCCAGGCACTGAAGGATGTAATTTTCCAAAGTGGTTCCCAAGGTAACTTTAATTCTTGGCCACATCTTTTGCATTTGCTGTAACTGTACATTAAACTTTGAAGCATTGCTCTTTCATACTAGTGTTACATAGCAGACTATTGCTTTGATCCCTCTTTTCTCTATACCCAATATCTCTCTTTAGGTAAAATTTTGACAGCTACCACAATGAATTTCTTTTGTTTAAACCTAATTTCCCTTGTCTTATTTATCTTGTCTGAGTTGTTGAGCAATCAAGACATATGCAGTGCACATATGTATGAATATCTACCCAGCTCCAACTCATTCAGTGCTTACCTTATGATATGGGCAGAGCCCACAATAGAATCCAAGCAATAGAAGTTTACAATGATACTTTATGCAGCACACAGAAAAGGTACATGTGACAGCTTTACACCTCTTTAATGAATCAAAATGAGTGTAGTTGTGTTATAGCAATATAAGAAGGGAGCTATGTGTATCTATATTGCAGAGTGTAACTTCCCTTCCCTTTTAGTTTCACATAATTTCCAACTCATAGAAAGTTGCCCAACTATTTTGTTAAATTCATATGAATTGTTGTTTACAAATGTTCATATGTGTGTAATATCTGATTTACTTTAAATGTTTATAATGTCATTTCAGAAAGCTAAAAAGATCAAGCTATGACCAGGTAGTTTTAGTTCCATATACATATGAGATACTAATTCAACTACATTTCAATATATGTTGCTGTGCAGGTAAAGTAGCAAAATTACCTGCAAATTTATTTCTTTCGAACAAGCAGAAGGTGATGATAGCTAAAAGGATGCTTTTTGAATGTAGATTTTGGTAGCATAGACCCGTTCTAGCATTGGCTATTGTAGTCTACCAACTTTGGCTTTTTTGCTTTTCCCAGACAAGTATGTATGCATGCACCTAGCTGAGAACAGAAATGCTAAATGCTTCAAGTCACCTTCTAATTTTTTTTCTAAGCATGTTCTTGATCAGCCTTTGGGTCACAAATCAAGAAAGCTGTTACGGACATTTCCAAGACAAGTACGTTGTCATCTATATCTTATACAATGTTAACAATTACTATGTATGGGCCAGCCTCTAATCTAAAGGTAAATATATGCTTCTATGTTATGTCCTATGTAGGTTGTACAGTGACACATAAAAGGCCAGATGTGGCCTCTGAGCCTTGAATTTTCCAGGTCTGCATTAGGGTATCAGAAGTTAGTATTGTGGCCAAGAAATTAGTGCTAGATAGCTTTAGTTCTCACCAATATACTGGTATGATATATGTACTATTATCTTACTTGATTTAGATTGCCCAGACTATGCAAGCAAATGTTTTGTGGGGAATGGGTCATAGTGGTATGTAATTTCCATTACTAACAATTCACTGCCTTGCTGTTATTTCTTGTGTTGTTGTATTTTATTGCAGTTAACAATTGTTGTCACTACAGAATTTACTTTTTCCTGGATGTAAATAACAAACAGATTCTAGCAATGCCCACAAATCACAGGTATTTTTGGACCATTCCATGTCATGTGTGTCACAATAATGGCAGGATATTTTTCCTTCTAAGACAGCATAAAATTCCATTATTAATTTTAAATTCATCAAAAAAACCCACCAGATTTTGTTCAGGATCTTTCTACATCACCATTTTGACATTTACTCCAGCAGTTTCTCTGCAGGAGTGTGTTGAAAAAGCATGACGTGTGTCAAAACGAAAAGAAACAGTACAATGATTTTGGTAATTTCAGTCACATCAAGCAAAATAGTGCTTGCCACAAAGTGACCAAAAAGGCAATACATAATTTGCTTTCAAAAAGGACCTGCCAACAACAATGTACCAATGTTTTGGAAAAATACTGTTCAGAAAAGTCCTAAAGATACTGCATCATGTGTGTCTCATTTTTTGTCACATGTGTCACAATTTGCTTCTTTGAAGCAAAATCCCTTGTTCTGTGTCCCAGAAAAAGTTAAAGCCAGGTATAGAGGCATAGTACCCACTATTTTCTGAGTCTTGTGATGTACAAGAACCAATAAAAACAAGTTGTAACTCATATTTTAACATTTGAGAATTTGACCTCTAGTTTCATTTTACATGTAATAGGCCTTTTTAGATTTGCCATATATTATTTGGCTATTTAGAAAATTTTGTTTGTTTATTTTTGTTAAATTGTATGATGCTTATCATTCACTACAGGAAAAGGAGTTAGAGTTGCTATCTTTGATACTGGACTCCCTAAAGGACATCCACATTTCAAGAATGTGAAAGATAGAACAAACTGGACAGGCGAGAAGACTCTAGATGATGGTATACATTAATAAATCTTTTTAAAGTCTCATTATGTCCTTTCAGTAAACATTGATACTCTCATTGTAGCAACCCTTGAGATGTATTTCACAAACTCACATATGTTTCTTCATGGTAATTTTCCTCCTAGATTAAAACTACAAACCATTGGCAAAATAGTGCTTGCCACAGAATGTGTGATCTGGGGAAGTTTCATACTCAGTTTTTCAATTACCTTCATATCCATTTTTTAAAAACACCCAATAAGAGCTCTGTCACATCATCTTGCAGTTAGTCACTCATGCAAAGAGACCATCAACGAGTCAACTGATTATTCTATGCTTAGTTGATGCTCCCTATGCAGTTTTGAAACTATATTACTCACCTATCAGACCAGTTCATTCAAATGCTTTTGTAGTGAAATGAGCACAGTATGCTTTTTTTCACATGAGGTATAATTAAATGAGCATAGTGCTTATAGCACTTGATTACTTGACAGTAAACAAGTGAAGTTCAATGGTTTGAGTCTCAATCAAGCCTTGGATGATTGCATGTTCATTGTCCAGTGACCAGAAATTGCGTACTTGGTGGCCAAACTGGAAAGATACAGGTGCCATGGAAAGCAACTGGCTTCCCTGCCTTATGTCATAATAGTTGGCCTCCCTAGCCAGCACTACCCTGTGTATAAAAGTATATGGAACCCTAATTTTTAATGCATCTCACAAAGCAGAAGTTCAGCTTGTGGAAAGCTAGTCATTGCTTTCTAAGCCTTTTGATTCATTTTTGTTCATCTGCCTTCACTTAAGTCTATGTATGGATTAAAATTTAGTTGTATTTTGCTAGGTCTTGGACATGGAACATTTGTGGCTGGTGTTATTGCAAGTAACAAAGAATGTCTAGGTTTTGCACCTGATGCAGATTTATTTATTTTCAGAGTTTTTACTAACAACCAGGTGTGCTGTCCTTAGGATTTCATTCAGTTTTTGTTATGCTCTTCCTCTTTCAAGTGGTAGTTCATTGTCACGAAAATAAAGATCTTTGTGTGGTTATCTTTGTATATTATTTAGTGATCAGCATATCACAAGCATTGTTGGCCTAGCTGTAGTAAATATGTCTTGACAGGCTTGGATGTGGATGTGAAATTTACTAATGAGTCATAGATTGACTTGATTATAATCTTTCTAGATTGATTTGGAAAATGTTCGGTTAGTTATTGCTCATATTGTGGGACCTATTTATGGTTCTGAACATTTTGTGTTTACAATGCATTGCTCAAGAATCTTTATGTCTGTATTTATAATCTGTTATTTGATTTTTGTAACTCAATACATAGCCACATGACTAAGTAGCAGTACTTTTTCTTATGTGAATTTGCTGCTACATTTTCTGAATGAGTTTATTTCCACACATTTCAAATATTTCAAAAATCTGGCCTTAATTCCAAAGTTTTATTCATTTCAGTACTTACATATGCAGTATGTTATTTCATCTATCTGTTTCTTTTATTTATTTTACTCAGGTTTCTTATACATCATGGTTCTTGGATGCTTTCAACTATGCTATTTTCAGCAAGGTTCATGTTCTAAATCTCAGCATTGGTGGACCAGACTTTATGGATAGGCCCTTTGTTGATAAGGTTTGTTTAGGAAGGTTGCTTTTCATTTATTTTATCTTCAGGCCTTGTCATTTAGCACATTCAATTGCACACACATGCACCCACACAGGCTTAAATCAAAATGATCTCACTTGCAAATAGGTGTTCTTGAACATTTTCTGGTAACTTCAATTTCTGATTTTGTGACTTGGAAAGGCAATGGCCTTTATCTTGTCTTCATACTTTAAGCCCTAGCATTTTGACTAAAATCTTTGCTTATTTCCGACTTTCAAGAGCATCATTTAGTCTGATGCTGAAGAATTGCTTTTACATTTATCATTTAAACTACAGCAGTTTACCTGCACTAGCACTACTTTTCCTTGTTTCTTTATTTGATCTTAGCGTGCATATGTAACAGTTTTCTTGGCAGTGCAACCACACTCACAACATTACTTGCGCATGCTAATTACAACATGCGCAGTATTTTGCTTAGGACAAGGCCTGCATCTTCTGAAATTTTGCTGGCTAATAAATGTCATTTACCATGTTGTTCAAACCAGCCTGGTTCCAGAACATGCAAATGACAATATTTTGAAAGCTGGCATGTTTCTAGCACTTTTTATCTGTAATACCAATTTGTTGTGTTTTGCATTGTTTCTTGTAATTGGATTTGGAAGCAAAAAGGTAGTTCAGTGTGAGTCAGTCATTAATGATCAGAAATTGCATTCTTTGATACAGCCTGGCCACAACTTTTGAAAATCCTGGAAGCTGTTGGAATGTAATTTTCCTCCTGGAAAACTCCTGGAATTCAATTTTTTGTAATACAGTTGATATTTGTTAGCTTGACTATTCATCCTATTGAAAAAGAATGTTTGTCCTATTCTTCAAAAGATCATTTATTGGATGTTAGAGAGTACGCTCCTACAATTTCTTCTGTGGTTAATTCCACAGACCCACATTTTACTCAAGTATGCTTTCACCTTCGATCAACTGTTTAACAGCTAGTCTGTTTCTATCACCCCTCTACTGTCTTCATTCTTCATTAAATGAAAGTAGGTCAGGTTTGTATAAACGAACAGGGAAAAGTCATTAGGCTGTCATAGGAACTTCCTACACAACACTGGAAGTCTTGGAAGACTTCCTGACAACTCCTGGCAACACATAGAAAAGTCATAAAATTTCATTGCAAGTATGAAGGGCCACCCTGTAATATTCTTGGCATGCAAGCTATGTGTAAAGGGCATGTTTTACTTTACATGAATTTGCATGTTTTTTCTAAGCACTATTTCTAAAAGGTTTGGAACTGGCTGCTAACATGATGGAAATGGTATCAATAATCCAATCATAAGTGATCGCAAGATGCATGTATTAAAACATGTAGGCGTGCACTGCCTTTCATAGAGAGCATGCCCTATTGTGCATAAATTTTGCATAGTTTTTCTTTATCACTATCTATTTCCAAAAGGTTTGGGAACTAACTGCTAACAACATTATAATGGTGTCAGCAATTGGAAATGACGGACCACTTTATGGGTATATTTGTTCTTTATTTTCAATTTTACAATCTACCTTATTATTCCAGTCTGCTTTGCATTTCATTGTTGTTATATTATTGCACTTTCACATATTATTAATTAATTAGCGTACTGTGCTATATATAATTTCTAGTTCTATTGTTTCTGTTTCTATACTAATTTCTTTCTTTATTTACGTTATTTTATCTTGGCTTTTTGTATACGTTGTTTTTATCTGCCAATTTATGTGCATTCTATTAAATGTAGTCTCCACTTTTGTGTTGTTATCTTATATTGTACTTTTCATTGTTTCTTCTTTTAGAACATTGAACAACCCAGCTGATCAGATGGATGTAATCGGAGTCGGCGGAATTGATTTTGATGATCAAATTGCGCGTTTTTCTTCAAGGGGAATGACTACTTGGGTATGTCTTTTTGCATATATTGAATCTTTTTACTAGCAAAGATATAAGTATCCATTTATTTTAGATCATAAATTATCTTTCTCAGTTTTGACCTTATAATCAATTTCGCATATTAGTAAACTCAACTGTTGCCATCTCTTTTGTGCATAGGAACTTCCTAGTGGGTATGGCCGCGTAAAGCCTGATATTGTAACCTACGGATCGTCAGTACGCGGAAGTAGCATAAAGTAAGTTTGTCATCTTATGTCTTGCACATATTTCCTTATAGAATGTGTTGTTTAAATATTCCCTTACCTACAAGGACATTTTATATTTGTAATGTTTTTATTACTCATTCTCTAATGTGATATCCATATTTGTAATGCTTTATTAGCCGTTGGTTGTATCGTTTCATTCAAGGGGTAGTTGCAGGTCTTTGTCAGGAACAAGTGTGGCATCTCCTGTTGTTGCAGGCGCAGTCACGTTGCTGGTCAGGTGAGTATTTATTTCGTTTTCTGTACTTGAATGATTGATTGTTGATCACGGGCTATGCCAAGTGTTGTAGTCAATTTTTCTTGAGGACTGAGGTGTTTTTGAAAGCTCAAGACGTTCTTGGTTGATAGGTTCACGTATGCTACTTAAGAAGAGCTAACTTCCTTCGATTTAATCTTAAGGTTTTCAATCTCTTCATTTTAAAATCCTCTGCTGTTTTGCTTTATTGAGTTTTGACCTAATAAATTTTTGATTTTCATAGCAGAATCTCTATTTTCAGTTATGATAGATTTAATTCCTGTAAACACCCTTTTGAAAATACCTCCCCTATTTTGTTGATGCCTGGATTCCTTGAATGTGCTCTATGGGGATGCATTGAGGGTATTGTTTCCCATTCAGTTGAAGCCTGTGAATTTGAGATATTTCCCGAGTAGCAGTTACTTAGTATCATTTATATTTTAGGATTTGAAAACATGGTATCTACAGCTGTTGGCTATTGTGGCCTCCATTGTAGTTCATGTTGCACTCTTTTATGATTTCATTCTATTATACTACAGCTCCGTTCTGCCAAAGGGAGTAGATGTAAACCCGGCCAGTGTCAAACAGTCTCTTATGAAATCTGCCGTGCGTCTTCCAACTTTCAATATATTTGAACAAGGTATGACAAAGTGTCGTTAAATTTCTTGTATTTTGCTGTATAGCGTGGTGAATAATGAGACAAACTTTAGACTAATTTCGCTTTTATTGGATCACCAGTGATTTTAAAATAACAATGTTGTCTTTCTAATGATGAAAATGTGTCCTTGGAGAATTTCCATTCTGAACTGTAGAAATTTGAAACTAATAGGCTCTGCGTTTCCACGAGACTGGCTCCATATAAAGCTGATGTTCGAAACTACGAAGGAGACATCTACCGAGCAGGTGTGCAAGAAAACAATAGAAGAGCAGATGAAGGACGCCAATCACTTTGCTTTGAACTTCGTTCACTTCCTATCCAGACCCATTTGGAACGCTTCCACCCTTTCCACGAGCACGGTTCCATTTGGGACCTAATTCGAAAGCAGACCCAGTTGGAACCGATTAGCAGTCTCAAATGGAACCGTTCTAAGCAGTCCCATGGAAACGTGAGGCCTATCCGTGTCAGTAATATCACGGTTGAGATTGCAACAAGTCCCGTGAAAACGCTGCCTTAGGCACCTTTGCAAGGTCTAGGTTCACAGATTATTGTTTGAAACTTTCTTCCTGTCACATCATAGCAAGCAGATCTAACACAAGGCAGGAGATACTTGCATAGCTTCAAGGGAAATATTTAGAAACAGATCCTTGTCCTTTCACTTTGACTGAATATTTTTAGTTTTATCCTAAAAAGATTTTGAATATTTTTGTAGCTTTATTTTAGATCAAGATATTTTCCAGATAATTATTAGTTTTTCTAAGGGGGAAGCCCTTTGAAAATTAACTTCTGTTGAAGGGCAACCCACCTTGCAAGTTTGGCATAAAGGGAAATTATTCATGTTTTCAGTGCATCTTAGAAGCATTTGAGAAATTTTGATTTGAAACTCTAAAATATTTTGTATGAATGAGCCACTGCCGCCACGGCACCAAGTTTGCTGGCCTTGAATGTGCTAGAAGCTAGAAATGTACGACATCACTGCTTTTCATACAGTTTCCAGGATTGGAACCATAAGTCTATCAAGAACAAAACCAATCTTGCCTGTGAAGATGCAGTCAAAATATGGAAATTAGGCAATAATTTTCTATCAGAATGACCCAACTCTTATCATATCAG
Source organism: Cassiopea xamachana (assembly GCA_900291935.2). Taxonomy (NCBI): domain Eukaryota; kingdom Metazoa; phylum Cnidaria; class Scyphozoa; order Rhizostomeae; family Cassiopeidae; genus Cassiopea; species Cassiopea xamachana. The sequence continues at coordinate 8,973,589 of OLMO02000006.1, forward strand.
TTGATGAAATGAATATTCAAGAGATTTAATTTTAACGGCGTCTAAAGTAATAAAACATTAGACTGCAGACTCATTAGTGGAATGCGTATTGCATTTGTGGCCATCTAGCTGGATTCAAGGTTCAAGAAGCCGAGTAAAAGTTCATTTCGTTAAGCCGAGTTTCAATTTCATTAATCAGGCTAAGTAAAAGTTCATGGATTACTAGTAACAACAAAATAAATCACCAAGTAATTCAATGTATATTATTTTGACATGCAAGAAAATTTTACATTTCCATTTCATCAATTTATCAGCATGGACATTAGTTAATTTATAGGCAAAATTTGACCCAACAATATCTCTGTGTTTTGTTTAGATAATTTACTAGTTTAGAAAAAATCTTATATTTTATTGCTTTCGTTCGTAGTTATAGCATTTCATATCATCCTTCAGGTCATGGTAAACTTGATCTCCTTAAGGCGTATCAAGCGTTAAGTTCTTACAAACCACATGCTACGTAAGTCTCTGGTGCAATAGCATCTACTTTTCAGTGTATTTGATGGTTATGTGCTGACTGTATCTGTTCATGCCCCACTGATATACCGATTAAAACACATTTAATTGTACTACTCAATACTTCAATATGATCTACCCTGGTTCTCACTTATCTCCAGTCACCATGTCTGAACATCATAAGCAGGTTTATTGTCATACACCTTTCAATAGCTTAATTTGCTCGCATATTCGGTACTCAGTTTAATTGAGTCCCATTGCCTTGATTAGCCTGCGGAAAGGTTTTGTTTATTTAACACATTTTTTCTATCGCTGCTTCCCTTGTTGATAAATGGGCATGAGCTTTCGTATTTTTAGATTTTTATTTTTAAATGTAAAGTAAAGTAATTTTATTGTTCTTCAGTTATTATTAGGGAGGTTTAGATCCAGTACGAGTACGAGTACGAGTACGAGTTTTCAACTGCGCAACCGATCTACGCATATTCAAAGGGAATCCCCGTCACAACTCGTACTCGAAGCAGCCGTTCAGTACGAGTTTCTCATCAAATCTCGTGCTGAACAGAACGAGTTTGGAATTGATAATATTGGCAAAAATAAATGTACAATTCATAAGCAATTGCCTCGATAAAAAGCAGATGTTCAAAGGCAACCTCTTGTTTTGAAAAGGAACACAATGTAAAGCCTTATTTAAGAGCTGTTGTCGTGGAACCACTCAGTCATAATAAACTTCTAGAAAGGGCCTAGCCATGGAACGGGACTAAATGGAAAGACGTTCACAGAACGTGTATTCCAAACTTGAACGAGGGACTTAAGTTATTATTACAGTTCAAGAATAATCCAACAGCATCCTCACGACTCGGAATGTCATTCTTGTTCAAGCGAAATTCAGACAGCGATTCATCTTCATTCACGATAGCCAAGGTTCAGTAAAAGAAGGCACTGGCTTTCGAGGGATATAGTAATAGCTTCGTGTTTATCTTCAGAGTACGATAGGGTCCTATAGTAGCCTACAATTCAATAACGTTTTGAATATAGGCGCAAATCTATTGATTTCAATAAATCCCGGGATCGTTTTGAAGGTGGAGATATCTAAACACACGAACTTGCAGTACGAGTACGAGTACGAGTGTTAAGCTACGCGGGGGGTGAACTCGTACTCGTACTCGTACTCGTACTGGATCTAAACCTCCCTATTGTTAGAAGCCTCCACTATACCGTTTATTCCTTTACTCTGATTTACACCTGAATTGCTTTAATTCCTTTACTGGGGCAAACTGTGATCTGATGTTTTCTGTTCTTCTATTAGAATCAGTCCGAGTTATATTGACCTCACTGAGTGCCCCTATATGTGGCCATTTTGTACCCAGCCATTATATTATGGAGCAATGCCAATTATAGTAAACGTAAGTATTAGCTTCGTTTCTTCTTCGCTCCTCATCTAATCTTATTTCGTAGCTTTCCATCCAATGGTGGCTTCAGAAATCATTTTTGATGTCATGCATACATATAAACCAATTTCTTTCATATTTCACAGTGAAATTGTTTTGCATTATCCAATCTCAGCCATTCCTATGACTCAGGAGTACTAATCGTATTTTATGCCCACCACCTATAGTATTTTTATGAAAGAGTCTCAATTATATACCCAAGGGGTCACTCGTACATCTTTTATACCGGGGGGGGCATTGGTGATTTCCAAACTTCACCCAAAAGTATCAGGAAAATTTGCACACACTCAAAAATATCAAATAAATTTCTTGATGAGAGCCATTCAAAATGGCGCTATTGAGTGTAACAAACTTCTTTGACATGCCATCACTGGAAAGCCCCTTTCCCAAAAAACAGTATAAGGTCACAACGTGAATCCTCACGCAAAAATATCGGATGGATCCCCCAGTACATAGAAGGCTCAAGTGACCGCCCCTGGGATTATTTGTATGCCAAGTGAAAGTACTAAACGTTAATGAAATTTTAAGCTCCATATTGTTTCATATTTGTTTCGCTCTTTTGTGTTGTACGATTTTTCGCCTCCTATGAGATTTCTGTGAGGTACTGCATTTCCTCTAGCCACATGAGGTAGGATAAATTTCAGCGTAGTTTATTCATGTTCTGTTATTGTCTTATTTGTTCAGGGTTCGTGCTACTCCTTAAAAACTCATATGATTTAATTTACGTATTTAAGGGCGCTTGAAAACTCTCTAGATTAGTGCATTTTTTTTGGGAAAGCTCCTTATTTCTGTAGATATTGCAGGTATTCTTGGCGGAGAGGATTTCAGCGTCAGATTTATTTACAAAGTGTCTTGCTTTTTGTCAAAATACGAAACACCCTTTTAGACATTGTTTTTATTGGCTCTTAAAAGCTCCTTAAAAAGTCCTTAAATTTTATGTACTCACAACCCTGTTTGTTGCTATAATTTATCTATTGTTCTAGCTGTATTCAAAGTACGCTAAGGCTACACCATTTCCACTTTTCAAAAACATTTCTGTAACATCGATGTTTGTAGTTAGCACTTTTCTTCGCCCATTTTCATATCACTTTACCCTTATACCTGCTCTTCAATGGCTGAGAACTTTATATTCCGGTGTCGATGAAGCAAAATAAAAAACATTTTATGTTTCAATTTCTCTTATTTGATTGTTGATCGCAAAATTGGTTTGAGTTCTCTACAAAGTTAAAGATGGTCATTTGTTTCCGATCAAGGAATCAATAACATTATATTGATAGTATATTAATAGTATATTTTATTATATTGTGTTATATTATATTACATTGTATTATTATATTATATTATATTATATTATATTATATTATATTATATTATATTATGTTATATTATGTTATATTATGTTATATTATGTTATATTATGTTATATTATGTTATATTATGTTATATTATGTTATATTATATTATATTATATTATATTATATTATAATATTTAGTTAATATTTGTATTTTAGACAACAATACTTAATGGAATGGGTATTACAGGAAAGATCAAGGGGAAGGTAGCACTTCGTTATGTTTGGGACTTTTTCGTTTTCATCATGGGAAAATCTTTTTGCCTCTAGTACGAACATTGATGGGCCTCGTTTCTGTCTGGATCCTACTGGACATAGCTTTTCTAGACATTTGCATTTGTATTTTAAATCGAATGTGAGTATGAGAGCAAGTTGCCAGACGTCATCAATAAGTGCCTGGTACTCATGTAGCAGTTCTTCCACAGAAGAGTTATCTTCCAGTTATCCTTACGAGCCATTTTAATTGTAACAGCTTTGCTAGGGGTTTCTTATACAAGATCATCATGTTTCTACGCACAATATAAAGGAATGCTGGATCGAGAAGGGTCCCCAAATTTTGGAATATTTTGAGATACCAGTCTAGGAGTAACTTTTGATGCTTGCTATTCACTAGCGTTCAAAAAATGCTTAGTTTAGTTTGCAATACATAATTTCATAAACATTCATTTGCTTCATTACGGCCTTTCTTCTTTAGCCTGAATGGCAGCCTTATACAAGCCAGCATGGGGACATGATTGAGGTAGGGTAACATCCCATTGGAGGACAGATTTGAGATTGTTATTTGCCTCATATATCGTTACCTTTGTTATCACTTGGCGAAACTTTGATGTCCTCTTATTCTTTTGTCAGTATTTTGTCAATACTCATCTTTACATGAACCATCATCAATGCTAAAGGCATAGAAATTTATCGGAATAATCGGCATTTGGACGTTTGTCGGAATTTATTTGAGACGATAAATACTTGTTTTGTTTTTTAGGTTGGGTTTACGTATTCAGACGTCTTATGGCCATGGTCAGGATTCATTGGCATCTTTATTTCAGCAGCAAAAAAGGCAGCTGATTGGGAGGGCACTGCGGAAGGTCAAGTTATTGTAACAATTACGTCACCGGGAAAGGTTTGTATAAACATGCAGAACGATGTTATAGACTACCTTGTATGCTTTCCTTGCTGTATTTCTAATGCAGTACTTTTCAACCTTGTTGGAGCAGAACCTGAAGGATGTATTCCAGTGGCTTGAGGAAACCTCGTACACATATCTGCACAGGAGAGTTAAAATATACTGTCGGTCGTAGTATTTGTATAACGTCTGGCGGAACCTGTGGACTGTGCTGGCGGAAACCTAGGGTTACGGGGAACCCCGGTTGAAAACCACTGTTCTAGTGTCATGTTGTAGTTTAGTGAACACCATTCAAGTTTAGAATGCCATTTACCTTACTTATATTCTCTAGCGCTTTTTACGGATTCGATTTTTAGGTGACTAGCTAGACAGAAAGTTGCATATTAAACTAAATATTATATGATATTTGTAGGAAATGCATCATTTGAATTAAATTTATATTGTTATCAATGAACGTTGGAATTTATATGTCAAAATAATTCATTTATGCCTTATATTTAAGAATAAAGACTCAGAGCCGAGAGAATCAATAATCAGATTGCCAGTCAAAGCTAGTATCATTCCTACACCGCCAAGAAGGTAATGCACATAATTCTTTGTTTTCCCTGTAGCATGAAACTCGGATTGGCACCTCTACAATTACACCAGGGCTGTCAAACTCATTTTGAACCAGGGGCCACATTATACATATATATATATATATATATATATATATATATATATATATATATATATATATATATATATATATATATATATATATATATATATATATATCAGGGGCGGCGGAGAGTAGTATTAGTAGTATTAGTCTAATACTATATTTTAACCAGATGAGGTTGTTTCCCAAAGAGAACATAAACTAAAAAACGTTACCTTCTTAACAAATTAAACACTACAGCTTACAGCGTATGTTTCCGTAGCTACTGGTAACCACCTTGCCCTAAGCCAAAGGTCAAATATCAGAATGTCCTTTTTAGCGTGATTCTCGCATTCCTACCATTCCTTTTAACTGACGTTCTATAACAATGATGTCCTTCTTACGTCAACACTCACTCGAAGGCGGCCGCATGGTATTAATTTTCAAATCCTAATACCATTCTTTTGTTTTCCCTGGCTATTATGACGATTTCCCTATTGTTTTCATTACCATATATGACAAGGCGAGCTACCGATAGTATTAGTTCTTGATAACTAATACCATACGGCTTCAGAGGGGAAATCCACTCTAAGATTGCTATTTTCGAAGGCAAGAATGAACCGCGTTATAAATGAAGGTTATGTTTGGGGAGTTTCTTATATTTTTGGACTGCTATCCACACAACGACACTTAACTCATGAGCAACGACTTCAATTCAAGAAAGATGGACGACCTTGCCCGAAAGTTACTTTGAAAAATAGATCTTCAGACAGCGTTTATGAGACATATCAATGGATTTGTGGTGATGCTGAGAAAAATACATATTTTTGCTGGCCATGTCTTGTGATGGGAGACATTAAAGCGGTATATCTTTTCTTCCATTTTCCTCGATCAATTTTAAATAACAATTTTAATAACGAGTTTTTAAAATAAATTACGAATAGTCTGCCATTTCTTTTTGTGGTTTATTGGGTTAGAATAAAACCATGACATAGTTTGAATCAATTTATAGAAACATTTATTCTAACTATCCCATTTTCTTGAACTCAAAACTCCAACAGTTATGTGATGCGTAGCCGACTGTTGCTGTGCCGCCACCATAGTATTAGAATTGAAAGGCTAATACTATAACGGCTTTCTTTGAGGGTATAAAGCCGCTACACTATGATGCTATGGTAGGCTCATTAGCCTCAGCCCTCTATGTATGACCCTCATCTCCCTAAAGGAAGGCAAGCATAGGCTTCTAAGCACTATCCGTGCCTTCAGATGCGCAAGGATGTGAGTATCAATGAGACAGGAGCGAAAAGAAATGCTTATATTTTTACAAGTGGAACATAAGCTATTGAGATCCTTAGCAAAAAGAGACGCCTTTCAAGACAGCGTTATAAATAGGTTTAAATCCTATAACAGACGTAGATTCGATCGTTTTTCGTCAAGGTAGAATATGTATTTAAATATTAATTTCTAGCCTCTAAGCACAAATTTGAAGTGAAAAAATCTAGAAAAGAGAAACCCAAAACCTACCACATTACGGCAAACCAGGGTTCTAAATAACTCCGAATTAAAACTAATACTACTTTTATTTCCCTCCGCGCCGCCTCTGATATTATATATATATATATATATATATATATATATATATATATATATATATATATATATAT
>OLMO02000006.1:8980377-9011098 GCA_900291935.2 Cassiopea xamachana
TATATATATATATATATATATATATATATATATATATATATATATATGTATGTATGTATAATTTTTATCTGGCCACGCTATGTAATGGGAAGAAACTGTATCAAGCAATCTTTCAAATGTCAGCTAGTAAAATATTCTAGAGTCTCACTGTATTCAGAATTTCTGCACGGGCCACATTATTGAAGGCCTTGGTGGGCCGGATCCAGCCCACAGGACGTATGTTCGATACCCCTGAATTACATTATGTATGAATGCCATGAGAGTGTCGTAGTTCTCATATCGTGTTGAGGTTTGAGTGACACCACAGCACTGCTACCCGGCACAGACAGCTCTGGTATTTATTTTAAATATCACTCTACTCTGGAGATGGTACGCACTGATACTAACCCAATATAGTGTATCTTGGGCCTAGAGATGAAAGCTTATCTCATTGCTGTTATCGCTCCCTACCCCCTTCCCCCATTGTAATTCTGTCAAGAAGCTGAAAATTTAATTGATCTCATGTATTTACCAATAAAGTGCTAGGCTTCACAACAGCTCCTGATCTGTTATGCTATGTTGTTTTCTATTGCTGAAGTAATATTACTTTGACTGTTCAGAGTTGTTGATACTTCGATTCTTATTCGTTCTTGTAAAGATGAGAAAACTTTTCAGTGACACACAATCAAAGATCTGTGGTCAAGTACCTTGTTTGTATTATTTTATGCTATAATTTTTTTGTAAAATATTTACTTCATTGCAGCAAAAGAATCTTGTGGGATCAATATCATAACCTAAGATATCCAGCTGGATATTTCCCACGTGATAACCTCAAGATGAAAAACGATCCTTTAGATTGGTAAGAACATTCAGTGTACACTTTTGCTGGTGCCACCTCCAAATTGCAAATCTGTTGCCATAGTAGCAATGACGTAAATTTCTAAATAAATAGCTCTTTAACTTTGAGTAGTGCAATTATCTGCTATCACTAGATTCCTTCTCGTTGATGTAGAATTAAAGCAAAAATTACTATGTTTTCAAATCATTGAGAGTATTGTTTGCACCTGCTTATAAAGCTCTTATATTTATTTCTATAAAGTCTATACATAGAGACATCTGTTATTAACCCCTAAAGCATGGACTAAATTATCAATATGTCATGCTAGAAGCACAAAATTTTACATCCATTTTATAGCATTTCGGGCAATTTCTCTTAATGTGGATTGCTTGTAAATGTGGATCAAATGAGGCCTATGTTCTCAAAATTTGTTTCCGCGCAGTTTGCATGTTGTTTTTGCGACATTCGAATGCCATAGAATGCCCGTTGTTATATGACCTTTAGCTGGTTTCATGAAGTTATCCTGTTTTATCCCGCATTTAATTATTTGTGAGAACGGTTTTGCTTGAGAATGAACGTTTTCACTGTCGGATATTTTGTTGTTTTTATTGCACTTTTTTAATATTCTCATTTCTTTTGACAGGAATGGAGACCATATTCACACAAATTTTCGTGATCTTTACACGCATTTAAGAAAAGCTGGATATTTCATCGAAGTTCTAGGTTTGTACTCAGTTTAGGAGATCTTTCTCGTATTTATTTTTTATCACCCTATCCTCAGATCTGATTGGTTCACGTCAGCCAATAGCTTTTTGTTATATGATTATAATATCTGCTTAATTGTATTGAATGTTCACAAAAACTTGAAATGAGGTTAAACCTTCTCAAAACAGCGTGCTATATACGTTATATATGTATATATTTTTTGACTCCAAGTCCCATTTCGATACGCTAATGATTACTTTTCCTATTTTAGGCTCACCTTTCACGTGCTTTGATGCAAAGCAATATGGTATTTTACCAATTGATTTTTCATTTCAGTTGGTCGTTTATGTCGTAATCATCTATGTCCAACATAACATTTTATGACTATTAGTGATAATGCTGTTTTCACAAGCTCTACTAACACTTTAGCACAAGTTCATTCCATGGGTTTTGATCCTATCTCCAGCACATGCACATAGTACACCCTTTTTGTATTTTCTCAATACTGAAGATTACTCCAGTCTGAGTTAAAGCGTTTATTGAATAGTCTTACACAAGATTTGCCTCATGCATAGTCGTAAAGTCTTGGTGAGATGCACATGTTTTTTTATACGAAACAAGCTCTCTGGCTTCTGCCTGGGTGTTTCTTAATATTTCATCAAATCCAGCCTTAAATGCTTCTTAAATTTAAAGACTTCTAGTGACAATAACAACCCAGATTAGGCAATTGTGATGCAAGAAAAAGAATGCGCAGGTTTCATGAAGCATACAATGGATGTTAACTCTATTTTCTTGCTAGCTTGATAAAAAATTTTCTTGTAAAAACAGTTGTTACAAGTTATTATTTGCAACTCAGCCTGCCTATGTTTCTTAAATGTTTCTTAATTTTTGCCTAATTTCAGCCTCATATTTCTTGTAGAAATTTTTATTTAAAATAAATGTGTAGTTTAATGCTGGATCTATCTTCATGATTATACTGGATTGGTCAGTATGTATTGGAATACCAATTTAGTACAAGACTCATGTGGACTGTGTTTTCGTCACCCTTATTTTTAAACTTGATTGCTTTGTCTTCATTACAATTACTTATCTTCTTTTCATCCTAGGCACATTGTTGCTGGTAGACAGTGAAGAGGAGTACTTCCCAGATGAGATTGTGAAACTGAAACGCGACATATTTCATCATAAATTGTCTGTGATTGTATTCGGAGAATGGTATAATAGGGATGTTATGAAGAAAATTAAATTTTATGATGAGAATACAAGACAGTGGTGGTTGCCAGATACAGGTGGTGCCAATGTACCCGCGCTGAATGACCTCATGAAGTCATGGGGTGTCCAGTTTAGCAACAAGATCTACGAGGGGAATTTTAAGATTAGAAACAAAATTGGTATGAAGTACTTAAAGATACTAAAGTTTATTGCAATGAACCTTTGAACTGAGCCCTGTTAGGTAAACCTACCCCTCAGATTAGACCCCACCATAAAGCAAGAAAGTTTTAGTAAACCCCGCTCTTATATGTCACTTTATGTATTAGAGCCTATTCAGATACTTTGTAAGAGTTCACCAAAGCAAGAGCGTTCATTTGTCAACGAGAAACCAAGTGTTCATTAGAGATTCATGTTGTTAGTAATTGTCACATCAAAGAATAGCTTGTTGGTTGAAAGATTTCAACTGGAATATTGCGAGATATATGAATGTCTATAAGTCCCCTTCAAGTAAGGCTTTCACTCGATAAGGCCTCCATTCACAACTTTGAGGAATATGCAAGCCCTCGTAAACGAGGAGTGGACGAGTTTGAGGATTTGCGGTAGTTTGATCAGTTTGTAATCAGATAGCATAGTAAACCATTTTTGTTATTCAAGTTTCTGGCATTCATGAAACATGGTCATTGCTTTCTACAGCATTTTATAATTGTTTTGTTTGTTCTTCTCAGTGTCATATAGATCGGGCACAAGTCTGTCTCATTTTCCTGACAAAGGTCTTGTCATCTATGCTGATAAACTGAATGACCAAATAGAGGCTGTTCTCAGAGGAGGCTTAAAAGAGGAGAGAGAGGTGCCTGTACTAGGCCTATATCACCCAATTGCCATCAACTCTGGTAGAATATCCGTGTTTGGTGACTCCAATTGTTTGGATACAGCTCATATGGAACAAGGTTAGCGCAATATTTTTGAATTATTTGATAGGGTAAGCTTTATCATACTTATAGTTGTTGATTTAAGATCCATTCTGGACACTTTGCATTCCAGCCCATAAACTATGTAATAGTTGTTGCAGAGCAAAAGTCAAAATAGATTAGAGCTAAGGCTTAGATACAAAAAATGATTTGGTTGTGGAAGGAGCATTGCAATTAATATGTTTGAATGTAGTTATAAACTTTTGCTTACTTGAATAGAACATAGAATCACCTTATGAGTTTTGTTCAGTTCAGACGTTTGTCATACATGTAACTTTTTGCAGATTGTTTCTGGTTGCTCGATTTGCTTCTTGACTTTTCTGCCACTGGTATTATCCCAAGCATTTTGCTAGACGCAGCAGGACCTCCACTTTCAAGCAATAAAGATTATTCATCGCCGGAGAGGATGCATGGTTAGTAGCACCTACTTGCATTTCCTTTATTTCCATATATATATATATATATATATATATATATATATATATATATATATATATATATATATATATATATATATATATATATATATATATATATATATATACCTGCACAGTCCTTTGTCTATATTTGCGTTCCTTAGGATTCAAGATATATAACCTATTGTGCTGCACATTTTTTTATGTAGATCATGTGAGATATTTCAAAGATCAGAGGCATGGGAACCTTCATTTGCTTTTTTCTTTTCTTAGATAATGACTGTCTTTAGCCTTACCATGTTAGGACCAGTTCGCTGCTCTTTCAGGTACAAAATTGCATAAACACTCAAAAGTACTGGACCCTTTAAAAGCAAGTGCCTTCAGAATTAGACCTCTGCCGCCATGCCCGTCTTTGAAGTGGGCGGTTCCACATCCAGTGAACATGACCTCCTCTCCCAACAAAATGGTGGGATCTCAAAAGGTGACGTAAGTATGTTTATGTTTCCACGATGCGTTTGATTTATGTTACTGCTTGGAATGATGGGGCAAATTTCATTGGCCCAAACTTGTTTTTATTCGAGATATTGTTCATTGCCTTCCGAAGTTGATGGTAACTTCTCCCCTAGCCTCTTTCCTGTTTTGGGAACTACAATAGAAGACAATGGAGTATTGAAAGGAATACGCCATCTTAGTGGACTTTATTTTTCTTGCAAATTGTTCTTGGTTTTTTTGCAAAAATGATTTTAATGTTCCTGGATCTATTAACCTTTTCTCCGATAAGCCGCTCTGTTGTTTTGTTTCGTTTATGGAACTCAAATGTTAGATCATGCCCTTACTGGTACGACGGGATGTTTATAGTCCTCCCTCAATTCAAGTAGGGCTAGGTCATTTGGTTCTAGAAAGTTTTCTATTTTATGTGTGATTAGCATTCTTGAATTTCATTCAAATGCACCATCACTGGTTCTCTGAAGCCTTTTACCTGTAAAAAGATCAGCAATGAAAATCATTTGCTCATTGGCACCGAATATTAGGAGGTATAATATGGAGGAAAGGGGTAATGTGTTTGCTTCAAAACCATAAATTTTGAGTTTGTTAATAGTTGGGGGGTTAATGTTCAGTAAACGGTATAGGGGCCCAAACTTTTAAAAGTTATTGCAATTAGTTGTTAACATTGTATATGTATACGGTATATAGTTTGTTTTGATTTCCTTACTTGTTAATATTGATTTTTCTTCACAGAGCCAATGTATTTTATTTACTTATCCTTTTTAACACTTTAAAAATTTATAGGTTAGTAAAATTGGGGGTTGGAGTTTACTCAAAGTGTCTTTGTTGGGGAGGGCTAAGTGAATGGAAATGGGTGATGAAATCTTAAAAAATTGCAATCCCCCTTCTATTCAGTGTCAAGAGTAATCAACACTGCAAATCATTAAATCAGCATTTTCAGTTTCTTTTCGGTATGTTTGATCAGAGATTCCTGGAAGCTTTCCAATACCCATGTTGAACCTAGCAGCTTTTGCCTAGCCCAGTCCATCCCCTGACGAAAATGGCGCACGAGCGCTAATTCGAGCATTTGCCCACCACCACAGGGATTCTCACTCTGAAAGATTTGGAATTGCAAAGTGCTAAGCTAAGTTAGTACCTCCGAAAGTAGCAACAAGTTCATATTTGGTATGTACAGTTCTACCTAGGACAATGATGTTGTACGGGCGACTTTTCACTCATGCTGGTGATTTTGTACATGTGTGGGCACGGGTACATGCGATCGCATCTACCTTAGGGCATGCACCGCTACCCGCATGTATTGGCCATGACCCCTCGTCTTGATGAGGCTGCATCTCACAATTGATTTTTGATTGTGCTGATTTTGCTGTATGATAGTGAACACTACAAAAATTTTATCAAGTGCCAGTTTTAATTTAATTGTTTGATTGTCTGTTCAATCATTATTTGTATTTAATTCATTCCTTTTTGTGTTTATTTCAGCTTTCACAAGTAAAGCATTTTCGAAAGAATGTCCTTGAGATCGATGACAAAAGTGGTTTTGCAGTCTATAGAGACAGTGAAAACACAGATTTTAGAATATTAAATGGACTCTTAATTACGCTTCCAGCGTATGTAGTACTCTTTGCTCTTGTATTTTTCCTGCTATATATCATGGCTAGAAGATATAGGAGAAAAAGGAAGCATATTCTCCTTAGGATGGATCGACAGATCAAAAGGTTTTAGTATATTTGTATATAGTAGAATGGAATTGTAATAGCAGTAGTGATCAAATATTAGTGAAGTATATTCATGTTATTGTTATTGGTTATACATTTCAATTTTTTGTTTAGTCTCACCCTTCAAATATCAGCTCTCTTCTGCGACACTATCGGACTTCACACCAAGAATTTCGAGAGATTATTAGACTTTACATTTAGCTGGCCATCCATGTTTTCTTAGCCCAACCCATCAATGCTCACACTCCTTGAGTATTTAGTGTTGTATGAAATGTCCAGTATACAAAATTGATGGAATTTTTATTTTGTACTGCTTTAACCTTTGGATGATTAGGCAGTGTTCTAAAGTCATTTTCTTGAACTATGGAATTTCTTGCTTTGCTATGAATTTTTCTAAGGGATTTTAGAATCTACAGAAATTTTAAGGAAATTTACAGAATTTTCAGAAAGTATGTTGATCATACTTGAGAGTTCTGATCGCAATATATCGTTTTGGACGAAGAAAACAAAGTATTATTTGCCATTATCAAATTAGTTGGTGTAAGGGAAAACCTTACAACTTTTGGACTAGAGTTTGGAGTGTTGTCAAGTTTTATATTATTCCATAAATAGTCTAGATTTGTTGGAGGATGGCTATGTGCGTAATAGACAGCTGCATTTTCTTTGAGCCCCAGAAGCATAAATGGACAACATATTTTGCTCTTGTCAATTTTATGCATACAACTTACGAATGTGGATCAGGGTGGCCACCCATCCTTGAATTCTTTGAAAACACCTGGAATTTTTTTCGTGTCAAAAATGGTTTTAAATTCTCTAATTTTCTTTTAATTCCATGAATTGCCCTTGACTTTATTGAATTTTCCTTTTCTGATGTGGTTGTCTTAATGTTTGATGCCGATCGTGTTGTTCCAAACTTCTGAAAAAGTAGCCAACATTTGATCGGCTTTCTTCTAATTGGGCTTAATTCTTTATAATTTGAACTATGTGGTGGATTACTAAGTAGGCATTGTTGAGGTCTTTGAAGCAAGTAAACGCAAAAGTTTCCCGGGACTTCGCCCTAGACCTCACTAGGCCCCGCTGTGAGCTTTGGAAAGCCAGTTTCAAAGCACGCTCGCTCCATTCGCGAGCCCCGCAATCCAAACTATGTACATAGATCTCTTTTCGTGTCCTTGAAGTTTAAAGAAAATCCTTGAAAGCTCCATGAAAAGTCCTTGAATTTCTTTTGAGAAAGTCGATAGCCATTCTGTGAATGTAGGAACTTGGAGAACAGCTGGGGCACCTATCTCCCAACTCTAGCAAGCGTGTAGTATATTGCCCTGTTGTAGCTTACAATTTTGTCTTTCGTCTTGTGAGGATGTCCCTAAATTGTGTGCCCCACTTTTTAACTGCTTTCTATGTCTCTGTTGACCAACTTTGACAAGTTTCAAGCACAATTTCACTTTTCTTTGCTTCAGAATGTCATTTGTTAAACAGGGGATAAAGTTTAGGAAATCTCAAGAGTGTCTTTGCAATCTGAGACAATTTTTCTGCCGATCTAAGGAATTCTACATGAAGAAAAGTGAGAACAATGTGTTTAGGGGACATCTGTCCAGCATTGTTTGCTGAACATCACTTTAAATATCATCGATTTTACGAGGAACCCAGTCTGCAACTTTGAGAAGTTACTTGGTATCATATATCCCATAAACTATGGCATGCCATTAGAGAACTTGATTACACTTATTGACAATGTAATGAGCCTGCTCCAGCAATGATTCCCCTGTCCTTCCAAGTTGAAAACGAAAGGGGGCGCTTGCTCCTCCCTACCATCTCTCACTGGCATCCCTAATGTCCTTTTGATGCCGCAAAGAACCTTCCATTGCGAAGTGAGCACTCTCCAGTCCGGAATAGAAGGGCGGTAATAATAGTTGGAGGGTTGGAAAAGTCTCAATCTAAATAGCGCAAGGGGAGCGGCAACAAACGACGGAGGCTGGTAATATGCTTTAGAAACACAGCTCCTTATATACGTGTCTGCATGCTAAAAGTGTATCCATTTTCTTTATCAACGTCGCCCAGGGGTGGATTTAGGGTGCACTGGGTCATGGCCCCTCCCAAACAGTAGTATTAGCTATGGCTATCATTTATGGCACGAAACTTCTCTCAGCAAAGGACATTGGTGCAATACCCCGCCTCCCTAAGCCCAGATCTGGATCATGTCAGTGCTTCTGACAGCAATCTCTCTTTTAAGCGCATATATAGCAGTTCAGATTCCAGGTCTGTGTTGGGTGATATCATCTTGGATCAGAATTACTAAGCTGATGGTTGCAATAAGAATGTTCTGGTATGTAATTTTGAAACAAAATTAATCTGGAAGGTAGTCTATTCCACCAATGGTGCATTCCATAACCTTAGGTCCAAAGATCTCCGGCGTGGAGTTATCTTTCCTGTCGGCATAGTGGCGTGGAGATAGCCTAAACCAGTGGTTTTCAGCCGGGGTTATGCGGAGCACTAGGGTCCCACCAGTACAGTCCAAGTGCTCAGCCAGAAGTTGTACAAATGCTATGATCAACAGTAATATTTTATTCACTCATGTAGATATGTGAACAGGGATTCCTCGAACCACTTGAATATTGCTTTAAGGTTCCGCTCCGGCAAAAAGGTTTAAATCAAATCATGTTCTTCATAAAACAATTTTGCGCATCCATTCCAAAGCAACTTTCGACCGTTGATACAGCAAGACGCCACTCCACAAAATACTAATTCAATTTAAAAGTTTCATTAATTTTGAACTTTGGAAGTCAAGAAAGTTATATTTGAATCAGGGCCTCATTGAGTTAGTCTTCTTATTCGTGTGCCCATTGGCCGATAAAACACAGGCTAATCAGTTAACAATAAAATTCATTGACGTCATCCACCATTTATTGGCTTCAGCAGTGTGTAATACTTTTGTCCCCCTAGTGTTCAAGCTCTGAAGCTGTTTTCCTGTGAGTTTTTCTAATTTTTCCTTAGTTGCGGCGCCCCTTTTGGGTTACCAAAAGCGCGGAACCTGGGGCTATGGCCCCTCCCGTAAAACCGCCACTGGGCATGAGTTTTACACGAAATGCAACATGGTATTCCGGTCTAGAGAGTACAATGCTTCCATTATGAAAGCTGAATAGGCGCAATTCAACTAAACTCGGATTCGTTAGTAGTCTCGCTTTGGATTGCGCAAAGTAGGCTGAGTTGAGACAGCTGTTGCATTTGAGGTGGCAGGATGGCGTCCGAGACGCCTGATCCCAGTTCTTCGGAACTTCTTACAGATTTTGACATAGCAGATAATTGGGATGATCAAAACGACACTTCAAAGGTGGGTTCAGAGGAGTAATGCCTTCAGGCAGTTTCTTGAAAATCACCCGAAACATTTGAATATAGAGAGCCAAAACGTGCTCATAACCTAAACTGCAAAGCGGTTTATCGACCTACGGAGGTTTTATAAATGAGCAAAGCTTCTTGGTGGAAAAACGAGAAAACTGAAAGGAAAGTACTGCAAATTGATAGATAGCAATAAGTAAATACAACAGAAATATCCGAGATGCCAAGGGATCGATTCTAACATAGAAATAGAGGAAAATTGCGAAAACACGATACTTGAACCGTTTCAGTGCGAAATGAAGACGGTTTGCAAGCCAACTGATGCCGACTTACGTCGAAAATGAGTTCTGACACCAGTAGTAGTTGATATGAAATGCGTCACTTTTGTAGAATTTTTACTCATCTACATGCAAATATATCTCTGGTATGGCTTTTTGTAGATTTTCAAACTATTTCTCAGTTTCTTTGGAGCGTGGAAGTGTGTTATCGAGATAATCTGTTCGGTAGACATGTTGTCATGATTCTTGCGGTTTCGAATTGTTTCATGCGATGTGAATGTGATTGGTGGAGATTGGTCAGGTGGTGTTCATGTGGCTTCTTATTGTCTAGGAGCTAGCTTGATAAGGGCGGGATTTTCAAACATGACAGCTTTCTTCTTTACCTGAGGTTAAAATCACACTTGTTATAAGAATATGGCTTAGAAACATATACAGGCTCAACATCCCTGAAATTAGAGAATGATGCAAGGTGGAAGTTCCATCAAGACTTAGAATTTTTGTGTACCTGAGCTATGATTTGAGCTATACACTCTCTTTTCTATATGAACCAGTAAAGTTGAGGTTGAGGCTGGCTGTTCTTTATTTTTCCGAAATTGTGAGGCTGAATTGTTCATAATTTGTTCTTAAGTTTGTAGGGTGTAGATGATTCAGACATACATAGAAATAGGATAAATAGGACAACATTGGATGTTGCCTCTCTTGCATATCAAAAGTTTTTATTGAAAAATGTTTGTATACAATTATGAGTAAACAGTGTTAGTACAGTATCTAGTTTTAATAGGAGTAAATAATTTGTTACAATGACAGAGGAGAAATGGCAAGGTTGTCAGTTCTCCTCAGGCTAGCAAGGAAAGGACATTTCATGTCCATATGTTAGTGGGCAGCTTGTGCATTATTGTGCAAAAATACATTTTTGAATAGTGCTTCTGTGTCAGCCTTGTTCTTGATTTCTTCTTACTTTTCTACCAAATTGCAGGCTCGCACTCTTATAAAATTGTTTTATAAGAAAAGAGTGTAGTTCTGCTTGCAGATTAATTCTTCACTATTGATAGAGTTATTCTGCTCCACTTTTATTTTGCTTTATGATGAAGTATGACACCAGTAAAGATTTGAATATAATCCTTTGATATTCAGATATAGCTACCACTTCAATACTTGAGAATAATTTTAAAATTGAGGGTGTAGCTATTTAAAAAGTTCCTTATTTTCCAGCAAGTAGCATTGATGTTACTCTACCCTATCCATATTCTGTTGCAAACTAGGGAAATAAATTAGTCTATATTTGTGTGTGCCTATGTGTTAAGGATGTTTCTATTGCATCATTGCTTATGTGGCTTTCTGTATGTTGTAGTTTTACAGTGCTATTTAGTTTGATATAACATTTAACTATTAGCTGCCAATTAGCAGCATGTCACAGTACAGCATTTATGCCTTTTCAGGATGCAGAGCAAACAAATAATACAGTCTCATATCCACATCCCTCAAGTATCCATAACTTGCATTCTCCCATTCAGGGACATTTACCAGTGCAGCAATTGCCAATGAGAGTAGACTTGCAATCGGATATGTCAAGCATGGACCAGTTGAAGCAATATCAACCTCTTTTGGCGGTATGCAGCCCATGGCATAATTTTTTTTGTGCAACTGTATGTTTGTTGCAAATATATGTGTGTGTGTGTGTGTATATATATATATATATATATATATATATATATATATATATATATATATATATATATATATATATATATATATATATATATATATATATATATATATATATATATATATATATATATATATATATATATATATATATATATATATATAATGTATGTACGTATTCATAAAATCCATCTAGATAGGGGATGTGAGAAATTTCTCTAAAAGCCCAATAGATAGGAATTGGAATATACAGGGTGAGTGAAAACATTTTACAATCAATTTATTGAAACTTAATTGATTGAAACACATTCACAACTATTTATAAATAGTTGTGAATATGTTTCAAAAGTTGTTTCAACTGTAAACAAAGTGAAAAGAATGATTTTTCATGTTACTTAGTGTTCATTTGAAATAAGATTCTAGAAAGTAATTGGGGGATCTGCAATTCTGTGTAGATATTTTTGCAATTTAGTAAATGGGGATTACATTTTTTGGAACTCAAGAGTACATGAATCTTTGCATTGGTATGAGTTTGAATTCCAAACCCTTCTCTGATACACCATTAGTTCAGTGCTTCCACTTGTGTCTTTTTAAGTTTCCTCAATATTTCCTTGTTTTGAACAAAATTTCCTTGCCAAGGAAAATTTTTCTTTTTGTTATGTTTCCTTGAATCTGGTTTATATTTTAATCATTAAAGAAGCGTACAACTCGACATCCTATGTTCTCCACAACATGATAATTTGCTTTCAAACCCCAGTTTTACTCTACCAGCATACCATAACACAGGTGTGAAAAACTAACAATTTGAAAATGCCCCATCCTGGCACTTTTTTGTTAGCCTGTACACCAGTTTTGGTTGAAACTACAACTGTTGATGAAATATCGTGAAAATACTGAAGATGAAAGAGATGTTGCTTGTAGAACTAGTGAAAGTTCTTTGAATAATGAATGTCTTGACAATTCTTTAGATATAAGAGAATTTCCTTGATTTTTCCTGGAAAATTGCATTTCCTTTTATTTCCTTCTGTTCAGTAAATTTCCTTAAAAAGGAAATTTCCTTGAAAGTGGAAGCACTGCACTTGCTTGTGATGATGCTGAAGCTTGAAATGAATAAAAATGTGCTTTTTGTAGTGCCTAGCCCATGAATCAATAGATGCTACAAATATTGAGTTTTACTTATATTTGAGATCCCTAGAAGGATTCAAATTATCCTTCAATTCAAATGAAACAAAGAAAATTGTGGCTTTTTGCCTCTCATTTATGCATTATGAATTTTTTTCAATAGCAAAGACCACCAATACAGCCACAGGCCCTCATAACAAACCAACAACAAAATATGGGCCATGATTACACAAAAGTACACAACCATACTCAAAAACCAGTAAGCAGTAATACAGATCAGAGTTTAAGTATGCCTGAGGGGGAAGCCCAGTTGCCTAAACCAGCCCAACAAAAAACGAATCAATCTGGGCAAGCACTTGAGACTTTAAGAGCTCTGGCACTTGCACAAGAAGAACAGGTAAGAAAATTGAAGCAAGACAAGGAGCAAGCATCTCAATTTCAACATCAACTTAAACTTGGAGCTGGCACCTCTCAACGGAGTGAAGCAAATGCACCAAGTGCACAAGCTGCACTATCCCTAAATACTACAGTACATGGAACACAACCAGTTGCAAGCTCTAAGCCAATCCAACTTCCAGCAGCTTCTTTAAGACTTCCTATAACAGACCCAAAAGTTCAAGGTGGAAAGCAGAACTCTGTTTTGCAGCTAAGAGGGCAAATTGTACGGACTTCAGACCAGAAGTTAATGCTAGTTACAGAAGTTGCTGGTAAGAAGGTTGGATATTTGATAGGCCAACAGCCAGGGCAGTTGCAAGCATCAAATGCTTCTATTGCATCTCAGTTGATTACCAAAGCTAGCCAAGGAATTGGTCAAGGTCAGTCACAGCCAAAGCAGATGACACCTAGCCCTATTTCTTCACCAAGTAGTCCTTCTTTAAATATTGTCCAAGTTTCAAACCACCAAGAAAGAACTATTCCAGAGCATTCAAAAACAGTTGTGGATTCTGTAGATGAAAACAGTAATGATTCAAGGCAGCCTTTTTCCAAGGAAGTAGGCTCTGCAGTAAGCAGTGATGAGGACTTGAATTCTGTTGCAGATGTTTCTTTGGGCTTAAAAAATGCATCTTTAGATGATACCAACCCAGTAAAGAAGAAGAGGAGAGGAAAACCTAAGAAAAAGAAAGATAAGAATGAGCCTGTCAAGTATGTAGTTTTAGCTTGCTGTATCCTCAGTAGCATCTTTTAAATACCAACATCAAAGAGCTTCTTGATTCATTTCGGTGCTTCAAGATATCAAGCTTGAAATTATATACTGTCACAGTCATGTCAGTGTATAGCAAGCTGCAAACATTTCTGTAACTCTTCTTGGAAATTATCATAAAAACCCTCATATAGGTGACACCTCTTCCTTACTTTTAGTTTGGGACGTTAGGGGTGTGAACTATATTTGGAGCACATCATTCCTCAGGAAAAATTAAATCCTTGTTGATACAAGGTTGTCTGATACCATCATCAAAAGTTAGAACACAAACTATTATTACCACATATACCCATTCATGTGTCAACAATCACATTAGTTTGTAATGAACTATCCATAGCTTTCAATTTTCAGTTTCCGTTATCATCAAACTATCTTCCAGCATATAAACTGGAAATCATGCTGCTGGATGGCAAATTACTGTTGATGAATACGAGTATGAAGGTGGAGAGGTCAAGAATGACTTTCTACTTCATTTTTATGGGCAATCTTAGCAAGAATGATTTTCATTATACCTTTTGATTGTAAACTGGCCTTTCTTTCAAAAGAGCCTGTCCAGCAAATTGAAATTAAAATGCTTCCACTTTGGATGTTATATAATTGGGGTGTGCCATATACACAGGGGCAGCTCATATGTGGGTATTTATGATACAAATCAATATTTCTTCTTTCATGCAAAGTTAGGTTCATTTTTATGTGTCATATTTGCTTTTGTAAGATTGTAAGTACACTCATTACTAAGTGCAGAGTTTAATGTTGTCTTATAGACTGAATATCCTGTTTCAGCTGTAAAGGAGATAAACTATTACAATTAATTTTAATGGAGTGCTCTATGCGATTATAATTTTGCATTTGATTTCCATCAGGCCAGTTTTACCATATTGGATGTTTTTCAAAGACACCCAGCCATCTGTTCGGCAACAGCACCCAGGGGTAGGTAGCTTTTGAAGAACATAAATTGTAATCTAGCCACAGCTATTCTAAAGTTATTCAAAGTAGAGGTCCTGATAGTATTTATTTTCAGTCTGCATACTAACACAGTGAATTGCTGCCTTCTCATTAAAGGAGATACCTACCAAGAGTTGTAAAATCTTTTGGATAGAAAATCTGAAGGGCAATTCCAAGCTTGAACATCACAATTATGGAGTTTTCAACTTTTTTGCTTATGGTGAATCACTTTGGAACCCCACTAAGAGATCTTGTGGAAGACCATGCACCTCTCCATTCCCCTGGACTATGGACCAGTGGTAGGAGAAACTCTGAAACTTGTTGACACAGCCTCATAAGCAGTATTTTCTAATTTTTGCCTTTTCTAGTACATTGTCAAAACTTGTACTGTCTGCTATAACACATCTGTAATGTCTGTTATGCAAAACTTTTAGGTTTGCACAAGAATGGAATGCATTAGAAGCATACTACCATTACTTTAACAAAATTTGCACATCTATAATTAACATTTGGCTAAAATAGCTTGATTGAGGTAGAGATTAAGTTGAGTTAGCAGTTTGAAAAGTGTACTAACATTTGTTGATATTCTGATATAATTTCCATTCCATTCTCAGTAATATCAATAAGTCAAACAACAAGAAAGCAAAATTTTCAGTTGCTGTGGAAATAGCACTTGACCATATTGAGTTAAAATCTGTGTAGGTCTTTTTGAGAAGTAACTTATTAATAAATATGAATGTGAGGCAAAACATAACCAATTATGTTGAACTGTAATATCCATTACATGGAATTGTTCTGATGCCTCTCCTGCTACTTCTCTTACATCTGGTTCTTTCCTAAGGCTGGAGGTCCCAAATATTTTATCTAGCATTCAGTGAGTGCTTTTTGGGGCAACTTAACTGGTGTCAACACTACAATTTGTCTTTTGCAATACATAGGTTTATCTGACTGAAATATTGTTAAAGCTTTTTACAAAGCACCTTTTTTTGATACTCAAACTAGCTAGAAAGGTCAATCAGTTATGCCCAGAGCATATGAGTAGGGAGGGGGCTTTAATTCTTAAACTTGCTGCAACTGCATAATGATTGTAGCAATTTGAGCTCACGTGTGAGTAAATGCTGGTTCTATCCAGACTCTATTATGGTGAAAGGTTTCTTGTGAATCTGAGGATTACCAGCCATATTTTATTGATGTTAATTTATTTTGTCTTAGGCTAGTTTAGGTGATGTTTCTAAAATGGTCTCCAAGTTATGGGAGCAATCAAGCAAAGAGGAAAAGCAGGTTCTTAGATTTTGTTATTTTTTGGTATATAATAATAGACATTTTTATCCTTGTTAGTTCAAAGCTGCTCAGAAAAGAGGGGGCTGATTCCCCCCAAAGAAAATAGAAGGAGACTGAGTCATGCTGCCTCTCTCTCCTACTACCTGGTATTTCTCCCATACTATAGATGACTAAAACATTTTACTTCTCTTTCTTTTTCTCATTTTTGAGTATCAAACTATTTAAGGTCAAATTTACAACTTCTAAATGAAAAAATTGCAGATTTTTTAGCACTCTACTATAGTTTTAATTTGACTTGGAATTTCATCAAAGGATGGAATTGACAAATGATTTGTATTTCATAGGGATAAAGTTGATATTTGCCAATGCTATACTATTTGTGACCACTGATCTTTTTTCTGCTATGTATCTCACCTAATGTATATTGGCTCTGAAGTTATAGCTCCCAATACAGAGTTCCCAATCCATTTTCAATGAAGTTGCTAGATAGATAACTTCTGTTTTTCAGGTCTACTTGGATAGATATGCAAAAGCGAAAGAAGAATATGAAGTAAAGCTGGCTGAGTATAAAGCAAGTATTGCAGCACATGTGAGTAACTCATGTTCATATTGTAGATTGTGCTATTTTAATTACAGCCTCTTGGGAAAGAGGCTCTATATCTTGCTTCAAGGTTTTGTGACATATTTCCTTGTAAAAACAGTTTTCTCAAGTTATTATTCGAAACCCAGCCATCCTATGTTTCTTATTTTCGACTATATTCAGGCTCATGTTTCTTATAAATATGTTTCTTTTAAGAAAACAAGAGTGTACTAGTGCAGCCCACAGGAGGAGTGGACCTCAGAGTGGCCTCTCACCCAACTTCTGCCCTTGTCACTCGACAGAACTAAATTAAGTTCCACTAACTGTATGCACTCCACAATATGTTTCTTTTAAGAAAACAAGAGTGTACTAGTGCAGCCCACAGGAGGAGTGGACCTCACAGTGGCCTCTCACCCAACTTCTGCCCTTGTCACTCGACAGAACTAAATTAAGTTCCACTAGCCGTATGCACTCCACAATTTTTTGACATCAGTTGGCACATCATGCTCAAAAGGAATGATCAAAACTGTTTATAAGGATATTTGAGGATATTTAAGCAATTTTTTTGGAATCCCATATCTGTTGCAACCACCCCTAGGAACTGCCTCCAGTGGCCCCCAGGTAGATTGAGTTGAGATGCATGCCGAAGATAGTATTAGCAAGATTATTTTACCTGAATAAGCTTTTGATATCTATTGTACGTCTTTTTCACTGCAGTTTGTATTATAAAATGGTATTCGTGTATTGATTAATGTCTGTTGTTGCTATTTCATGATTTGATTTTGACAGATCAGCTCACCTGTTGACCAAGCATCAAATCCTAATCAGCTGAATGCTCAGTTGAATGCAAGTGCTGCAGCATCTGATGCAAGCCTGTCTGCTGAAAGCTACAGCAGAAATGCACCAATTGTTGTATCTTCCTCAGATTCCTCCCCTGAAGGGAGCTCAGGAACAACTAAGCCAGTTGTTGCAGCTTCTGCAGGAGAGGCATCAATGGATGTTGATGCACCTTTATCTGGTGGGCCGCAGTTGGAAGACCGCCATTCAGATGCTAGTTCACCTTCAGAGGAGCCCATCATTCGCAAAAGAGGTAGGCCAAAATTGTCCAAAAATAAGAAGCCTCCAAAAGTACCAAAATCAAAGAAACAAAAGAAGACCGAGAGATTGGAACCTCAAGAACCAGAAAAAATGAAATTGACGATGAAGATAAATATTAGAGATTCAAAAATTACGGAGTCACCCACAAGGGCATTTGCAGATGTGGAAGATTGTTCGGTGGATGAAAAACAACAAAATGCTGAAGTCGAGGGCGTGAATGAGAAAGAATTGAATGAAAAAAAGCCAAGTACACAACCAGTGGCATTGGTAGGGTTTAAGATACCGAAAAAACGGAAGGCATCTGTAGAGGATATAAAGGGTACTTCTGATCGACCCCCCAAGGTAAGATATTTGTGTTTGTTTCTTTCAGTCATTAGCACACTTCATAATCTTCCGTTCTGCATTATGCATGATTGCGGAATTCATTTTTGTAGAGCTTGGGGTCTGGAAGGGCCACAGCTCCATATTTACCTTCTTCAATACTTTACGAAAGCTTAAGGCTCCCTAGTTGTTTTGAAAGACATTGCGAAAATCCTGGTTTTCTCTAGCTGAGTCCCCAAACTATCACTTTAGCTCTCCGGCACTAATGGCATTGTCATCCATTAAGCTATTTGATATACTGCTTTGGTAGTGTAAACGCTTGCTCTTATTTTCCTTCGGTATTTAGTCAGTCCCATTCATTTGTTTCTATTTGCACTATTCCTTAAAGCTAAAATACACGATAAATTTTTTCTATCAATTTTGATTACAAGACACGATCAGTACAGTCTGGTACTCACTGCGATATTATGTGTTCTTAAGTG
Source organism: Cassiopea xamachana (assembly GCA_900291935.2). Classification (NCBI taxonomy): domain Eukaryota; kingdom Metazoa; phylum Cnidaria; class Scyphozoa; order Rhizostomeae; family Cassiopeidae; genus Cassiopea; species Cassiopea xamachana. The sequence continues at coordinate 8,999,021 of OLMO02000006.1, forward strand.
ATCTTAAGTGCGTTTATTAACGCGAGTTTAAGTGTTCTAAAAATTCTCGGATGAAGCCAAACGTCATACTCACTGCGAGTTAAAGTCGGTTGCCACTCGTGGGGCAAGTCAACTTCAATAGCCATGACCAGCAAAAGGTCAAGTAAGAGATTGGTCTTGTTGATACAATTTAAAAAAGCTTAGGCAATTGAGAATAAAACAAGTAAAGTGTTACTGGATGCGAGATATCCTTAATCATCGGGAATATGAGCGATTTTGATACTTTGTTTAAAGAAGGGAAACAAGACCAAGACTATTTCTTTCGCTTTGTTAGAATAACATCGGAGAGGATTAACCTTCTCCTCAGCATAGTTGACTCAAAAATAGGAAAATAAGATAAAAAGTTTCATGAAGCTATAAAAGCAGAGGCAATACTTGCATTAGCATTGCGTCTTTTTACAAGGAGCTTCAGCTTTGATGTCAGAAGATAGTTATCTAATGTCAAATTCAATAGAATAAAGCATCGACATTCTTTGGCCCTTCAGAACTTTAAACTCACAGATCAAAAAAGTTTGATCTATGGTTTTAACTTTTTTTTATCTTAGGTGTGTTTAAAGTGAAATTAAAACTCAAGGATCATGCTCACTGCGTTTTTAAGTTAAACTCGCGTAAATAAACACACTTAAGATCACTTAAGAACACTTAATATAGCAGTGAGTACCGGTCTTAAAAGCTATACAGAAGGTGCTGCGCTGCAGCTATAATTATTACCACAATTCTGTTGGTAATTGTCACCACAGCTGCGCTATTATGATGTAATCGAAATGGGGTCATTCATAGTGAGTTATCTGGGTTATAAACAATGGAAAACACCCTAGCCTTACAATTTAAAAAGAAGCTCCCACTGCTTAGTTTGACTGAAAATTTAAGCACGTCCTCCTTTGGGAAAAAACTGATCATTTGTGGCTTTCCACTCGAAATACGTCACGATTTTTGACTTAAGAGTCTAAACTGACGAAAAAACTGATCGTGTATTTTAGCCTTGAAGCTCATTTATCAGCTTACTTTTTTGAGCCCGTGCTTCAACTTCTTCATAGCCTGCATCTTCTGGATTAAGAAAGTGTTCCCGACCTAATTGTGAGAAAGCAGCAAAAATTAATAAAGAACGTGGTCCTTCATACTGCAGTGACGAATGCTTAGTGCTTCATTGCAGGTAAGAACTGTTTTCAAGCTCAATTACTTCCTTTGTTTTAGATGTATTAATGTCTCGAAATTCTTGTTTATATAGGCCTATAAGCATAGTATTGATCTATGTGGAGTTTTAGATACACCCAGACGTAGTTGGAAAGATCTGCCAATCTTGAACTTAAAACTTTTTGATTAGGGGTCGTTCAAAAAGTAAGTACGCTCTGAAACGGGAGAGGGGGTTTCCAGAAAAGCGTACGAAAGCGTACAAGGGGGAGGGGGCTCTTTAAAGAACGTAAGTACTCCCATGTAATTGTCAGACAGTAATTGCTTGCGAAGCGTACTAAATAAATAAAACTGCTTTTTAACGATTGTAAATGCAAGATAACATTCTCCTTGATTTTTATACAACCATTTGAGAATTTTTAGAGTTTTCAGGTATATATCACATTCCGCAAACTTTAAAATTACTGAGATAGCAATGATAGAAAATGTTTAGGTGTGGTTGAGTTGTGATGACTTGAAAAAGTACGTACGCTCAGGGGGGTACCTTGAAAATGTATTAAAATGTACAAGGGGGAAGGGATCCAAAATCAATGAAGTTAAGCCAGTGCTGTAGAGCTAGATTAATAACTATGAGGGCTCGTGCACAAATTCATGTATTTCAAAACGAGGCTTTTATTATTTTATTCCAAAACGAGGTTACCTGACAATGAGCATTATCATTCAAACTAAAAAGAGGCTAGCCACCAGTTTGAAACTTGCATAAAAGAAGGTTAGGGCCATAACATCTATACTTTCATTTAAGCACTGTATATCGCCCTGCGATAGTTGCATCTTTACTTTGAATACCATTCCAGCAGTAGTAAACAGTAGATAAAGCGTTGTCTTTGCAGCTATGAAATATCTCGATTGATACTAAGTTGTATTTATGCCAATTGTAATTCAAGGTGGAGATGAATTAACCGATTTCCAGAAGCTCCTAGTGCCACTGAAAATGGAGGCACGCAAGCCCCCTATGGCATTTCCCAGCACCTGACTATTACAGAAGGGGAGGGAGAGAAGGATGGGGATCTGGGGGCTTGCACCCTGAAAATTTTTAGAGCTAAGCCCTCTAGAACGTGAGACAACGCCCTTTTGGAACATGGTATGAAGGCTGCCATCACAATTGATATCTGTTCCCGGAGCAAAAACCAATCCCTTGACTTGAAAGCAAAATACAAAGAAGTTACGATGACTCTTGCGTTTACCGTCGTATAACCCAGCGCTAGAATTAAGATTTCACCCAAGTGCACCGTAAGAAGGATATTCTACGCCAGAATATGCACTGAAATTCCGATGTGGCAAGGCATTATTGCCCTGCAAATGAATTCAATTTCCCTCCAAATTGAGCGGTTTTATCTGTTGGGGAAGGGAGGATTTCAGACAATTTTCACCCCTGAAGAAAGTTGAAAAGTATCTCCTCTTTGGAAAAAAATGGTAAAGTGTTATGACATAGTTGGACATAAAGGAAGCTGTTGACATTAAAAATGTTATTGTGATGTTGATTATTCTAGAAACATGAACGAGAATCTCATAGCCTTGTCATTTCTTGCTCTGAATCAGTGTTTTCTTGGAATAACTAGGGGGGCTACAGCTCCCCAAAATATGAAAAAAATAAATAGGAGGCTGAGCCCCCCAACCCTACACACCTGAATTAAGCGTACATACTTATTGAATTGCCCCTTGCAATCTTGTCATGGCTGTCAACCATGTTTCATTATTGATCACTGGTTCTTCTTGCCTGTGAACAGATTAGTTTGTGTGTGTTACAGGTCAAATTATACTTTAGTAGTGCCATACTTTCATTGAGTTTTGTAGAACTATTGTTATTGAAACACATATTAAAATATAAACCCTCAACATTATATTTATATTTGAGTGAGGATTTATATTTTAAGTGTTTTATGTGCGTTAATGATAATGGGTTTACAAAATTAAATTGAGATATGAAACTTTTAAAGTATAATTACGTTTCCATCAGATCATTTATCATATGATGTAATTGTTCTTGCTATCAGATAACTGCTTCATCCAAGTCGAGTCTACTCACCAGTAGGAAAATTTGTATTTGGGGAAATATGCGAACTGTGATTATGTATCAAAAATAGGAAGCATATTATATAAACTTAGATATCTAATTTTATCCTCAATTAAGTTGCAAAAACTGTCTCCCTTTTAATTAGCTTATGATGGGACAAGCCCGTCCCGAAACTTCTTTTTTTCGTTGTGACGCAACGAGTTCGTCATATTAGGTTTTGTCATCACGGAGTCCTCCATAATTAGTATCGACCTTCAACAGTTAGCATTATGGATATGTCGATGACAATTTCAATATATGATCCTTGCTATTTTCTTCCAATTTGTCAAGCCATGCTAGAATGCGACGCGTCGTGTTTTTCATCATTTCATTTCTAATACAGCTGCACTTTCTGAGTGATGTTTCAGTTCCTCTAGAAAATAGTTATTCGTCTTGTTCCTACGAATTTTCTTTCAATGCTGACATGTGTTGCCTTTTAGTTAGCTTTCTCTATAGTAGTTTGCTTTCTTTGCACATGTCAAATGAGATTTTAATGTAGATGGTATGATATCGATTGCAAAATGTGAACTTTTAATTTTTCACTTCCTATAGGAGTGTTTTTGACATATGGGTCGATGGTAGGAAAAAGAAGCAGAATGAAGATTGATAGATGTTATTTTACAAATATGCATTTTAGAAATTCTACGCTATCTTGGAGGATTCTAGATTTATATTAACTTCATATTACAAGAATGTTTTATTTTATATTTGTGGCAGAGCAATGCTATAGGGTAGAAACTTAGTATCAGACCATTAAGCTGCTATTGATTATCGTGTATTCCTTCTGGAAGCAAGAGGCTGTGATTCTCTTTTGAGTTGCTTTGACATTTTTCTGAGAATAGGGCGTTATTAATCAGTACCTATGAGGTACTTTGCATATCTTGCATTACCAGATATAATTAAGTCCCTTAGGACTGGGCTTCATTTTGATGACAATGTTGTTAAATTTAAGTGTTAAAATTTCCTTAGAAATAGTTTTTAGTTTTGTATACTTGCAGTACGAATTTCTTCCGTGGAAACAGATTTTCATGATTGCTGTTTTATGGGAGATATCCTTACTATTGGCAGATATTTTCAGTCCACTATTGTTCGGATGTCTGTCATCTTTTTAAACTAATTCTGCTCTTCATTTGTCCTTTATTCTACCAGTATTGGTGTTTAAAATATGTTGCTTAAAAGATTCGTGAAATAATTGTATTACGTAATACTCATTCACGCTTGTAACAAGACAATTCATATCGAATGCTACGTGATATCAGTACAAGTATGCTTTATGTGCAGGAATATGCACCTTCTATTTCGTGCCTAGTGTCTTCATTTTAACTCCTTTAGATTTTCAGATTTTTGTCAATTCCTGTATCTGCAACTTTTTGACACTTCTAAATTTGGTGCCATTTGCATTAAATTGCTGTGAGATTGTCAGCATGCTGATTCCGTGTATTACACCAAAAAAACTGCCTGATGGTTGGCGTTCTCTGCTTCTTTCTATTTTCATCTTATTAAGCAAGAATTCGATTTCATCACCGCCATTTCTAGTGCCCTGTTCACACTGCTCAGTTCTTGTGAAATATTTCACACTGCTCCGCACAAAATACGCCCGAGAAGGAAGTTTACAACAAGGCCGTTTAAAGTGGATACTTGAAAATACAGAGGTTTTTTTCGAACGCAGTAGATCTATGTAAACGCAAAAAACGGATATTTATCTCGACCACAGCATTGTGACAGGATTAGAACCACAGAAACAGATATTTTTCCTACGTTGCTGTGAGCAATGTGAACGCTCAAAACGGATATTTTTATCTAGATTTTTGGACAAAAACGGAGTAGTATGAACGGTTGACAGATATCGAGAAGCCTAACTGAGGAGAACATTGCTGATTTACTTTGATTCAGATTGCCAATCAGAGAATGCTTTCAGAATCTAATTAATCATCAAATGTAAGAATTTAACGACATTTGATCAATCGTCGTTAAAAGTAGACTGTTTGAGAAATATCATGATGAAGGAGGGTGGGAGCCTATTCATAATAATAATTCTCTATTCATACTCTCACCTGTACCCATGATGTGATGAATTTCAGGGATTTCTTAAATATATTTCAACAACATCACCCTTTGTTTGTGCTAAATTTATCCCCTGAAGCATTTAGTTGGAATCCAGATGTGGAAATATACAGTTTCATTAGAATTGGAATTTACTTTCAGTATATACCGTATTCATATATATCCTCCGCAGCGTTCTTTTCAAAATCGAACTGTATGATGCGGTGTTCATAACAAAATCAAATATGAAACGTTACGCAATACCTTCTTTTCGCAAGTAAGTGCAACAAAGACTGTATAAAATGTTTTAAGAAAAACTACATGTAACATACAGAGAATCTCAATATAAATGAAGTGAGTGATACGATCTAAAAGGTGTAACATATTTTTCGAGCTAAACATTGGACAGGGTGGCCAACATACACTGAAAGACTGGATTTTTTTGCCCCTAGAAAACCCTGAAATTACAACCCACCCCTGAAAAATTATGTTATGAAGCAGATTTCTGTATAACTATTCGGCCTTGCTGTACTGCTACGTTTTTGATTTGGGATAGACTGTCTCTTTGTTACGTGGCATGGATTTAGATGAGACCATAGATGGACATACAGGGACGCCTACCCTGGGGAGGGGCAGCTGCCCCCTCTGCCCTCATCCATGGGGGACAGGAGGAGCAAGAATTCTCCTGCGTACTGAATTCTTTCCATCTCTCCTATCTCCTGAAGGGGCATTTCGGGCACTTTAGACAGTTTGGTTCAAGAAAATGTTTCTAGGGGCGTGCCCCGAGACACTCAACTTACAAATGTATTATTTGTAGACCAACACGCTAAGCATCGCTCCTCTGGAAAAGAGTTTGAAGACCAAAATCTACCCCTGTGGAGTAACATATAGATATACATAGATGTGGCCTCAAAGTAAGCCTTGCCCCCGCTGCCCTAGGAACGCGCAGGCATCCCTGCAGACATACTTTTGGCTTAGGGGGTTTGAAACCCCCAATACTTCCTTAAGGGATTTGACACCCCTAATACTTCCTTCCTTACCATTTGGTAGAATCTGCAATGTCTTACCATTCGGTAAATTCTGCAATATTTTTGTATGTTTCGATAAATTCTACAATAGTTTGTACCCAGTGGCAGCCTGGCTTGGGGGTCGGGCTCCGGTGGCCACCTAACAAAGCATTGTGAAGGTGCGCCAGAGAAGGAAATAGACAGCTGAAGCCGGTAAATAGTACGATAAATAGCCATAACCGAAAGAGGAATGGCACTAAGCAGATAGCAGCTAGACAGGGGAATGGAGTTAGGTGTGAAGCCATTTCAAGAGCAGCTGCAATAAGAATTTTATAGTTATATTTTGTCGTGTCTCGAGCTATTTTTCAACATTACTTGTAAAATTCTCTGCAACTAGGGTACAGAGCTGCAGTGCTAAGTAAATTCACCATGCAATATGTTCATTGAAGGATAGCCCCTGGTCCCGTAATCGATCTTGTATCTGGTAAAACAGATATGAAAAACTCTTTTACATTTCTGTTTATTGTCGAATGAAACAGGGAAATCTCTGTGAATGTAAAATCAAATTTATTCGGCTTTTTGAAAGGAAAATTCTAAAGGTGAAGGGTGTAGTGTACTGAACCACCAAATTAAAAAAGGCTTCAGAGGGAAGACATGTATTCCTTCTCTGACTAGAGATCGATTATGAACATAATGCTTGTACTGCATGCTAAAAGGGCGTTTTCCGACATTCTAGAGGATGTGACCTAAAAGCAATTTGTTCGCTCGCTCCGCTCGCGTATTTGATGCCTGCTTCCTTCTGTGTATAATACTCTTAACTCATAGTCTTTGCAATTGTGCATGCGGATAAGAGAAAAATAGTATTTAACTTCAATTAGGGTATTTCCATCTTGTTTCTGGTATACGACGTGTTGTTAGTTGTCCCTCTCCAGAAAGAATCAGCCGCTGCCACTGTTCGAACCATTCGGTAAACCTCAACACTTTTACTGCCAGCTCCCCCTCCCCAATACTCACCTCTGAGTCCGTCCTTGCATCAGATGAAATTTTTTGCTTCTAGCAATGGTTATTATTTTATTGTCATTATTGCTTCTAGCAATGTCTTTATTTTTATCATCAACCTTTGAAGATTAATGATAAAAATAAAGACATTCTATTCTGCAAAAGGGCATTTTCCGACGTTCTTAAGGGCCTTACCTCAACAAAGTTTTCTGGGGGCAACCCCCAGACCCCACTTTCCAATATGGTACCTTTGAAAAAAGTGAAAATACATTCTGACTTATTGCCAGAACAATTTTTACATGTAAAAGCATTGAGCTTTTGGCTGGGTTTCTTCTTCTGTGGTCCCTTGGTGCAGCTGGTGATATATCTTTTCGTACCTTCTCATTATGGTTAGGGAAAATATGAACCTTTTGCACCCTAGTTCAGGGGAGAAAGTATTAGTTTTACCCAGAAAAAAAGTAAGTCTGGTAGCTATATTCTTATAAATGCGTAAGGATCCTATATTTGGTTTGCAACAGAAGCCTGTTTTTCCAACAACGGAAACAAAAATTTCAAAATCGACTATGGATGGGTAAATGCAAAAAATCCCCTGGCAAACCCTGGAAATTTAGCAGGAAATCTCCTGGACATCCATGGAAAAATATTTCATTTTGCTGTTGGCCACCCTAGTTGAAGGGTATACTAATCAAGCAGCAAAGCATTCTGTTCCAATACTGGTAGTGCCATGATACGAAAAGAACTGGACCAATACCATATTGTCCTAATGATAACTGCTACAAAGGTAATTGACTGTGCTTCAGTTTTAATGCTCATAGGGAAGCTTCTGGATGCTTCGCAATTTTTTGTCTCAATTTCAAGATGCAAGTAACTAGTTCCACGGGCACAAATATTAATTATTTCTACCACTGTTGTATATGAATTATCAACGGCACTGCTTGTTTGGTCTTTGAAATCTCTCGTGAAAAAATATATGCAGTCCGATACCACAGAGTCTTGGATTTTGATCTCTGAGAAAACGTTGAGGAGCCGAGGCTGGTTTCTTAATAGGGCATTGATATTAAAAGAGCCGTCTTCAAGCAGTAGATTATATGAATCGTGCTTGTCAAAGCTTTTTAAAGAACAAATGCATAGTTTTGCATGTACCCCAGGATCTTTACACTGTCTGTAGATGCCATATCGCGATAGTCTGTCATAACTTAATAACTTCATATTTCTTGATTTCCTGCCAAGTGCTATTGTTGATTTTATCTCTACATGAAATACTTCTTCTTTATGACCAGAGCCACTGCCCGGGTCTGTTACAAAATCCATTGTTGTAATTAGGTCACCTTTTTCTATTCGCTCCCTGACATTTCTGAAAGACTTTGCAAACAGACGGTTGCAGCCCCATTGTTTCTGCAACTTCTCTCTCATGCCTTCTCTTCTTCCTGAGTCTATCAAATTATTTAATACGCCAACTGCAAATTCAAGCGTGCCTACATGAGTTGTATCATTCTTCGCCGAAATATCCCACCCTTCACAGATACAGAGATTTGGCAAGGCGAGATCGAGATCATCACAATGTCGTGCAGCTGGTAGATTACTTAGCAGACTTTTACCAGGGCTTTTACCAACACTTTTTCTCATGTTATAATTCCTTCCTCTTGCGATTTCCAAAATCGTTTTGTGTACATCTACCATTGTAAATAGGCGCTTAGTGTTCCTCCGCAGATTGGATAGCACAGAGCCTCCCAGCCTTTCCTTGACACTCTCAGGCAAAATCATGAAAAATGATGGATGGTGCATTTCATATCGTCCCTCTAACATTTTGCTTGCATACTCCGTGTATGTGTTGCCATGATCTGCCATGAAAATAGTTAATGTATTCTCTAAAGTGGCGAGCTTTCGGATCATGTTGGAAAGATCCACGTTGAGGGTCTGTGCCCTTACCCCTTTATAATCATGTCCTGTATTAATGGTTGTGAAACTAATGCGTGGTTTGCTGTGCTCTCTCCTTTTGAAGTACTGAAGAAGATGTTCAAATATATAGGAATGTTGGAACCGGCCATTGAGACAAATCTGGCTGTTCTCTGGACCATTGAATGGTGTCTGAAGATTGTTAAGAGCCAGGATCTTGCAGCTAGCAAATGTTAAACCTGTTGACGAGAACAGATGCCAATTTCATTCCTAGTTGCAGTTTCATAGCATAACGTCACACATTCGAAATGCCGTTTCAATTACAATAACAAACATAAAAATAAACAATCACAAATTGTCTGGTTACACGTTATGTATACGAGGTTCAGCTGCCTACTTCGCAAACACAATGTAGACGGCAGCACAGGATCCATACAGCATTCATTCATTTCATAACATTCAAAATTCCAATACATTTTACTATACAAACAACAATTAATACATAATATGTAACATTGTCTCATCTGCATGAATAATAGAACTTCTTAAAGGAGGACTCTCCCAGTAGTCCAAAAAACTAACGAGACAAAACCCCCCTCAGCCATAAGTGTAAAATTATTCGTAGTTTTACAGGTGTAAGCAAAATCAATAATGAATATCAAAAATAACAATTTAAAACGACACACATTAATAACAAACAAATGTTCCAACTAGAAAATTTCAATCCGTCCAACGACAGCTTTCACAGCAACGGCAAATGACAACGGTAACGATAACTTCGACTTTTTCAAACAATAACTGTAGCGGTGACTTTATCATACGGTAACGATAACTGCAAACGGCTTCAACTTATTGACTTCAACACATCAACGTATACGATTGCACTCAAACTCACGGCGACCACACTACTCGGCAACTTAAACACGACTGACTCAACAAACAAGTACGGATACTGATATCACACAAACAACACACTCACAATAGAAATTACTTTAAAAACAGAGGTGATCACAATAACGTGGCGATCAAAGAACATGAATTGAAATGAATGACACACTACACAACATTACGTAATTAGGAAACAAAAGACAAAACTAGTGCTCTAACATAAGTAATGATTTGTTCAATAGCAGTGCACTTGCCTTCCTAGCATATGTTTCCCAGAATTATGAATAACCAAGAATGTGTTTTTAAGATGCTTTTTAGATGAATACTTAGAAGGTGAATTTTTTAGCTCTTCATGTAGATCATTCCACATCTTTTTTCCCATATAGCAAATTGACTTCAAACCATATTAGAGGCTATTTTTATGAATGAGGAAGACATCTCCTTGATAAGAATTCCTTGTATGATATTCATGAATGCTTGAGGTACAAGTAAGAAAATTATGAAAGCACATAGGATCCATTTTATTAACTCTTTGGAGACAAAGGGGGTCATTACTGACCCCCTTGTATACTTGCTGTCACATTTCAGCCCCCCATTGGCTCAAATGCTTTAAAAGCTCCCCATATTGCCTACCATGTTGGCTAAGCCTCCCTACTAAATTTTAGTGAGCTAGCTTTGTCATACATGAAGTAATAGTCTTTCAAGCTGCGGATACATTGAATGTTGCTATGGCGTCCTCCAGCAAAAGTCGGCTGTCATTTGAGAGTGCATTACAGGCATGTTTGGAGTCTGGTAGTGACTTTCAAGAAGATGATTCAGACTCGTGTTCTTCATGGTCAATATCTGCCACAGAAGATACCACTGATGCTTGCTTTAGAGGCTTAAATTTATCGATTGACGAAGGTGCTCTAACCAGCAGCTCTGGTGTTAGGCCTGTTACAGAAACTTCACACTTTCAGCAGGTATGTAAAATACCAAATAACCTCCAAAAGTATAAAGTAGTGAGAATTAGCATAAAGTAGTCAGTCATATACTTCAGTGAATAGTGTGATTTCTAACAGCAGTCAATTCTATTGCATCTAGGATACAAGTGATAGTGAGCAAGATGATGACAGTGATGTAGCAATTCCGTTGGGGACTTCTGATATGCAATATCACGAAAATGAAGCCACAATGGAGCTTAGTAGCATTCCATCAAAAAAGACTCCAATGAACTTTTATACTGCATCTAAACAAAAAGTGTCAATACAGGTGACATCCACATCCAGTGCAGCTTGTCATAATCCTATTCTTGCAAAAGTTGCTCCAAAGAAGGTATTATCAAATAAAGTTGCCTCAAAAAAGGTCAGTAGCCTTAGTAGCAAAATACAAAGCATGAATAGGAAAGTAGCAGGAAAAAGTAGAGCACACAAAAGGCAAGCAAAAGACAGTGGTAGTCAATGGAGAGAGGTATGGCAACTGTTTGACAATCCAAACAGTTCAAAGGAATTTGTTGAGTTTTCAGGCCATGCAAGGGGGCAGCTGGTGAGAGAGGCCCATTGGAATTTTTCCAATTCTTTTTTACTCCCGAAATAGTAAATGATATTGTTGAACAGACTAACTTATATGGCATGCAGCAAAGTAAGAGGAATAATGCATGGACATATATAACTTATGAAGAAATTTTGGCATTTTTTGGAATAGTAGCAGCTGTGGATACAAAAAGAATAGTAGCGGAAAGCAAACACGGAAAAAGACTTGCAACTATTGTGCAAAATGTGATGCATTTATCTGCACAGAATGTTTTGAATGTTTTCATACCAAGAGCAACATGAAATAATATTTGAAATACATAACTAAACATGGATTGAATGAAAATGTTTATTTCACTGTATGGAACTTGTGTGTTGTACACATTGATACACAAAAACTGCACTGTAAGCAAGTGGCAAAGTAGCATGGATTTTATGAAAAGTTTGCTAT
>OLMO02000006.1:9013632-9026225 GCA_900291935.2 Cassiopea xamachana
ATATATATATATATATATATATATATATATATATATATATATATATATATATATATATATATATATATATATATATATATATGGATATGTATATATGGATATGCCACGTAAGAACTAAAAGGTATGAGAAGGGTACAACGTTATTCATCAAATAGAGCAAGAAAGGCACTGAGTCGTCTGGTCTCAACTACATTTGGTTCATTCTATTTCAGTTCAACTCACATCGGATCTCACATGATTAACAGGAAATAGGAATGGAAAGATGAACATTTAAGATATCCAGAAAGTATAAGTGCGCAAGCGTCCCTCCTGCCTTTCAATTGGGGGAGCAGGGGGAGCAAAAGTGCCCTTTTTGAAATGCAATAGAATTCTTTTTTAAACATAGCTATGATGCAAAGGGGATCAAATAGGTTATGTAAACAAGCAAAATATAATTGGAAGAGAGAGCTATTTGAATACCTGTGTGAAAAATCAGCCCTGCTAAAGGATGCAACGAAGTTATCTTTAAGAGATGTCTTGGGTCGCAAAGAAGTGCCTATGATAGGTGGTGTGCCAATGAGATACCCATGCAAGTCGATTCCCTTTTACTCCTATTGGTCCTCCTTGCCCCACTATCGTTTTGGCCTTATATACCTTGTATGTTTCACAGGAGTGCTATATTTCTGTCTGAAAGGTAGAATATACAAAAGCTATTGCCCCTGGTACCCCCTTTTCCTATAGCTATATCAGTGGTTCCCAAACTGAGTATCCCGGTCCCTTGGATGGGAAAGAATTCGTTGCTGACCGAAGTCCTAACATTTAGTCAGCACCATGATGAAGTTCTTTGACTTTCTTCTATCTGCCAGAATTATTTGTCTTGAAATAAGGACTTGCCTGTCATTGCTACGTAATTGAATGCAGAATAGGCTCTGCCCAATCAACTGCCTGTGCTGTGTTTGTTGTCTGCTAATTATCTTGGATTTGGTATTAAATTATTGATGCTTTTACGTAAAGGGATCCAAGCAACTAAACACTAAATGGGAATTTCTTCTACACAAAGTGAAGTGTCTCTTGAAAAGAGGCTGCTTTTATTCTTTGTGATGACAATAGCATATCTTTTTTAAACATAGAAAGCAACCTGTTTATCAATGACTATTTGCTGGAATAACAAAAACCAGCTGATATTTACAAGTTGCCACTCCACTATCAAAAGCAGGCTTTGCTGTTTTGAAGCCTGTGCAAACGATCCTGCATTTGGTCTAACATTTGATCTAGCTCTTGGCACAAAATTTTGTTGATGTCTCCATGTGTGCAAGCAAAAGCCTTATCAGGATTGCCAGATTGGCATCTTAAATGCCACAATTCTCGATTTTGGCCTCCTTTTGCTTTCACGTCCCTGAAAAGCATAGATTCGACGAACATTAAAGTTAAGCTTTGTTGACCTGTTTTTGTAGCTTAATACCTATTTGGTTCTTTGAGCTGTAAAATCTGGAATATATACATATCCATCACGACCAATATAGTACACTAGTGATAGCGTCATAAAATCTATTTTAAGAACTTCTATACTTTGATCAAACGGAGTGAAAGAGCACCTTACAATAGGTATGTGTTGAAAATTTTAAGCAAATATTGTGAACAATAGTAGGGCATGGGGGCCAACAGGAGCAAAGGGGCACCGACTCGCATGGGCACCTCTTTGGGACACATCCTAGAGTACACACCTCTTTGAGGCCCAAGGCACCTCTTTTGAGACATTTTCGTTGTATCCTTTAGCAGGTCCTATATTTCACACAGCTATACAAATAGCTCTCTCTGCCAATCATATTTTGCTTGTTTATATAGCTTTTTTGACCTCCTTGGTATTATATCAATGTCCAAAAAAGATTCAATTGCATTTCAAAAAAGTTACTTTTGCTCCCCCTGCTCCTCCAACTGAAAGGTAGCAGGAGCGCTTGCTCCCCTCTGCCTCCCTCTCCGGGATGCTTGTAAGAAACGATCTAAATCTTATAAAGAGTGCTTGTAATGGTCAAACATTGTTCATTCTAGCTGGATTTTCTTTATTCCTAATTGATGTAAAGATTCATTTCCCCTGAATGAGATTATTATCTATTGTTCTGTTGTTAGCACTCTGTTATCCTCTTTTTATGTAATTCTCCTTTTTCATAGGAATTCTTAATTTTTTACCCAGTTTCAATATTCTAGAATTTTGCTGACTTTGAGCCAAAAAATGTTCTTAAATTATTCTTAAGTACCAAAGGTGTAACTTAGCCAGAAAATCAAAAGAATACATCGCAATCGTTGTTGATGTTGTGCTAAATCATAAATTTAAGCAAGAGCGGAACAGAAGAGTAAATTTTTGTATGGATAATGAAAAACAAATCAGAAAGCAACATTGTAATTAAAATGTGAAAGATCCCCGTATCTTAATGAAGCTTGAGCCTTTCATTGGTATTAAATTATTCATAATTTCTGCCACTTTGAGCCTCAATATTCTTACAAAAAAATGTTCACAAGCAACTGTACCCAGTCTCCCTTGCACCAGTGCTATTCTTATGCCTGAGATGTTATAACACCTACTTTTGTCTATAGCGACATGAATTTTGCACGTAATAAGCATAAATTAGTATAGCCGTGCCCTCACTACAAAATTAGCCCAAGCTCGGACTAGACTCGGCCCAGGCTCGGCCCAAGTGTATATTGTGTCCACACTACAAGGCATAAATGGGCCAAGCCCAACATGCGACCAGCGTGCTTGCACAAAAGTTGTGCAACAAACATGACTGACTGCTGGTGAGCAATTTTTGGTAGAAGGGAATTCCCTAAATTTGAGATTTTGGCATGTGTTCTGCTTATAAGGCAATGTTGAACGATGATTTTGAACCGTTTCATCGGCTCAAATGATTATTATTGTTCCATTGTCAGCAGCAAATGCACTCATTCTTCTGATTTTCTCAAAGCACACAAAATAATCAGAAAAAAACTGCCTGCTTTCCAACGTTTTCTCACGAACTGTTATTTTCTCGTCAGTTTACTACACACTGTACAGCTGTGCGACAGCTAATCAAAACGGGGCTCGGCCCAAGTTTCTGTCCACACCATAAAAATCGGGGCTCGGCCTAGGCTCGACCTAGCCCGATCCCTGCTGAAAACCTGGGCCAAGTTAGCCTAGGGCGATCCCAGGTTTTTGCATCCACACTAACATGGGCCAGGTCCAGGTTTTTGACAACTTGGGCCGAGCCTGGACTAGTTTGTATAATGTAAACACGGCTTATGTATGTAAGAAAACAATCACCAAAATTTTGCATCCGACCAACAATGTCATTATTAATTTTAAATCACATTCATTGACTAAAAACGTTGGTCTTTGTATTGAGGAAATCAAAGAAAAACTTTTGTAACGTGACTTTTACTATCAACATGAAGCATGTTCTAAGTTTTCCAATCTTTTAAGAACTTTATACATTAGAAATTCAAAAAATATTGTTTTGACTTTGAATTGCCTAGGTAGCATTTTGTCAAGAAGTAAGTTGACCTACCTGTGTGATCTATTTTTGAGTTTCTTATTTTTCGCTTCAATTCCCTCCAATTTGCTGCCATTCCAAGCTCCATTCTCATTCCCCACCAATACTTCCAGCATAGGTCATCTTGATACATGGTTTCGTAACCAATCTCCTTTAGAATACCATACAAGTTTTCCACTCCCACATTTGAGTGCTCCCTCTCTGACTCAGTCATGTTTCTAGGTAGTAATTGACCTGTAAAGAATGCGTGGAAATTCTCCGCACTGTGGCCATGCACAGCCTGAAATAACTCAAAATCTAGCACTTCTGCTTTGGACTTTATATTTGAATTGATATCATTAAATGTTTGAAGCACGAGAGGGAGAGAACGGTAGAAGTGCGCTCGTGATATCGAATCAAGCAATACTATATTCACGTTAACTTTGTCCTTCACTCTAGACCTAGTCTTTTCCTTGCCTCCAAATGGCAAGAGAATCAACTGGGTTTTGGATATTCTACTATCGATGTTGAGAAAGCAGTTTAAAAATAGAAAATTGCTTTTTCTTGCAATTTCCACCTTTGCTAAGGACTTTAGAAGAAGTGCCAAGTTAGAGGTATCAATGAAGTTTCTTATCACCTTTACATCTCCTGTAGTCCAATCCAGCCCACTGATTTTGCAATATCGGTACATTGCAAGATTTCTACATCCAAACTCCAAATTATTTTCATATTTCAAGTAGCAATATACGATTTTGCTATTGTCTCTACATACTTGTAACTTGTTATCTATTTTATAAGCTTCTCTGGTGAATCTGCAAGCTTCTGTAGACAGACTGTGAGGTGTGCATGCTATGTTCTCTCTAGTATGAATTCTGTACCTTTCTAGTATTCCTTTTTCCTTGCAACTTACTTGTTGTAGCTTTCCAATTCTTGCTTTTGCATGTGTAAGGGAGGAGAAACTTTTATTTGCAAAAACTGTGCGCCGTCTCTGCTGTGAAGTTGTCATAATCTTTTCCTTCTCTGTCTTTGCGATTTGACTCTTGTTTACTTTCACTACTCTTAGGCTTCCTGATTGTGCTGTGCCATTTAATTCATGATAGTCCTTGTTTAATACTCCATAATTAATACTTTCAGCTCTGTACTGATCATACAAATCCAGTACGCTATTTTTGAATTCCATTTCTTTAGGCTTTCCATGAAAGAGCTTATTTCCTGTTAGATTTGTATAAAGTAACACTAGCACGTACACTGCAATACAGAATAATAATATTTTAGCTTTCAGAAGCTTTCTGCTCAACATTACAAAGTAGGTCATAATTGAGTATGAGGAATTCCAGTAATCATGTAGAGTCTCATATTCTCCCCAGCATGCTATATCAAAATTTGTTTAAACAGGTGCCCGTTAGTGACGTATAATTATGGACGGCCAGCAGATACTTCATTAGTAAAAGTCATTTGTTAGCCGTCACTTTCTACATTATGCTGCATCGTTGCTGAAAGTTGCCATTTCGATTCTAGTTTTGCTTAAACATTCAATTAAATTTTACATATTCACTTTTCCTCAATTATTAAGTAATTCCTTGATCTATTTGAGACGTAAACCAAATTAAGTTGAAGACTTTTTGAATATAGCCTACTGCCTTCTATTTTCCTGGCCAAGGACAAACATCAAATTTCCATACAGGCTTGCTGAATTAGTACATTACCTTTAAAGGGGCCCCTCTAGTATGAATTTTATGATTGCCAATCTTATTAAGAAATGGGCTGGTAAAAACGTCAATCTTGTATCCAGCTACGTCCATCAATGGCTGGAGCTTGCTATCGGTCCACCCTTAGCACTCTGGCATTACCTAATACAAATTGCGGTATGGGTTCTATTCTTTCTTCGATAAAATTCATTTAATGGTAAACAGTTACAAGGAATGCTCTCAAATGATCTCCAAATAAAGATATTATTTAGTTCTGGGCACAGAAGCGCTTTGGCTGCAATGTTCAATATGTCAAAGTCAAAAATCAAAGTCCTTCCCGCGCCCAATGACGCACAGGGAGGCGCCTATCTCCATTTATATAGCCCTAGGCCACGCGTCTCCGAATGCAGTGAAGGCTACAGCGGGGAGCTGGTCCACTGGTAGCTCCGCGTGTTTAACTTCCCCACTCTTTTCTCATTTATCGAGCGCCAGGCGAGAAGGTAGCGAGTACCATTTTTAAAGTCTTTCGTATGAGTCTCGGCCGGGACTCGAACCCACAACCTTCCGATTGTGAGGCAGACGCTCTAACCACTGGGCCATCACACCGGTATATTCAATATGATCAGTTCCAAAATACAATGCATGTCTTAAATGCTTTACAGAAGGATAATGAAAGTCGCATTAATCATGAGCTAAAGTCAGAAGGATTAATCCTAACTTCCATCCTTACTCATGCTAGTCAAAAGCCTGTAGTCTATGGTCAATTGTGCAGCAACTACACATGCCTAGAAACATCTCTTACTTTACAATAAAATATCTTAATAGCACTCTGGCTACCAGAAAATATCTCAGAAAATGGGCCATTTCTCAGCCTTTCGGCCTGCTCCTTTCGCCTAAAAACTGAAAAATTTCAATATGTCGTCTCTAGTTCCACATTCAGTCTGTGAAAAGGTAAGTACACCTGGATTCACAACTCTGTATTTCTTTTTCTAGCCACTATTCTTTCATCTTTGTCTAGTTGCTCACTATACGCCGATCTTCCTTTATTGTTATCACCAAGCTTCATAACACGAGATTTTTCAGAACAGACTTTGCATTCAGACTTTTCGTATATACATTTTATAAGAAACTAGGACTACGCCCACCTAATTATATAAGAAACTGCGCCAGTGTTCCAGGAACAAAGCTATCATAGTGCGTTAAAACCTTATCAACTAACCATTTCTTACAAGTTTTCAAAAAAGTGCACGTTTTTCTATAAAAAACAGTTTATAAGCAAATGAGGCTCAAATGACCGAAATTTTAAGAAAATCCCAAGGCTCAGTTTCCAATATTAAGTGTTCTTGTTGGGCAAGAATTGATATTGCATCATTATTAAATTCAAAATGTTAAAGATAAAATTCAATTTCAAGTATACACCGATATGCAACAAATGTAACCCATTTTTGACAGTTTATTACAGTCACAGTTAAAAAAATTTTAAGAAAATCTCAGGCTCCATTTCCGGAACATTAAGAAACTTGAGGCTCAGGCAGAATGACGTTTTTCATATAAACGAAACGCGAAACATGTATGTTGTTTCAAAAGAAAGATATTTCGTCGTCTACAAATGACTTATACTTTGAGAAATTTAACAGTTGGGATGGGGGGCTATGCCTCTCCCTGCGCTCTCCCTCTTCTTTACTATAGCTTGCATTGGCTACTGAAAATTCTTCAATCTATATCATTGAATTGATCTTAGGATTTGAACCCAATATACAAATCAATAATAACCTATTGTGTCCCCAATAAGGAAATAAATTCACGAATGAACAACCATGCGTATTATAGCAACTGCCATTATTGATTATAAAATCCCTTTTCCTCCAAAGAAGCTTGAAGTAACATGTCGGATAAGTAACAAAATAACAAAATAATAATGAAACTGAAAAGAACCAAAACTAGTAAAAAATTAGGAAAAACAGCATTGCCATATGACCGTAGAAAGATAGTACTCTAGCAGCTGATCTCTATTTGTTGATCTCAGCCTGCTTACTCTAACTCTAGCAGTGCTGTTTATGGGCAAAACTTCCAATTTACAGTCCATTACATTAGGGGTTCCACAGGGGTCTTGCTTAGGCCCGCTGCTTTTTTAAAATCTACGGTAATGATTTACCCCTGCAGCTTACTGTTTCAATGGCTAATATGTATGCTGATGAGACAAGTATTCCCTACTCCTCAAACTCGATTTCTACTATCAAAAATGTTGCTAACAAAGATTTAGAGTCACTAAAGACATGACTAGTAGGGTCATGGCTAGAAGAAAACTATTTGTCTCTTAATGTTGTGAAAACACATTGCATTTTGATAGGTAGTAGAAATATACTAAGGGGACGTACTTATTCCAACGCTACAATGCTGTCCATTTATATTGGAGATTACAAAGTATCTCCCATAACCAGCATGAAATACTTAAGAGTGGAAGTAAGTCAAAGTCTTAACTGGGAGGAGCACTTATTGAAAATAACAAAAAAAGTTGGATGTGGTATTGGAATTCTTCGTTTAGCTAAACGCTAACTCCCACTGGAAACTGTATAAATGATGTACATGAGTTTACTTGAGCTATAATTTAGCCACTGCTGTCCAGTTTGGGGTAGTGCAAGCAGTACAACTTTACAAAGATTGCAAAAATTACAAAATCCAGTTGTGAGAATTATTACGAACAGTCCTTATGAAGCTCACTCGGTTGGCTTACTATTAAGCAGCATTAAGTAGCAGTAGAAGCTGGTCAGCTATACACTACCTTTATATAATGAGTTGTATTATTGCATAGTAAAACATATGTTCAATAAATTAAATTTGTAAAAGAATGTTTAGGTAGTATCTTCCTTCAGACGTAGCTGGTTTGCAAGAGGCTCTCCATTTACATACAAAATAGCAACAATAAATCTGAAAAAGCCAGGTACAATAACTACTTAGAAAACTTTAGAATTGAGCAAATACAACAATATTTAAGGAAAGTAAAGTGAAAAGATAATTTGCATATCAAACAAACTATGAAGAGCATCCGTCAAAGTCCGTGCTAGCTCAAATTTTGTAAATTTTACGATTTTTAGTACTGATCTCATCTCAGTTGAGAGGCCGTTGCACAAATTTTGCCCCAAGGAACAAGACTCCCGATTGGCCATTGACAGAATTTAGTTTGGGTATTTGATGGTAACAGCAGTGCTACGAAAGTCCTACGATGAATTTTCGGAATTTCTAATAGATATATCATGGAGGTATTTTAGAGCAAGTCCATTACTTGATTTATAAACAATAGCTTTTTGGTGAGCGTATTACTGAGGGCACCATATTTTCATTTTGTATATTTGCTATTTGTAATTATTCTAGTTGCACTATCTTGTAGCTTTTTTTTAATGAAACTAACTATTTACAAGACGGACAAAAGAGCATAGTTGTTAGAGTACATACCTCCCATGCGAAAGGTCTGCGGTTGGGGTCCGACTCGATGCCCTGACTGAACGCTTGCTTACTGTTCACCCAGCAGCAAATGGATAATTGGGGGCAGCACTGGGGAGATAAAGGCAGCGAGGAAAGGAACCGGACACCCTACTCCAAATGCCGATGGCTCAGGATAAGTGCTCTCTCTAACAGGCACTTCCCTACGTACGAAAGTATACGGGACTACCTTTTCCTTTATCTTATTTACAAGATACAAGGATGAAAGGAAGAGAATATGAAAATTATAAATGCCCTACTCCATAAATAAAAGTCTTGCAGATCCTACAGTTGCAATTTCCATATTTCTTTGACTTCAAATGTTTTTTAAAGACTGTCAAAGAGCAGGAAATTTTAATTTCTAGAAATCGATTGCAATACTTAATTACACTCAAGGATCATGAAATCTTTTATGAAATATTTCGGATGCGCTTCTTCAAATCCAAGGAGTTATCAATGCACACCTCCAAATATCTAATACTTTCAGCAACTTCTACTGGTGAATCTCAGATATCAAGAGCTAGTGTCACTGCCTGGTTCTCCATAACAGCTTGCCTATGTCTATTAGAAATGCCCAATGATTGAGTTTGGCTACATTTGCAGATAGCCTATTACATTGAATCAAATATGTACTAACCTTTTGTCGTCCGCATACATGGAAACCTTTTCGTTTTTGACTGAAAAAGGCAGATTTTTATGTAAATCAGGAATAGCAAAAGGCCAGGGCACGAATGAGCCTTGGGGAACTCTAATATTTACATATTAGTAACTAGTGTCTACTCCATCAATCCTAGGTAACTGCCTATGATAGTTCACTAGGATTGACGGAGTACACTCCAGTATCTAAAATATAAATAAGCTCTTGAACACCATCATGGTCAAGTTTCTGCAAAAGATTATAATGATCAACAACATCGAATGCCTTTCTTAGGTCTACGCAAACAGTTCAAAAAAATTTTAGAGATCTATTCCGCTGTACGACACTGAAACTTGAGTTCAAAAACTACTGGGCTAAAAGCCTAAAGTTTTACTTCATTACTGAGCTGGTGAGAAGATCAACTGGTCAACTGGTCCAATAGTAACATTGCTAGAACATGTCAAGATGTGGATAAAAGTTCCAGGTTCTATTGAGGCTATAAAGCACTTATATTGAAATTGAGGCAAGATATGTTTATTCAATATTTACGGGGAAATTATCGTACTGTTTAAACTATGCAACAGCACTTTATAAGTTGAAGAGTAAGCACCTTATATGTTCCATAACGTTACGTACCTACTTTGAGCTCTTTACTGATAGTTTACCCTACATCTGTTAGTGCACTACTTTAATCAACTGACAAGACACATATCCAGTGTCCTCAAACTTCAACCAAAAGGAGAAATGTGGCAACTTAACATCTCATTGATAAGCACGGCCTCACTGGAAGGGGGCTGTGGAGGCTTCGGTCCCTCCATTCTTGCTACCCAGCGTTTTGAAAACACATGTTTTTTAGAGATGGCAATTTTATTAACTTCTAAGAACCCACTTTTTCTAGTCCTTCACTCTTTACTTTGTGGTGCTATGACTAAGTGCTTTCCAAAAGGTAGTAGCATTTGCTGATAAGAGGCATGCTTTGCCGACAGAACATTTTCAAGGAGTGTGACGATCATAAAGCGCCCTTTGCCCTGATTGATGATAACATGACACAAATTTGCCGACAGCTAGCACTTTGGTTGATTGCCAACAGGACTTCTTGTATGAGGTTGTGGTATCCCCCATACACCCTCTTGTGAATACGGCGCTGATGATAAACACAAAGTTCATTCATATAGCATCTGCAACTCAGTGCTATCATGCTACCTTACCTTGGCAAATTCACTTTTCGACTCTCTGTGACAAAAGTTACTTATTACTTTCACATACAAAAAGCAATAGATAAATAACGGTCCAAAAATTGTCCATGTAAGGTTAGAAAGGATAATCTGAAAGAAGAAGAATAGCGAATGAATAGATAGAGCACGTGATCATCAAGAGACCTGTCACGAGTACAAAAATGGCTCCCTGTTTACGTGCACGGACTCATGAAACTATTTTTACGCTATTGACGACATCTTGGAAACGTGGAGAGAGGCAGGGCACTTCAATAAGCTCCTTGCTCAAATGAGTCCTGCGATAAGTTTCTTGTCGAAAAAGCTAATATGTTCTACCAAAGTCCCTCTTTCCAGCTAGATGAATATGGCTAGAAGGCATTTCCTACGCTTCTCGGCAGTGTTAGGTAGCACGTGTTTCTATGAAAGGGTGCCTAAGAAACTCGAGGCTAGAATAAAGCAAGAATTAAGAAATTTTTAAGAAATACAGGCAGGCTGAGTTTTAAATGTTAACTAGAAAAACCGTGCTTTTAAGAAAGATTTCCAAAAAAACGTTCAATTTCGTCTAAAATTTTTCGAGTAGTTTATCATTCAATGGATGTGGGTGTGGTTGAAATTTAAATTGACAACTTTCTTGAAAACGAGCAACTTCTCAGAAAATTTCGAGCAACTTGTGGACAGGGATAGAGACAGCGCACTCTGTAGCATCAGAAAACATTGTTTTGTTAAATTTAATTTTCTTGCTTTCATCACTGGAGTCATAACTTTTGCTTTCACAAATGATTTGATTTTTTTCAGATTGAAATATCCTTTTCCTGAAAGCATTGAATTTTCGAACTGCCATCAGGTTCTAGTCTGATAAAGACCCCCTCTTCCCTCATGTGACATTTAGGTACATGTGTGTTTTCTGTAAGCATTGCTCAAC
The DNA here is from genome assembly GCA_900291935.2 of Cassiopea xamachana. NCBI lineage: Eukaryota > Metazoa > Cnidaria > Scyphozoa > Rhizostomeae > Cassiopeidae > Cassiopea > Cassiopea xamachana. The sequence continues at coordinate 9,025,056 of OLMO02000006.1, forward strand.
CACCTTTCAAATACAACGAATCTGATGTTATGATGCAAGCAAGCCTGGTCTCTGAACAGCAAATTTTGGATCAGTACTAGCTTTTTAGATTTGACCCAAGAAGGAACAGATCCAAATGCGTCCATCTTGTAAGGCAGTTTTAAACTTATCCAGATAGCAAATCCAATTTAGTACAAATCCGCCGAGTCCAGTGTAAGCGAAAAACTTATTTATGCTGATAACAACTGGACACATTTTTGGCATTTCTTACAAAAGATGAAGTTCTTATTTTGTGCTTCTATTGCTGAATGGTCATGGGTAGAGTGAGAGCCATGTTTTTGGGTGGTGAGAGCAAAAATTATCCAGCATTTCTCTTGCACAACCTTTCAAGTAGGTAATTGTTGCATTTTTGCTGCTTATTTGGAATTAGACACCCTAATTTAAAAAACGTATGCTAGGTGACCCTTAGTGATGGCATCTGTTTGCGGCACAGAACTTTTATCATATTTACTACCATAAAATTTTCTTCAGTTATATCGATGCATTGCTGCTTATCTTCATGTAATCTGTACTTTTCGTAGAAAACTAATGTTGTGCTGTATTCATATAGTTTGCATACGATCGTGGGTGATCTTTAGGGATCGCAGTGGGGGCGGAACTCCTCGTTATAATCCTCGTTCAGTTGGGGGCTGAGCCCCACTAAATTTTTGTATTAATCTTTCTTTTCAAAATGTATTGACCTTGCTTCTTATGCTTTCTATTGCAATTCCACGATGAATATCGTTATACGGCTATTGAGATCTTTCTAATTGTTCCCAATGGTACATTGCAATTAGATTACATTGCCATTTCTCCATCCTTTCAAATATGAGCATGACTAAAAATTGGCCGCAACCACTTTATAACATTGCACCTAGAGCCCGCTTGTTACTATTACTAGAAATTACTTCTGGACATACATATGACACTACTTATAGCATCAGAGGACACGACGAACTACATGCACACATTGTGTGTAAACCATCCTTGTTGATACCAATAAAATGATAGTCATGTCAGGAACTAGAAGCAAGCTTTTTTGCTCAACTTCTACTACCTACATGTTTTGTGGAGTACAATAGCCATTCATTTTCTTGCCTTTATTGAGGAAGTTTCGTTTGTTCTATGCTAGAGATTTTTTCAAGAAGTCAG
>OLMO02000006.1:9028747-9123244 GCA_900291935.2 Cassiopea xamachana
TTCAATACCACAACAAGATTTACAATCGAAAAAATACACAGGGTAGACCTCACAAAATGTGGAAGTAAAGGACCAGCCAGTGGTGGCACCAGGAGAGGGTTAGGGCGGAACATGCTAGCCCCGTCGGAGGATGAAAAACTATTCTTTCGGAGATTTTTGGCATTTATAGTACCATGAAAACCGTAATTTAGCCCCATATATCGGAAGAGTCGGAAAATTCCTGGCTCCACCTCTGGGACCAACACCAACGATTATAACCTTATGATACAAAGGCAATGACTGTCCATGGTAGGCAGTCATCGTAATTTTTAACGATTTAAAGTGCAAAGGTGGATTGAGCATATGCGGGCAATCCTCAAGGTGTCATAGATTTTCTTTTCTCCAAATCTCTCATATACTCTATCCTTTAGCTTTGAGAGTTTCCTATGCAATGTTCTAGCATGAAAAAGCAGTATTGAAACTGTTAATTGTACCCATTACTGTTTGTGCAATGGAAATAGCACTTGAAGGAAGGATTTGAGCTTGGTGAATAAGGCCAAGACGATCCAATCTTAGAATGAGAGTTTAGCTCTGAGCGTGGGCAAGAGATGCTCAAACCTCCCAAAATATTTATATCAATGATACACGTTCTTTTTATAAGGAAAAAGTTTATAAGAAAATGAGGCTCAAAAAGTCAAAATCTTAAGAAAATCTTATGAAAATCATGAGGCTCAAATTCCAAAATTTAGTGCTTTATTGGCCAAAAATCAATATTTTGTCGTTATTGCATTCAAAATATTAAAGATGGAATTCAATCCCCAGTATAAAATAGTAGCAACGAAAGTGCAAGTCATTTCGGCCAGTTTACTTCAGTAAAAGTTGAGAAAACTTTAAGAATATCTCAGGGTCAATTTTGGGAAAAGTTAAGAAAATTAAGGCTCAGGAAAAATGTCGGTTTTCTTATAAAAAGAGGTGTATTTAAAAAAACTATACAAAGAAGCGGAAGAAAGGAGAAAGCAAACAATGAGAGAAGTTCGACAATTTCTTATATCTTACATGGGTATAGACTAAATTTACACAGTATTAAATAGAGTCAAGTAGACCTAGGCTTAGACAAAAATCGATTGCTATTAAATTTTCTTAGGATTTGGATTTTCAACAGTGGTTGTTTTTGTAATTATCTCTTACTAAATGTCAGTAGCATAAATTATCAAAGAAACACTGCAAAGTATTAAGTGCTCTCTTACATGCGCAGATTGCTATGTGCAGCGCATTGTTTACCTGAAAACCTTTAGGGGTGCAGTCATGTGATTTCCAGTATGCATATATGCATTGTTTTATCAACTAATGCCATGTAGTAGAGTATAGAAGTAGATATGAATCCTATTTAAAATCTTTAACATATTTAAAGATTGAACAAAAAAGTAAATATCTCAACCTCGGCATCCCCATGTTGAACAAAAAATCCATGGCAATACAACAAAATAGATAAAATGCAGACCAGGAAGACCATCTGTGATGAATTAGCCATGCTTCGTCAGTTACCCGATGCGCATTCAATCGACAAGAAAATGCTACTGAGCAACTGACGCTTGGCATTGAGAATATATGCTTACGTCAAACATCGGCAATTATTGTTGCTTCAAAATAGATCAAATTATATTGTAATTTTTATTTGATAATTGGAAATAACGTGCCTCCTCTGAGACTACTCAAATCGGCCAATGTTTTTACATCAAAAGCCGTGTCAAATATAGATCGTATGAAAAAGCCTTGCACCTGTTCCCAAAATCGATCTTATTTCAGCAATTTTATTGCAATGGCTACAGCAATATGCTGCTATGATTTATCCATTTATTTAGATTTGTCTGCAACCGTTTCCAAACTATTACAGCCAGAGTACTTACAATAAAGAAAAAACTTGAATGTAGAATCCAAATGTTTGCTTTCTTGTGCCTTCATTGTGATGGACAGTTGATTCCAAACACCCCTTGCCTTATCATCTAGCAATTGACGAAAGCAATCTTGTATGTCAAACCAGAATTCTCAATTTTCCTAAAATTAGTGTAATGTATCGACCAACCTTTCAATTACTTTACGTTATAATCTACGATGTTTTCAGTTTAACAATCCAAGAAGAGATTGTTAGTTAGACGTGGTTTTCTCAAGGACAAAGTTCACAATCTTGACTCTGCATACAAGTCTATGGTGAATTTATTTGGAAACATGGAGCCAATGGTATAGGCCCTTATTTAAAGCATTACAACAGTTTTCATTCTAAGTACTGATGCAGCTTGTATTTCTAGCTCATAAAATACCCCTTTCTAAAATATTATTGCCATTGAATCAAGTTCTTAAGGAGAAGATAACTGAATGTATTCTTAACAACAAACGTATTGTCAGCTTAAGCAATTAGCAGCTTAGACAGCAGTTACAGATAAAAGAAAATCTTTACATAGAAAACACGCCTTTTCGTCTCTGGCTACACCTGTTTGTCATTTTCATAGCAAAGCCCATTTTAGCTGCCTCATGGCAAAAGTGCTGGTGCTTCTAATTTTTTCAAAACACTATCTTTTCCCAAATAGAGAGATCTTAGTTATGCTTTCTTAAAGCAAAAAGTCTACAAGAAGGGAATTTTCTAAGGTATCTTGCTGTAGATTCGAGTTTGCAATACTGTTACTTTGATTCTCTGATAAACGTATTTTGTCGTTTGGTATTCCGTAGGGCTCGTGTTTGTAACCTTTGCTCTTCATGTTGCACATTCATGATCTTGCAAGCTGCTTGCAAAACATGAACTGAAATCTGTACGTCGATGATACATATAATATGATGATAACTTGAGTATCACGTGAGATAACCTTTTTTGGGCTTATTGAAGATTTGAAAAGTGAGCTCAAAGTAGAGACCAAAAAAAACGTAGTTTAACTGCCGTCAAAACTAAATATATGGCTATAGGGGACAGATGAAAATTAAATAAGGTAGGCGATGATTTAGCAGATCTTGTCCTCAATAATGAAGTTTTCAAAAAGCTGGAGAAGACAGAGCTCTAACTGGAAAGAGCAACATATAGCTGTTAAAATAAGCTCAAAGAGGCTTAAGCACCTTGAGAAAGTCAAACAGCATCCTGTCTCAGCAAAAATTGAGCAAGTCTACACCGCCTTCTTTGAAAACTATCTTCACTGTGGTGATATCGTTTGGGATGCTGTTTCAAGCATCAAAATGGGGGTTAGACTTGTGTAACCCTAGTTAATGGAGAGAAGCTGTTCCAGTACTTATCCAATCGTAGTCTTGCTATGAATCTTGGAATATTGGAGGGAATTGAAGTGCATGTCGCAAGCAGTGGCACGACACTCATGGATATGCTACCTGGAAACCATAAAGACGCGTTGCCTCTGCATTGATTTTGTCCCAACCTTCTCACAGCATTTTTAGTTGCCTATTCTTTACATTGATTTATCTTTTTCAATTTTTCATTTTCTTCTCTCTTTGTTCCTAACTTCCTTTTTCTTCGCTATTCTTTTTCAAACCCTTGTGAGGCAGGTGGATTGCTCTCTTCTTTGGCCAGAAATTTATTATTTATTGAGCCAAGCACCGAAGTTAAAAGGACTATATTATCTAGGCAAGCTATGGCAATACACAACCGTCCGTTTTCCTGGAGCGTCCCTGGGCATTAAATGTCCAAATTGCAGCTTTGCAAACAAGGGCAAGGAAGCTAAAAGAGGATGCCAACAGTGAGTGGTAGCTTTGTTTTGTTCCAGATTTCGCAACAAAATAGTACCACTCGAGATAGCTCAGTTCGTGTACTGTGCAAACAATGTCATTTAAGAGTTCATACTATGCTCCTGAGGTATATTGCAAACTTTTTGCACAGATTCGATTTCGAAACTTTTGAGGGTAATGTTTGACTGATTATATGGGTCCAATAATGGAAAGCAGGCAAGTCTGTGCTCTGGCAAGGATTAGGCAGCAAAAAGCTTTATCATGGTATTGTAGGATTTGCATATCTATCCACTGATCTATGGCAAGTTGTGATATATCGTCGAGTAGCTTATACTGCAAGACTAAAATGGTTACTAAGATCGCTATTAAGCATTCAAGAAATCTTTCCAGGCCATTTCTACAACTGGAGCTAGTGTGTCAATGGGCATCCCCGACCATATCAATATAATTATGTTATATTTGCACCTCTTAGAAACTATGAAAACAAAGATGAGAAACCAAAAGTCAAATGCTTACAGCTATCTGTCTTCCATAAGCTACATCGCCAAAGTGACTGTAGAGCGCTGCTGTAAAGCTGCACCAAGCAACAACCAGCAGCAAAGCCAGATGAAATGAAGCAGAGTATTTTGTTAGCACCATGACTTAGCTTTATTATGAACACCACGTATCTGCTTTTGCAGTAAGACTGACTGCAAAAGAGATATCGTTGCTTTTTTATTCGCTTAATGAAACACCTGGTGCAGGTGTCGGACAGGTGTTGCCCTCGCTCCTTCGTTACATTTCATATTTTCTTTAATTGGATATGCATATGAACAATAACTGGAAGAGAATACTTTTTTGGTTTGCAATTATTTAATTTATGTTCTAGAATAGATATAACATTCAAACATTCTTTGATTTTGTGTTAACCAAGTTTTGCAGCCATTCTAGAATTTCAATAGTGTTACATGTACAGTGGATATGGAAGATATTTGCTTTCCAATGATAGAGAGCTTCGTCTTTGAAATGCGCACAAATTGAACTTTTTATCTTTCAATGAGATTTTTAGACTCGCATGTGACTCAGTATTAGAGACTTTACATCCAGACTGGCAGGTTTATTTACTATGCAAACAATCCATGCTTTGCTTCTAAGGTAAATTCCAATTTTTTGCAAGGATTCGATTTCTAAGCTTTCGAGGTTAAGTTTGAGTACAGCCACGCTTCCACAGGAGTGGATCTAGGGGGGTTACGGGGCCATGGCCCTTCTCAAACGGTAAAACTTTCTATACAAAACTATTGCGTTAAGAAACTATGAAAAAAGATAATAAACTAAATCAGATTCCTCCCCAAAAGTCCAGATCTGGATCCACTCCTGTACCCCCATCAACATATTAAACAATACATACTACAATTTATCTAAGCCTGCTCGTATGAATTTTATTTTTCACCTCTTCACATGCCCTGCTTTTGAACCACTAGACTGTTCGTGCACATCCAATATTGAAAAGCAAGTAGGCTTGCACGCCAACAAGATTTGCTGCCTGCATCAAAGCTTCCACTCTGGGTGCCACCTTCAAGTGACAGAGGAGAGAGCTTGCGGACCTTAAAGCTCAATGGAGTCTCGCTGCAAAGAGCTTTACCATTGCATTATGAGATTTGGATCTTACCACTGAACTAATTAAGGAACGTATTATGAGCCGCAGAGGATGTGACACTGCCTAATATATCAGTTGGTTCTATCTTGAAGATAATTCAATCCATGGCAAGTTTTGATATATGGTCAAAGAGCATATGGAAGACTGTCAAGGTTACAAAGATCGGCGTTAGACAATGAGAGAGTCTTTCCAATGAATCTCCGCTCCCCGAACTAGTGCTTTCATATGCACCCCAACCACATCAATATAAATGTAATAATAATATCATTTTTTGAAGCTTTCTCATATATTCTTCATAATCTAATAATACAAATACAAACCTTCCTAACAAGAGGTAACTTGTATTTGGCTTGACTGGTAATACAATAATTATTTAATGTATATTAGTACGATTTTTGCAGTCAGTAGATGAAAAGATCCAGATTAGTCCATGATTTATTTCCCACACAGAAGATATAATAAGTGGTGCGGATTATGATTGTTATCAAATTCTTGAGGATATATCTAATATGCTTTTGATCAGAATTAAAATCCTTGTATAGTTGGATATATGCATTACAGGAATTCCCAAAATAATAATAATAATAGTAAAATGACATTCCTTCAAGTTGGTTTTATATAACTTTTAGAAGCTCATTAAGACCAACTATTTACATCATCATACTCTAAAACACAAGGAAATTAGAAAAGGAAAAGAAAAAGAGAGAAAAAAAGAAGATCACACGATAATATATCACGACTTTACTTTTACAGATTTTGCAATTGTTGGTCTCTCCATTCCAACTTCTAATACTTCTCTTAAAAGATCAGACTGAGGTTTTGCTTTTAATTTCATTTGGGAGGCAATTCCATAAGACGCTGCCTCTAAAAATTAAGCTATCATTTCCATATCAAATAGTGTTAGTTTGAGGCAAAATTAACAAGTTTCTTGATAGTAAATTATATTGAGTCTTTTCACAGAACATGTTCCACATAAAAGATGGGTTCACTTTGCAAACACTTTAATATACCTCCAGCATTAACTTTTGCAAAATTTTTGAAATGGATTGTGCATTCATTTGATTTTCGTAGAAGTTCTTCAAATAAAGAGGAATAGTTATTGTATATAATTTGAAGTGCTCTCTTATGGGGGCAATTGAGGTCTTTTTTGGCTGCTTTTCCACAAAAAAATCCATATTAATGGGCAAAAATTATACTGAGATGCTATAAATGAGTTCTAGAGGATAAGCGATTGCTCTTCATCCAGGCAGTTCAAGCCTTAGAGCATAATGTGCAATAACTGCGTCTCTCATAAACTATGAAAACAAAGATGAAAACAAAATGCCGTGTACTTACACGCATCTTTCTTCCATAAGCTACATCGCCATTGATAGTGTAAAGCGCTGATGTTAAGCTGCACCAAGCAACAACCAGCAGCAAAGCCAGATGAAATGAAGCTGGAAACTTTGTTTGTACCATAGCTTAGCTTTGTCATAAACACCACGTATCTGCGTTTGCCGGGAAACTAACTGCCAAAGAGATATCCATGCTCTTTAATTCGCTTAGTAAAACACCTGGTGTAGGTTTCTGACAAGAAGCCTTGTCCCTTCATCTCCTTTTTCCTATTATTGAATTTGCATATGAACAATAGCCAGGAAAAGAAGATTTTTCTTCGGTTTGCATGTATTTAATTAAGGTTCTAAATTTCATATTCCATTTAATCACTCCTTAAATTTGCTATTCACCAGCTCTAGAATTTAAACAGTGCTGCAAATGCGGTGGACATGAAAAATGTTTGCTTTCCAAGAATAGAAAGTTTTCTGTTGGAAATACGCACAAAATTCAACTTTTTGTCTGAGAATTATTTTTGGACTCGCATGTGACTTTGATATTGAATATGCAAACTATGAATATTCATATGATTTATATCTATTCAGATATTCTACTGATTTTTAGCAAGAAGCGTGTTTTGTAACCAAAATAACCAAAAGACTGCTGACACCTTGCCATAAAGATTTTCCCGATGCCTTTTCATTCAAATCACAATGTAGAGCCAGTGAAATGCTAAAAGCTTTTCAGTTTGACATAAATAAAAATTGCTTATGGTAAGGTGAGACGGATACAAATCTTTGGTATACTTCTGCTCTAATAATATTTGATATTTGCTTTCCAAGGATAGAAAATTTTGTGTTTAAATTGGCACAGCTTAAGTATCTTTACCTTTGAAACACAAAGAAATTAAAATTCGCATTTCATTCTGGATTTCTTGTGATGGTAAAGCATATTCTGATTGGTTTACCTCTTTAGTTTTGCAAGATATTTGCATTATTGCCTCTTATAATTTAAATTTAGAGACATATGCAGCTTTGTCAAATTTCATCTGAAACCGACAGAACTTGAATGTTTCCCCTCAATGACCGTTCATTTTCAATAGAAGTGTGGGCATCAAGCAAACGAACATGGAGACTTTGTGCTTTAAAAACAAGTTTCAGTTGCAAAAGTAAAATTTCTCAAGCATACCTTTGGCTTTAAAAGACAACTCGTAACTGAAGTGTTTGCCTGAACTTTTATATAAATGGAAAATAATGGACGTTTAGTGTAAGTTGCTAATTATACAACTTCCCCCATTTAATTCTTCATCTTTAGCTAATTATTTTCTATATGATTAAAATACTATCACTTGAAATATTTATGCCCCTAAAAGTCTCAAAATAACTTTACTCAGAACCCAAATATGCATTAGTTCCAAGGAAGCTAATACAAATAATAGTAGTGTTGTTCTGATTAATTAAAAAGACAGATATTTTCCAAGCAGCTGAAAAGGATAACCAAGAATATAGTTTGGTGTAGTATTGATTCGAAAGGCAATGTCTACCATACGCATAACACCCTCCTCCATCTTAAATCTTTTGCTTGCTTTTGTGAGTATTCCATTCCAATAAATGGCGTCGTATGACCTCTTTTCCTGAGGTGAGCGTAGAGCAATTCATTGCCGACAGAAACTGAAAAAGCAGGGAATTTACCGATGGAGATGCGAATTTACGAACAGATTGGTTTTTAGCAGGAGTTACTTATTTTTATGGGGTCCGTTTATGCAAGAGATAGCATTTTCGACACTATTTTGACTGCATCTTGCAGGCAGTTACCGACGAAAGTCATGAATCTAAATATACTGACGAGACCATAGAAGGTTAAGGGTAGTTACGCCCCTTAAACGACCCACTAGCTACGCTTCTGATTCGAATCCTAACTAATGTATGTAGAGTCTCCGTTTAGAGCGGTATGATATCTATCATAGCCAATAGGGGCAATCAAAGTGGCCAAGAGGAGCCCAGAGGATATAAAGTGCCCCCATAGGTGCCATCGAGTCTGCAGATTCTCGGCATAAGTAGTGGACCAAAGGCTAAATACACTTTTTTCTAATAAGAAAGCCACATTTTCCTGAGTCTCACTTTTCTTGAAAGCTTTTTCTTATAGAAACACACGTACTCGACATATACTCTGCTTCGTCGAAAGAGTATGCAGTCACTTAATATAGCGCCAACCGTTGGTCTACTATTTCAACTGTTATCATTACCATGTAAACAGAATGAATGTGACTATCATGAAAGCTTCTATCGCTATGGTAGCCAGGCGTGGCCAGTGTACTGTCATTATCGTATTATTCAATTCTGTTCAATGATTATATTACTGCGTAGCTAGCCAATATGCTCTTGTATTATATCGTTATATATAATAATATTAAAAGACCATCAGTAGGAGAAAACAGCAAAGTCTCAATGTCATGTCATGTTCAGACTTATTTCAAGCAAAGTAGACTTGCTAATTAAAAGATGTTTTGTTTAATCATGCAGACAATCTTCACTGATGATAAAGTGATATTGAATTACGTATGATAGAATTCTGTTTCGATGATGTACTTCCATTCAAAATTTGCACAGTGTTACAGCTAGCTGACCTGTAAATGCAATTGATTAGACTTGGACTGAGCATTTCTGTAGGTGGATGAACTGGATTGGGGGGAGGGGGTGGATGTAGAATCAGTGGGAAGGATTGACGGTGTAGAACATTTCTGTATGCAATGCCAGTGAATGTTGAGGGGGGGAATGCTTCTCCGCCTCCCTCTTTCTACAATCATGAGATTCGAGAAGGTATTATCCATAGTTAAAGATGTGTTACTTAGAGGTATATATTCCTTTGAGCTATACACGCATATAGAACATATAATTTTATGATCATGTTGTGGCCCACAATAAAACAATTGAAGTTTGGCTCAAGTATGCCAACGTTTCGGGTATACTCCTAAATAATGAAAATGTGACGCCACTCGCACCAAGATTATAGGTGTTGGCTTTTCCTCGATGAGATTATTAATTTGTATAGACCTCGACCTCAAAATATCTCTTGAAGACGAAGATAGAAGCTTAGTTTTGAGTAATCTTATAGTATCATCCAACCGAGTTTACGTACTTTTTGTTAGACTTATGGTGTTTGATGCTGAAACGTAGGTACCTCTTACAATTGGGGCAAGATGACTTGTGTGCTTCCTGCTGTAGATTGTTTAGAGAAAGAAAGCATTGCTTTTAAAATTAAGTTAGATATTGAAGCAAAAGAGTGCCTCACTCTGCGAAGAAGTACCTAAATTAAGTGCTAAAAGAATTCATGTGCAATTAGTAGCATGTAAATGTGCTGGCATCAATAAAAGCAATGCAGTTGTATATGATAAGTAATTTTTTCAATAATTTTTGCAAAAATGTCTAAAAGGAGTGTCATACAACTAATCGCCATCTAAGCACTTCTTCGGATAAAATTTAAGGAACTGCATGAAATTGAAGACGTCGTTGGGTTAAAACTCTTAGGTATTGACGCATTTGTGGAGCAGAACAAAGATATTCAGTATAAATTTGCAAGGGTTGGTGAATTGCATGACCAATTTAGGATAGCAAACACCTTAGAATTCGGCAATTTGGCTTGAATCGAATAGTGATAGTGCAAAATTTGCCTTTCTTCTTTTGCTCCTCTGCTTTAGTCTCTTTAATATCCTGCACGCTATCCTTTTTAGCTTTTGATATGAATTAGAAACAAACGATTATAAATTAATGTGACAATGAGATTTACAAGAGAGTCCAATTAAGCAATCAAGCTACTTTATAGAACTTTTAAAAAACTTAGGTCGAGTGCGCAACTGAAGTGAAAAGGAAGCATTAATTTCTATCAAAAAGATTATTTCGTAAACCATTTGTACAATTGCAGCTAGCACAGGTGCTATTCTCATTTCCTTTAAGGAGCCTTAGCAATCGAAACTGACAAGGATAACATATTGAAAAAATTCATTATAGAAGAATTTCTAAAGTTGCCGAAGATTGTAATTTGTATTCATCCTACCTAGTCTGACAAGTTTCCAGTAGTTAAATATTATTTATAATAATTTTTGGCCACCACGAGCTCCTGAGAATTCTCCTTCCATAAAAGTTTCAATCACTTTTTATGTAATTGTGCATGCAATTAGTATATTAAATTTTGTTCTTCTGCCTTTAGAATTTTGCTGCACAGTCTTTGACTAATTTTTGTATGTATGCTAAGCGAAGATTTTTGTATGTAATGGAGCTCACGCTATTTATTTAATATGGAACCTGGCTCTAGGCCTAATTCTAAAATTTCTCTATTTTTAAGCTTCTTTTTGATCCATTTATAGCACTAAAAGTTCATTCATTTAACAGCATAGCTCAATTTTACTGAAATGACTGAGGAGCAATAGACAGGATGCTAGAAACCACATATTGAAGCACTCGACAGTTACCACTGTAGTACACAATTCGCATAGTTTGTATCTCAAGTCAACAAAACAGGCTTCCTACTTCAAGGATAAAATATGTGAAATTTAATGATAAAGTATTCGAAGTTCCATAGGGTCTTTACTACTAATTGCTTTTTAATTGCTTCCGTCTACTACATATAGGTATAAAATGGTCCCTTATAGAATAAAACACTTGTATTAAAAGTAAATATAATTCATCCGACACGGAAACAACCATGTAATCGGAAGGAGTTGCTATGTATTGCAAAAGAAAGAGTCAGTTTTTTGTAACTTCTTGGGTGATGATGTGATTCTTTATAATTGCATATTTGATATTCTGCCGCTCCTTGCAACTGCTCGCGATGTTGATGCTGATTATCAATTTGCTTTACTGAAGACTAATGTAATATAGAAGCTGGAAAAAATAGCGCTTATTTTGTCAAAATGGCTGTTGTGTGAGCAGAAACGCCTTGTGACTCTGACTACATAGAGATGCATCATTATGCTGCTGACGATGCTTCTTGTACCAGTTCAAATAACGTTCAACCATAGGCTATCAGTCACCAACAATCCAGTGTGTTTTTCCAGCTAAAAGCATGCTCATTGACTCGTGCTACCGTTCTTGACTGTATTTGTTGGACTGAGTGTAGCCATTCAATAACTTCTGTAAATTCAATTACTGGGGTGCTATTAATTTACAAGGTTAGTCCTATGTACAGTGGTGTTGAGCTAGATTAATAACTAGGTGTGCTCATGCAAAAATCTGTGCATTTCGAAACAAGGGTAAATAAGGTGTTCAAAAACAAGGCTATCTACACAAAGAGTATCATTTGAATGTAAAATGAGGCTAGCTCCCAGTTTGAAAGCTTTGCTCATTGAAAGTGGTTCGATATCATAATGCTATGACAAACTCTAACATCAATGAAGCCGTTGAACGAACCTTTCTTTAGAAAGAAGAGAAATCATTGACTTTTTGATAATAGGTAGGTCAAAGTAATTCCTCACTTCCACTGCAGGTATGATTTCTAGGAGAGCTCAGGGGCAGAGTTCCCTTGTTAAACTTATTGCTCTAATGATCATCTTGCTTTTCAAAGTGCATTGACATTGCTTTCAAGATCTAGTATTATATCGCTTTGATAAATTTCCTCATGGCTATATTGCTACTGAGATCTTTCTACTTGTTTGCAATGCTGTTTCATAAATAGACTACACTACTGTCTTTATGGTAAAAACATGGGCGTATTGACAACTAAGGTACACCCATTTTATGACATTGCACCTAGAGCATCCCTTGCTACAATTTTAAAAATTCACCTCTGTTTCATTGTATAGTATAACAAGGACAGTTATAATCAGTGGTGTTGTTGTTAAATTTTATGAAGTATAACGCAAAAAATTATACCGAAATCAGTGTTTCACTGCTCTACTTTCACTATAAATCACAAGTAATTGGTAAAACATAAGCATAACACTGAAGACCAAACATCTTAGGAAGCATAACAGCATTATGCCTCGTTTCCCCTCTATTGCACTCATGTTGAGGTTGATCATGACTATTATTTGTAATGGAAGGTGGATATCTAAATTTCTTGCTATATAGTTCTTAAAGAACACTATTTATCCTGTTATTTTTAAGGGAATCAAGAATAATTTTTCAAAGTAACTTTACGTTGGTTTGCAAATGAATCCTATCATCGCATTTGTTGAATTTCCTTAGACAGCAACTTTAGAGAACAGTACTTTAATTCAATAGTTACTCCTACTATTGCTAATAGACAATGAATAATGCAAGTGTCATTTGGGGGTTGGTAAGCCACGCCCAAGTAATAAAGCACAGTCAGGTAAAATTGCATTTTTAGCGGATTTCACCTGAGCAAATGGGCTTGGTTATTATGTATGGCCATTTGACTAGCATGTAAATTGTTTACAAGCAGGTTTTGCGATAATTCATAGGTAGTAATTTGCAGTGTGCGCAAAGGCACCAGTAATTTAGCCCATCCTCAAGTTATAGTCGGATAGATAATCTCTTAGACATTTATCGTGTTGATAAAATGCTATAAATACATAACATCCTACAATTTTTATCTTACTCAGTTATCTTTGAGACAGACAGTGTCATTTTATCACCTAGCTTGAAAAGTGAAAACTTTTCCCATGATGTTTAAAGGTATACAGACGACAGAATTGCATCGAAGGAAGTTTTATCTTTATAAGTTTCTTATTGCTTCCTCTTAGCTTAGAGCTTACTTTACTCTATTTTCTAGTATTCTTTAATTTAAAAATTAGTCAGTGTCATGGAATAGTCACATTTTTTGATAAAATAGTCTTGACATCGGGTCAGTCATCAATGTTGCTAAAATTGCTCAAGACTTTTATGGACTCCTTCTGTCATCGTTCTTATTTTAAAATTTAGCAAGCCTTCTTGCAAGGCAACGTTAGAATGTAACACATACTTTAGACAACATGGCTTTTGATTATATATTTCATCTTATCTGCAGTACAAAAGAAGGATATTTTTGCAAATTTACAACTATGTGCTATTTTTCTAACATGCCAGCAAACATCAGATAGAATCCATTCAACACAAGATGTTTCTGTACAGCATACCAACATCTTCAAAAAGGCAATTTAATAAAAAATCATACATACGTAAGGAATTTTGCCGAATGCATGATAAAAGAATCACATGAAAGCTAGAATAGAATAGGGAGTAGCTACAGAACGCGCTAGTGATAATCTAGACATGAATCAAATTTACAATTTGACAGCTCATGCTTACACAGTTGCAGAAATTTATGTTTCCCAGCTATTTAATTTCAGTTAATGTTTTGGAACTAGATCTGTTTTCTTTGATAACCAAGGATTTTTTCTATCACCTTTAAAATTCAAGACCATTAAAAACACAACTTTACAGAAATACACAATCTACTGTGACATGCAAAACAGGAAAAGGTGCAAGACATCTTGTCCCCATTTTAAATGACGCTTGCAGTTCTTTAACTTGCAAAAGCTCTATTTTTGAGTATTTAGAAAAGGCTTTCATTTAGATGCATCAAATCAGCTTCTCCAGTCCCTGCTTTCTACATTTGAGGATAGATGAAGTTTACATCAGAAAGAAACATCTGACGAAAGCGATTATGTACATTGTAAAAAATTTTGAAACAATTCGTGCCGTAAACATGACCTTCAGTTCAATGCAATAGTTGACTGGTCCACCAAGACACCAAGACAAGACCACAATTCAGCTTATCACTGCATTTGGATGCTTCTTTTTCAGTATTTAAGCTACAATCTCGCAAAAATAATTTATTTCAAGCAAGTAGAAGTTTTGTCTTTTTTACATTACTTTAGTAAGCCAGTTTTGCTAGTTTTTTTTACGCTCTTGGAGACAAATTACACGAGTGGTGCGTATTATTAAAGGTCTTCTATGCAACTTCTGATGAATCTCGTGTTTTCATAGAAGAAAGTTCATATTTATGAAGAAATTTATCGTGCTGATGTAGAATACATTCAGTTTTGGTGGAGGGCAAGCAACGTTAGTGCTAGGAACTGCAAGAACAGCGTTACTCGTTCCTCAAAATCATCAGCCTATCTAAAGACAGCCTTTCTTCAGCTCAACAACTCCAAATCTAGTGGACCTGATAGTACACCTGCTATAGTACTAAAGTCCTGTGCCCCTGAAATCGCCCCTGTTCTCAACAAGTTTGTACAGCTTTCCTACAATTTTGAAATTTTCCTATCCTCTTGGAAACTCGCCTACGTTTTCCCTATCTCCTAAAAAGGTGAAAAATCTGACTCTTCAAGATATCTTCCTATTGCAATCACTTCTCTCATCTCTAAGACTATGGAGACCATTATCACCAAACAACTGCTTGCTTTCCTTGATACAAACGATCTTCTTCCTGACCGTCAATATGGGTTTCGACAAGCCAGATCTAACGGTGACCTTCTAGCCAATGCTGTTCATGCTTGGTCTTCTGCTCTAGAATCCTACGGTGAGAGTAGAGTGATCTCTCTTGATGTTTCCAAGGGCTTGGATCGCGTCTAGCACAAAGATCTTCTTACTAAACTGCCAATGTTTGGTCTTCACCACACCCTCATTAAATGGATTTCTAGCTTTCTATCTGATAGGGCAATTGCAATTAGGATCGATCACTACCTCCTTAAAAATCTCATTCCAGCAACTGAGGTGTACCTCAGGGCTCTGTTATCTCTTCTCCTGTACTTTTCATCCTCTTCATAAATGACTTACTTTCCTCTACATCTTCCATCATTTTCTCCGTTGTTGTTGACACTTATTTAAGTTCATCTTTTTCATCCAATCCACAACACCTTATCTATTCTAACATTTCACCATATCGTAACACTTCAGCCTCACTTCTCACCAATGACTTAACAAATGTAGAGAAGTGGGGGTAGTGAATACCTTGTTAAGTTCAATGAAGAAAGGACAACACAGGTTGTCATAACACGTTAACATCTCCAAGATTTCCCCCCTGTTTTCATAAACGGCCATAAATTGGACATTTTAACCTTCTTTCACTCAACTTGGTCTTTCTATTTTATCTAATCTCACTTGGAATCCCCATATCAATTCCATTGCAAAGCATGCATCTCAGAAACCTGGCTTTCCTTCTAGAGCGCGTGGAAATTTCCCACCTTCTCAACTATTAACTATATACAAATCCCCGATTCGTTCTTCTCTGGAGTACTGCTCTCATGTCTGGGGTGGTGCTCCTAAATCTTCTCTCCATCGTCTTGACAGAGTCCAGTCTAAAGCTATCCGTCTCATCAACAATCCAAACATCACCAATTCTTTACAGTCTCTCTCCCATCGTCCTCTTGTTGCAATCTTTCCATTTTCTACCGCTAATTGCTCTCAGGAAATCAGGAAAATTATTCCTAATCCAGTGAGGGGTGTTCGAACCACCAGAAGCTCTACCTATTCACACTCTTTCCAAGCTACACTAACTAATCCACGAACTCTATCTCACAAATCATCTTCATTCCAAGAACTTCTCAACTGTGGAACTCGTTGAGCCACCCACTACTTTCCCTGAATCCTAAAATTTGTCATCATTTCATTTCATTTCACATTTTTAAGGAGGGTGGCCCTTCAGTAATAACTGATTTTCAAGGGGCACTCCTTGAAAATCTAACATTAACACACTTGATCTTGTTTACCTTTTTACTTAAACTCCCCCCACCCATTCTCTCAGTTTTTTCTTTGTCAGGGCGTTGTTATAGGCCCTACAGCCTTTCCCCGACATTACTTACTAAAAAAAATCAGGCTCTTAGACATTGCGATTACAGGCCTTGTGGAGTATGGTAGTTGGAAACCTGAACTGGAATACATTTTGATGAAAAACTTTGATGCTTGTCAACTATACCATGCCTTTATTTTGCATACTCATAGCTGCACTGATTTCACTTCAGAACCGAAGTCTCTCGCAAAAGTGAGACTTTGATACAAAACTGAAGGTATGGATCATGCGAGCTAAATTTGCGAAATAGCAGCAAGATTAATATTTGAGAAACATAAATAGAAGCAGTGGCGTTTGGCCAAGGGGTGCGAGGGGGCAAGCCCTCCTAGAGAATATCTTTTTAGGGGAGCTAAACCGAGGAAGCAAAATTTTAACATACTTTTTAAGGTCTAAGGGGAATGCCAGTTTAAGGTCTGAGGCGGCACCATATTTCTGCATAGTGAAAGTAAGAAAATTTCACCCTCTACCTACTTTCACTGGTGGTTGGAATGTTTAGTTACTTTGAAGTCCACGCATTTTGTCAAATCAGCACTAGATTTCGGGAGTCATTTCAGGAAATTTTGATGATTTGGAATTTCAACTCAGCAAATTGACTTTGCTGCGCTTTGTTTTCTTGTTGTGGCTCGCCATGTTTGATCAGATGATCAGTGCTTTTTTCGGAACGAGGTTTCAATTCTATGTCCCAGATTTCCTGTTATGTGTTGCAAACATCTTACATTTTGCATTTGGAGCCACCATGTGAAAAAGTGCTTGGACAATTGGTATGGCTTTTCACTCACCTGCGAAGCTTATTGTTTTTAATTTATTTCTTCTTGTTTAATAAACATGTAAGCAAAGATGAAAGTACATATGATTCCAACTTTTCTGCAAGTTTCGAGCCAGTATTTTCAATTTGAAAACAACGACTCCTAGGGAATCCACTGTGCTTCAGTACGGCAATCATTTGATCGTGAAGGTATGCTGTAGTATCTGCAATATTGCAATTGTATCGTACATGATATCAGAAAATTACATATTGAAGCGTAAAGACCAATTTTCGCGCTAAATTTTGATATGAAAAACTTTATCTTAGCGCAAAGAAATTACCAGTATTTTCAGTCTGAAGTTTTGAGAAATTTTCTCCTCCCGTATGAGATAAGGCAATAAACATCCATCGCAGAGGTGCAATTCATAACAGCTCGTTTGCTTCTAAGAGCAGGTTTTTTTTCAGTTTTTCATAGTTTTCATAACCTTTTAACATTTAGCCTTTATTAAAGCCATGTTTGCATTTTTTGAATAAGAAAGAAAGTAATGTCTAGAAGCTCTTCATAGCTAACAGGAATCGCTAAGGTTTCGTTCTGCCACTTTGTTGATAACAATAATTCCGCTGATGCGCAATATTACATACGAAGCGGCAAGTTTGCACATGTCCTATCTCATACATGCAATCTTTTGTATGAAACATTTTGAAACTTAGATCCCCTGAAATCACCAGAAAATCCTGCATTCTTCCTTATTTTTGGACAAGGTTGTTGAATTGTAAAGAACGAAGGTATAAAACATAACTGGAGATATGGTATGATATCCAATGATGAAATCCATTATATTACGCCAGCAGCATAGATTTACAATTGCTATGGTAGTTTGGGGGTAGTCTGGCCAATTCTAATAGGAATATTTGAATTTACAAAACCGAACATTGAGTATCCAATGTTTGAATACATTCGAATAATTTCAAATAGTTTGAGAAATCAAATGCTTTATCATTGCCAGAACATTTAAGCTCTTAAAGCTTAAAATTGCATCTAAGTTTTGCTGTTGAAAGGAAAATGCCCTTTTCGGTATTACAGAAGCTTGCTTTACTGAACTGAGTGCCATGCATACTTATCAAGTTTTCTGGCCTACTACTTTCTAGCAGGTTGAACACCCCGTAAGTTCACATTCTGTGTATAGAAGTAACATAAAGTAGAAAATGTAAAGAAATGCTAATCCAAGCAATGCATGTCTATGGCAAACCTGGCGAGTTGTCTTTAGTGGTACTGCTATCAAAAGAGATGAGTTGAATAAAGATAAAGAAATAAGAAGAGGGTACGACTTATCAACCAACACACTGCCACCAGCATTCTTCAGAAAGAAATTTGTCCGGTTTTTATGAACAGCTGCTGTCCTTCTTTCCTACTCTTAGATGGAATACCTTTTTAGAGAAACAAAATGTGGACAAAACAGTTTTCCATAATAAGGGGAGAGGGGCCCACATCTTTGAGCCCACTCTCAAATCACTGTAAGTAAATTAGCACTCTCTCATTATTTGCTGTAAGATGAAATTGAAAATCATGGTTGCATAGCCCCAATGCATTGGCATTATACATCCTTGGCGTGCCCCCATCTCAGTAGTTAAGGATAGATAGGATAAGTATGGTGACATTGAAATAAAAGTTTGGAGATCGGGAAAAAGCTCTCAGTTAGTATTATCCAAAAGTAATTAATACACTTCGTTTCTTATTTCCTCTTTCATTTTAAGTTCATTTGCTGCGTGCTACTTTGGATGACTAAATGCGCTACGAGGTGTGCACGGTTAGCTGCGGAGGCCTCAGCTATGTAGAACAACACGCATCACACGTGACGTGAAAAGCAATGATGAAATTCAGATAGAACACAAGCTAAAAACTCTTCACATGAACGCTGAGGTAGACCGGCATACATAGCAACATAAAATAAGATATTAAGATACAGTAACTTAGAATTTGGTGTCCTGCTTGGTTTTCTCTAAACTACGAAGTCATACTTTAAACGGCGAAGAGAGCTGCTCTTGATTACAGCGTAAAAAGTGTGGCAGAACCTAGTTTACTTTGAATCAAATATTCCAATATCTTTCAAAAACTATTTTAACTTTGAATAGCTAAGGAGCATCAGAATATTCGAGCATTCGAATACTCAGCTATTTGCCTTGCCCAAACTTGGGAGCTATGTTCCCATAGGATATTTTGAATTTGAAACGTTTGAATCTCTATTTATTCTTAGAAAAGTTTGTTGAATTTTGATTACAATTCTTCATAGAAACTTAGTGTTTTTTTCTGTCTTTTTTTTTTGCCTTTTTTGCCTATTTTTCAGCTTACTCTGCTACACACTTTTCTATAACAAGAATACCAAAATAGAAGGTGATGAATACCTAAATAGAAAACTAGATTTAATCATAGTCATATTATCGTTTGTTCTATTGACTATGATTTAATGAGAGTAGCTGATGATAACATGCCTTGCTTCTAAGCACTGTTAATTTTAATGGTCTAGTCTTACAAGGTTATGTCTTCTGCATAGTATTGTACAGCTATATCCTATGTACTTCTGGCAATTCTTTTTATATCGCAATAAAGGAAACAAGAAGCTCTAATCACAATTATGTTTTTTATCACGGCTCTCCTATGAGGAATGTCAAATTTCACTGAGTCTTAACTTTCTTAACTTTAATTATACTTAATTATCAAATATGTAGCAATTACCTGAAGCTCAAAGGAATTTATGCAAATTGATGGTTGAATGGTTGAATGGTTGATGTTTTACGTCATCATAGAGCAAATCAAAAATGAAGAAAGACAATAAATGTTGTAGCAATAGTGCAAAACAGTTAATTTACAAACAGTACACATAAATTCTAAATGTTGATGAAACTTGAGTAGAACATCATTCTATGACCCAATTCAAGCAGTTTTGAATCTTACTGTACTTAACATCAAACTGTACATAACGAGGATCTAGTGTAACCTGTCTACTTTATAAATTCTTGCATTGCTTAGTAAATTTTTGGCTTGCAGCATTTCGGATTGAGCCTCGTTTTCTTTTTAAGAAGCACAGTGTTTATGAGTTTGTTTTGAGAGAACGTTTATCCTGAGCAAGGAATTATTTTGTCGCGATTGTGATTCTCTATACTAGTTCATAGAAAAAGTAGTCAGTCCGTGCTGACAGAAGTCAACTGGTTCTTCTGCTTGTCACTAGAGTAGTTTAAACTTTATGATAAATGTATGAATTGCTAAACTCAAAGGGAATTGAAAAGACACGACAATTCACAACAGCTCATCACTTTACACGTTTAAAATCCGTGCAGAACTTCAAGTAATCAGGGTTGCTCTGAAATCAGGAAATTCAGTGAAAATCGGGGAACTTTATTTTCAATTAGAGAACATCAGAGCAAAAAGAAAGATTTTCCAAAAACTCAGGGAAATTTTAGGGAAGTTTAAATTGTTTGCTTTTCATTTCAGAGCGGTGACTTTTTCTATACTTAATCACACTATATATTCAATACAGTTGAATTTAATAATCGTTAAGTTTTGCCCTTTTGTATGTCATCTTTTCAATGCAGTCATTGTGAAGCACAGTTTTGTTTTTTCATGAAACTAAAAGTCAAAGCAGCCAAAACTTTACTCAAGGACTCAACGAAACCATATATCTGTCCATTGACATGATAAAGATTTTAGGGGAAATGTAGGAAAATAGCAGAAATTCACTGGAAATGTCAGGGGAAATCAGGGACTTTTCCTGACATGGTTGTGGCAACCCTTGAAATTATTCCTTACTTTTCAACAAAGAATAAGGGCCGAGTACTGGCGCCAATCCCCTTTGTAAAATGAAAACGAGGTTACAACGATGCTTTCCTTATTTATAGCATAAAGTTAAAACGAGGTTACAACGATGCTGTCCCTAACTAATACGTGGTCGTAACGTTTGACTATAATTTGTAGAATTCATTGTCATAATGTTGCTCGAACATGCTTTCTAGAATGCTGGGCGGTAAAGCAATGACGACTCGTTTGTAACCGCCGCGCCATACCTATTGATTTTGTATGGGAGGAATAATTTTGCAACCTATGGCTTAAAGGAATTTAACAAGGGGCGTTTGACGTCAGAAGGTAGTGGAACTCGCCTATTTGCTGACTTCGTGGATTCTAGATAGGCAGCAATGCAAATCTAATGACGTAAGCATTAGCGAAAGTTGAGGGGGAAAGGTGCATGGGCGCGGGGTTCAAGGAAGTTATCTTCGAGACACTGCAGACATGTGAAACTTCCTGCATTGCATGTTTGAATGAGGTTGCAGTGGTACTATGATTGATTTTGCATCATTGACTGTGGTGAACAACAAACATTCTGAAAAAGGAAAGGACCGTATTTAGTGTGTAAGACTTTGGAAAGATTTACTAGAAGCGATTTGCGATTTGAAGTTGTAAATTACTTGTAGGGATAGGCCTACACGCACAAGTGAGCGAAGTAATGGCTCACCATGCTCTATCTTTAGGTATTGGTAAAGCAAATAGTGCCATCCCTGCAAGGTATCATCAATTTTCTGAAGAATACTTCATGTGGTAGCCTATACGATTCCAACTGCCTACAATTTTTAAGCTCAGCAAACTTTCTTTTCCAAAATGCCAAACTAGCAAAATGCAATAAGTGCGATTCACAGAAGCATTTGAATTTATGGAGGGATCCAACTAAAATATGTGTCTCAAGCATTTCCACTGATGTTGTCTCAACTTTAAATTTAACTAATGTAGTTGATCGAGACATTGGAAAGTCATATTCAAGAAGGAAAAATTGTGTGAGGGCCAATTATGTGACCAATTTTAATTTCCATGCCATTCAATAGGCAATATTTATCATAGGTTCTTTGCATACTTGGGCATAAAATTGAGCTTCAAAATTATGGTTTTAATGAAATTTTCTAAAGTATAAACCTACCTATATACAATAAAAGTTTGAGTTACTATGGCAATGTGCACTGTGATCTTGCCAGTTTTTCTGTTCAAATACAGAGGCTTTCACAATATTGGAATAGATGACAAAACAACAAATTGGGTGTAGTAATATGAGTGTGGCCACATGGATGTGGTCAAATTTTGGTAATGTCACTATATCTCTAGATCCTTACCTATGTAGTAATATAGAGGCAACTTTTAAGGTCAACGTTTTGAAGCAGATATTGATTTGAAATAGTATGAGCAAGAAACAACAACTAATTTGACGAAAGCATAAGACAACAGTGAGTTGTAAATGGATACAGCCAAGGTTGGTTTTAGCACAGGTATGGTGGAACTAAAAGGCGATTGGCAGTTGGGGGTTAGACTACAGTGAGTAACGATAACGAGTTCTAACGAAACGGGACCCAACGCTAACTCTGTTTTGAGCATGACAACTGAGACCATTCTCTGTGTAAAAGAAGTTAGAGTTCCATGCTATGCATAAGTTTCTCTCCCAACTACAACAAAGTAGAGAATTTTGTGGTATCACGTGTATTTCATAATTAACAGATTTAGTCATACATCGCACATTACAAAAAAGCTAGGCTTGTCTAGGTACAAAGGGAGGAAATATTTAGAGCTATATGATTATATACTCGGGTTCTATTGATTTTCTGCTTCTTAAGCAAATAATGATGAAATCGTGTATGTGAGTAGCTAGATACTTTTTAGTTTTAAATACTTTTCAACATTCTCTGAAATCAACATGGAAGTGTATGAAGTGATGATGTGTCACTTATGTTTCAGTCTGAGTATCAGGCAGCTTCAGACGATATCTTTAAACAATACAAGGTTAAGCACAGGCTAGCCCCATTTGCCCTTCACTGGATATGCAGTGCCATTTATCTTCCAGTGATATCATCTTCACGTTAACTATGCCTTTCCTACACTTTATTGCGTTGTTTGAGAGGTACAAGCGAATAATTTAGGGAAATGTAGATAGCCTCATAATTGAAACCCATTATGTCGTAGCATCTAATTCTTGTTTTGGGCAAATTTTGCTCGCTTGTATTTTGTAAGGACGGATTCACATCTCTTCTGCTAGTAAATCTGCCATGTATAGCTGATCAAGCTTTTCTTTGAATCAGATCATGTCTGGGATTTATTGCACATTGTTTAATTCCATTAATTCTCTCGTTGAAGAAACTTCCCTTCTTACTGTAACTGCCTAAGTTGGATACCTTTCATTACAGCTAAATACTCTTTCCACCATTGTATGCATAATTTTTATTGTTGATAATCCTCTGGCAAATATATAATTATTAAAATCCGTGGAAACCTGAATTTTATATCATCTTACCTATGGCCTAGCCACGACACAGAACCCCCGCTTTGTGCAAGGCTATATGATTCCGCAATACCTCTCCAAAAGATCATTGCTGTAATCTCCTGACTTAGACATTGCCAAATTTCATTAACTTCTCATTAGTTTGTTTGAGATTTTCTTAGCTAAGTGATTTGTTCAAAAGATTACTGTGAGATAAAAAATGTCCGGCATTTGAAAATCGTCAAGATACAAAATTACACAAGCAAATCTCGGTTCGACTGCTGCTAATTAGCCTAAGTCCGTTTTCTCTTCTCCTCCATAATTGGTCGTTGTATAATGTATAGAATCTTATGGCACTCCCCTAGGAGATAAGAAAGGTCTCCCATCACTAAAAGGTCAAGAAATGAGCTATTAAAGAGAAGCTACCTAAAATTACAAACTCTCTGTCTCCACCAACAAATGCCATTGATCGTCTGCAAGGCAAAGACTCTTCTTCAGCGATAGTCATCAAGACCTCGAAAGAGATATTCCAAACGAAGCCGTAAGATTTGTCATTGCTTTACTAAATTTTTATGGATATTTGAATTCGACTTAAGAATATTCATGGAAAGGAAACGCTTCTAGTATATTTTAAAGCTAAATGCTACTTCATAGGCAATCAGAAAAGAACTGCAAAGGTAAATGTATGCGGATATTTTTTATTGATCATGTACAAGGGTCAATGGTGAACTTGCCTGAAAGCAAAAATTCTAAGTTGCTTTTTAAAAAATAAATGCTAACACGCTGCAGTTCTTGGTTAATATAATGCTTGATTGGTATAGACTTTGAGTTCAACAGAACACCTAGTTTGAAATTGCAAGGTGGTCTTGAAGAGTCGGTATTATAATCCAAAGCTATACTTGTAGCTCTAAACTGCTGGCAGAGGGAACTTAACTGTTATCTCCAAAGACAAATTGCCGCTCTCTGGAAATAAATTAGGATACGGTACATCTGAATTTCCTTTTGACTTGAAATAACATTAGACATGCAAAAGATCGGTTAATTGATGTATATCCATTGGCTACATTAGATTTATAGATTTGCTAAAGCACGCTCTATTTCTTCTCTTCTAGAAGTACACGTAAAGACTCAGGGAGAAATCAACAGAGCAAAATGGCTGGAACTAAGGTAGGGGATTTGTACGTTATAGGCAAATTCAAGTAGAAACTTTTACTTTCGCATCATAAACATTGAACTTTTAGGTATTCGTACTTGCTAGTCAAATCTCGGAAATATTCTTAGTTGCCCTAATTCTCTTTCAGATGGTTTACCTATAGAGATGGCACATACACTCTCTATCTCTCTCTCAAATATTTTTTAGTAAATCATCTTGCTTTCATTTGAATCCAGTACTTGTAGAAATCTGGCAAAGACATCTGTAAGCATATTGCAGGCAAGATTAAGGCTCCTTTACATCAGCATCTTGAATCATGAAGCACATTTTTATCTAGCTACTTTACCACATTTCTTTACAGTTATGCTTCTCGCTTCTGCTTGGACTATTATTGATGCTACAATTAACAAGCACAAGCTGCGAGGAGAGAGATATTTCTATAAATGAAATTCGACAGGAGGTTTCTAAAACTCTACTCAAAGGCTATCTGCTCATGCTGTATGGGAGTACCGCCCAGAACATTAGAAACCAGAGGAGAGACCGATCTTGTAATAGAAAGCGCACTGAGCTTAATCCAATTCCTTTCAACCTCATTCGAAGAACGCACTCAGAGAGTAAAAACAACATTGGAAATCAGTTCAAAGAGTCCAATGACTGGGGTCCAGACAAAAACTCAGCCATGAAAAAGAACTGGAAAACCAACTATTACAGTCACTTTTCTCGTCGCATTTTCCCATTAATAAATATCAACACTCCTGCGGCTATAAGAACTTGCATGCTAGTGAACAGGCTGCAGAAAACTCTTGCTGTAGAAAACAATGAGGTCAGGGGAGCGAACAATATAGCTAAACCTAGCTGTAAGTATCTAATATGATTTCTTTAATTATTGAGTTCGGACATACTTCCTTAATACATAGTCAATAATTCTCCATTAGCAAATGCGCATTTGTAGGAACTTATTTCCAAAACCTACTTGAACTATCTCCGTCTACTGTTCCTTGTTATCCTTTAGGCGGCTCGGATTACTTACTTCTTTTTATCTTAATATTTTCAACCAATATCTTTTTAACGTTTACATTTTTGGTAAAGCTAACAAAGCCATTGAAATTTTTTATTGGTAGCGATCTCAACTCAAAATTCCTTTTAGAGCTATTTTTTAGACTATGTTACTCGTTTCGTCCTTTTTGTCAAATACTGAGGTCTGAGAACTAATGACTCTAGTAGCCTGGAGACTAGTTTATTGTTCTAACATTTATATAGGACTGTATATATCAAAACCAGTGTTCTTCTTTCTCTTCGGTTCACATTTTATGAGTTTATGCTTAACCTACGTTTACGCATTAATCGCTATACTTGTAGATAGTTATATATGGTATCACGTTTTGTATATATTTATCTACGTGGCTTCTTTCTGGACTTCACACTTTTCACCAGTCCATGCAATAACTCTCGAGTTGATGGTAGATATCAATCGTCAAAAGGAGGTCCCCGAGAATAATATGTTACAACACGAAAGATTTTGATTCCCGAGATAATCGTGGTATATGTGAGAGTTTTCATTTTTCTAAATCACGGCTTGACTCTTTTATATGATACAGATCAGGGTACAAGAGTAAGTTGTATGTTGCGAGCCTCAGGCAGACTCCCAAATATCTAGAAAATTTGATTGCTGCTGGGCAACCGCAAACGACGCCTGGAAGTTGGTTCTTTGATGAGTGCGCTTTTCTAGCTGAATTGACAATATTGGGCCAGCTAACCTTGAGCTGGAAAGCTTAACAATAAACTTAGAATTTGTTGACATGATGAGTGTGTTATACTGCTAATTTGCAAATGTTAAATTGGAGCTATAAATTCAAAATCAAAAAGTATTAGTATCTTTTATAAGGACGTCTGGCACATTGTTATTATATGTTTGGACTCTCATTGTTTGAGACAAACTTGAGGGGCAGATTCATACTAGGTGTTTGTGTGGTATATCGGGGGCTCGAGTGGAAATGAGTCTACAGCATAGCTATAACATGAGATTACCACCTTCCAACGTCTCATACAATACTGCTAGTAACTGATGATGATGACAGTGAGGACGTTTACGTAGAAACCTGATATTTAACTATTTATTTTACTACTGAATGTTTTCTCATATTCCAGAAGTTTAGCTAGCCTGCGCTCTCTTGAAAGTGCCTCTCTCCACTAAGGCCTTCTTGGAAGTGCTTGAGATGAACCTTATTTTGTTATAGAGGTTTGCTAATCCGATCCGAATCCGATCCTAATCCGAACTGATCAAATTCGTTAGGATTTCAGAACGAATTTTGTAATTTCGGATCGGATTGGATTGAAAAGTAGTTTCATAATCCGATCGGTTCGGATTGGATGTTGACTACTTAGTTTGAAATAGAATGAAATAATTATTCATCACAAAAGAAAGCATCAGTGAAGGTAAGCCGTGGTTTTTGTAATTTGGGTATTCGTGATTTGATTCTGATTCCAATAACATACCTTGTCCATCTATTAGTCACTAGGACTTTTCGATATGGCAATGGCTCTCCAATATTGTCTTTTTCTCTTCTTTGCCTTTAATGCAGTAGTTCATTATGTTATATGGTAAATGTAAAATCACAGTTATCCAAGACTGTCTCATGCAATAGTGAGCCAGCCGTGTTATGGAGATGTTCTGGGGTCGTTTTTGGAAAAATGGTTTCCGCCTTCAGTACCTCCAAACACTGATGTTGACCATAGTCAAGAATGCAAAAGTGAAAGATACTTGTGCATGTCCTTGGATTAATGCAAGGACCATAAAAAATTTTCAAACTAATAGATTATACTTGCAGTGTTAAGAACTTGGAGATTTTTGGCAACTTCTCCTTTTATGGGATGAGAAACGAGATACTGGTTTGCAGTTTTCTAGAAAGCCATCCACGCAAGATTTATTTACCACTTTCAGATTGGATTCCGATCATGAAAGACGTATGAAAATATGTGCATGCTTTTTCCGTATAGCTTTCTAGAATTATACAAGGAATTTCATTTCATTCTTTACGCACGGTAACCCCACCAGATAATGCTGCTTTTCAGGGGGCCGTGACAAACTTTACAATTTAAAATACACTATACATATATACAATAAAAGTAAATACCCTAATTGCAAAAACTAAAATAACAGAAAAATAACACAGGAAAAGAAAGATATCAAAGGCGATGTCAAAGTCGGTACAGAGGGTGCTTTTTAAAAACCTCTGATTCAAGGTTGCTTCTTCGAAAGATGAGCCATATGATATGTAAATGAATTCTTCTCATTAGCAGTTTTAAATAGAGACACTCGCAAGTCCACTCACAACCCATGTCATAACTCTCGTAAAAGTTTTGATATCCGAATGAAATTTGGTATTCAATATTATTTTGAGACGTTGAAAAAGAGAGAGTTAGCAACCCAACTAAAGTGCCTTTAAGAGCTATTTTTTAACAGGGGTACTCGGTTTCTAGTCTCTTTCACCAGTCCATGTCACTCATTAAAATTGTGACATCAGATTAGAACGATCCCCATCTCAAAAATGCCTGTAAGAGCTATTTTTAGAAAAAAGAGTCAGTCCCAGGCCTTTCGAACAGTCGATTAAGTCACTCCTGTGAAAAGTTGTTGATATCTGTACTTATTATTCAATAGTATGCTGATGCAGCCAATAGAATACAGTTATGGCCTCATTCACAACAAACCATAGCGCTGTTTAGAGAATGGGGATACTCATTTTGAAGTCTATTCAATAGCTTGTGCCACAACTCTCTTGAAAACTGTGATATCCGCATGTTTAGGTGTAGAAAATACTGTGAATAATTTCTTTTCCTTTTACATTCAATATCCTCTATGGCATAAAGCAGTTCCATAACCCCCAACTTGTGAAATCCAGTCTAACTTGTAATTTCTCTGAGACTGGACTGTATCTAAGGGTCATTATCACAATTCCATTTAAATCGTTTGAATGAACAGGATGTTTTTAGTCCATTGAGAGTAAAGAGTTACATTGGGAAATCCTATGTCTGAAAAAATATCGAATGCTTTAGCCAAAATTACCTTAGATCAGGCCTCAAGCAAAATGTAATTGAAGCTTATTATCAGAGCTAAGTTCCTCACTTATTTAATCAAAGACATCTAAAATTGAAAGAAAATCAAAGCATTGGTAGAAAAGACTTTGATGATTCCTACGTCTGCTTGCATTAACAGTATTCTCTTGAAAGTATTATCATGAAAGATGTATAGGTTCTAATTTTTTTATTTATCACAACCCTCAGAATGAATGCTTAAGGAGACAAGATGATTGCAATATGCCTCCTTCCCCTACCCTTTTTATCCACTATAGGTCAGAAAAAGCCATGGCAGTATTTAGGGTGTGGCTCACCAAAATATTTGAACCATGCCCAACTTTTGGGCACTTTCCCCCACCCCCCAAGAAAAAATGTCAGCAGCCACTACTGCTAAAGAGAGTTAAAACTTTCTTGATAAACACAATGTCTGAGGATAGACTCAATGCTTTGGCTCTCAATTGACTTCAATCAAAATGTGATTGATATGTCTGCCCAGCTCAAGAACAGAAGAGCTACATTTCTTTTTAGTAGCTCAAGAGCTTCTATGCACTTTTTATAATTGCAAACCAACATATAATATTTGATAGGTTCTGCTTACATCACCTAGATTTTCTTTGAAATTTTATGACAAAAATATATCATTCTAGACAATTCATACTATTTAGTGCTCATAGAATGAATGCTTTCAATTACAAAATAGTTTTTAAAAAATCATCTACCTGAATTGATTATTTCCCTAAACAGCAGGATAGAAAATAATAGCTTATAATAGTTGTTATTCTTGAAGCAGATTTAAGCAATAAAATCTCTTATCATTTTTCTGATTACATTCAATTTTATGAGAAACATGTCCATAAGAAACATGAGGTTGAAAGTAGGCAAAAGTTAAGAAACAGACAAACAGAGTTTCAAACAATAACTTTGAAGAGTTGTTTTTGTGAGTAAATGTTTTATAAAACTAGAAAGAAAATGGAATTAGCATCGATTAATACCTCAAAAACTTGAAAATCCTTTTTCTTTAATCATAATTGCCTAAGCTGGGTTATTTTAGTCAACAGAAGCCTTTATATTTAAGAAACATTTCAGGCTGTATTCGACAAAATATTAAAAAACTTCTAGGCTGAAGCCAGATAATTTATTTGTTATTTGAAAAGAAAACGTGTCTTTCACTATCTGGAGGTAAGCTATCCAATGTCATTTTTTGGGTGTGGCTCCCTAAGATATTTTCGACCATACCCAGTTTTTCAAAGACTTGCCACAAGTGAAAAAACCACGAGCCGTCACTGTTTTTGAAACATTGTTACTTTTGACGAAAGTTTGTTAGTGTCACTAATTCATTTTCAGCAAAGTTGTTACTTCAATCTGTTGGGGTCGGAGCCCTTTTGTTAAAAGGCATCGAATCCAAAATGTACATTTGTATGAATAGAACCAGTGGAAATGGTTACACTTCAGTAAGTAAGTACTATATTTGAAATCTTCTTGTGAACCTCTGCGCATTTTTTGTCAATCTTTCCACATTCAATTTAGATGAGGTCTGATTTGCCGATATATTTTCAGCCAAATTTTGCTAGCTTTACAATACATTAAAAAGAGTTTGGTCTGCATAGAAATATAAAACTAGCTATCTAGATTCCAGTTGACTGTCATCTAAAGTAATTTAGCAGATGCGCTGAATGACCAATGTTTTGTTCTCAAATTTACACGGAAATGTATTGAAAAGATACGTTAAATATTCCCATGTTTCATCCTCAAATTTTGCTTAAGTTCATTTAATAGATGCGCTGAATAGCCCTAATTTTTTCACGCCTTTACACGTAAATTTAGTCAACATATACACTCCCATGTATTCTCTATTATGATCTAGAAGCTTAACTAACTTTTTTTGCATTTCCATGTTAGCGCAAGAAGACACTGGAATGTGTCTTCATGGAAGAGCAACAACGGAACCACTACAACACATATCATGCCTTCTTGCATAGATCAGACCCCTTAAATTGGTTTCTAGCCATTAATTCGAAAGGAGAAATCATAAATGGAAGGAATAGCAAGTCTTACAGAAAGGCGAGCCAGTTCATGAGAATAGACATGGCGGGCTAACTACTTAGAAGCATGTTGTAGTATCCTTAGCATAATTAAATGTTCCAGAGTAGGAGTGAATGTATGGGTATCTAATGGGGTGCAGCAGGGACGATAGAGCAAGGGGTTGTTGAACATACAAACTAGTGGGGAAATGCCCGTACAGGTAATTAAAATTCCCCACTAGTTAGTCCGTGATCCCTACTAGCAAGTGTCTTTTTTTGAAGCTTGTTTTAAGGGTCTAATGACTTACCTCCATTAACAGCTCATTGCTATCTGATGCATGAAAGAACTCGCTAGATAACTTTTGTTTAAGCGACTACTACTTTCCCTTCCTAAAAGTTGTTGTTACAATATCTGTGATTTTGACAGTCTCCATGAATCCAC
Organism: Cassiopea xamachana; assembly: GCA_900291935.2. Taxonomy (NCBI): domain Eukaryota; kingdom Metazoa; phylum Cnidaria; class Scyphozoa; order Rhizostomeae; family Cassiopeidae; genus Cassiopea; species Cassiopea xamachana. The sequence goes on from OLMO02000006.1 coordinate 9,059,845, forward strand.
CTGGCTCAATGGTCCTGTGTGGCGTAAAAGATCCTTAGGCTGAGGCTTTGCAGAAGTTTGCGGGGTATTATTCAACGCATGAAAACTCTAGTACTTTTCAAGTTTCCCATAAAAAGCTTACCAGTAATTGTTTGCTGTAGTTTGCATAAAAGCAGTCAATCCGAAGCTAGAGCACTATTAACAAAAAGAAAGATTTGACAAAAAAATATTCACATTGCAATTTGAATGCTTGTGAGTGGTACTGCAGTCTGTAAGTTGATGCATGTTTTTAATGTAGATTGTAAAGTTATTTGCAGCAAATTAGACAGGGATAGGACTGTAATTTGACTTTTTAAAGACAAAATTTAAGCCACATTTGAGCATTTCGCATAAGCTTTATCATAAAATAAAACATTCTCTTCCTTAATCATTGTTTCAACCTTCTTATATCGTTTTATTACTTCTATGTTTTAACCATGCCTTGAAAATAGTGAAGCACCATCATTGATGCGGACTTGAAAAGTCTTTGCAACAATCTTCTCCTCCACTCTGATATATTCAATAGTGTTACACTTTGAAAGTAGATTATTCGTGTAGAAATTCATACAAATCAAGAAAGTAGAAGGAAAAAGTTTTACTACATGAAGTATATAGTCTAGATGTGAATAGTTGAAGAATGTCAAGCAATTTAATTGAAACTTATAGTTCTTCTCAAGAATTGATCTTGTATTCACTTGCTCAACACTTAGTCGACATATTTTTTGTGACATTGTAAGTGTTTCTGCATTGAACGTCAGCAATGCCTATCTACACATTACTGTTGGTATGAACTGATCACTTTTTTGTGCGTCTATTTTGTCCATTTCTCACTAAAACATTTGGCTTCATTCCGGAATTGTGAGTTGATATCAGGAACGGTCCTTACTTGGTCCCACTCCTTTGCCTCCCTCAATAAATGCTACTTGTTTGGTGTTGAACTTGGCAAATAAAGCTCTTTTTGATTAGTTACAACTTTGTGTTACGACTATGCAATACAATTTTGCGCTATAGCTTTCGATTACACACCCAATCTATGCCTCACTCTTTAATATTTCGTACAGCACCTTTGATTTTGATACTCGCATATTTAGATAGCTAAATATTAAAAGTTTGCAGAAGTTCCATAAGTTTTGTACTTTACAACAAAAAGGTATCCAAAAATTCTTTCAACATTATTGATTCTTTCAGAATGTTGAAAGTGTGTTCTCACGCCATTATGTATGCAAGGATTTTATGTGATAGTTTCATTTATAATCCTTGAAACTTTTCCGGTAATAAGAGCTCTTTATATGCATACCATGTTGAGATTTTTTTCAACGCTACACCTGGCTCTATTCCCTAACATTTCACTCATCATATTTTATGGTTAAGTAGAAAATGTTGAATTACAAGAACTTATATAAAGAAAACATTTGAGAAACATTTTAAACATCTTTAATCATGCCAAAACCTGGTAACACCATGACATCACAGCGTGAGCATTCATGTATCTGACCCAATGATTTTTCTCAGAACTGTCATGAATGCTTCCAAAAAAGTTTTCTACCAAATTTTCACAAAGCAAGACGTTGCTTTCTTCTATTTTATCCTCTTTAGTGGAACATGAGTTGGTTGACTTTAGCATCTTGAAGGTTTTCGTAATTTAATACTGTCCAAAAGCTTTATGTACAGCTACTTCTGCAACGTCAGCTGCACCAGGGATATTCAAACAAGGGCATCTCTTGTAGGCTAAATCTTAAGGGCTGTAATCTTTTGGTCGGGAGATAGAGGGATGGTGATTTGGGGACGAAGCTCCAGAAAATTACCTTAGGAAAATGTCTTTTTCGTGTACAATGAAAATTGCTATTTATTGATGCAGTAAACTATATATACATTTGCAGTGAACAAGTCCTAGAAAAGCTGAGTGGCCAATTAAGGGGACAATAATATTTTGGTGGCTGTGGCTACCCTGCCCTCTGACTTACCTCCCACCTAAAATCACCACAGTCTTCAAAGCTCATTATGTTTAGCATGTAGATTGCATAATTGATTTGAAGCCATACTCCATTGCCACATACTTTGACAGCTAGCTCCTTACAGCTCCCATTCTAAACCAGGGGTGGCTAACCCGCAACTTCAAAGACGCATGTGATTCTTCTCCTGGTTTCATGCACTCATATTGAACCCTTGCACTTCAATTGATTAATGAATTTCTTGTGAATACCTACTTCCGTTGATTTCAATCAAGTACTTTCATGTGAGAGGAAGGGGTGGAGGTGATGTTAATGAATGGCAATCATTGATGCCCACATAAATGATACAACTCTCTCTCGTAACAAGTATAAGTTGTACCTCTTGATTTCCCAATGGTTGTCCATCCTTGTACTATATGATGTTCATTTTACTTCAGTATTGAATTACCTTGGATTTTACCAGCTTTTTCTACCATTTGGATCTAAGAACCGTATAATTACAGATACAATTTCCACTGGTCACGACGTGGCAGCTGCCTATGTTTGTGATGGTCGCTTTTTCCAATGCTAGCAAAACATTAAAAAGATTCCTTTGTTACCAATAAAACATTATACCTAGGGGCCTATACTCATAGCATTAAACAGGCGTCTCATTGTTCGAAAGGGCTGAAGCTTTGAAATTTAGCGATCATATAATTTCTGATGGAAAGATTCAATCACGCTGTGACTATTTCAAAATATCCGCATGGTGTATGAGAAGTAGCATGAAGTTCATTTCCATTTCAAAATCATTAAGTTATTGGGTCTAAGCTCTAAAAATAGTCTTTTTTGAGGCCACCAAGCTCATATGCAACTCTTGTAAAGGCACTTTTTCGCTAGTAAGTTTGACGCATGTCACTCTGTGATGAACATGGAATTGCTCTGCATCATTTTGCTATAGTTCTGTGCGATAGCTCAGCGATACATCTTCCTGTTATAGTTTTGCGTTAAAAGTTTTGCTGTACAGCTTTGCATAGACTCATGTATCAATAAATGAATTTCTCCTGGTAAACCACGGAGTCCGTCAGTAAATGTAGAGACACTCTATAGACACATCAACAATATATTCAAGTTTTGAACTCCCTTACAGAGGGGAGCATTGAAATACTAGTAGAGGGAGGTGTGCTGGACTGGACTATGCATATTTGGTCATCCTATGCCGACTTTCGTGACCTCATTTTCGCTGCACGATTATTTATCTCACCTTGCGATGGACCAACTTTTTATCGAGCATGGGCCGATCGCCGAATATTTATAGAAAGGGTAGATAAGACAGGGGTTGATTTATCATCATTGTGGACGGTATCATACGATATATTTGGTGCATTTATGACAGTTTCAAAGCTACTGGGTGTTTGGATTTGCTTCCCCTTTGACTAAATTTAAAAGCTCTAAAAGTAGTAGAGTTTTGCTTTTCGAGCATCACTCATGCCATAACTTTTAGTATACTTTGCACCCAAAGAATCCAACAATACCAAGGACACCAATATGGATGCTGGTAGAAATGCCAGTAGTAATGCTTGATAACTGGGTTCGTACAAGTTCCTCTAAAAAATTTCAAAACTTTCCAAAACTTTTCAAAGACAAATAATAAAATTTCCAAAAGCTATAAAACTCAATATCATTTGCATTGTTAAACCTCATAAGAAAAGAAAAACGCTATTTTGACGATCTGCTTTTACTTTTTGTTGGATTAAGTTCTGTATTATAAATAGTCAATTGAACAAACATAGTATATATGGAGTTTAATACGATACTAATCTATATCCATTTTAGAACATGGGATTTTTCCAAACAAAAATAAAAAATTTTTCATAGCTATTTTAAAAACTTATCTTTTCCAAAACATTCCAGGTCCTCGAAATTGGCATTTCGAGGAAACCAAATGAAGTATGTGTCTCAAGCATTTCCACTGACGTTGTCTCAACTTCATATTTAAGTAATGTAGTAGACAGAGACATTGGAAGGTCATATTCAAGAAAAGAAAAATTGTGTGAGGGCCAATTATGTGATACAATGAAGCTGCAAGGGAAGCCAAATGATAAGTTTTACTTTCAACTTTCTCTCATTTCACTAGCAAAATTCCTTTGCAGGCCAATCAGAATCCTTATTGGCTTCACAAAATGACACCACTGATCAGTAGGTGACACCTTCCAGTATTTATGATGTACACAGAAACAATTACCTTGTCTAAGTAGAAGTGGCAGCACGAAATCCTTCATCGAATGAAGCGGAATATGCAACTCTATGCCCTCCTTTCGTTATAAAAATACCAGAGATAGGATAATCTGTGTGGAAAATACTCTTAACTTCAACATGTTTAATACTGAGCTTCCACATTCTTTTTGTCTTTTGGAAATGTCTACGTTGCTCATTATTTCTTACTTAGGATTTTCAGAAAAAAGGTCAAAATGGGAGAGCAAGAAGTTGATTTTTATTTGATTTATTTGATTTCAGATGAAAAATGTGCTCACCTGTATTATCATGTTAGATCATGTTCACTAAATCATGAAGTATGAATTATCACAAAAATTATGTGTATTAAGCTCCTTTGCTAAGTAAAAGTGATTTTGGTTAACAAAAACTTTGGTTGTAAAAGCAGAAATGAATAAAAGTGAAATTTATGTTAATCTTAATAAGCTTAGAAGATTTGAAAAAATTTTCAAACTTAAATATGTTTGCTCTAACTTTGTTCTCAAGAGCTTTTGTTTCTTTTAAAATTTTAGTCTGGCTCAACATCATTTTGTGAAAGGGATGGAGGATTTTTATTACCAAGCTTTATTAAATTAGCTTCAGTGATTGATTTAGCTGTGTCTTGAATATTTAATTATAGTTGATGGATTAAAAACCCTTTGAAATATTTATGATAATCTGTGTGATACCAAAGTTGAGGTTTCTGAGTTGGAAACACTAACCCAAAGTTTTAATGAACTTAGATTATAATAATTAGGCTCATTAAGCTGTTGATAAGGCTTGATTGTAGTCCTGTCTCTGCTCCTCATTCAAATCTAATCAGAAAACCATAAGGAAATACTCAAAAAAACAGATGCATTTTACCAAAGCCTCAACTAGAATTTACAAAGAATAGTTTCCAATTCTCAGGAGCTTTTAAATGGAACGAGATCCTACAACAACATAGAAACTTTCCTCGCTAAATCGCTTCAAAAAGGAAATGAAACAGCTTCTGAGAATCTGAGATGGGTAATAGCAGCAGTCAAACACAGCCCTTAGGAAGAGCAGCTCTTTTATTTTACTTTAATTTAGTTTTTTGTGCTCACTGATAAGGCATCGTGCCTAAATATTTACCTATACTACTTATACTGTATACTATATATATTTATATTTATATTTATATACATATATGCTATATTATACTACTATACTAATATACTTATACTACTTTAACTGAATCGCCTTCATTGTGAAATTGAAATATCACTAGCCTAATCAAAATCAGAAGGAAGCTAATAGCATCTAAACTACGAGGGGGCTGTCAAAACTTATTCAACGTAGTCGTTTTTGCACACAGAAAGTGCAAGAATAGAATTTTCTGCAATTAACTATTAAGGAATAAACTTCTTGCTGAACAAGGTATATCAATTGAAACTTTATAGTTTGCATGCGCGGCAGAATTAGCTTAAGAAAACTTTTGCCTGGAAGACGAAAGAATAGCAATGCTTCTCCAACTAAAAAAGTGGTACTTCCTTTCAACTTCCTAATAGATCTTTCTATGCTATTTGAATGTCAGGAAGATGTTCGCTTTGCAGCTTGGTATCACTATGTGATTCAAATACCCCACAAAGCAGTCATAGCAAGATTTTGTTTATCCTATTTAAGGTTAGCAACATGGGTTTCTATGGTTCTAAAAGTTTAGATAGCAGTTAGCTAAATAACTAGCTCATAGGCCATTCTATTTCTCAATCTTTATCACATGAAAACTTAAACAACTAGCTATGACTTTGATACTCATACATTTAGATTGCTATAATTTCAGCTCACTTGTATATCAAACCCAAAGGCTCAAAATTGGCTCGACCTATAGCTTTCTAAAGTACATCTCTATTGGTGTGCCTAAGAGCTCTGTTCTTAGCCCATTACTTTTCAACATCGTTATAAAAGGCTTATTTTACGGGAAAATATATTGATGCTAGGATAGCTGCCCAAAACTCTCCATGTGTTAGACTTTCTGTCGCACACAGTCACTACGTAAAAGCCCACTATGGTTGAGCGCAGAAGAAAATTTTCAAAGTTAGTGGCCCAAAATGTCTAGAAAAAGCTATTTTGGGATCATATATTTCACGTTAATTACAAAAATAAGGGAGCTATCTAACTAATCCTTGAAATACCTTTAGAATTTACATTAAGTAGAATTTGAATAACTCTAACACTTAAAAAACTGTACACTGACGCTGCTGTTAATGCAGCTTCAAAATATATGATTTAGCTATCTGTAATGCAAGCCTACTTTCACTTGCAGATGGTTCGTATTGTAGATTGCCTTTCACCAATTTCAGGCGCGCGAGCGAATTTTTGCGATCAACATTTTGCGAACACATGGTAAATATAAAAATACACTTCAGCTACACCTTTGCAAAATGAGGGCTTTGAATTGCAATTGTTTGCTGCATAATAAGATGTTTTTCAAGGGTGCAAAAAAACTCCCTGCTTCCTCTTAAGGCTAAAATAACAGCTGTTATCGTCAGAGTGGCTAGTGGCTTTAGCTTCTAAAATATCCTAATTTTTCTTAAAGTAGATAGCAGAGACTGATTTCTCTGATAATTTCCCACCTACCTATCTTCCTTGATCACTACATATATAATAGTGCTAATGTACAAAGCGAACTTCAAGCCTCATTATTCCTAGCCAGACTAGTCTACAGCTACGACGCCATTGTGCAATTTGTCACTTCCTGAAACTTCTATTCTTTTGATTGGCTACTACTGGCGATCTCTCACTCACTTGCATTTTTGTTGTAAGTACGCATGCCTAGATCCACGATCAATCGCAAAAAGTCGCGCGCTAGAAATTGGTGAATGGAATTCAGAATTAACCTATGAGAAGGTCAAAGCTCAACATCGCTGAAACTTGAGGATGAGTGAGACAGGCCTATTAATAACACATAGCTCAAGCTTGATTAGAACCTAGATTCTACTATAGAATGCTTCATCTCGAGGGCACACCATGGCTGGGCCGAGGAAAATTTTCAAATTCAGCATCCCAAGATGCCTGGAAAATATCAAGGTCTTTGAAAGATAATTTTGAATCAAGTATTAGACCTAGATATTTGTGTTCTTCTGTTGGTGGATGGTCAGGGGGTTCTTCTATCTTGAAAATATTAGTTCAGCTGCTTGCTAGGTTGGGTCTGGGTTAAACGACATCTTCTATTTATTTGCCCATTGCCCAATTAATTTCAAATTATGATTCAAATCCATTGCAGTTGACATAGGGTCACAAACAATCGTAAAAAGAGATGTACCATCTCGAAAAATTTACATTGAAAATTAGATTGTCAGTTAGGTCGCTGATATACACTGAAAAGGAAAGAGAACCTGGTATGGAGCCTTAGGGGACACCAACAGAACTTTTACCCCAATCAGATGTTTTGCCGTTCAATACTGTACGTTGTTTTCTGTAGAAAGGCTTACATTTTCAGTCAAACTGACCAATGGGAGCCTCTTTTCAATTGTAAGACTGGGGTGTTTTCTATTGTTTATGACCCAGTGAGCTCAGTGTGCATGAACCCATCTCAATATGCGATTACATCATAATGGTGCACCAGTGAAGAACAACTACCAATAGCATGGTGGCGATAATCATAGCTGCAGTGGAGCATCTTCTGTATAGCTGTCCTTTGCAAGATTGGAGATTTTCTAATTATCGTGTAAAAGTGCGACCCTTGAAATAAAATTTGATTGAAAAAGGCTAATGAGCTAAAAACTTATTAAAACAACTTGTCGTGTATTTTAGCATTACGTAGAATATCAATCTTCAATTTGCAAAGGATAGCTATACAGAAGGCGAAATGCTGCAGCAATAATTCTTGTCACAATTTCATTGGTAACTGCTCCACAGGTGCGCTAATTTAATGTAATTGACTGTCAAGAATGGGTCATTCACTCCGAGCTTACTGGGTACAAGTAGAAACACCCTTGCTTTACCGCTTAAAAGAGGCCCTCACTGCTCAGATTGACTGATATTTTAAGCATGTCCAACTTTGAGAAAAACGATTCACTTGTGGCTTTCCACTTGACGTACCCACAATATTTGACTCACGAGGTGAAACTGATAAAAAAGTTGATCGTATATTTTAGTCTTATTTTAACCACCTCTTGTTAGAAAAAGGAGCAGAAACTAGTTAATTGATAATAATACCCTTTCTACTTGGCTTTAGCGATCAGTAGCTGTTTGGACAGTTGGGAGAGATTAGATTGCAGCAATTTGGCTGAGGGAATGCAAGTGAAGAGTCAAGTTTTGATTCAATTCATTGAAATAATGTAAGTATGCCAACATAATTAAATTGAATTGTTAGTAGTCAAAAATAAACACAATGAAGCTATACTTAGTGACAATTTGATATTTTCTAGCTGGAATTGGTTATTAATAGTAAATACTCTAACGAAAAGAGGTTGTGCCATATTTCAAACACACAGAAAAAGAGTTTGATTTTATTGTATAGAGAACGTAATTTTATCAGAGCTGGCTCCAACATTTTCTTTGGGAAGAAATGTAGGCCCAAATGCTTTCTAAGTAAATTTATGATACGAGTTAGCCATGATTATTAGTATAATTCCATATATTGAATTGAAATGACTATAGAATTCAATGAAAAGAGAAAGCATACGCTTATGAGGAGAGAAAACAAAGGTCTATTATCTATTAGGGAAGAAAACCAATCATCCTTAAGGCTATTTGACGAATTTTGAAAATTTAGATCAAACCTAGGTAAAGATAGGTTAAAATATCTGTAATTTCTCTCAGTAGTTGTTTAGCCTGCCAACTAACTTTTCAGTTTCAATGAATAGCCTGCTTTTACAAATTCTTGGGATGTTACAACACTGAAACTGCATGGCTACGACCCAAATTTCCGCGAGCCCACAAAATTTGCTATTTTGATTAGCTGTTTTTCGTAAGACCACCCCGGCATACAATGCTGATTTGTTCGCTGAAACCCATAGCTGTGTTTTCAACATGCATCACACCTACTGTCATGCCTATTTCTAATTGCTTTACAAAATATTGTTGCATGGAAAGGGGACTTGGAAGTTTGTCTGTACCAAAGATGATAATGAATGTTCAAAGGGCTTTTCAGATGTTGATGGTTTCTAATTTATCTTTCCCATTAAATAACTTAACACCATCACCAAATAACGGCATGAAAAACGTTAATTTATTCATAATGGTAGTAGGAATTTGGAAAGATGGAGAACATCGATTGAGAATTGTAAACAAAGAACCATTGACGTATGAAGCTTTCAAGGGTCTGGGTATTAAATGGGCACCTTCTCAAGCAAAACAGGGCCTCTCTGTAAGCTGATCACGAGCATTTTACTTACAAACTTGTGAAAAGTTGGGGGAAACTTGAAGTGGCGTGTCGAAAGACCCTTAAGTGTAAGGGGTGTAGCAACAAAATTTTCAAACAGGCTATTACATGTCCAAGAATTATCGTCAAACGATGATCGATTACCAACAAGCGATGATCGCAAAGCAAGTATTTACTGATAAACTATAGAATTGCCAACAGCTTTGGCAAAAGTAGGGGTGTGACACCCCACACCCCCTCATTCGGCACGCCCCTGGAACCTTGCCCAGTGTTCTTCTGATTCCTATTTCTATAAGAAGAAATTAAATTCTGCAAGACTAAGACTCTTGAGTTCTGCCTCAAATTTTAATCTTGTAACAGCAACAAAGTAAGGAAGAAAAATTGCAACATAAAGTTTGGGTGCCAAATTAATCAGAAAAAGTCTTCTTCTTTACTATCTGAAGCCTCTCACGGAGCTTCACTAGCAAATCAGCAGCTTTCTTGTAACACCTTATGCGTTTCTTAACGCTTTCTGCTCTCTCTGTGCATCTTCGTTCCTGCATGTAAACTTCATTATAAAGGCCTTTGATGCACTTGTATATAACTTCTTTAGAATACAACTAGAATAGAATAAATAGCTCGATTTACAGAACACAGGATGCCATTTTGAAAAACTTAATCGCCATTTTACAAAACCTAGGGTCGTAGTTTTTATAACACAAGAACAACATTAGGTTCTAGGTGCTAGAAGATAAGGAAAAGACATCTTAATAGATGGATGTACAGAAGGATGTACAGATGGACAGAAGGATGTACAGATGGACAGAAGGAAGGAAGGAAGGATGGATGGATGGATGGATGGATGGATGGATGGATGGATGGATGGATGGATGGATGGATGGATGGATGGATGGATGGATGTATGGATGGATGGATGGATGTATGGATGGATGGATGGATGGAGGGGTAGGTGGATGGATGGGTGAGTGAGTGAATGCATGGATGGATGGATGGAAGGGTAGGTGGATGGGTGGATGGGTGGGTGGATGCATGTATGGATGAGTGGATGTATGGATTGGTAGATGGATGGGTGGGTAGGTGAATGGATGGCTCGATGGATGGATGGATGGATGGATGGATGGATGGATGGATGGTTGGATGGATGGATAGATGGATGGATTGATGGATGGCTAGATGGATGGATGGACGGATGGATGGATGGGCAAATGAATGTAGAGAGGAATGGATGGATAGATGGATGGATGGAAAGATGGATGGATGGACAGATGGATGGACGGACGGACGGATAGACAGGTGGATGGACGGTTGGATGGATAGAAGAACTACTAAAAGCTAAAGTACATGATCAGCTTTTCATCAGCTTTTGCTCATCAGTCAAATAACGATGTTTTTGAGTGGAAACCCACACAATGTAAGCTTTTCTCAAAGGTGAATGTGCTTTAAATGTTCAGTCAAACTGCTCCAAATGCATAACCTTTCACTTATACGTTTTATAAACAACGGTATAAAAAGACTCATCCCCAAAAGCTAATGAAAAATTTGCTCGTGTATTCTAGCCTTAAGGGATGGATAAATGGAAAGATTGATAAATGTATAGATAGATAGACCGGAAGATGAATTTATGTGTTGACTAAGAGCCCAAATACGAATATAAACTAATGTAAAGCACTGTAGAGAAATCCAGCCAATAGTGCAGTACACTACTTTGATAAATTGCTAGAATCTAGCATCTTCATGCTGCAAATAGATTTTTCTAGAAATTGCATTCGATGCAAGTTCCATAGCTATTAAAGTCCTCCAAAACAATGCTAAATTGAAGAAGTTTGCTTAATTTGGATAGACCATCAGATTTTGTTACATATCTGACATGCAATTATTTTGCATTCAAAGCAAATTATGGAAAATGCATATAGATCATACATCTCATCGTCTTTTAGACATTTATGCATTATAGCAGACAGCTTGTTGTGGTGGAAGAAAACATTTTATTTCATTAGGAGGCCCATTGTACTAAAATCGCACTCCATCTTCAACCCACGACAGTCTACTTCAGTAATCCAAAGTATGGATCTATTGGCATACAGCCTGCTCCCTAACAGTCTTGTTGGCATTGCTAAAGCAAAAATTTGAATTTCTAGAGAATGTCACTTCTGCTAGACAAGATTGTTAGAAATTGAAGAATTTTTGGAGCTATAGTGGCTGTATCAATTATGCATTGCTACTTGCATCTCTGTTTGTTCAAATGTTTCCGCAAAAGGCTCTTGGATAAAGAATTAGTCTAATATATCTTCCAAGGTTTTATATCTCTATTAATGAGTTTATGTCATATCTTTGGAGAAATCTGAATGTTTGCTCAAAGAACACAGGATTTAAGAGGTATGCGTACTAAGGCATATGCTCCATACATTACATGATCATAATTTACGCTTTCCGTGTGCATAGACCTTGCGCCATCCACGATAAGTCTCAAAATGCAGTATCTTCCAGCTTATAAGAAACATAAATTTAAGACACAAAGGCCCTGAATCTCAGAGCAATACTACCTATAAGAAGCTAGTGAAGGTCTTAAAGATTGCTCGTTTCTTATTTAAAAACCTTTGTATGCATTACTCATTTGAAAATCATAATAAACTAATGCTCTGTAAAAGCCTTTTTGCCTTTGCAATATAATAATTAATCTACACAGTACTACTTGGCTGATCAATGGTATAACATGGTTGTTTTTTAGAGAAAATTCAGTCTGATTTGAAGTTTATATCTCATTTTATAAGAAACAAATCAGAACTGAAATTGAAAAGATTGTTCCTTATATGCAAGACAATATAGTATGTCTTTTCTGAGCAATCTTCTCTTGTTCCTTATTAGCAAGATTAGATATTGCCTATATCAAAGATTTTTACAGGGAATTCATGCTTCCTCTGATGCCTTTCTTACCCATGTGAGTTTTCTGGTAATTTTAGTACTCTTTGGCACCGAATAGAATGGGGTTATAATAAGGAGGGGGGTTAGAATGTTTGCTAAATTGCATAAATTTGGGGTTGTTAATAGTCAGGGGGAGGTTAATGCTCAACAGAACGTATGGAGACCCAAACTTTTCAAAATTCTTACAACCACTTTATCACCGTATAAGCATAAGATGTATAGTTTATTTTGATTCCCTACTTGTTAATACTGATTTGCGTTCACAAAGCCAATGCATTTTTTACTTATGCATACATACTTAGTTGGGGGGGGGTATTTACTAAATGGAAATGGGTGGCCAATGTTTTAAAAATCAGCAATATGGCCCTCCTACTATTCGGTACTAAAGAGTAAATGATCGTACAACCACGTGACATCAAATCTCTTTCGTACATGAAGGAACGTCATAAAATCCAAATTGAAGATTCAACGAATGCTTGCTAATTTATAGCATAATGAAATAACGAAAAAGCTACAGCAAAGATAAACTAAATTGTTAGAAAGACCCAGGCTGCAGCTTAGGTTGAAGATTCAGAGTTCACAAAGTCTAAATATAGTAATAGGTCTGACAATACAGTTTGCTATTATAGAGAGAGTAATCCTGAACGCCAAATTTCTTTCAAAATCTTTCAAAGATAGACTTTTAGACAGATATTTATCAATAGCTCTCATGCTAAACACCGATTCCCTGTCTGTAACGAGAGAAAAGTTTGCTAACCTTTGTTTCTCTTCTCCCATATCCGTATCTTCCTGACCCAGCCAGAATGCCTTCAACCATCAAATTGTTGAAATCGGCAAGGATTAGAATGATGAGAAGATTTACCAGCACTACCTTTCGTTGATTCATCTTGACTTTTGAATATTTGTATCTTTAATCTTCTTTCAGCTCACGATGGTCGCTCTGAAGCTTCAGATAAAGCACTAAGACTGACTGAGCTCAAATTGGTTGCTTATAGAAAGGAAAAGTGCACCCAGCTTACGCAAGTGTTTGAATATCCTATTGAAGAGGCAGCTGATGGCCTCATGAATATTCAACTTTCGGCAGGACGCTAGTTCCCACGAGAAGTATAGCAGGTGAAAGCGTGGAACGAGTCAGAAGTAACTGACTCAATCAAAAGAAGCGAGGAGAAGCTCCAAAATTCTTCAAAACTTTAAGGAAATACGACAATAATTCATAACTTGACCTTGCATGTAGGTAAATTATCAAAAAGAATCGCATGAATTGATCAAATTAATTGCAAACAACAACTACCGGTGGCTTTTGGCTCCTTGCTGTACAATTGCAAAAATGGTTGTTTTCAATCTCTAATTTCGTTTGAATTTTCAATTTTTTACATGACACCTTCACCAGTTGAGTCTTATTATTATCCAATCAGCCATTTTCGATTTTAAATGCAGCTTTGATTATATTACATGAACTAGTCTTGTCAATGTAATTACTTTGCTTCATTAACAAGTGGCGGTAATTCTGGCCTCCAATACTACGAGGGTGAAAAGATAAATTGAAGTAAAGGAGAAAGCACAAGAGATGTGCTATAATGCTCCTGCAACATATAATTCTCGTAGCACTTGGTAAGATATTTCCGAAACGACTACCTAAGTTCTTGCACATAAAAACTCAAACATGCTAGCATGAACATACTATCCAAACAGTCCTTTATCGCCCCCTCGCCCTGAGAACAAGCGAAGGGCAGTATAGTGAAAGGGGGGGCTATGAAACGAAAATTCTTGGCAAGAAATCACTTGGTTCTTTAACAGACACCTATGGCATTATACATGGAATCTCATTTCTTTTCAAAAATATCTAGACTCCTTCCGTTTCTCTGATTTAGTGATGTTAGGGGGTTAGTTCAAGCTCTTTATGAATAATTATCATTTACCAATACTCTAGAAGACATCAGTTGCTTTTGAAAGTATTCAACCAAGTGTCACTAAATGTAAGACATAAAAGCTTTATTATATCACTATTACAATTCCTCTTATCATCATATAAAAAATTGAAAAAATACAAAGATCAACGAACTAAAGTGTAAATGAGTTGATATATTGAATAAAAATGGTTCATGCGCAGCACTACTGCTTGCATGTCCTCCTATTCTGCTACGTCCAAGTAGACGAGGTTTCAGACAGTGCCATCACTCTCATCAATCAAAGTTAATTTACAGATGACGTATACTTTGTGACTGCTTTTGTTCCTTCACTCACTGCATGCTTTGCCAATTCTCCCGGTAAAATTAGTCGAACAGACGTTTGAATTTCCCTTGAAGATAGAGTTGATCTCCCATTGTAATGCGAGAGGCGACTTGCCTCCGTAGCGATTCGTTCAAAAATGTCATTGACAAAAGAATCCATAATCACCATTGCCTTAGCAGATATTCCAGTATCGGGATGCACTTGTTTCAAAACTCTATAAATGTAGGCCTTGTAGCTTTCTTTCCTCTTCCGAATGCCGTTTTTCTTCTTAATTTTCAAAACTGAGCTCTTTGTCTCAGGCGTCTCTGATGCATTGCTGCTTGTGAAGGAGGGGACAGTTTTCTTTCTAGATTTTGCTACCATCTTGTATGCTGTTTACGCGAATGCCTGAAGTACTAACAACAAAGCGATTATATTTGTTTTTGCTAGAAGTGGCTCGGGACTTCTTGCCGCAAGGCCTCCACAAAAGACCAACGAGCACGGGGAAAATTGCGCGCTTTTAACAAACCATGCAGTAAGATTACGTTCTGTTGGGAACTATTTGGCAAGAAAAATAAACGTTGTAAGCTTCCCAAGATACATCTTACTGTTTTGTGAGAGAGGGGTGGAAGGACACGCAGAGATTCGCTGCTCTCTAAGATATGCTAAATAATAGGAAAATGGGGGCCCTGTACACCACATAGGGGATTATATAGATTAGGAATATGATGAAACTTTCCCAAGATCCAGCAACTTAAATCCAGAGAAAACTGATCACTCATGATTCCTCATACTCATCTAATAGTCACTACAGGCCAGCGAAAGTTTCTGCAATCCAGGTATATGGTTAATTCTATATGTATAAAAACGAGTCAAACTAGGAAAGTGTTTTTAAAGGCTAGAAACGCTATGAATTTCATGGTGATAAAGGAGAGGCTACACATAGTCTCGCTAAATAGTTACTGTCTTTCGTGAAACGAACATCTTTCCACACTTGGAAGCACTACTGACTTGATAATTTCACTCTAAACTGGACAACTTCATGGCGAAGAAATGTTGAAATTGTTCTTCAAAAAATAAGTGATTTCAAAAATGAGAGGTAGCAAAATTTTCAAACTTGTATTTAAATCACGCTTTTTCAGTCAATATTAGAAGAACTTCATTGCAAACAGTTTACGATCAATCAAAAACGTACGTAAATTATGAGATATTTAAGCTTTGATACAACACATAAAGCAACGAGGATTGATTTAGAAAAGAAATGTGTTCTTGTATATACTATAGGCCATTTTCAAGTAAGTCAGTCTGATGAAGGACATTGTATTTATAACAATACGGTTGTGTGTTAAAGAAAGCGGCAAACTGCTCAGCTCATTCTTAATCTTAACAAACTCCAGTCGTATGACATCAATCATGTCATCATAATTCATTTCTGATAAGGTGGGAACATGTTTCTCTCCCTCTATTTTATAGTTGTTTTTTGCCCGTATATGCCCTCATTACCACTTCTACATGTCCTTGTCATTAGCTCTATTGCATGCTTCACGTTTTTATGCTGCCCTTTGAACCCACTGGTATATAATCCCCGGCTAGTCTTTTCACTTTGCTTAGAATAACTCCAACCAGAGTCAAAACGTTCTACAAGTTTTTTTTTTATAAGAATGCAATCACTTTGCCAGAGACTCAATGTTCTTAACTTTTCTCGATATTTTTTGAGCTTTCTTAACTTTTACCGAAATAAACTGGTTAAAATGGGTTACACTTTCTAACCTATTCTTGTATGCTCGAATTTGAATTCAATCTTCAACATTTTGAATGTAATAATGATGCAATACCAATTTTTAGCCAACAAAGTCACTTAATTTTAGAAATTAGTCTTATGATTTTCATAAGATCTTCTTAAAATTCTGGCCATTTTAGCCTCATTTTCTTATAAACCTTTTCTTATCAAAAACATATTTGATGATGGAAAGCGCAGCCTCAAAATGAACTTTAGTAGCAAGATAACAACATGTCTTACTACTAACATGTATTTTCCTTTAATGCTTCTTAAATTTTTCCTAAATTTAAAGATGCCCAACGACAATAACAACCCAGATTAGGCAACTGTGGTGGAAGAACAAGGATTTGTGAGGCATGCAATGGATATCAATTAGATTTCCTTTCCTGTTTGATCAAAACTCTACAAGTCAAAACAACTATTTAAAGTTATTATTTGAAATTCGGCCTGCATGTTTTTCTTAATTTTTGCCCAATTTCAGCCTCACAATTCTTACATACATGTTTTTTATGAAAAAAGGAGCAACAACTAAAGTTCTGGCGACACACAAAATGCGACAAATAACTGAATACAATGATAAAGTCTTTACAATACCAACGATCTTAAACATTGAGATGAAGCACGTAATATTTCGTCACACGGGAAAGGGAGAATAAAGTACATGGGGGAGGGTCGACGTTTACATCCATGCAAGTTGGATCTCAATAACAGCTAATGTGACTTCTTAAACCACCTTTGCTTCTAATGGCGAGCTTATAGCTATTCGCACCAAAAAGTCACTCTATAGCATGCAGTCATTCAATTGCCATTGGAATTATACATATTCTACTGAAGGTGACATACGTTATAATCAAATTAAAGACAAAATCAAATCCACCATTCTGTGGAAGTTGAAATCAACTTTCACAGAGTCGTGTGTTTCAATACAATCAATTTGAAAGATAAATTCATGAAGAAGACATCAACCGTGGCAGCAGATGCTACAACCAGGGTCGCTGAGAGGGTGTGAGGAGTGCAAACTGACCCAGGGCCTAGGTATAAAGGGTCTAGTAAACCTCTGGGCCCCAAGGTCTAGGGGGTCTCACACATTAAGACTAGCAGCAAATTGCGCTTTTTTCACAGGGGGGCCCCTGTTTCGCTTTTGCCCCAGAAGCTCTGAATTCTCATGGCGGCCCTGATTATAACGCATTCACTTTTCCATTAAAGAGTTTTGTCAACTGTGTCAGAATCAGAGTTGAGAATAGAAATCAATATTCTACTACCAGAGAATGGTACTTTAAAAACAAATAAAGCTTCTTCCTAAAATTGCTCTTGACAATTGTACTAATCTAAAATGTGACACCTATAGTCTAATTCATATTGTATTCAAAAATATTGGTAAGGGATGAAAAACAAATCGAATCAAAGGAAGAAAACAAGCTGTTCACGGTATTCTGCCAAATTTACGTCAATATCAGAAACTTGGAAGCAAGGTTTACATTGTAAAGAGTGTAGAACTGCTATGCAATTCAAATGTCCACGCAAAATTTCTGATTTAAGATGCGAAAGTAAGACGGCAGCATGAATGATAATGTGTGCATTTGAAACCTGTCTTCTATTGCAGACCAAAATTAACATCTCTTGAGACGTCACTTTAGGATGAGGGATAATGGTAATTGACCAATCTTTGTCCCACCAAATATCTAATAGGTAAAGAAGCAAAAGCTGCATGTAAGCAAGATAATGTATAAAATATCCTCCAATTTCCAAACACGAGGAACAAAAAGTATAGAAATGAGTCACTTTCACTTAGGGGGAGCATAATTTGGAATCAACTTCCAGATCAATATAAAGCTGCAAAAGCTGATAATGAATTCAAAATAAAAATTAAAACGTTGGAAGGGATTTGAATGTACTTTTCGCATTTGTGTATAGTTCTTCATTTTATATTGTTAATTTCAGCCTTAATTGTAACTAGTGTAGAGTTGGCGTATATCAGCTTAAGCTATTCTTCAAGCCAACTGTAAACAAATTGTACTATTATTATCATTATTATTATTATTTTATTATTACAAATGTGATCAATATGCAGCATCTGATAAAACGTACTCTCAAGTGCCAAATATACGCCCACTTGATTTATTTTTCGATTTTTTTCCTACCCCCCGGATCTTAGTAGGACCCCCGTTACTTAATTTTAAGGAAAGTGACCTTTTTACAAATACCTCATTTCATTTCCTTTCTTTGTTAGTACTATTTACGCCCAATTTTCATGGCAAAACAGCGTACTGCAGTATATATTTTAGTTTTACGCTTTAGGACAATCAGTCTTCGTCTTTGTTCTTTCCGTCCTTGTATAATCATTCAAAGCCTTTCTCAAATTCCAAACCCTCGGTTGTTAAATTTCGGAATTTTTTTCGACCCCCTTGTTTATTAGGAGCCCCCGTTTATATGGCACTTGGGAGTAAACAGCTGTGCATGAAAATAACTGAAGGCAAAAACTAACACTATGAGGTTTTTGCCAGGAAACTATACGTATGTGGCAGAGATCTTGCACTTAATACCCTATTCACATGGGCATAGGGGAAAAGGGATGTCATCATTGTCAATACAAACAACATACAACTGTCTCTTCAAAGGAATTTCCATTCTGAGCCACAGTGTGAATGGATGATTTGAATAGGACATATTTCAAAAGCAAAGGAACACGATGAGTATGGTTGATGGTTCTGCATATGTGATAGCCATAGCTCAATAATTTGCGCGAGCGTGAGAGCGCCGCTCGCAAGCACAAAATAACACACTTTAAATTCTGCAGGTGCTTTAATTCAAATCTGTGTCGGAATGTTTACCACATTCCATATCTTCTACAGGCACATTGTGCCTTAGATCTGCGTTCACACGCATAAAATGCTTTTAATGAGGCCTGGTGATAAACTGCGTCAATCGTACTGGAAATAAGAACACTAGTGAAATACAATTGCAGTATGCAGTCCACAAACAAAGTCGTCTGGTGTGCTCAAACAAACTTGTCGGTCGCGCTGATATAACACCTTCTGGTGCACTTAAACAAGGCTGTCAGACGTGCTTAAACTAGACTGACTGAGCTTAAACGTCAGCATATGCTTTGACCTTATGTTTATGGAGCATGGCCAATAATTAACATTGCAGTGAGCTGTTTCTGAAGAATAGTCGGGCTTTTCCAATCATCCCCCTAGAATGGGCTTATTAACATAGCGCCAAAGGAGGACTATTTTTTCCACGTCTGCAAGAAGCAAATTTTAGATTCAACTAATATCAGAACATCACTCGTCCCAGCATGATCTAAGATTGTAGCAAGAAAGCACTTGAGACATCATTGAATAACAAGCAATTACAATAGACTTACTTTTCATTTTTTATTCTTTGATATAGGTTTTTTAACTGCTGCCCTTGGAATCCAACTGCAGCCAATATCAAGAAGAATACCAGAATAAATGGATATATCCTGCGATGAATGACAAACTGGAAATCCCTAGATGCACCTGCAATGGAAATTCATAGGCCATATTTTAAATAGTTCGCAAAACTACAACTAAAACATTTCGAATTTCTAAACTGATGCAATATAAACTATAAATATTTGCACACATCGGCAGTGGTTCTTTACTTGGGTTCCATTGAACCCTAGGGGTTCGGATAGTCAGTTTCAGGGGTTTAGCGGTTCGGCTCACCCTCGTATGATTTGTGACGTCACGCTATGTTTGCCTAGTTTGTGTACTAGTACAGTATAAACTAATATATACTTTGAAATTGAAAAAAACAAGAACATTATATCTTTCTAACAATGGAGGACTCGACTAATGTATGTATGGACTTTGTGGGGTACAGCACCTCCAACAAGGTTAAGAACCATTGCACTAATGTAAACTTTGAACGTTTCCAATCACATAAAAATATATAAATTAACCATAGAAATTAAAAACTAAAAACAGTGTGGGCTACCAATTAAATCATGGAAAATCATCTAGTTATACATACTCGAAATACAACGAACAAAATAGTTGCAAATTTTGAAATTTTTCAAGACTAATGATTTTAAGCTAGAAAACTCAGGGTTCGGTGTCGTGAGTAGACAAAATTTAATGACTGTTAAGGAGTTCTAAGCACCAAAAAACTATTTTTAAGAAGTTGTTTGCGTGTTTCCACGACACAAATCAAGTCGTTTGCTAAATAAATCTGCTGAAAATCGTCTCCCCTAAGAGTTGATTAGACATTTGGAGTTTTAAAGGAGTTTTTTCCCAAAATGCACGAATTTAAGGAGTTATAAGGGCCCTTAATAACGAAAAATTTAAGAAGTTTAAGGAGTGGCACGAACCCTAAAAATTTCAAACTCGTATCAAGCAATGGACAGCATTATTGCATTGACTTTCAGATGCTAAACAAAAGGTAATTCGTTTGTGAATTATATGTCATTGACAACAATCATCTGCTATGATTGTGCGCTAGGAAAAAAAATCAACACAGAAGAAACCAGAACACAAAAAATATATCAGATTCTAAAGTAAGCTCCTAACCACTCATGAAGAGGTGTGGGCAGATGTATAGGGCAAGTTTGAATTTACATATAATGATAAGCCAACGGTGGACTTCAAAGACTAGAGAACGACTAGCATATGGCAGTTCCCAAGCAATGACGTGCGTCTAGCGAATGTACGACTGTGGGTGGTGATTAATATGCAACCTTTCTATCGAGTTTAATATTTGCAAGCGCAAGGATCACAGTGACTTGTAAGGCATACTGACAAATAAAGTAAAACTTGAAAGCTCTCTTTGGTTGAGGACATACATATAGTTCGTGGACTGAGATTGTACTAAGCATCAAATGACCTAGCGCTATATGATAAAGCAGCTAAACACTTTCTTTTATGAAATATCTCTATAAGAAACAAGTCTATAGGAAACAAATCTATAGGAAACGCAAATAACAGTTTCAAAAAATTGTTTTTAATACGAAAATTATTGACCAAACGAGAAACAAAATAGAAATAACATTCACTAGATGTTTCAAAAACCTTCACAATTCTATTCCTTGCAGGACAGCTGCCTAATCTAGATAGTTATTGTTATTGGAAGTTCCTAGAAGGTAGAACAGCCAAGAAACCCCCGAGGCTAAATTTGATACAATATTAAGAAATACCCAGGCGTAAGGCAGAAATCTTGTTTTTCATAAACACGTGTATGTGGACAATGAGACATGCTATCAAAGTTCGCTTGTAACATCATTTACCAACAGCTGTATAACCTTTAAAACTTGACAGCTTTAAAAACTACTTTCACATCTTCACCTAAAATTACTTTAAGCTATTTTAAATAGATACATTAGATTTGAAGTAGAAGTAATTAAGCAGTCAAATCTAGTCACCCAATGACATTAAGAAAAATGCTAAAAGGATAATCTTCAAATTTCCTAACTTGCAAACCATAAGACTATCTATACCTGTGAGGGGCAACAACCCATTTGCAAATATGTATGGCAGTGCCAAAATACTGGCCAATGAGGATACGGCAGGATAGGCCAAATGCCTTAGGATGTATCCAACTCGTATATTGTTTAAGCCATCTTGGTAAACCTGAAAGGTAGAGAATGGGAAAATATTATAAACTGATATAATATTTTTGGCCTTCTAGATTCTCTGCGATCAATGACACTATAGCGAATCAGAACAATAGGAAATGAAAGCAGCCATTCTTGTCAAGAATTGTCAGTTTGGTCTCATCGTCATTTAAAGAAGGCACATATATTTTATCAAAACTAACAACAACCTGAATTTTTGTGCAATAAGCCTTGAATTGGAGATGTAGCTTGAATATACAGATGAACGTTCATCTTCCTACTCAAATCTCTGTTTAGGAAATTCTACACTTATACTTTCACACTGTGGTTGGTAACTAGTACCATATTCAATTGCTTCAAGTGGGAAATAATATAAGAAAAATACAACAGTGTAGTTCAAATAATCCTCGATGCTCTACAATGATGATGCAATTTTACCTGTTCCATGGCTGACTTTAGCCACCAGTTCGGTCCAATCATAGCTCCTGCGCAAATTATCTTCGTGTGGAGAACCCCGAGGGCCCAGTCCTATGGGAAAAACGGCTTGATTTGCAAATGCGATATCAGTGATTTACAAACTACTTTTATACACGGAAGCTTTTGTCAAAGGAACATATTAGGTTCTAACGAAATGAATCGATATCAGAACCATTTTTCTTTAAATGACTGAGGTGAAAGACACCTTATTCTGTGAGTGAATGCTATGGGCACACAACTGCCATCCCAACAGCCTCTCAAATGCTCCTTGTAATAAGGGGGTATTGCAAATACAGCATTATACAACAAATTCTTTTATTCAAGAAAATTTTGCCCTAAAGAAAATGATGCTTGTAATATTTGATAACACAAAAATTGTTGATTTGTATAGCCTCTCTTCCTATGCTTTCTTTTACGTCTCCATTGAAATCCTCTTCCTAATACTTCTCTAAAACCATTTTTCTAAAATTTTCTTTCCAAAGCTATCAATTCCAAAATACAATTCATACCACAAATAGGTAAACTGAAAATGCATTAATATGATTTAGGCAAACAAGTAGGAAATGACATAAAACGGATTAAAAAAATTGTAAGTTAAAATTCACAAATCCTTTTCACAACGTGATAAAAAGAACTGCGAAAACTTTAGGCCAATCAGGGAGGATAATCTGTTGTTTTTCCACAGAAGCTAGCATTTTTCATGTGCCAGATGCTATGCTTGAAAACACATGAAGAAAAATCAAGAAATTATCGAACACAAAGAGGGTACCAAACTGAGTTACGTGCTATCCAGGATGCCCTCATGCTGAATGCCTATGGGCGGCAAACTCATCACTCACTGAGCATGCATCAAATTTTTGCTATCATGCAGCAGGGTAGATTGAGTTGCATTTGTTGTGCAATTTAAGGCATAAAATCAAATGCTATCTGTAAGAAATCTTGCAAGAAATAATTGATTGCTATTCACCTGCCAAAAGTAGAAAAGGGGTGTTTGATCCAAAGGAACTCTCAATGGGATTACGATAACCAATTCGAATATTATCCCAAGAAGTAATGGAACCACGCCCAAGAGAATGATAGAAAGTAAAGCGATTCGTAAAATCTGGAATGTAACAGAAAGGCATTCAATGAAATCAAATGAAATTATAGGTGAACAAGCATGTTTGGAATGTCCAAGACAAAGGAACATGTAGATCTAATATCTAGAAAATAAAGTAACTAAAATTTCCATTTTACAAAATAACAAGGTTTTGCAAGAACAGTTAAGTTTACATAGCAAATGGTCCTTTAAGATGGCCGGAGCTAATAAGCAACTGCAGATGAAATCTGTTGATGATGAAAAACACCTCATATTCTGAAACATTCTTCCAATATCTAAAATGTCCAAAAATGGTGCCAGTATGGCATCTGCAACGTATCTACATGACACTGAGGCAGCAGTGTAAAGCTAAATTGATAACTAAGGGGGTCACCCATATTTCATATCGTTGTACTTGCTACTATTGTTTTTGATGTTCTACTTGTCGTAAATTGAGTGCGTACAACTAGAAGTGAAACAGTAGTCTGTGCTGTGAACATGACACAAGAATCTCGTTTTGTAAATGCCTACTTTATTTCTCTGTTGCATCGTTTTTGCAAAGTTCTTCTATAGTAATAACCAGATCAAGGTCAGCATGACTGTCGTTAAATAAAGAGTGAAGAAATATTCTCAAGACATACAATTCCCAAACAGGACAACGCTTTCTTGATGAACAATGGAAACCCCATGCACAGCCAAGACCACAAAATAGCACTGACACGGCAGGCTAGCCATAACGCATAAACTCCTGCGGCAGCTGTGTATAATTCGTGTACTTCACTGCTTCCAAGGAAATATGATAGAATGAGTCGACCAACAGTAACTAAGAACAAAACATCAAAACGTGTTTTTATATTGAATGAAGACTGAAATATAACTAGTTATGCAGACTGCCTGTACTTCAACCAGCTAAAGGTCTAGAACGATTTTCAGGCTAATTAACACCAAAATGACAATAATTTTGCATTTGTTGCATTGGACTAATTCATTTCACATCCATATAGTACAGAGTGAGTGGGAAATATAGAAGCAAATAATAACTACTGGAGAACGATTTCATGACAAAAAATACAAGGAAGTAGTGTAGGATTAGTGTTTCAAAAATAATAAAGAAAAATTATAATGCATTGGGTTCACAGGTGCATAACTTACATGATGGCGAGAAAAAGAATCCAGGCCAATGTTTAGGTATCTGATAGGCCAGTTGGTTCAAACAAAAAAATCTACTGATAGGTGGAATACAAAATTTGTGCTTAATTTTTTCTATTGGAACAGAGATTTTTCTAATAAGCTGGAAGTATGCTCTGATAACGGTATTTCATTATCAAGAATTATGAGCATTCATCTGTGTACGCAATATACATGTTAACATCGTCAGATTAATTGCGCACATCTTACCGGGAAGAGTTAGAACGACAAAGCTAGATACTATCATTGAAGCCGACATGAAAAGTAGTAGACAAATTATCTAGAAGAAGAAAACGAGATAAAATTATAAAATTATAGAAATTAGAAATAATAGAAATTATTATTTTATTATGCATAAAATTAAAAATCCAGGTATATATACAAATGTACTTAAATATGCATCCAGCATGAAATACAAGATAAAAGGCAATAAAAGGTTGTAGTAGTGTGGCACCGCAAATAATTTGCACGATGTGAGCATGTGACTACTCTATTTTGTAGAGGCTATCTTAACAAGAAACATGCGTATATGTCTTACAACTTGTTTCGAAAAATTATTAAACTTCATTACAATGAAGTAACTAGAAGCATACGGCAACACAAATATAAGCACAACCAACAAGAACAAGCACTAATTCGTTAAACTAAAGCACATTTCTCTTTCATAAGGGTTGGTTGTGCGATAGATTTCGGCAGGCTGAAACTTTCCTCATACAATTGCTACCTTTCACAACAATACCGAGCTCAATTTCAAGCCCGGGTCAGGCTAAAAACGGGTTGATATAACTCGCAAAATCAGGCCTATAGAACCACTTTCAAAGCAAACAAAAATCCAATAATATTCGCAGAAAAAAGGGAAAACCATTACGAAAACTGCTTTAAAAAGATCCAGGAAAAGCAGTTTAAGAGCACTAAAAAAGCACTTTAAGATCCAAATTTGCCCAAAAATTAGAACTGGCAAAATCTTGGAGCTGCTAATAAAAATCGTGCATTGCCTTAAGGGCATCATGATAGTAGAACATAGATTTTAATGATATAGTCTTTTCAACCAAATAATATACTACAAGCTTTAATACATCATCAAAAATTTCTTCTTTATTATGCTTCTTGTAAAGTGCAGTCGTATTGCTTGATACTTTTTCTACTATAGTAGATAAAGACGGTTGAAATACACTGAAACTTTCCCCTAAGGACTCATACCCAGTA
This sequence comes from Cassiopea xamachana, assembly GCA_900291935.2. Lineage (NCBI taxonomy): Eukaryota > Metazoa > Cnidaria > Scyphozoa > Rhizostomeae > Cassiopeidae > Cassiopea > Cassiopea xamachana. The sequence continues at coordinate 9,085,831 of OLMO02000006.1, forward strand.
TAGGAATCAAAATTACCTGACTATTCCTTGACTTTTCCCCGACTAATAGCCAAAAACATCCACTTTTTCAATGACTATCATTTTACATATTTACAAAAAGAATTAAAGAAAGTGAACCCTAAGAGATAGGCAATACACATATACTTGCTATTTGACAATGCCAAATGATGATGTTCGCAGTTACTGACAATAATTAGAGCAGCGACTTCACGCACAACCATGCAAATAGGAACTGAAAATGATATGCTGAATAAACAATTTGTTTTCCCCTAACTTGGATAAAAGTCATAGAAAATTCCCTGACTATTCCAGGTTTTCCCTGACTTTTTGTAAAGATGACTTATTTCCAGGTTTTCGAGGTTTTCCAGGTTTTCCAGGTTTTCCAGGTTCAATATGAACCCTGCACATAGGGGTAAGGAAAGAAAAGCTTAATTCATGCTTCTATCCACACTGCCTATCTGAATGAAATAAATTCGATGTGGAATTGAGAGTTTCACCATCTGTTACTGTGTTCAAAGTAAAGCTTTTGTAGACAACCCACTCCCTTGCACAATCTAATTTTGCAATCTACAGCCCAAGAGAATTACCGAAACTAACTCAACTAAGGGTTGGTCTCACAAATCAAATTAACACAAAGTTACGTGCAGTGTTTGGGATACTGAAATCCACTCAGTTGTACAATTAGTGGTTAAATTAGAACATTCTGGGGAGCACTCTCATGTAAAATTTGGAATGATAAATTATTCTACAAATTGCGCTACGTGTAAGAAAGTACAATACCCGTAAAGGAAACTTCAGTGGTTTTATGTAGGGTTGTGGCTCAATATGACCTGGAGGGGCACCTAGAAAATAAGTAAGATTTAACACAAAAATCAAACAACAAATACTGGAATATTTTCCATAGAGATACTGCAAAATTTTCTAAATCTAGCAATTAGAATGAGCTCAATTTCTTTATAAAATTGAAAGGAAAAACACAACTAACAACTAAGATGCAAATACATTTAACTGTGTCTCTCACAGCAGGAAAAGGCTCCAAGTCACTGTGTTCCTACTATGAGAGAAACTTACAATAACATGGCATTTTCACGGAAAATAAATCTGCATAAAATAAAGTGCACTAAAGCCTTGTTCAAACCAAACAACCAACCAGGAACCCCACTCTTCATCAAAATTCGTAAACTTCTGGTGAATTTTGGTAGAAATGAACAAGCACTAGGAAATATTGGCTAGATGTGAAAGTCGAAGCACAAAGTGAATCGGTAGCAAGCAATCATGAAAACTAACGAATGAACTGATTCACGTATTTCTACGTGTTCATTAACATAAAATGACTACTAAATATTTTTAAGTATTAAGCAATGGCGGTACCTTGATTATTCTGAGCTTGATCATTTTGATTGGCTCTGTGAGCATGGCCATTGTTATTCACAGGAGCTTGATGATGTATCTACGACATTCAATTACACATCAAAAGGACTGTGGGTGAATATGGCTATAAATAATCTTCACTTGGAATGACAATGAATTTCTCTACATTAGAATTTGATACCCTTGTAAATTACCATCTCACTTTCTGGTGAGTTTGAATTTGAGTGACTCTACTTGCGACAAGGCTTAAATATTCCTAATTTGTATTGACTTACGAAAAACATAATAACGTTGGTATACAATAAAACAACTCACGTCTATATCATCAATAAGCAAGAAATTCATTCAACTAAAATAACTCTAAAATAATGCTTATTCTACACATTAGACTCTTGCATTTAGAAACATAAATACGGGGGGCCTAAGGGTGTTACATCCCCAGTTTGTTAAAAACATCAGAAAATCGGAGAGCAATGAGAAAGTTTGAGCCTTTTCGGAAAACGCTATATCAATCGGGAAGATTTGTACATATCAGAAATAGACCTTCGTCAGTCGGACAATTTGAGCCCATCGTCCCCCCCCAATGTCCTTTAATTTACGTCCCTGTTTGCATCACTGATTAAAATTTAATTGCTGATAAAATCAGAGTTCTTGTTCACCTACTATTCTTTGAAGAGCGACTTAAGATCTGAAGTTGCAAATCCACCGCAATGAAATGCATAATGATGTAAGTAAAACAATATTCAAGGCATATACCATATTTGGATCAACACCATCAAGTGACACATCTCCAAGAAGATATGATCTTATATCCCTAGAAAAAACCATTCAGTTCGCCTCAACGTTTACTTTTCACAACAGGTCAAAGAAATTCCAATAAAGTAGCTTAATTAATGAACGTTTTATGTTGCTTATTGATACCAGAATTATTAAAAACTTGCACTAGGAACACTGAATCTAAAGCAGATTTTAACAAAACAGGAGCATTCTCCTTTCCAATAAATAATATAAGCCATGTAATTTCCTTTGATGACAAGTGAGACAAATATAGATAGAAATTACTAGAAAATAAAATATCACAGAAAAAGTCAGCCCAAAGTCATCATGATAGCGGTAAATTAGCTAGTCCAAACTGGCCGAAACAGCACAGTGGAGGGCGAAGGAGACATCCTGGAAGCAAACCAAAATTCCTTAAAGAAGAGAAGGAAGTCCAGAATCACATTGATCTGGAAAATGGCAAACACGTGATAGAGAACAACATGTTGTGCAAAATATGACATGAAGTGTAATAGCCAAAAAGAAAGTAAATCAAACTTAAAACAGAACAAAACCGTGAATACTATAGCAACCCAGTACACATCTTCTTTGGGGCATATTGCTTTAGTGGCAAATCCAAGCCCCTCTAGGGGCATTCTTTAATTGAGGGAAGATAAGTAATTACGGTGAAAAAACCTGAATGCGTTTTGATAGCTCTGAGAAGAAGAAAGAGCTATCTGCGACAATTAAACTAAAACAAAAAAGTATTAGTCATGTAAATGTGTTGCCAATGTCTATACATTTGACAACGAATTGACAATGTCCATAGATTTGACATATGATACGTATTGTCAATGTTCACACATGTGCAATAACCATTGAGCAATTAAAACTCACAATAAATATGCAATTGACACAACCCAAAGCCGCACAACATTTTTAATCCATTGTCTAGTATGAGCTTGTTCTAGAAGAGCTGGCAGGACAACTTGCAACAGCAGGAGTTCCAAAGGTAGTTCACTCACTGGTATTTCACTGAAAAGAACGCACACATAACAAACTGATACATTCTAAAAATGGCGGAAAAGAGAGGATTTTGGGTAGGTAATTATAAAATTTTTGTAATACAGGGAGAAATTTACTATGAGTAGTTAAAATTCTGTCAAAGGCGGAAAATTCCACAACACTCAGTTCAAATCTAACAAATATTAGAAGACCATAGCTTTGAAAAACAATCCTCAAATTTCAATCTCTTGTTTAAAGTTCAATGTGAACTAAAAGGAATGATATTGTACTTTTATTGTGTACGCAAGAATGCATAGATCCTTACGAATACTTCATGATAGAAAAACTACTGTAAAATTTTATTGCATGTATCAGACCAGCAATCACGAAACACACCCCTTATACATCTTTAGGAATGGTAGAAATCATATAAATTAACAAGAGCTAGCTAATTACGAAAATCTTCCTTCATGAATTAGACAAGGCTATTGATGCATAACTGGATCACAAAATGTGAATAAGTAACCCCATTAAATTAGAATAATTCACAAGCGGATGAAAAATTTCATCAGAGCTGAAATGTTCTATTGAGAGTTAATCAAGAAACTTAGTGAAAAGTGATTTGATAATCACCTTGTTAGGACCAGATTAAATGGGAGGAAATTGTGAAATAACAATTCAATAAGCTGTACTGGTAACCATAGCTTTATTAAAATTGCTGTACCAAACACAACCTATGATGGAAAACATATACCTTTAGAATGAAACGTAATATATGACTCAAAATAGATATAAATGTATGAACAGAGGCCAATCTCTTACTACTGTTCTACCCAAATCTATTAATTGTCTACAATAAACTAAGAATACGAGAAAGTTCGGCTCTACTAAAGTAGCATCTTGAAGGTGAAATACTGCTAGAAAATGGAAAATATGCATAAAAAAAGCTCGAAAGGTGCACATAATGTTGAATTTATTCTTAATTGTTTGTAGTAAAGCTTACATATGTCAGTATGCTGAAGGGACATCGTTATAAACAAATTAATTTTTAAAAAAACAAGCTAAATGTTGGTAGAAGGGTAAACTACTCGACATAAACATCAGTCAGAAAGAACTTGATATGAATGTATCGTAGATACCTATGGTTGGTAACAATAGAGGAAAAACTACTACAGTGCACATATATCTTAAGTAGCATCATTTCCATTTGGAGAATCTTTGGCAAGTGTTGGAAATTCTAAATCACTGTTCAAAAAGCGACTTACAAGTGATAAGGCAAATCTTCGAACATGTCTGTAAACAGGCAGATGAATCATCTAAAAAACAATTAAAGAAATTTTATTGCCTGTGATTGACATGCCGTCCTACCCACTCCATTAAATGGGAGCAGCAAAAAGGCTTGCATAATGCAGATAAGTAATTACCTATTACTGCTTCTATAAGAGTTTATTCTGCTTCAAGCAAAAAGCTAATGATAATTGAGATCTCGTTATACAACTTTCATTTTGTCAAGCTACCGTCATTCACAGTTTGCAGATTATCGAATCATTGTACAGCAAGTCTCTATCTACGAGGAGGAATCTGAATAAAACTCGAATAACTCAATCTCACCATTGGATGCATCAATGGTTGTAACACATCCATATTATGGAGATACAATACCACAACAAAAAGTGAGGAGGTTGTAAGAGGACATATCACATCAAAAACACAAAGTCTTCGCTACCTCTTGCATGGGGTGGAAGTCCGGGTCATTCAAATTTCGAAGAAACCACAGAACACCAGGTCGAAGGATCTATGGAGAGTAGAACAGAACAATGCTAACTGTAATAAAGAAAATTTACACAAAGATCAAAATGATACCAATCAGTAATTACTTTAAGTGACGTGCTTATGGAGCTCTTTAAATGAACTCATTACGTCTGTTTAAGTGGACTTACTGAGCTACACATTCTTTTGATAAGAAAACCATTATTTTGCCTGAGTCTCAATTTTCTTAACTTTTCCCGAAATTGGGCCTGAGATTTTCCTAAAGTTTTCTTTACTTTTGTTGAAAAAAACTGGCTGAAATGGCTTATACTTTCGTTATTGATATTGAATACTTGAATTTGAATTCCATCTTTAACATTTTGGATGCAATAACGACGAAATACCCATTTTTGGCCTATAAAAACACTTCATCTTGGAAATTGCGCCTCGTGATTTTCTTACGATTTTCTTAAGATTTTGACGATTTGAGCCTCATTTTCTGATAAAAGTTTTTCTAATACAAAAAACATGTACTACTTGACTATTAGAAATATATAAATAAAAGAACGGGAATTCTATTTCAATCTTTGAATAAAGATTGCAAAAGAATAATACTTACAGTGTAGTGTAATGTAATGTAGTATACATTACATTACACTACACTGTAAGTATTATTCTTTTGCAATCTTATAGACTGTAAGTATATAGTCTAGTATAGTATAGTGTATTGTAATGTAGTGTAGTTTAGTGTAGTATAGTGTTGTGTAATGTAGTTCAGAGTAATGTAGTGCAGTGCAGTATGGTGTAGTGTAGTAAAATGTGGTGTGATGTTGTGTGGTGTTGTGTAATACAATGTAGTGTAATGTAGCAAATTGTAATGTAGTGCATTAAAATGCAGTGCAGTACAATACAGTACGGTTCATTTTAATTCGTTACATTAATTTATGGAGGGCTGCTCATCAGTTAGTCTGCTTTACAATATGCACTCTGTTAAAAATTTACAAATTAAAAATCACATTAGTGCTAAAAAGAGAAATAGCCTATTTAAAATGCAGCTAAATAAACAAGTCAATCAAAATATCTTAAATCAGAGAATAAAATCAATGAATTAAAAATCACTCCGGCAATCTAGGAACTAATGCTGCCCTTTATTATGAAATAGTGCAGCATTTATAGTATTGAATAGTTCAGTACACCATGGAATAAAGCAGCATTCACAGTTTGGTAAAAAAATTCTCTAAAACTTCCAACCCTTTGAAAAGAATTCAGTAGATGATAGAAACGAAACCGTAGGTAGATTCGTATTATAATCATCTCACCTCTCGTAAAAGTATGACAAATGATGCGAAATAGAACACATAAAGCATTCCGACAAGCCAATGTAAAAATGTAGTTGTTCCTATGAAAATGCAAAACGCAATAGAAATGCAGAACGCAATAGCAAATGCAAAACGCAATAGAAAATGCCATAGTACTTGTTGCTTTTTCAAGTTATCCCCGAGGTCAATATAATGACATAGTGTTTTGAAACCTGAAATATGCGTGCATAGCCAATTTATAGCTAAGCTGGACTCCAAGAATTCTGAACGTCAGCTATAACTAATAATCAAATGAAAAGACCGCAACAGCCATAGCAATTTCATTCTGAAACAAAACGACAGTGAAGGCTACTGTCTCTGAAACAAAGCAATGACGAATGTTTTAAAAGAAATGCAAAAGCAGAAGTATATCTTGCAAAATTCTACCCAAAGCTATTGATTGTCTACAAATAAAGGAGGCTAGCAAGTCCATTTATACTAGACTAGCATCCCAAAGGTGAATTACTCTTAGAAATGGAAAAGATGAGTAAAAAATTCTGAAGACATGGCTAGTGCTAAATAGGCTAATAGTTGGGAGAACGTAAAGTTGTTTTGCATAAACACCAGTTTTAGAAATAAGTTGAATTGCAGTTCCAAAAATTAAGTTTTCTACCTGGAGCATACTCGAAACTCGCCTGCCTGTCTTTCAAAGTGATACCAAATAATGGCTAAAAGGCAATGATTCAAATGCAATTTTAAGGTCAAATACTTGCAAGTTTACATTTCAGCTAGACTAGTTAACTCAACAATATTATATTTGATTGCCAACAAAAGCTTGACGAACACAAATTTCTAACTTCATGATCGAATAAGAATCGAATCCATAGTCAACCTTTGCATTCAACACACAATTAAGAATATAATCTTCATCAAAATTGCATACAATATCGCCACAAAGTAGGAAAGAAAAGGCTTTCAAATTTGGGAACATTGAAGTGCAGAAAAATGATTTTCTCATATCGTTACCATACTTGAAAGTGGCTAGAAAATCATAGCTCACCAAAGTGCAAATATCAATCCACCATCCGCAAATTAATGGGAATATTCCAACTTCCACAACCATAATCAAAGAGACCTGAGTTATTGAAGAGAAAACTCAATCAAAACTAAAAAAGGGTAATGAATTGCAGGCTGTAGATGGGATTCAACAGCCTGCTTTTAGCAAAAAGGGGTAGATAACTGCAACTATTGCAACTTCCTTTAATAATTCCATTTCTGGCTGTGTTTTGCCTACCACTTCATATCTACATCTACTATTTTTACTGTTATTTACTTTCTTACACCCTTGGGCCACTAAACAAAACACGTTTGAATTGCACAGCTCTTCTATTAGAACTGTACAAAATTTTAGAGCTGCACACTTTGTGTGAAACTACTCAATAAAAAAAACCTCTGAAGAATTATGAGGGAACTTTTTGCATTCAAAAGAAACAGACTCAAGACATGTGCAGCATAAAGGGTACTCATGGCACTAGAAAATTAATAATAAATATTGTAGTTAAGAAAAATATTCTAAAAGTTATGGAATGAATAACAAAATCGAGCTAATGACTTAAGAACTAAAGGGAATGGTGGGCAATAAGAATGAAGCATGAAGTGTAATATAAGTAATTGTAACAACGACACAATATCTAGGATGGGCCTATGCATTGAAGAAAGATGAAAATTGTTCAAAAAAACCATTGAATAAAACACATGATTTAAATACTGCTTAAGCAAAGTTTCAACATTCATAGTCTTGGGAAATTGCTTTATGAACATTGAAAAGGGAAGGCAAAAGATATCATCTTTAGGCAAATGTTCCAATGCAAGGGTACTATGCTAATTGAGTTACTGAGACAAAAAGTTGAAAATTTAAAAGGCTACGTAGATTACGATGGCAATAGAGCAATATAATCAATATAAAATGTACCTTAATTACAACATAGCACAAGCCAACAAGTCTTCTCGTCCTTCGATAAAGAAATCTTTGTCAGTGAATGTATTTCAAAAAAGCAGTATGGTCCATACTTGACAAAGAATAATCGAAAGACAGAAATGACTAGCTTGAAATAGCGAAACGTATTGTGCAAAGTTAACTGTGTATAACGCTTGAGTGGCGGTGGTGTTAGTAGTAGTAGTAGTAGTAGTAGTAGTAGTAGTAGTAGTAGTAGTAGTAGTAGTAGTAGAAGTAGTAGTAGTAGTAGTAGTAGTAGTAGTGGTGGTAGAAGTAGTAGTAGATGTATATAAATATGTACATGTATATGTATATGTATATGTATATGTATATGTATATGTATATGTATATGTATGTATGTATGTATATATATATACACACACACATACACACGTAGATATATATATATATATATACATATATATATATATATACATATCTATATTATATACACACATATATATTATATACAAATATAAATATCATATACACATATAAATGTATCCATTTAAGCTAAATATTATTGACTGATGCCTCTACTTTACAACAGCCACTCCCTTTTTCCATATATAGGATCTGATGTGATCATTATATTTACTTACTTTTTCAAGTGAAAAAATCCTGCAACAGCCTTCAACAGTGTAAAGGACAAAATTACATTGACTTACATTACTGAACTAGTTACTAATTACGTAAGGTGCATACTAAAAATTAATTACAGAAGGGGTATTATTATGTAACACATCCAGCTTGAAAATATATTTGTAAATTAATTTATTTAATCATTAATTACAATCTACAGAGATTGACCTTACTAATGTGTACATCTAATCTATGCCTAGTACAAATGACATGAAATCATCTATGATAAGCATGGATCCTTCACTTACTCACAGGTGAATGATAAAGGTCCCCCCGCTTATCAATTTTTCGATATTATTCCAACCCTAGACCTTATTAGGACCCCACCGTTTGCTAATTTAAAAAAATTGACTTTTTTACAAACCTCTCAGTTCATTTCCTTGCTTTGTTAGTGCTATTTACGCCCAATTTTCATGGCAAAATAGCGTACTGCTGTATATATTTTGTTCTATGCTTTATGATAACCTGTCTTTGATTTTTCCGTCCTTGTAAAATCATTCAAAGCCTTTTCTAAAATTCCGACCCCCCATTTATTAACTTTCGGAATTTTTCTGACCCCTCTGTTTATTAGAACCCCCTTGATTCGTTGGCACTTGAGAGTATAACTGTACTTCAACGATATTTTTCGAATGTGCATTTGCTATAAGAAGGATACATGAAGCAACAATAGGGTGACAGCTTCAGCAAAATATCCGACAAGACACGTTATTATGCTGGAGAACTCAGATCGTGTTTCCTACGGTTTAGAAAGAATTATATTATATCAAAACACCGTCTATAATAAAAAACAGAGAGGAAAATTGAGAAAATAGCAATATTGCACTAGTGCGTGAATATAATTGAATACTTAAACAAATAAACGAAGTACTTGAAATACTGTATGAAATATTACTTACGTTGAAATATGAAAATAAAGTAAACTCTTACGCATTCAAACTCGAAAGCATTACAAGAATGTTCACTTATACGAGTTTTCCAAAGGGTCATGAAGATTCTCTCAGCTATCTTCAGCTACCGTTTTTACTTATATAATCACTATTTGTCCAGTAGTTTAAAGAAAAAAGAGCAGTTTTTGTCAATTAACTTAGACCTGCAATACAAGCAGTACTGTTAGTCTGTCAATGCTTTCTAAAAACATCTGTCATGTTCAATCCCACAACAGACACGCTTGTTGATTAACTCAAAACACTTATCCCCATCCTTTCAAAAGGCATGCGACATAAACACTTTGATTCTTACTCAGGGGTAGACCTAGATCTTTAATCTTTATCCTCTCATTTCCCCATAACAAATACAGTGGGAAATAGTTAAACTAATAGTGAAAAAGTTGAATGACAAAAGTTTTACGAGTATTTCTTCAATTGAAGTGCAAACGGTAACAGCTTGTTTTTCAAACTTTGCAGAAAGTCCAAATTAGAAAGGATCATTTCTTAGGGAATCTCCTTTGCAAATCTCGAGAAATATGCTGACAACAATAGAATTTCCTCGTAAAGTGATCAATTTAGTGAGTCCCTAGGGATTGAAAATTTCAAATTACATAGATTCGAATTAGAGGTCTTCTTATAGCGGCTCTCTAGGCGAATTTCAATGGACCTGAAAAATTGCTCGAATAAATAAAAGCTCGAATTACACACGATAGAATTAGATAGAGCTGACTGTAAACACAATACCCGCTGATTTCGTACCTGAAAGTGCAAGCCCAGAGCACGAAAAATAAACTGTCCAATGTGAAATGGGCAGAATGCTACAAAAAAGGAGAATGCAGAATACAACTCAACAACATACAATTAGGAATCTTTTGGAGGATAAGACTAATCTACTGGATACACAATCCTTGCCAAAATTAGTTGGATTAGAAGATCAACCCTCAAGCTTTCAACTCTATTTCAATTACTTTTGGCAACTTTTGAGTTCCTAATTCCCTTCTCTACTTCATCATAGAACAATGTTTATTTGCACACAATAATGACTCATTTACCAGATAATAGTTAAAAACCAGTAAGAACAAATACAAATTTTCGCAGTTTAACATAGAATCAGGGGGAGGGGTAGATGAGAAGAGAAATTTGTGTGTGTTCCAACTGTTTAGAGCCTCAAATGTACAAAATTATATTTTAATCCCAAACTAGCAGAAACCTCTTTGGAAATGGCAATACAATTCATAATTTTCTATCAATAAGACATGATTGAAGGTAGCTCACCAAACACAAGAATGAATGAGGTGTTCAGGGATATAATCCAAAAGACATGCTCCTATGGTGCAAAAGCAAAAATCCCATTGAAACTCTCTTGTAATAGAACATAATTTTAATTGTGCCATATAGACTTGCACGCTACTCACTCTTAGAAATAAATCAATCAATAATATGCTCCTACAGTCAAATCTAAAAGTATCAGGAAATTTTTTAAAACTAGCTCTCCAGGGCTTTGAATATTGCTCAGTGAAGTAGTCCCATAAAAACAGCTATGCAATGAACACCAAGATATTCCAAAGATTGAAAGAACAAATGAAGGATAAGTTGCATATAACATATGAGATGACAGCATCAAAAAAGCCTTGTCATGGTCTAGATTTATGACATCATTGAGGTATCAGTTCAACAGCATCATTCTTCCTTTTCATGATTTTAAGGTAAAGAATATATGAGAAATGTAACACACCAAAAATACCAATGATCCATCCAAGCCAAGAAACTAAAAACAACAAATTTGGAATAATTCAAATGGTAGAATCTTACAATCTTATAGGAAGAGCAATCATAAATAAAGCAAACAACATATTTGAAAACTGCAGGGGAAAAATGATCTAAGTTGTATTTGAAACAATTGGAGAAAAGCAAAACTAATTTTCAAAACATAATGATATATTACAGGAAAATGAGACATAAATGAATCATAACTTGTTAAACACCTCTTAGTGTTGATAACATCATATTTCACTTTATAAAAATCAAAGTGCCCATCAGGTAGTTGCAGATCATGCACTAAGATCATGCTATTCATGGATAAGAATCGTTTTGAGCATTCTGGCACATGCAAAATTGAGCCTGAGCTTGTACATCATAAAATCAGCTATTCATCCAAATTTGTCAAAATATGCACTTAGATTATCATTCTCCTTTACTCTTCATTTATATTGCTTTAGCTATGCAAAAAATAAACCAATCTCTTTGAATAAGCCTGAAAAGGAATTCAGGGAATTTCACTGATACCATAAAGGTTCTATGACATAATGCCTTGCTGCTATAGCATTCCATAAACCTTTATCAGAAAAATTCTCTTATTGATTTCTGGTATCTGTTTTATAGGGTATATTATAAAGCACACAGCTACTATACAAAGGTGGCATAGTGGTACTAAGAATTTGCAAGAGCTGCATTCATGACAGCCTTGCATACAAAACTGAGGAGGAGGGTGTGAGTGTTCATGGTTGTCTTTATAGACAATATGAAAAATAAGTATCCCTTAGATGAGATTTTACAAAAAAGAAAGCATACCCTCTCCCATGTAAGGTCCTCAGCAGCTCTATCCCATTCAGGATTCCAGTCTTCAAAATAATTAAAATGACTATGTGCAATAACATTGAGCACATTGTATGGAGAAGAAGATAGAACAAAGGAACACATTACTATGTAATTCAAAATTAAAAATTCTTAATTACCACACTTGGTATATTAGGCTATAGAAGAACCCCTTAATACTGAATATTGAAAAATCAACTTGATTTGTGCAAAGAGCAATCTATCTATACATCAAGAAAAATCTCAATTTCAAATAAATCTTTAACTTCAACAAGTTTCAAGTAATCGGAATTTTATTTCGAACAACTTGAGGGATATTAACTTCCACATAGAAGTTGAAATAAACTTTCGTTAATTGTGAATATGTAAGTAAACCCATAGTGTATGAAATTAAATTAGACATGTCATCATACTACATATATCATTACAGGAAAGCATGTAATGCTAGAATCTACCAATAGTTCATTATGATTATTATAAATCATACCATCTGCAGGAGCTTGATTTTCATTTTCTGGTTCTTCATTCTCAACAGCTTCATTACCATCCAACTCCAAGTGATCAACCTGGGCAGCTTCATTTTCATTATGGGGTTCCTCTTCAACATTTGCAGCATTATCTTCATCAATTTGAACTTCTTGGTTCTCTTGTGCAATGACACCGCCCTTTAACAATCAATAAGTAATAAGATAAATAGCTAGAAGTGCTTCATCAAATATAGATTAAGAACCATCTTCACTTCATGTGGATTTCAGATGCAAAGTTATCGCTACTCAAGTTTGAAACATTTGGAGGAAAACTACCTTGCACTTGAAGTCAGAACTACTTTGTGTCTGAATTAATTGCAAATGAGCCTCTATGATATTGGATAATCAACCCACCAACTATACATATATTCAAACTCTGCAGCTACCTCCTGGATAACTTTCACAAGATCATGTTCAAAGATTTCTCTAAACAACTGATACATTAGTGATTACCCTTATATCTGCATGAAAAATTGGAAACATATTGCAGAAATCTAATAGCAATTGCATGTTTTATTCTAACTAAAAACAAAGCCACAATGAATAATGGAATACTAACTGCACCAATAACCCCACCCAACCAGCCTCTGGCAACTCTTGGCAGGTTCATTTGATGCAATGGGTGTGCTTCAGCTTCCAACCAATCTGGTCCTCCATGGACAACTATCTGTTCTCTTAACCAAACCAATACAATAAATGCACATATTGAGCATCCAACCATAAAGCAGCCTTTTAGACAGTCAGACAATAAATTACTCCTAAAAATAGCAGTAAGGATATGTAAACTTTGAAAGCTTACTAAATGCATAACACACATCATGTTTGAGCACTAGACAAGCATATGAAAGGTTAGTCAGAAAATCCCCATCCAAATGACATTGAAGCACCAAAATGCTTTACTCAGTACCTCTTTTTCTATTTACTTCATAAGAAAATGAAAGAAAAAAAATCAAATGAATGCAAAAACTTTTGAGTTTCACTCAAACAATTCTGTTGATTGTTCAAAACAACTGTGACCATTATCAAACATCTTTTAATGAGAAACAAACAACAATATTGGCAGAGCAGTTTTGCTTTGAATAATGCATCTAAGTGTTTGCCTAAATATCATTATATTTGTAGCTAAATAGTCCTACGTTGATAAGATGTCCAGTGGAAGTGTGAGCAATGAGCTGACTGATCCAGCAAAGAAGCATCTGTAAATGCGGTCTAGAAAGCAATGATGGAACTTCTTCAATGAGGTCTGAGCTTTAACTACAGTGCTAAAAATCTTAGGACATGGTATGTAATTCTACCACTAGCATGTTTAAGTTCTAATCAAAATAGAAAGCACTGAATTATCAAAACTAATAGATTCAATTTGACTAATTTGAAGTTTGACAGAATGCACATATAACTAGAATGCAACAGTGTGATATTACCAAAAATCTATTAATAGAATACTCCTTTTGGCTCAGAACTCTAAAAAGCATCTCAAATTGGCTATTAATGACAAATTTCAACTGGGTTTTGAGAATAATCACAAAGACAATCAAATGCTGACATGGCTCCTATCAAATCATTGCATTTTGATTATGGTTTGAAACATTCTGAGCAAGATGAAAACTATAATAGTTTGTATGACAGGTCTTCCGGTCTTCTGTGTCACATGGTTGCATGCTATTCCTTCACCAATGAATTCTTAAGATGATTAATATAGATTCCAGGATTAATCTATATATATATATATATATATATATATATATATATATATATATATATATATATATATATATATATATATATATATATATAATGTAATTGTTTGGGTCATACTTATTCCTAGAGGGAAATTATAACCTTCTACAAAAACATGTATACTTACATGCATATAGGAACCAAAGGGGAACAGGGGGCATGTGGCCCCCTTTTGTATGTAAAGTGTCCCTTTCCAGCTTAAATAGTGAACAATATCACTATTACTTGCAGGTAAGGGTGCCCCTGAATCTATGTGCCCCCGACTTTTGAATGCTTCCTATGTCCCTGCATACTTGTGATAACAAACTGATGAATTAAAGCATAAGTGTTTGCAATTGGAAATCAGATAGCATTTACATAAGTAATGCATAATGCTACAATTAACACACACCAGAAAACACTATTCAAACTTATAAGTGTTGTAACAATAGTATGAAAGAAACATAAAAATGACTCACATGATGTAAGAGGTACTACTCCAAGCCAAGCAATTGCAACAAGTGTGTAATGTAGCCAGTATTGCAAAGCCTTTCCTAAATTCTTTCCAAGTCCATACAAAAATTCTGATATTGGTAATGTATGAGGCATATCTGGTGCATAAACTAAAGTGGAAGCAAATCAAAGATCAGATAAATAAACTATGCATACTTTGTCAAATTATCCCCTTATAAAAAGTCTTGAAAAATTGATCATGGTAAAGAATCTATCATTCATTTCAAAAGTAGCAGAGATAAATTAAAGGAACTGATCCCGTGTAAATGGGTCCTAAGATGATAGGTAGAAACAATGAATATCATGTAGAGTACTTACTTGGTTTGAACACAAATTTGTGCTTACATAATTCACAGAACCTAGGACAAAAGGAAGACAATAAGGGAGTGTACTCAGAAAATAAATCAACACTGTATATATAGAGTTTTGCTTCATAGATTCCTATATCGTTCTAAAATTGTGTTTCAATGGTACATATAAATTAGAAGAGCAAATCCCCCACTAGCTCCTATAAATGCAAAACAAGATGAGACACTACATGATAAAGTAGTTGCCAAACTAGCAAGTGATGGGCAGTATATAAAAGTGGGTCAAAAACACATTCAAATAAAAAAAATAATGCATGCAAAGAAGGTAATAAAACTTACTCTTTCTTGCTATGATTTAGCCATTGGACAAGACTAAAAAAATAAACTGATAATTAGAAGTTGGCATTCATCTAGCAGGCTCTGTCATTTAGCAGATGCAATCATATTGGCATATGCCCACACAGGTGCAAATCAAATTGTATGTGCAACTGGTTGCACTTGCAAATAATTTTTCTTGAGCATTTTCCAGTAACTTCAATTTCTGACTTGAACACATGGAAAGGAAATAACCTATCCTTGCTTTCATACTTTACACCCTAGCTCTAGTCTAGTACCACTTTATTTGCTGTACAAAGTGTTTTCAATATGCTTACATGTTATGTAGTCAAAAGGCTAGGTTGGCACCAGAGCAGATAGCAGAATAATTTCTCTGCTTTGTCTTGAAATTCCACTGTGACAAATGATTAACAGTTTTGTTTTTTGCCAAGTCGCAGTACTAGACCTCAAATTTTAGTACTGCATTCCCATAATCTATTGCTTTCTGTGAATAACTGACATCATGCAACTCTCTGCTCAACAATTGGTAGATTACTTAGTGGTACTACTTTTGCAGTTGTAGTATCCTGCTTCTAATGAATTGCAACCAGCAGCTAGATTTGAATAATGTTGTTGACTGGGTAAGCTTACTCTTCAGAATCAAAGCACCCTCTTGCTGTATAGAGATTCAGCTACTGCATTTTATTTCTGTCCAAAAGCTGGACCTCCTACATTTGGCAAATAATTCAGATAGATAGTATAAAGATGAAAAAGAACACAGAGAGTGATTATTGATGGGGAATATCTTAAAGAAATTTTGCACATATGCAGATACATTATATATATATATATATATATATATATATATATATATATATATATATATATATATATATATATATATATATATATATATATATATATATATATATATATATCTTTCTGAAATGTTCATGAAAATGTTTTTCACCTTAAGGAATACTCTTTTCAATATAGAGTGGGCACTACAAAAGGGGTGCTACATAGGTCAGGGGTCTAGACCGCCAGGACCCCCACTAGTTGTATGTCTGTGATCTACTATGTAGTAAACACTATTTTCATTGTACATTGAAAATAGTGTATATTAAGCATAACAGCATAAAAGTTCAAAACCAATTGATTAAACATAGCTAAAGATAGCTAAAGCATGATTTTCTGTGTCAAAACATCTCACCTACTTTATTCCTATACTTAATTCGCATACCAGGTAGGAGGCTTTTTGCACATATCACGTAAAATGCAGTGAGGTCAGGCGATCTGGCCAGATTTAACTTTGAGACACTGGTAAATCCAGTTCAGGCCAGAAACCATAAACTCAAATTAAGAACATCCCTGATTAAGAAATTAAGATTGTTCAAAGTGAAATTTGAACAGATAGCCTAACCTTGCTGAATTTTATTAATACTAATGTTCTCTAAAGATTTACAAGACAAATGACACGGAATTTGGTACCATATTTTATTTGATTAATCTTCAAGTAAGATGCTATATGAATGCGTTGTCAAAATATCAGTTATTTCTTCCTTCATTTCACCCCCTAAAAATCCATTTAAAATAATGGCAGGAAAGGTGACATGTGATAATATGACATAGAATTTTGACAGTCAGTGATTCTTATAAATTGCTTGTTGAAAAATTTTGTCACTGATTACATAAACTGTGCCAGTAGCAATTGGTATCTTTAAATATGCTTCAATATTAAAAACAACAACTCACCAGCTGGTATTTTCAACCTTGTTCACTAGTTTTTTTCTCTTATTTACAATCTTAGAGCTCCTGTTGGTCACCTGTGTTTTGATCAAGTCCCTAAGCCTAGGCAAAATGCCTGGGTCTAAAGTAAATTTACTCAATTGACACCACAGTCAATGTAGCACAACACGGGAGTTAACTAGCATGACTGGACTACACACAAGCATGCAATTTCAACACAAAGTATAAATCTAAATTGAATATATGAGTCTAAGGCATTAAGTTTAATCTTGACACAAGTTCATCATATCACAATTCACATTACCACTTTCTTGATTGTCCTTGGAGCTCAAAGTTTCCATGATCATATCTGCAGAACTTAAATTTTGCAATATTCAAATCTGTTTGAAAATCGGCTATATTTTTACAAGCTAATTGATATTCTGGAAATGAATGTCTAAAACCAGCAATTGTAACAAAGACTGCCCAAGCTCAAGTTGGTCAACTTCTATGTCATAGTGTCACATGAAAATAGCTAAATCAAACCAAAAAGAAATTTTGAATCTAAACAAGGACAAAAGTTACTTCTAGCAGATGATCTCTCTAAGTCGGAAAGGAAAAACAGCAGGGCTAATTGAGTGTCACTTATCCTTTAAAAGGCAACATACCATTCTTGATGAACAAACTTAATGCTCCCAGTGCACATACAAGGGTGAAAAAGTGGTTTGTCAGATGACCCTTCAGCTCTGCATACTCTGCAAATATCCACTGCAGCAAAAAAATGAGGAACATGAAATTACATAAAAGATTGAATTGCAATAAATAAAGATAAGGCACCAGAGCATACAATTCTAGCATGCACTTTTGCAACTTTAAATATGGAATATACTATATTAAGATAGAGAATAGATCATAAATATATCACATAATACATAATTTGTTTATTGTTGCACTGTAAAAATGTTTTAAAAAATTGGCATTACATTGGTAAGAAAATTGTAAACAAATGATTTGACAAATGGGTGACATAAGAACAGAATAAGAGACTGATTATGAAGATGATGAGAACAAGATACATGTTTCCAATGTTCAATTCAGCATAACCATTATGTCAACATAATGGTATTGTAAAGAATTGAACATTGGAAACATGCCTCTTATTCTCACTATCTTCAAAATCAATTTGATTGCAAAGCTGTGATTCCCAAAATCAGAATAAAAGATTGTAATGCACATTGGTTCTATAATGTGAACAGGCCTTTTATATCTAAGAACTTTGAATTCTCACATAGTCAGTACTGCCATATAATGTGAAAAAGTAAAATATTTACCAACAGCTATCCATTTCTCCAACCAGAATTGGATAGCAACCTTTGTGAGATAGCTAGCTGCTGATGCATATAATAGGTGTGCAAAGTTTGGTAAGTTTCAATATTTATAGTTTGTTGTTATTTTGATGATTGCCCTATCCCAATGAAGAGTAATCAGACCATTCTCTGTGTAATATAAATGATGGCAGTATATACCACTAATTATAAGTTTTATAACACCTCTATGTCATCCACTTCAATAGCTTTTGCTTTCCAGATAAATGTGAAGTCAAGAAAAGCTGCTGGGAGCAGATTGTGAATCAGTTCTAGACTTATAAGTGTTTTATATTCATTATAAACTGGGTACGATGAAGAAGGTTTAAATGAAATAAATCAAAAGATTACAACTGATCTTGTAATATTCTAAAAAAATATAGTATTTTTGACTCTTTCTATCCATATCAGCTAGCATAAGTAAAAAGTAAAGATCAGTTTCCATCTACCCTACCTTCTCCAGAATCCATGACATCCATCCCTGAGTACAACAAAAAATATTAGAAATTTAGATGAGCTAGCTATTTATCAGTACAAATAGCCTCTGTATAAACTAACTGCTCAGGAGCAGATGCTATGTGATCTATTCCGTCAATGATCCATATTGTTATGCAATCTAAATCAATATATCGGTGTTATCCAGCAAAACAGTTCCAAGTTGGTACAACAAGTTTACATATGACTTTTCTTTGAAATATCCTTTGCTTGTTATAACTATTTACAACTTCTACACTCCAATTTAAGGGTGATGTCATGTAGATAATTATTATCACAAACTCAAATGAAATTGGAAAAAATGAAAGGGAGGCTATATGCTCCTCCGCAGTTCGTAAAGCAATGTAGCGTCAATTTAGTTTGCTGTAAATTTTTTTCTGCTCGGAATGTCAAATAGAGCTGGAGAGCCCGCAGAAAAGCTCCCCGAATTTCATATTGTTCTTTCAGAAACTTTTCCAAGTGAACTGGATTTCCGCCCAACTTTGGGGGGCTGCGCTCCTGCCCGCCTAGGCCGCTTATGTTTATATTTACAGAACTATTGCTGATCACAAAAATAGAATGAAATGAAACTTTCAAGGACATATTGAGAAAATCTTCTAATTCCTAGAAAAGCAAAAAAAAGCTTTTTGCTCATAATCAAGAATACTCTAGAAATTTCAAAGCACGCTGTTCAAGTGTGAGAAGCAGTGCGTGAGCTTGTGCGTCACTTTTAAAGACGAAGAGGTATAAATTTGAAGAAAATTTCATGAAAAACAATTTGTTTTGAAATGGGAGTTTTAAGTCAAATGCAAAGAAATCTTTGGAAAATCCATCCAGCTCAAGTTACAGCACTGGTAGTTAATTAGTTCCTTAGCTTCTCTCAATCTTGAATGCTGCAGTCAGTTGCTTATAGTGGAAGATTCTGCAGTGACTGCAAAGACCTTTTTATCTTGTTTCTTGTCGGAAAGATAGGACCTAGTAGTAGTTTCATTAGGGGTTAGCATTCTATCTCCATTCAACTTCGCCCTTTTTCTTTCACTATTCATCTTGCTTTCTCCTTTCACAAAAACATTTAGACAATATCCAACCTATTTTTTCCTAGAAAGCAAGAACAATGGAAGAGGAAAACGGGAGGTATAGAAATGCTAAATGTAACCAAGTTACTATAGAAAACTAAATCGACTGGTGATATAGATCTCGAGCTTATTTCCCTGAAACTTTATAAGAATACCTAATTTTCATTGACCCTCAATTTTTAAAAATTTCATTGCTTTTGAGTCTAAGATTATTCTTCAATTATTCTTAAGCGACAAAAACTTAGCTTCACCTGAAAATTAAAAGAATGTATTCAAGTATTGATTAATGGTTTACTTCTTTATAAAGTAACAAAATTAGAAAGGAACAAGGATTATTTTTTTGAAAGTAGGCAGGTTAGCTTGAAAGAAGTTTTATGTCTTGAATACACAAAGATTCTAAGTCTTGATGACGCTTTAACCTTGCAATATTCGTAAGTTATTCTTAAATTTCAGCAAATCTGACCCCCGATGCTCCTACAAATATTATTTATACAATTATAGAGTCTGTTGTGAGATGCATAAAAAATGCCCTTGCCTTACAGTACTACTTGAAGCCGCCTCCTGCTTGGATTCATTAGGGAAGCTTGTATCCTCACTTTTATTGTTTGACATCACAGGTTGCCGATGCGTATGTGGCCTTACAGAAAAATCTTTAGCTTTCTAAAAGGTTTATCACACTAACTGCCATCAATTATTTTACGATTGACTCTGAAAAAGTTGAAATGTTAAACCTCTCTAGCTTGAGGGCATGCCTATAGGCATATGCATCAGGTTGCAAGTATTCCTTTCTGAAAGGTTCAGAGTACAGTTGTGTCCGATAAACCTTTTCTATTTTTAGATCAATCGATCAAACGGTATCTTACCATTTTTAAATAGGTAAATATTTCACCAAATCTTGCCATACTTTCTCAAGCCATTAATAACATTTTAAAAATTACATCTGTAAAACAAGATAGCAAAGCAGCAACGTCAATGTACGAAAAAGGTGTGTAATAATTCTTTGCATCCAGATGACGATGATTCCAAACATTCTGTAATATGGACGCAGATGCCATGGTTCTCTGTGTGGGCACTAGCAGTACAAATATTAAAAAATTGTAAATGACATTTTTAGTGAGTACAGTGGGAGTTTAATGGGGGGTAGGGGGCACTGCTCCTCCAGCAAATTTTCTTAGTCCCTTCGTTGCCCCCTATTTTCTAGTAAGGTTTTGAATATATTGTTTATACTGCAAATACTTGCAAATTAGGAAGATGTACAAGGAATGAACATGATATTTCTAGACTGTTACTGTACACTAACTTATTCAAAACGTCTCGCTAGCTTAGTCTTTTGGCTTTGCATGCAAGCAACAACATTCAGAAAAGTTTTAAATGTTAATGGAAATCTTGTACTTATATTTTCCTTTATGTTATAGTCCTGTACTCTTATTTCTCTCTTATTTTGTCTACTCTCCTTCAATTGTGCTCTTTCATTTACATAGCTTACTCATGTATAAAGGACCAATCTCTGTACTCAAAAGGGCGTTTTCATAGGGTAAAAAGATGCGGTCAAACAAATTTTTGTGATTCTTCGCCCCAGACCCCTTCCTTCTAACTTACGCTCATGGGCCATGGTCTCCGCCTGTCTTTACTCTTTTCTGCATTTCTGAGGGACATATATATATATATATATAAAATATATATCCCTCGGTAGTACAGAAAAGAGTAAATTTTCAGCTTCAAGCTTTAGTTCCCTTTTCCTGTTACCTTTAATGCTTTGCTTTTCACCCTTTGAGCATTGCATGTTTACACTCTTTGTGCCTACCACGAGTTTTGAAACTTGATAAAAATATTCCTTCAGTTAGTTGCTAACTTCATTACTATTTTCTACCAATATTTTGATACTTCATTAGACTTCATTTCATTTTCTCTACATATCACACTCTGTAAAAATTCTTCCTTGCTGCTTCAGTTATCCATATTTTAATTTGTACTCTTCTTTCTTGATACATTCTCCCTTGAGTTGCAGTATTATTATCAGTTCGGTAAGCCACAAAATGCACAAGATCTATTGTTAAAATATTGACTCTGCTTGTGAATCTGGCATTAACTAAAACGCATGTAATGTGATTCATGGTTTTGCTATATTGTGGTATTAAATTACGGCCAGTTCTATCTTGCGTTGAGCCAATACCTGCAGCTACAAATTCTTGTCTATAGGTAGCTCAGGGGCGGCACTGCAACCTGAGGGGAGATTTATTGGGCCATGCCCTATAGTGACCACCCCGTTTGATTACCATAACCATTTACCTACAAGACATTGATTGTCTTAATGCTTCAGTAGGTACATACTATAGAAGAATTAGAAGATGCTGGAGGTCACCTAGCCCTAATTCTATTATTTTCTCCAAAAATTCGAACAAATAAAAAAGTCTATCTATGAGAAAACTGGAAGAGATGCGTGGCGCCGCCACTGAGGTAGCTCGCTACTTTGTTCAACATTAACAGACTTGCGTCACCAAGTCCATAAGGCCACAAGACTTCTATCTTTTGTTACTATTCGCCCCTTCGTTTGAATCGCCTATTATGGTTTCGCTGATTTTTCTCTCTCCTTATTTTGTACAATCGTAGCTGACTCTTTATAAAATGTGATTTTGAGCACCACCTCTTTATTTTAGAGTAGATAGTAACTTCCCTCTTTCTCTGTTCCTCTCGAGCCACTCTTGTTGTAAATATTGATTTCAAGCCACTGGCAAGCAACTACCACTCCTTACTCCTCTTTGTTTTTCATTCTCGTCTCCACTCCCAAAAGTGCCAACTCTGCTAAAAGAGACGGTAGGCAGATGATCGCTTTTGTGACAATGGTCAGCAGAACTGTCTCATTCAGATTTTTATAAGCAAGGCTACAACCAGAGGTACAATTTACTCGTTCTTCATCCTGCCTGTATTCAAGAAGCCTTGTTTTTAGATGTTGCAACGGAGACTTTCAATAGCTCTACACGGCATATTTGTCCTGTGGAAGCTACTGGTAGGCTATTGGAGCGCTCACTACAGTGTGGCAAAGTGTTTTGTTGCTGCAGAACTAAATGCTTGTAACAGGGAGTTTGCACTTGTTGGAAATGAATCTTTTTCAAAGCATTACTGTATGCCCCATTGTGCATGCCATAATAAAGCCATAGTGAAAACAGAGCAACATTTCTCAAAGCAAATCCCAACATTGCTTGACCTCTGTTGGGTATTTTTGGGCATTGCTGGACGTAGAGGTGGCTTAACTAGCGCAATGTGAATATCCAATGCTTTTAGATGTCAAAACCCATAACAAGCACAGATTCCACGGTCGTTCCCTCAACCTTAAAATGAAAATTTCCATAGTGATTTCAAAAAGACGACAAAGGCAATGCCTTAAGGCTGTTTGAAATTTTGGATGATAGAGAAGGAGAATGTGAAACGAAAGGTAGGTACGGGAAGACCATAAATTGGATGAAAAGGAGACGTGACAGGGAGCTAATTGAAACTATAACTAAAAGAATCAATATTGGAGACTTTTAATGCTTAATTGTTGATTTCGGTTTTTAACAATCGCAAAATGAATCCGTAGTTTACGTTAACTCATGCAAAGGAAACCATAACGTGACAGGCTTTTCCCACAGCGCTTGCGCCAAAGTGATTTTCTCTGGTGGAGTGTCGTACGATTCCAGCATCACTCAAAAATATCCAAGAATACCCAACATTTCAAACAGTATTCACACTTTATGTAACAATGCCTAATATGGTAAACTATAAATTACAGAATCAATATTGGAAACCTTTAATGCTTTACTGTTGATTTATAGCTTCTACCAATCGCAAAATGAATCCATAGTTTACTTTTCTCTACCCAACATTTGCAGGTCAAATTATTGCGCTGATTTGGGCAGAGCGCAACTAATCTGTGAAGTCAATAGCGAGCTTATGTTAAGCATTGATGTCATTAAGTGTTTGCCTCCAATTATGTTTCCAAATGGCCTTGAAACAAGAAGGGTTCTCAATTTACTAACTGGATTGCATCAGACAAAATTTGCGCAGAATTCATCAATTCAACCAGGGTCTAAAATATGCTTCCTGTGTATTGAAGCGAGAAATAAAGCGATCGTGTATGATTGTACTTCCAAACAGCACTTTTAATTGGAGCTTTCATGCTTTACATTATTTATCAATATTTATCAACTGTTGTCTTTCCAGCATATAGTGATGCAAAACCATGAAGATGTATTATAGAATTAGCAACTACTGGGGTGATTTCTAAAATCTGGTCAAGGGAGCTCTAGAAGCAATGTCATAAAATAGGTGTTGCTTAGTTGCAACCACGCCCAGTTGCAGTTGTATGGGGGGGCCAGAGGGGGCCACTCCCCTAGAAATTTTCTTGGCCCTTTCTTTGGCTCCTCACTTTCCTAGAAAGGTATAAAATTTTAAACTTTGAATATGGTGTGTACTGCAAATACTTGGGAGTTAGGAAGATGTACAAGGAATGAGCATGATGCTTCTAGACTGTTCCTGCAATCTAACTTATTCAATACGTCTCTCTAGCTTTCTTTATCTTTTGGATTTACATATGAGCAACAACATATAGTAAATTTCTAAATGTTCATGGAGATCTTGCATTTATATTTTCCGTTATGTTATAGTCCTGTACTCTTATTTCTCTCTTATTTTGCCTGCTCTCCTTCATTCTTCCCTATCATTTACAAAGCTTATTACTGTATAATATACAAATCTCTGAGCTCAAAAAGGGCGCTTTCTTAGGACAAAAGGATGTACTCAAAAAATTTTTCTGGGGGCTTCGCCCACAGACCCCTTTCTTCTCCCTTACGCTCAAGAGCCATGATCTCCTGGATTTTCCAGGCTAGAACCACCTTCACCACGCCAGAACTTTTACAGAACGAAATATGATAATTTAGTCTAATTATGGAAAGGTCCATGCAAGGCAGACAAACACGATCGTTGTGGAGAGTGGGTAGAAAGGGGTGAATACTTGAAAAATAGAGTGTGGATGATACCGAACTGTTGCAAAAGCTGTAGCAAAGGTAATTTGATTTTCACAATTAGAAAGTCTCAGCTGCCATGTAGCAGCTATTATTTTATTCATAACAATACAGTGCAACATTTCTGAAAGAAGTTCGATGCATTTTGAAAAGCAAGAGCATTTCAAAAATATTGGGAAGGGGCTGATCCCTTCCCCTAAAAAATGAAAAAGCCCTTGAACAAGAGGTTTCCGCTCTCCCCTGAACCCCCCTAGAAATTATCCCTTATTACTACACGCTCAAAGGCTTGCTTTTCGTTTACGATTAAGTTCATTACTGTGCTTCAAGTAATATTTAGTGACAAGCAACAATAGAAATCGCAGAAGTTAACTATCAATTATGATCTTTCAAGTCGTTTCTAGCAGACTGGACGCTTCAAGATTACCTCAAAAATAGACAGTTAATGTCCTCACCTCTTTACAATGAAAAAATAGTCGGCTGGCAATGTGGCCACACATTCAGATCTCTTTTGTAAAGAGCAATGTAACAAATTGCACTTTGAAAATTGATAGTATTGAAATCAATTTAGCTACAATCGTAGACAGCATAAGTAAAGAAGTTAGCAGAGAATTGTCACTCTGCCACTGTTCACGTGAAACGTCTCTTTCAGGATGCAACAAATGAAATTGTGAAGAATCCATTGTGTAAGTAGCACTAGTAACTATACGCACGTGCATAACCAAAAATTCTAGAAGTATTGTGATCAAGTGCCCTAGGTCTACTTAGATGATATGTTTTCATGAGGATGCAGACGAATTTTTTGATGGTTCCATGCTTATTGAAGGGCCTCAGACTGCCTTAAAGATGCCCTTCTCTTATGCCTTTTTTGTAACCTACCTATACTTGGATTTATGGTATTGTCTTTACTTTATACTTAAAAGTGTATTAGCATTTCTTCCTTTCTTTGCAGATTTGAAGCGTTCTACTTTTCGTTTACTGTCAGGGAAACTTGGATCATAAATTCATTGTCATGTGTAATCTGCCTGGGTAATTTTACTTAACTAACTCTTCTCAGCTAGTTTAGCTACTGTTATAAGCACCTTTTTCTCACAGAATGGCATTTCTCTGATAACCTACTAGACTGTCAAGCAGTATTTCATTAAATATGGGGAACTTTGCAAATCATCAACTACTTTCTTCCCCTATTAGAGCTGCGAATTAGTGAGACTAGAAGAATTGACCATTCTTAACATGCAGTCTCAACTTTCAGAGATGTGTCTGACAATCTGACTTGCTTGAGCTTGCGGTAAATAAATGTCACATAATGGCTCCAGAAAAGAGCTTAATTTCAAACATATAACCATTTCAATATATCATCGGCTTTGGCTTGTGTGAAAGGATATTCTGTTAAAGCTGTAAACACTTTATAATTCATAGCTGAAATGAATATCGTCATACGAGAAAAACCAAAATTAGACTATATTCGATGATTAAAACTGTGCTTTAACTTCTCGTGAAAGGTTCAAAGGCATAGCTTCGCAACTCCTTTGATTAAGCCAGAGGCTTAGAAATTCGGCAAGATAGCTGAAGCGCTGAAGCTCTTCGAGAAGTTGTTACCCAATAGGTTGAAGCCTAATTGAATATACTCGCAAAGCAAAGAAGAAAATGTCAAACTTTTTAACTGGTGGAAAAAATAATTTGATCATAAAGCAACACTTTAAGCTAAAAAGATCTCTATGGCACTTCGTCTCTGTTGAATAGAGGATTTGCAATAGGTTTAATTTTGCGTGTTGCATCCATAAACGAGTAATAAAGTTTCACGGGATAACAAGTGTACAAACAATTTTTGAAAATTGCTTGGTCATACGTTGATGTTGCAATACATGTGTGTACACTATACATACAACTTGTGAAGTTTATTGCAAAGGACCTACGACCCCTACATGCACAGATGCAGAACACTGAGGAGGGGTTATAGGAGTGAAAAACACCAATAGATAAAACAACATGATTCAAAGGGCAACTAGGCCTTTCTGCATGGTGCGCACTAACTTTTGCACATGCTCTCTTAAAATAAGGTGTTCAATTTTAGCAAAAAGCAATGATTTTGTTAGATATTTATCTTGAAAGCTTGTTATGAAGATATAGATTTCAGTTCTTGCATGTATATGCTCATCATCTTCCTAAGGGCTGGCTTCCGTATAATTTTACGTAGTCGTAAGAAAGTCGCAAACAGTCTGCAGTATGGAAACAGGTCAATTGGAGGACTGACGCAGATAGTCTCAGATAGTCTGCAACATTCTTAAGACGCCTTAAGATTATATGGAAGCCAGCCGTAAACACTATATACAACTACGCATACGTGCGTTACAATTCTGTTCTATCTCTGCATCGTCCTCGAGCATTCGAAGGTTGCCTATCATGGATCTCCATTGTCCTCTACACTGTGCTTTTCAACTTTCCATATTCTCTAATGTTGGTCCATTCCTTGACATCATCAGTTTACATTCTCCGAGGTTTTCCCTTTGATTTTTTTGCGATCTATAAATCCTTCCATGCTGTTGACAAACAATTTCGGTTTGGACTTCTTCCAATATGGCCAATGAATGATGGTTTTTGCTTAGCGATTTTCTTTATCGTGGGCTTCTCATTTATTCGGTCAAATACTTGTTTGTTCGTAGTTTTGTTTACCAGCTAATTTTTAGTACTCTGGGATAGCACCATGTCTCAAATGCACTTATCCTTGATGCTGTATTTCTTACAATAGATTGTCCATTCTTGACAGCCGTATGATAACAGTGAAAATTTACATCTGTATTTAGCAAAGTTTTCATTATATTCATATTGATATTGCTTTTCATAATGCTTATGAAAATGCAAATATAGTTACAATACTTATGCTAAATCATATAATGGGTCTGTTTACTCCAATTAAACATTATGTGTAATTAGTGTTTAACTCGGCAAATTATTTCGACTTTAACATGCAAAAATGAGTGTATCCTTCCAGTCTCTTATTTAGGCAGTCTCAATAATTATAATCAATGAGATTGCCTAGATAAGAGACTGGATTATTCAACATTTCCTTTACTTCACCTCTACCTTCTCAGTTATTCACAATAAAATTTGACTTTATCTTATCCTGGTTTTGTCTTAAAAAGTTTTTTTATTATGGCTTTGTCAACATTCGAATTAGAATGGCCTCATCTACAATCACGGTCTTCTCTATCATTTATCTTGTGCATGATATTTTTGAAACATTCCAATTTCTCTTCTCCATATGATTCTACAAAGTAGTTGTTGAAGACACGATTTCATGCCTTTGCTGAAAACAAGGCAATAAAAGTTCGCTCAAACAATGCATTATTTGTGTGGATTTGGTAAAATTTTCAATCTTGGAACGCTAGGATAAGCCTTGTAAATCTAAAACAGTAGTCATCCTAGGACAATGTTCAAACTATATGATATTTGGTGCCTGTGCCATCAACCTATGACAACAGTAATTATTTGAGTTTGTCACATTGCAATCAAGAAAAACTATTTGTAAAAAATCTGACAGTTTTTCATAAATGAATTTGGATGAATACATATTTTCTTTCATACAAGAGATCTTTTGTAAGACAATGAAGCTCAAAAGGCCAATATCTTAAGCAAACCTTGAGAGAATCACAAGGCTCAAGTTTCAAAGCTCAGTGGTTTGCTTGCCAAAATTTAATATTACTCGCTCTTCATTTCTGTATTTCAAAAGTTACAAGTGCAATATAAACTCAAGTTTGCAAGATAAACAAAGACCTTTTAACCCCGCTTAGTGAGTATATTCCAGAAAAGGCTGAAGAAACATCAAGAAAATCTTAGCCTGAATATTATGAAAGTTTAAGAAAGTTTAAGCTCAAGAAAAAAGTAATATTCTTGTTTAAAAACGGGTATTACACAAATACAGTTCTTTGATAGGGCGGCTATATGACCAAATTGCGGTACTATATGACATGTCAGATAGAACGTTTTATTCTCATATATGGCTCGTTTATGGAAAATACCTGGAGCACATTATCTACCATTCCAGCAAGAAGTAGCATAACGAAATTGCTATCTACAACAGGGGTCACTAACCTCCCGACCCCAGGGCCTGATTTTGCCCGACTATCAACTAATCCGGCTCTAGTACTTGTGACAAGAGTGTTCATATACTTTGAACTGTACAACTGCTTTGACAGGGCGCTGATTTTTGTTTTACACTTTTCACGACTTTTAGTTTTCCAATTTCACTTTTCCCGCGGCAGCTCTTAAACTGCACAGCACTATCAAAAGTTGGGCTCTACGTTACCAGATTATGGCCTTAGTAAAGACAGTAAATAATGATTTTGTCACTAACACCGAAAAAAGTTGGTACCCCTGATCCACAATTTATTGTCTTGATCTCTCTCTATCGTAATAATGACCTAGTTACCCGTATCTTACTAACATATGTGTGGCCTAAACTAAAAATGATGGGCTAAGATTATCATAATTAATACAAACACCACATTTGCTAAAAAGGTATTCCTCTCTTCTTGTTCATAAATAATATACCAGTGAATTGAAATGAACTACAGGAAGCTTTCACAGTTAATAAAAGTAGTAATCTTCAACGTCTGAATAAAAAATATCTAACAAAGTATCTAAAATTTGAAGCATACTTTGGAAAACGTAGCCTGATAATAAATTGAAGAGCAAGGGCCAAGGCGAGAATCATGGTCTAATTCAGTTTACATTTTCATCCTATTTATGAATCAGACACTACCACTAACAATTAGATCAGATGCTACCGTTGATAATTCCTTTCATTAGACTCTACCATTGACAAATTACAGTAAAAAATTCCTTAGACCAAGGGTCGGGAACCCTGTTGGCTGAGATAGCCATCAAAGACTCATGTTTAAGGATTGAATTCCATGAGAGCCATAACATTGGACATTGGTGTCGTACGGGACCGCAAAATCTTCAAATTCGACACTAACTTGGCCAATCAGGCTATATGACAACGTAAGACAGCACCAATGATAACTTTTGAAAGCCTTCTGGGTGTATTCGCTGTCTTGCAATACTTTATAGAAAGTCTGCTAAGAGTTGTCTGCGAACCAGAGAACCATATGCAGTCTTGAAAGAGCCAAATGTGCTTCGCGAGCCAAAGGTTCCCGACTGTTCCTTATCGGACAATCTGACAGTCTTCCGTGCAACTAATCCAACCCCTGTATCTGCCCCTGATGGGGGTGGCATTGGGTGATCCCAGCTTCTTGCCACCTCTGGGAATTCTTTTGCACTTTTTTATTGTTGCTTTATCTTTGTAGAGAAGGAGAGATCTGAAGCTTTCGTTGAGCTCAACTCGGAAAATTGTTTGGACGCTAACATGCAAAAATGAACGTTTTATACGAGTCTCTTATTTACGCAGTCTCTTATTTAGGAGTTCAACCTTGATCTTTATATAATACTAGAAAGTTCAATCTTCTCCTGCACGCAAATTATTGATTTAATTGTGATAATTAAAAGTATAATATAAGCACTCAGATTTTGTACCACATGATTCTTTCAGGACAAGTTTTCTACCTCTGAAATACAGGCCTGGCTACGGGCTTAATGTAAACATGCAGAAATTACCTAAATAAGGAGACAACCGTGGGTTAACGGAACGTAAACAGGCGGAAATTGCTTATAGGTTTAGGAGAAAAAAACAAGTAGAAACGTCCTCGACAGAAGCGCTATGGCGCTATGACCAATGCCATGGACATGTTCTCTAATGGGTGATGAAGCCCTTTTTGATGATCTTTCCCTTTTTTATCCTCAAAGGCTCTCTACAGCTAAGAATGAGATGGCGTGACGTTTTGCCATAACAGGTAGCCTTAACAACTACTACGCGTAAATTTATAAACAACTGACGAGCAACAAACTACTGGTGGCTAGTAGCACAATTTTTAGAAGGGAAACATTCTCAATGCATTTAGTAGATTGAAGAACATACTAAACCCAATATACGGGTAGATGTTTCCTAGAAATTTAAAAACCTTCTTTTAAGTTTAATACTACGAGCAAC
This sequence comes from Cassiopea xamachana, assembly GCA_900291935.2. Taxonomy (NCBI): domain Eukaryota; kingdom Metazoa; phylum Cnidaria; class Scyphozoa; order Rhizostomeae; family Cassiopeidae; genus Cassiopea; species Cassiopea xamachana. The sequence continues at coordinate 9,117,236 of OLMO02000006.1, forward strand.
CAATTTAGGGAGGAATGTAAGAATGGGTAACTAAGTAGCACCAAGCGTTAGTGCTTTCATAATATACTGTTTATTCAAGAAATTTTTGATCACGCGATCTATACGATAAATGGGAGATGAAACACTTCAAGAAATGCAAGCGAATTTGCCGCAGGAGAGTCGAATTAATCCAAAGTGGGGCTTGTTTTTAGCAGAATCATTTGCGCTTGCTCTGATTTATTATGCCTGTAGCACATGAGTTAAGTAGAGAGATTTGAAATATTAGGCTACATGACCACTAACTAGCGACATCTCCCTTCCACAGCTTAAGTTAATCTTATACCTCATTATGAATACTGATTTATGTTAGTTCAGCATAAATCCCTATAAACTTTATACATCTTACTTGTGTTCTTTGAGCATACTATGGATGAATATTGTTTACAAAAATTCACATACTATCAACTGGTTCCCACAACGTGGTTCACCATGATCTGGCATTATATGTTATCACAATGTCCCGGATGGAATGATTATGTCAATTATGTACAGTATCATATACGTACCTTCACACCTTCAAATAATAGTCATAAGAAGCACTAGCTGGAAGCGAACAATAGCCTATTGTTTTAACTTTTCCATGTTGATTGAGGTACAACAACAACCTGCGAGTGCATTTCACAGAATTTGGGCTGTTATTTTTACTGCAAAACTTTCTAATGAGTGTTTTTGATCAATGCAGGTCGTGAGAATCTTTGGGATTTTTCGATGAAAATGGTTTGAAACAAGATAGAGCACTTTTTGATCAAACAAAAGACATTGAAAGTGACTTGACTTACTTACTGCTGTATCGCTGGAGGAGCAAAGGCTTCTTCTGCCTCAGCTGCCTGCACCACCTTGTTTATGAGGTTGCGCCACTCTACATGATTCTGTGCTATTGTTCTAAGCTTTTTTAGGTCTTGTTGGTTTTTGAGTGACAGTCGGCTGCAATATGTGTGATCATGGTTTTCGTATTTCTGGAGCTTATCTAGATCTTTGGAAAGGGTGCTTGGTAGGGTGGTTCTTTCTTTTCCTCTGAAATTCTTGTCTGATTTGTTTCTATCGAAGTGGTATGTCATTGTTTGGTTGGTTGGGATGTTCATGTCTCTTCCTAATATGTGGCCGAAAATTTTCCATCTTGCTTTTAGGATTGTGATAGACAGTGGTATTTCTTTGCACGTTTCATATAGCTTCTGGTTGGTAATGATGGTTGGGTATTTTATGCCTGGGATTTTGCGCAGTTTTCACGGTGGAATGAATTTAGTTGGTCTTCTTGATGTTTTGTTAGACCCCATGTGCCACAGTTGTATAATAGTATGGATTTTGTAAGGCTTTTATATAGCTTTGATTTGGTGTCTTTTCTTATTTTATCTTTGCGGATCCAAATTGCATTTAGTTTTGAGAGTGCAATGGTGGAAAGTGCTTTTACTCTCTCGATGTCTTTGTCTTCTCCTATCAAAGATCCAATTTTCCTTACTGTACGCCAGTTCTCTTCGGACTTGAATGTTTTTCTTTCGATACATGTATATTCTGTTTTTTCAGTGTTTACGTTGAGTTGATGTGGGCAGAGTTTTCTTGAATTTTTTCTACATCCCTGTAACATGTGAGACTGATAAAGACAACGTCATCTGCATTCGCGACTTCGGGTGGTAGGTCTTTGTGTTCTGGTGTTGTTCGAACGTAGCGTAGTGCATTTTCCAAGTACATGATGAATAATACTGGACTTAGGCCCTTTCTTTGGGGTGTGCCGGTGTTAGCTAGGAAGGAGTGATGTTCTATAGCTCCATTGACTTTCATATTTATTTTTGTGTTACTTAGTAGGAATCTTACTATTCTCAGGTCATTTTCTTCAATGATTGTTTCAAGGATGTCTAGCAACTGTGTGCGATTTATGGTGTCAAACGCTGCTGACATATCTATTCCGGTGATGTTGACTTTCAACTCTTGTGTGATCGAGCACTTTGCATTTCGCCATCATTTATATTTATATATTCATGTGTTTCGAACAGGCTGTTATGGCAATTGACTGTTTCATGTGCCAGTAGTGGTGTGCTGTATTTGTAGAGTTCTCCAGGGATGCCATCTGGGCCTACTGCTTGGTTGTTGTTGAGCTTTTTGAAGCATTTCTGGATTTCAAGTGGTGTGATTGGGTTGTTAAATGGTCTTGGTTCACCTTTATATGGATGGATATGTTGTGCGTCTCTATCTACAAATTTGTTTCTCAAGAATTCTGTTGTGAGTTTATTATTTCATTGGGTCTTGTGACAAATTTACCTTCGTTATTATGGATCTTGATGTTTTCATATGGCTTGCGATGTATTAATTTTGCTGCTTTAAACATTTTTGCTGCATCTTTGGTGTGGTCTATGCTGGCAACTTGCTTATCTAATTCTTTATTCCTGAGCTCTTGCTCTTTTGATGATATGTTATGCAGTGTCTTGTTTCTATCTTTTCGTCAAGCTGTGATATTCTCTTCAGTTTTGCAGCTTTGTATTTTAGGTCGCAGTTGTTTTTGTTGCTGGGAGAGATTCTTTATTTCAATGTCCGGTGTTCTCTTCGGATGTTTTGGCTTCTCTTGGAGACCCTCTGTTTCTAGTGCTGCATTTTTTATGATATTTGTGATTGTGTCCCATTTTTCTTGTGGTGTTGTTTTACCTTTGATGTTATTGGTTATGAGCTAATCTATTTTGCTTTGTTATTGGATTTGGACTAGCTTGTTGTTGCTGATCTTTGTTACTGCAAATTTAGGTTTGGTGTTTTGGGGCTTTGGTTTTGAGAGTTTGTACCATTTAAGCATGATGTCACATACTACTAGGCGGTGGTTCGAAGTAGTCATTGTTCCTCCATACGTTCGAGCGTTTTCAAGTGTGGATTTAGTGTTTTGAGTGCTGAAACTGAGGTAGCGTTATTTTGTGGCTGCGTGTTTTCAACCATTGAGTCAATGATGGCCTAAATAAGCCTACTCTTCATTTTGCGCTCGCACCTCAGTCACAGTCTTGCAATCATTCATTTGGCAGTTTCGTCAACGAAACTTTATGGCAAAGCGCACCACTTTTGCTTTTTCAAGTAGTGAGTTGCAGATGAAGTGGAAGAATCTGACTGATTGCCTCTGCACATGAACGCAAATCATCCTGTCTCTTGATATTAGAAGTCATTTCATGCGAAATTTGACATTGATCCGCTGGAACTTTGTATTGCAATAAGGAAAGCTGCTTAAATACTTGAAATAAATTATGTTTTTCAGATTATCTGCAAAATATGTGCAATAGGTTTGAAAGATTAGGAGAGGCATGGCTGACATCTTTGGGAGAGTTCAAACCACGCCTCTCGGCCAGTTCTTAGAAAAATTGATATATTAAGTTAACCAGGAAATTATATCTCACATTTCTACTTAATGAAACAATTTTGTTGCAGATAAAGTTAGTAAACATTTTCTCTAGCATATCTCTGTGGAATTTCTAAATTTGGTTAGTGTTGTGCTGCAATACTTGTCAAGGTATCACTTTACATATGAGCCCCAAGCATTGACAGACTTTGGAAGTTCAACACCATTGAAAGCAGATTTATGTGCATTAGTGTTTGTGCTTCGTAGAGTTGAGTAGAAAGTTGCAATTTTTCTATTTGTCAGCTTAAACAACTTATTCATTAGTGGCAGGTAGCAATATTTTGCAAAATCTTTAATGGAGAACTGCCAAAGAAGCAATCATTGAAAATAGGAGGAAAGCAAAAGCATTCATCAAGAAGCTTAACAAACTACTGACCTATAAAGTAGTTACAAGATTAATTTGGTATTTAAAAAAATTTGTATTGTAAGTTCTCACTAAATTTTATACACTGCATTTGAAATGAAATGAACTGGACTGAAATGGTAAATATAGGGGACAGATTTAATAGATGATTATGGGAGGGCATTAGGATTATGGAGATGTTAGTCCCACACCCTTCAGATGCCTGGATAATAGAGTCATGTTCAATTTGTCACTTTTATGATTGACATAGGATGAAAGTAAAATGTTGCAAAAACTTCAAACTTTACCATGATATGATATATTTAGAAAGGATGTACACATATCAGCTGTAAAAACCCACTATCAATGTTTTAGAAAAGAAAAAATAAGTAGATAGATAGATATATCCTTACAGTTTATGAAAGCTTATAATGTTTACAATGGATTTACTGAAAAAAGAGCTCACTTTGTTCTCATAATTAACAGTACCTTCTGATGTCTATAAGAAGCAAGTTATAGAACTTTGAACCCATAAACCCATAAAGAAAAAATCATTTATGGGAATCTCAAATTTAACTTTAGGAAAACGAAGGGAGATGCTTCTGTTCCTTGTCAGCCAATCAATTTTGTTCATTGATATGTAAATGGTAAATGTCCAGAGACATATATCTAGCATGTCAGGCAAAACAGATCATTGCAATATGCCTAATGCCCAATTCATATGTTTCCATTTTTCTTTGCTATGTTTTATCTGGGAACCCCTCAAAAGTTCCTCATAATTTTAAGAAGGGGACTGAGCCCCCTGAGGCCCCCTTCCACGATACGCCTGCTACTACACTGCACCCAGCCCAAGTTGCTTAGTTAATTGTGATAAACTAAAGTCCCCATCCGGCTCTGGATTTACATTACGGTATTTGCATGGACGTTCAGGTGACTCTCAAATTGGAGTGGTCTGGTCACCATGTAAAATGAAATACCGAAACTAGTTAAATCATGATCATTAGCAACTACTACACTATCCTAACCCTAATGTTATTGGTTCTAAAGGCGCAAAATTCCTCCCTTTGCTTTCAAAATTAAAAACACATGGGAAAACCTGACAAATAAAGCTCAATATAGTCCCCACATTCATTTATTGCACTGCAAAAGCTATCACAGGTTGTCTGTTAAATCTGGAAGATAGATTTCTATGGCATTTACCTGATAAATATCCCCTTTTCCTTTATATTTTATTGCAAGTATCATCCAATAGAAGAAAAATTACAGGAGTACCTCCCAAAAGACCCCCAATTCAAAATACCAAGTAAAGCAAAGAAGAAAAATTACATTAGCAAGTTTGAAACATTTAAATTCTGGTACTCTTTTGACCTTTAGACCATATATTTTTCACAGAATTAATTATGGCAAATGGATGAAAAAGGTAACTTAAGTGTTGTGCCATCTTGGGTGTCAATGCAAAAGGTCAGTTTCATCCATTAATTAATAAATCTTAAATAAAATTTATAAAATAAAATAAAATTTTTGCAAGGTCAGATTTCTTTGACATTGCAAAAAGGACCAACATTCCCTGACATGTTTATGAGGGAATGGACTTCCCTGACATGACAAACACCTTGAATAAGTAGTTCCCTGTCCTTCTAGACCTTTTTCTAATATGCCCCCTGAAATAAAATTTGATACAATAAAACCACTTTTCTATTTCACCTCCCCTAAGTTATCAGGACGGAGAATGGACCTGAGAAATATAATAACATGGCACAATGCGTAGTCTATATAGCAATATAATTTATTCGTTAGAGGACATGGGGAGTGTCACCGCTCGAACCAATTTCAGAGGGGGAAATGGGTCTTGAAGATGCACCCAGCAAGATAATTTTGATTCTGATTCTCTTATATACTTTCGGTTTACCAGAGTTTGTACGGTACTACCAATAAAAAACTATCTTTGGCTGTGATTGTAACAAGTGCACACTATTTCCTCTGTAATTTTCTTTTTCAAGGTTGCACCAATGATCGATAATTCTAGATATTCTGTACTCTATGGCGCGCGAAAAGGCGAAATAATACGAAACTTGAATTCGAATATTATAATACGAAAAGTTGAATATTATAATACGAAAATTTGAATATTATAATACGAAACTTGAAGTTGAATATTATAATACGAAAAGTTGAAATTTATAATACGAAAAGTTGAATTTTATAATACGAAAAGTTGAATATTATAATACGAAAAGTTCAATTTTATAATACGAAAAGTTCA